>NSJW01000254.1:0-676024 GCA_019955255.1 Castanospermum australe | reverse complement strand
TTCTAGCTGACATAAAAAGAATTTTATACAAAAATATGGGATCTGATTACTAAGGCAAGGTCACTCATTCATTTTAGTCCACTAGAGTTGGAAACCTTTTTGATGACCTCCTCTTCCATTTCGACTAGTTGACGACAGAATGTTTCAACATTGTTTGCCTCTTCCTTGAACATGAATCTGAATTCTTTCCATTGGTAGTGACCAATGCCATCCTTCAAAACTGGACTGGGAACCTTTGCCAGCACCTCAAATCCCTTGCGATCAATGGATGTTATATATGCATCCTTGATACAACACCAGTGGCTTAGTTAGTTGTCCTTAAAATTCTCACAAAAACATATCATTATTACCAGAGGAAAAATGGAAGCAAATAACACTGATACAGTAAGATATAGGCTCTAGATGTGTAAGCACTATCAACTTTGTCAATTATGAGTTGTATTGTGTATAATCCTATTTATGGCATCAGATGTGATGATACGATTACATGGTTTCAAGGTTGTTAAAAGATGCTTGATTCACAGACAACATATTTTAGCGCTCATCTCTAAGGATCATGTTACTAAACCAGAAGACCAAAAGAAACTATAGAAGTTCTATCATAATAATCGAGAATGATAGACACACTCATCATCAGAAAGTCTTGACCCTGCTTTACGAGGATATAGAATCAATGTTTTTAAATTCTACATAAATTATAATTGTTGACCCATCTATTTTTCTGCCTCTAAAATGCTATGCAATTTTCCATTATCTAAAAGATACTTTAAGAATGCAACAAAGAAGCATTGACTAAATTATTCAGTAACCAAAAGTATCAATGTATCGTGTAACCACACTTGTAATCAAGAAGATAATAATTGACCAACTGCAGAAGTTCATGTAGTAGAATTGGGGTATAAAGAATAGTCAAGATCATGATGTTACCTTTGCATTGGCATTCATGTAAACAAAACAGAAAAGCATGAGGGCTCTACGCCTAGAATCACTTTGGTTAATCCCATCAATCAACTTTGCTGAAAATGGTGCTACACAAGAAACATGCAAGAGATGTGAATCTTTTGTTACATAAATAAGAGCCACTGGTTTCGTGCATCTCAGACCAGGTCTTTACCTAATAGATCAGCTTTGGATGTTTCCAAATCTTCGACATCCACTTCAAAAGTGCCTCCACAGCCATCAATAAATGTGCAAGATCTGAGCATTAAACTCTTATATTAGACAGAACAAACATTTGAGATTTTCTAAGTTAATTCATAGCTTAATGATTGTTCTGATCATACTTTACTGGATGCAGGATAATAAAAGTTTACTCAAGCTAATTATTTCAGGAAGCAAGCTTCCTAAATAGATGACTTCTGCCAAAGCCCTACTACACAGAGAAGATCATGGACAATTATCTGATGCAACATATTACACTGTTAACAGGTTCTCAAAATAATAATATCTTTTCACAGCAACCATTACTTGAGGGATTTCCACAAATTTAACAAAATTCAAAAATTTGTAAAACCTTAAGTTTCATAGAAGGAAATAAAACGGTCAGTGAGCATGCTCACTCTCCCTCCCTCCATGTGTATCTGTGTTTCAGTGTCAATAAAGGCTGAGGTGAACAGAAAAGACTAATAGGTTTAATAAAATATAATATTAATAATTATGTTCTATAACAATTTGAAATTTTGCATATTAAACTTGTATCAGGACTGTAATCCTTTGTTCAGGATTGGTGGAGGAGCCAACCTGACATGCTAGAATTAGATCTTTGCATTTTTTTTTAATATAAAATAAATTAATTTAAACATCAAGTTTTATAATTCTACTGGTGTTTTTAATTTTTGAAATTACACTAACTTGTGATATTATCTGTTCCGAATAAGTAATTTTATTTTTTAAATATAAAGGTGCATGGAATTGATGTATATAATACATACACACTGGGTGATAGAAAAGTGTGAACATCCATACATATATGTGGATTGGGGAGTGAGATGTCACATTCCCAAATAAAAATGTCACATTCAATCATATATTAACATTTACGTATTTGTTAATGCAAAAAAATATATCATTATTATTATTATTATTATTTTAATTTTATAAATTTATGAAATCTTATTACTTCAAAAAAAGAATGAGATTATATATATATATATATATATATTGGTAAAGTGAGATTATATCTTTTTGTGAAATAAGATTTTTAAATTTTTTATTTATTATACATTTATTTAATTTATAAAATAACAAGAATTATATTTCTCTAATCTAGCAAATCATAATCTATTAACTTCATCTAACCCAAATTAACTGTTAAAAAATGCACAGTCAAACACATACACACACACACACATATATTTACATTAATTTAAATTTTATTTGACAAACCTAAATTAAGTGATTGAGGAAGTTTTTAAAATATCAAAGGTTCAAGTCCTTTCTAAAAGTACATTCATGAGAGAAATAGTTTTAGTATTCAAATAAAATTAATTTTACACAAAAATAATACAGTAATACTCGGGTAATAATAAAAAAATTTAAATTTTATTTCATACCATATTCTGTAGTACATATTTGATATAATAAAAAAGAAATAAATAAAATGAGAATATTAATATAAATAAAAATAAAAATAAGATAAATATTCCAAACAATACCAAAAAAGCATAAATATTCAAAAATAAAAAGAAAGACATTCATAAAAAATAATATTTTCTCTCTAATTTTTTATCGAGCAAGAGAATCACATTTTCTTTCTTTCCTTTCTATTATACAAAATATATTATCTTATCGTACCAAATTAAAGATTCAAAATAAGATATTAATTCAATTCATTCAATTACCGTTCTTATTAATTCTATTTCTTTTACAACACTCGACATTGCTAAAATGACGAAAACAGGCTAGAGAGGGTGGAGACCGCCCCACCGCCACCGAGACCGAGCCACCGTGTCCATGTGCTTTCTTTCTTCTCTTCTAATTGCCGCAACACTAAAAAGACAAAATAGCAGTATAATAATAATCGCCTCTCTCTCTCTCTCTCTCTCTTTCTCTCTCCTTGCGCCTTCATCAGCAACAGCGAACAGCAAACAGCACATAACCGAGCAAAAGCATTCACCACCCATCTCTCACAACCACCAATGCCTGCCCAGAAGCGGTCTTTGCCCGAGTCTCTCGACGATGGGGACTCTTCGCAGCTCTACCGTCAGCGCCATGCCAAAGCAATCCCACCGCGACCGAGAGTTCAAAGCTGAGGAGCAGCAACAAGAGGAGGAGGAGGAGGAGGAGGAGGAGGAGGAGGAGGAGGAGGATGAGCAGGAGGAGGAGCAAGGGGATGGAGAAGAAGCAGGGCAACACCAAAACCTGCGAGAACAGGACAAGGAAAAAGCTGAGGGTTACATATCATCTTTGTTTCTCTTTTATCTATCTTGCTTCGTGATTGTATGCTTGTTCAGTGCTCAATTGGTTTTCGTCAACTGGTTTGCGGTTTGCCTTCACGATTCTTCAGGTTCTGAAGTTTTTCTTTGTCTTGTCAGATTCTGAAGAAAGCCCATCTTCTGGCTCTGAAGAAAAACCCGAGTACACTCTCTCTCTCTCTCTCTCTCTCTCTCTTTCACACGCATTACTTCAAAAGTTCTGCTTTCTATTTGTTTCTTTCATGATTAACGTTTTGATCGTATGTCTGTGTTTTGGGGTAAAGGCTGGGTGTAAACTTTGTACTTTCTGTGCTTATTCCTCTAAATTTGGACGCTTCTGTGATGGGTTTTGGTGGATTCTCTTCCACTGTCGAAGGGGATGCTAGCTGTTCGTGTCATTTAAGCTGGGATGTCTGCATTTTCCGAATCTCCCCGATTTAATTTGTCATAGGTCGTTTGCATGTTTGGATTTTCGTCTTATTTATGCTTGAAACTCGTTCATTCGTTACAAATCAAACAAAGTAATTATTTTGGCGTAGATTTTTGTTACTTAGTGCAAAGTATGAATCCTAGATGTTTAAGTGTTATTTTGCGTTGGAGCACCTGAGATCTCATATTCTCATTCATTGAGGGGTGGATGAGTTCTGTTCTTTAGTTTGTGTAATTCTTCAGTTACAAACTAGATTAGCCTTCACAGGTTGGATAGGGTACAACTGTTCAAGTGATGTGCATCAGGATGTTCTAAGTAGTCATATCTAAACTCCACAATTTGATATGGCAAAAATTTAAAAACCATTTTTTTGAAGCATTGCCATCTATATATGAATAATAAGGTTAGTTAGTTTGCATGAAGTTTTGGATTGATTACTTGAGTACATTCACCAGATAAAAAAAAGGAAGTGGGTACATTTATATAGGGGGTGATCTAATACTTGTTCCTGCTGTAGCTTATATTCTCTAACCATCACTAAAATGGTTTAGGTCTCATCCATCACTGTCTTATAGCTTTTACAAAACATTTGAATAATGATTCTATCATCATCCCTCTTTTAATTGGGTGAAGAAAGAAAAGAACCTTGTAAAATATTCGGATTCTTATTGTTTTAGGATTCTTGTTATGTTAGTACTGTATAAGGCTGAGCTTATACTAGTTGTACTATACTAGTACTTGACCTAGAATATTAGTATATATAGGAGAATTAGGATAGTGTTTTTGTCATCTCATATCATCACATCAATAATATTTTCTCTCTTTCTCTCTTTTTCATCTTTTCCCTGTAATTTGAACATGGTATCAGCATGATACCATATTCTGTGGCTTTCCGCTGCCAATTCCCAAAAGTAACTCCTTTGTATAATCTCTTCTATCTTTCACTCTGTCCCGTGACTCTCCATCTTGTTGGCTGTGCACCGACTTCAGCCACCAGAATCGTAGTTTTTTCTCGCTGTGTTTACTTTTTTGGCCACTAGTATTTGCCATTTTCCTCCTTGTTTGCTGTGCTTTGTCTCCGGCAACCAGAAAACTCCAATTTTCCTTTGATCTGTGGCTAATATGCTCAGGTTTAAGCTTTTTAGGCTTCCATTGTGCCCTGACCATCGTCCTCACCAGCCTTAAATCTGCCTTCCAGTGGAAGCTTGTTGTCTGATCACCGATGCAGCCCCAACTTCAGACTAACTTTCCACCCTTGACCAGCATGTGGGCCACTCCCTCAGCCTGGTGTTTGCCCAGAAATTTGCAGTCTAGCCTTACCAACTAAACCCAAGCCTGTTTGCTCCCTTTTCTCATTGGTTTCATCATGGAAAAATTCATCTGCAGCTGTTGGTATCACCATTTTCTGGTCACTCATTTGAAAATATGACTCCACCATCATGTTCAGAGGGTCCCAACCAACATGGCCTTGGAAGAATGAAGACGGTCATTGAAAATTGCACAACACACATCCACACGCCTTCGGTGTCTCGGTGTGTTTGCCCCACCCGTAGTGCAAGGGTTTAATCGCAATTGATTTGTTTGGTTCTTGCTCCTGCATGTGATATTGTATTCTTTCCCCTTTTGGCACCATTTTTACTGTTTGGCTCTATCAAGTTTGTTTTGTTCTTATTCCTGCATGGGATATTGTATAATGTTGCCCCCATTTGGCTCCATTCTCGCTGTTTGGCTCTGTTGCTTCTGTTTGGTTCTGCTTGCTATATTCAAGCTGCTGTTTGGTTCTGTGGGCCTGTTTGGCTCTGCTTGGCCTGTTGATTGAGTCGTTTTCTAACTGATTCAAGCCAGCTTTAGTTTTTCACGTTCCTGACATGTTTTTCAAGTTTTTTGGGTGTCCTGTATTCAAATTTAAGGTTATTCTTACAGTTTGAAACTTCCAAATGCTGTTTTTGATGAATTTGAAGAAGTTTGTGCCTTGTTGTGTATATTTGGATGTCAGGAAGTTTCTTTCCCTCTAGTCTGATTTCCAATGGTGATTTTATACTCCATTCTTTCCCCGGGTGCCTTCTATACTTTTTTAGCACTGTCTCTTCTTTCTTGGCCATGCAGCATCCCAACCAGCTCTTCTGGTTGTGCATGATTCCAGCCATCTTCTTGATATGTTATCTTTCCAGCAATGCTCATTTTACGTGTTGCCATGCTGTGTTGTCTCTCCGTCTATGTGGTTTATGGAGCCCATTATACAACAAGCTGAGAGCTTAGTAAGCTTCATCTTGAGGGGGGAGTGTTAGAATATTAGGATTCTTATTGTTTTAGGAGTCTTATTATGTTAGTAGTGTCATTGGGCTGGGCTTGTGCTGGTTGTACTGCACAATATCAGTACAATAGGAGTATCAAGTTAGTGTTTTGTATCACATTTCATACATCACATTAATAATATTTTATCTCGTTCTCTTTTTTTCTCCATCTTTTCCTTATAATTTCAACAGAGCCAAAAGATAGATCCATCTATAAGCAATTAGGTTTTTTAACTTATCTGTATGACATTGTTCTGTGATTTAATTAAGCTTACATTTTGAATGAATAGTTGAAGAACCAATTTAAACTTATTTTTTCTCTCCTTGTTATGAATATAATACTTGAAAGGAGGTAATGATCATATAAACATGCCGGAGAAGTACTCTTGTTAAAGATTTGGTATGTTTGGAATCAAAATCTAAACTTAATGGAAAAAATCAAATGGGTTTGATTACAATAAAGATGTAGGGAGCACAATTATCTGTTTGGGACCTGATACTCATGGTGTTGGGAAAATAGATACATACAATCTAGATGTTGTGATAGCAAGTGATGATTCAGAATATCATGGTACTGTGGTTGATAATTTCTATGAAGGCAGGATCAATATCTTTTCATAAAGTAAGTTTCAATATTTAGAAGTTCTTAGTTGCAAAGATATTAATTTTGTCCAAATGTGTGTATTGAAATTACAATGGTACTGTCATTAATTTTTTTTTTTTGGAGGAAACTTAGATAAGTTCATTTGAATTTAAAGTTTGCATCTATTACTGAGTAATGACTTACTATAAAGGTGCATTCAATATCTGTAATTCCTTAGTCATTATTGTTGACAGTCTTCAAAGGATCATGTCATTTTTGGTGGAAGAAGGTCAAGAATGTCACTGATAATTTACAATACTGCGAAGCATATTAAATTTTCAAAATGAAAAGTTAACACTGGGGGTATCTACAAGACTGCAACTCAAGTTTGAAAACTGCATTTCTGCCCTTTCTAACATTATTAACTGCTGTCTGAAAAGTGGCTACTAAGTGTGAAATTTCTTTCTTAAAGCAGCTTAGAGAATTTAGATGATCAAGGTGGGTAGTGGCCATTGTCTAGTATTAACTATGTCTTGACTATTAAAAGTATGCTGAATTTACAATTTTATCAGCTATCTAGGGAGTCAAGATTTTTGTGACTACCCAATTGGTAGGTACATGTCATAAATCCCATACTCCTTTAGACTCTGATGTTGGGAAACAATGGTTCATATGCTATTTTAGTGTGTGTTTGGATTAGTTTATTTTGTGTTCAAAACAACTTATAATCAAAATTTTACTGAGAGAACTTTTGAAAAAAAGAAAAGTGATTTTTTCCTAAAATTAATCGGTTACCAAATATGCACTTAGGCTTCAGACAAATTACATTGTTCTTTCTATCAAGCTTTTGAAAATAAAAGCTCATGTTCTTGTTTTGTTTGCAGATTTGTGTTTGTAGAACTCCTGGAAATTCGTAAAGATGTCCAATGTCCAATTTGCCTGGGTATGTTTTTGTTTGACCTTTTTGGATGGCATAACTGGGCAGGTAAATTGTAAGTGATAAGTTTTTTGCTGTAGTGAAGATGTACCCAAAGCTGTAGGGTAGGATATGCTTCTTGCCACTTTTCAATTCCATGTGCCATTGCTCTCATTTTAGAACTTAGAAATCATGCTTTATCACGTAATGCTGTACAATTCTATGTGCTAGTAATTAGTATTTGTTTCAAGATCACAAGTGATGGAAAGTCTTCTATGCTAATGCTGCTGCTATGTTTTGTTTGGCGGAAAGTGGATGGAATAGTATTATATGTTATTTTTATAGATACTAATTCACATTCTAAAAAAAGTTATTCAGTAGTGTAAGTGTACAAGACTTACTCCTGGAGTAAGTGGAGTCCCACCACACACACACTCACATTCCTCTTTTAGTAAACTCTGATGCCTGCCAATTAATTGCTCTGGTGGCAGCCATTCATCTGGTGCAAGAGTTTTCTTATGACTCCTAGACCTACAATTAAATAAATAGAGAAATGCTGTCACACATTTTGGAGAGTCTAATGAATGACTTGAGCTAGTGAGTTAGATGTAATGTTGAAATGTGTCCTTAATTTGACAGGAACAAGTCCCCTAGTTAGAATCAATTTGCTAGTATCATTTAATTCAGGAACTCTTACCATCTCTGTAGTTCTGGATTTCATTATGAAGGAAATTTTTGAAACCTGCAGCTAATTTTATACTTGAATGATGGCGAACCTATCTTGTTTGGTAAAGAAATAAACCAAGTATCTTTAGTGCTTAAAACAGGTATTATTAAGAAAACACGAACTGTTATGGAATGCTTGCACCGGTTTTGCAGGGAATGCATTGACAAGTCGATGCGACTAGGGTATGTCACATGAATCCATTCCAGGCTTTCTCTTTTTAATATGCTACTGATAATTGCAATCTAGGTCCTTCTTGCCTCTGTGTTTATCAGAATACACGTTATAATGTCTGTTTGCAGCAAGATTTATCATTTATGCATTATCTTAGGAACAATGAATGTCCTGCTTGCCGCACACACTGTGCCAGTCGTCGTTCTTTGAGAGATGATCCAAACTACGATGCCCTAATTTCTGCTTTATATCCAGATATTGAGAAGTATGAGGAAGAGGTATTTGATTGTGCTTACATAAAACTTTCACAAACTTTCATATGGGTTGACTTGTTTACTACTTTATATTTAATTTTACTTACATAAAACTTTCACATAACTTACCTAGTGATGCCACTCGCTGTCCTATTGCAGGAGCTTGAATTTCGTGAAGAGGAGAAGAACCGCAATAAGCTGGTAAATATTTCCTCTAGAGTACACATATTTAAGCATATGCTTTCAGCTTTCAGATGTGTGTGCAATAGTTACACTTGTAAGGACAACTTTGTCAGTCACGAGTTACTCTTTCACTCCTGTTCCTGTCCTGTGCAACGAAAGCTATTATGAAAATCACCTTTGTGATGGAAGTTTCTATAACACACATCCCCTCTTTCTTTCTTTCTTTCTTTCTTTCTTTTTTGTTTTTTTTAAGTTGAGTTGAAAACAGAGAGTATGCTGAATTGTGTGTCTAAACCAGACCACATAGTAGTGAGTATTAATTATGGCCATAATTACACAATTAATTTTCTCCTAAGATTGCTCCTTAATTAGGGCACTAATTGACTTTACATATATGCATTAATTACCATGATATTCTAACAAATTGATTGATGTTGAGTTGTTGACAATCTGCATGGCAGGCCAACTCCTTGAATACCTATCTTATCAAATTTATTTTTATTTACTGCTCAGCTTTTTCCTTGTTAATAATGACTTGTCAGTTGTCAACATCATCTATATTATCAAATCTTAGCATACTCAATAGTACTTTGGTGTCATTTAATAGCTTTTCTGACAGATTCAAGCTTCAATTGCAAAAGTAGTTCAACGGCAATCTGAAGCACTGGTTAAGAGACATAGTAAAGATACACCAGGTTCATTTGGGACAAGATCACAGCGCAATCACCGAAATGTTCATTCTAGGAGACCAAACCAAGTGATTGATATTCAAGGATCCGAAGATAATGAGGAGGAAAATGACAATCATGAAAAGGACTCATCTTCCACCGATGAGCGGTTTACAGAACTCAGGCAAAGAAGGCGGAAGAGATGGACCAGAGTTCGCCCATCTCAGCCGTCATCATCGATGGCAAGTCCTGATGGTGGATGCATAGAAAGTGATATGGATATAAGTAGAGAAAATCGAGGAAATTTAAGGCCGGTGACAAAACCTCGAAAACTTACTTGGGGAAGGGGTGGTTTTAGGAGTCACACACGGCATGGTGGTAGCAGTGGTAACAGTAGCAAAAGTTCCCGCAGTGGTCGCTTATCTAAGTTTGTTGACTATCTCCGAAACTTGGATGAAAACACTGACGAGGTATAGGTTATTGTCCTCTTTCTTTTTTTTTTTTGGGTCTGATAGATCCATAGGTGATAGATATTACAACTGACTGCTTCTTTAATAATGATTCTATTCTTGTTTCAGTTCAATTTAATAAAAGATGCAACATTCTTCTTTGCAGTTAGATGTCCATCTCATGCTTGTTTCTTTGGACAAACAAATTACACCAAGTTTGCAGCAGCCACACCTTTGCTGTGGGCCAACTTTGTCTGTCAAGCACCTTTGTGAAGTAAGATCGTCCTTGATCACTTGTTTCTGGCAGATAGTTGTTGGTTGATGTAAATTTGTTTATGCCTCCACCAGAAGACCTAGTATTGTTTTCCACCATAGATGTGACATCACATCAATACCCAACTTGGTTGTTTGCACCTTTGTCAGCTGAAGAAGTTGATATCTAGGCAGTAAAAGGACCCTTTTTATATAAGCTCTTTTTATTTTCTGTCCTCTCTTGTTGATGAAAATGATTGCATAATATTCTTTGTTAATGAGCTGGTGTTAGTTTTCATGCCTTATGATGACTTTATAATATTTTTATCTATTATTTCTGCATAGTATGTTGCTCGTCAGACACCTTTGCCAGTTGAAGAAGTTGAGATATTGGCAGTTAAAGGATGCAGTACGAGTTGTGATAAGTCAGCTGATGAGACTTCAGCCTTGATATATGATGAGCTAACAACGCTGGTTATAGATCCATGCAAAGACGAACTTGAAATTTTGCAAGGACATGAATCTTTGGCAGGGCTGAAATCCAAAAGCATATCTAAAAGGGAGCATTTGGTGAGTATTAAGGCGGCTTTGTTTCTTTGTTTTTTTTTCCCCAATATTATTGTAAGTAACGACTAAATCTTATCCTGTTTCTGCTGTTTCAGATTCTGGCATACAGGTCGAAGGGGGCACTATAGTCATGGATTGATAGGCAGAGTTTTCATGTTGACAATGCCAGAACTTGTTTTTTTATGTACATATAATAGAGGAACAATAGCCTAGAATCGTTTGTTCTAGTTGGAGCCTAGAATCGTTTGTTCTAGTTGGATCTCAACCAAGAAAACATCAATAGTATACTAAATTAAGTGAACCACCCAGAAGGTTTTATTCAAGCCTTGTGAACAGTTTCAATTTTATTTAATTTTCAGTTTTGCGCATGGTATCAAATCTATAGTCATGATTCGAATCTATTAATTGTAGTGGTAAGGAGCAACATTTTTTTCTTAGCAGATATCTTCTTCATTGTTGGGAAAATAATATTATAATTGTAATTAAAAGGATTGGTATTATTAAGTAAACATTAATGGGTTTTTGTCACATAAGTAAACATTAATGATGATATATCACAAACTGTGTATGGCTCTAGAAGTAGAATAAAGATGCCATAAACTTCAACTTAAGAGAAATTTACTCTACAAAGAATTGGTATTCTATTTAACAACGAAAGAATTGGTATTCTATTTAACAACGAAAGAACAATGAGCTATTACGAGCTATTACAGGCGGTGTTGAGCCATAAACTTCAACTTCAGAGAAGTTTACATCTACAAAGAATTGGTATTCTATTTAACAACGAAAGAACAATGAGCTATTACCAGCTATTACAGGCGGTGTTGAAGGTTCAAGCGTTCTTGAACACCGATGACAAGTTGAGATATTCCCAATCATCTCATACCAGCAGCAGGACTCGAGACTACTGTGACATTGGATATCTTTCGTCTATCCTTTCTGTGGACTACACGCAAATTTGGTGACTTTGGTTTGGTTGTGTCCTTAGCAGACCTATTACATTATGCAACATGGTTCGATATTATGTGTCTAAACTGGTAAAAACAAATAATTTAGGGAAGGGTTTATGCATACTTTTGGGGACAAGAAGGACAGTCAAATTTAGGAACCGGTCTAGCATGGGGAACCATCGTCCTTCTCAACTGTTTCAGTGCCTTCTCTTCCTCTATCTGCATGTCCATATATATATATCATTATTATGCTCAGACCACCATCAAATGGTAGATAGGAAAGTACTAATCATACCATTCTTGCTGCTTCACTCTCCTCTCTGTATCGCTTGTACATAATTTCTTTCTCCTTGATCTGTAGAAGAAGCTCTTTGAGTACTGTGAAACCATAAACTAAATTGATAGAAACATAAGGGGATCAGTGTTACCCTTTCATCAAATTGTGCTCTATCCACAGCCCGATGATCCACGTGTAAATTGAACTCCCGTACTTCTGTAAGGGGTTTGCGAACTTTCTCTGGAACTGGGATTGGGTCCCTGCAAGTAATAACATCCATGAAAAAGAATATGATTCACTTGTATTTCTTCATAAACACCTGCATGCTAGAAGAATGTCGTATTTTTTCAGCAAAGATACGCTAAAAGTCTTAATTGTTGCTCACTCTCTTAAGATTGGTTGTGCTCTAAACGTTCTCATTTGGGCCTCTCGTCTCTCCATTATTAGTTTTTCTTCCATTTCCCTTTGTATTTCTTCCTCATGTCTCACTAGAGACTCCAATTGGAATGGTTCTGGTCTTGTGCATTGCTTGGATTCTGGTTTTGGTGGGATCTGCATTTAATATCTGTAATTTTAATAATAGTTATCATTAATAACTAGAGACAAAATGAGACACCAAATTGACAAGCTTCTGTACCACAGGGTAGTCAGTGGTATAAGGGTATGGATTAGCCTTGGGAATCCTGGCTATTTCCTCTTCCAACTGTTTTTGCAAAAGTTCCATGAAATGTTTCTTCTCTTTCTCAGCGCCTCTTTCCTAACAGAGACAGAATATTTGTATTAGCAGAACCATATCACTGCATTGCATTAATCCTTTCAACAAATGGAAAATAATGAACCTCGGTGTGGAGATGAAAAGGATTTGGAGTTGTGTTTCTTGGAATTGGGTTGTTTTTACGTGCAGGCTCAGACTTCAAAGAAAGCTGCAAAACCAGAAAATAAATGATGATGTTCAATTTCATACAATCTTCTCTTACATTCTAAAATTAACTAAAGCTTTGGGGGAAGATTGTTCAATTTCATTCTATACTACCTTGTCAAATAAATCAGCCATGGCAGGTGGTGGAATCCTCTCATTTGTTGCAAAATGAAATTCACGAGGTTCGGTAACATGTTTCTTGGCATGACAGAATACTCCAATATCCCCTTTGCTTTCAAAGATCTGAAGAAAATGATACTCTTTGGTTAGCTAAAGGATAAAATGAGATTCTTGAGGTTAATTAACATCTATGTTGGCACTGTTACCTTCTTGCTTAGGGGCCTTGCCTTAAATTTAGGTATCTTTTCAAGCTCCTCTTGCTCTAATTCTAATGAGCTTTTCACCTTGGGTGGGCGGGCCCTCAGCGATGTTTGAAATACTGGTGTTTTAGGTTCTGTAAGATGAGGCTTCCACAGATTCTCCTGTTTTTTTTTTTCAAAAAAAAAAGTGACTAATTGATCAAAGTGGAAAATGACTGTTGAATTCTCCTGTTCCTCGAAAAATACCTTATAAGACTGTTCTGTTGAAGCTACTGAAGCCGAATCTGCATTCTGATGGGCTCTAGCCTCTGTTTCCAGATGAAATTCCTGAAGAAAATAAAAGTTGTTAATCCAAACATCACATTTTGCACTATCTATATAAATAAACTTCTAATCTTTGGTGTGGTTAACCTTAAATTCTGGTGGTTGGGGTGTACTTCTTGCGATGGGAGGCAATGCTGGAGTTTGCAAAATCTATAATGACAAGCAGAAAAAAAAAACATAAATTCAAGCGCACAAAGGACAACAATCAAGGATAAGAGGAGAACGAAATAGTACCTTCTTATTCAGTGGTCGAGCCTTGAATTTTGGCATTTTAGCCATCATCTCTTCCTCAAGCTCGGCAGTACTTTTCACCCTAGCTGAGCGAACCCGTTGAGCAGTCTCAAATTCAGGTTCCTTAGGCCTGGTCAATGTGAGTTTTGGTTTCATCTGGAGCATGGAAGCAGCATCACCCTTGAATAATAAAGTCAAAAGAATGCAAACATCCAAGTAGATAAAAAAGAAAAGAGGGGAAGATGGAAAAAAAAGTGTAAGGATTTTAAGGGCAATTAAGTTTATTTAAGTGGAAGGAATGTAACGGATCCATGTATTTTACATGAGAAAGAGTGCTATTGACATTTGGCAATGACAGGTCTCTGGTGCTAGACTGGAATCTTTTCATCATTTCCGCCATTGATACAAATGGTACAGATGCTGGTGGTGTTTCACGAACATAAACCTATATAGAGATAGACAGTTCAATAAATAAATTAAAGAAAAAAATTCAGCTACAATTTAGTAACAAAAAGGAATCTGATGCTTGAGTTAATGAACAAAACAAACCTTTCTGTCTTCTTTGTGCGTTTTGCTAGTACTTGAAGCTATGTTTGCATTGCTAGTGGTTAAACCCAACTTTGACTTATGAGGCAAATTTTGGGGTTTGACATGCAGAATCTGGACATTTTTTTCAAACAAAATCAAGGAGATATATTTCAGTTATGACACAAAATGGAAAAAAAAATTACTTTAAACAGTGGAAAAAATAGTGACAAACTGACAATGACCTGTCTAGTTTTTCCTCCTTCCAATTTTTGTCTCTTAATAGCTTGATTCTCTTGGACCAACTGGGGAGTCCCAGCAGTGCTCTTCATGGACCGTAATTGTGGTTTTGTACTCATGGCTATCTTTCTAGCGGTCTGTTGCTTCTTGGAATTCGTGGCTGTGGCTCTTTTCTGCAGTGTTGGTGGATTGGGTGTGCAAGCATCTTTTCCCACTTCAACGGATGCTCCTCCAGATGACGAAACTCTTAAGCATGCGCTCTCCCCTTTACTATCATTGTCACTTCTTTCCATATCAGCAGAAACCTGAAAGATAGATGATCGATTTATGAGAAGATAGTAATCAACAGGAAACACTATGGTATGCAAAAATGACAGCACTAATTACCCAATGAGAAGCAGTTTTGCTGCTTTTTTTCTTTGGCTTCACTGCAAGTTGCATCATCTTCCTTCATTTTGGCAGTCATGCACTGTGGTTGTATATTTGTTTCCAGACCATTATTATCAGTATTTGTTGACGTCTAGTAAAACAATAGATAATCCGTGATGTTAGATTAATCAAATTTAAAATATACTATATATCAAAATTGAAGTAACAGTACCTTCTGCATTCTGTCAGCTTCAGTAAAATCACACAAGCTTTCTACAATAATAGATCTACCAGTCTTGATTCTAGGCATGAATGCTGCAACAATTGGAAACCCCCAGAAAGATCAACCAAGTAATTCTTTCATACAAGATACAACAATTGAAACTGGGTCTCAGGCTCAAGAAAGACTGATCAATGAAGTTCAGTGACACTGACATAATGGAAGACTAAGCAGTTTTGAGACTGAAAACCACACACCTTTCTGTTGAAAGATATGTAACTTCATATGAGAATAAACTAAGACACGTATTGACTTGTCTTTGTGTAATGGCATAGAATAAAACCATACGCAAATGCCAAATGGCAAATGGCATAGAAACCATACGCAGCACCAAAGCTTTATGGCTTTATAGCTATTAAGGCAAATTTCCAAACTCAAAACAAAGCCACCCCACTATTTTGACTATACGCCTAACGAAGTTGTGAATGAAAGGACTCAAAGAAGCATTTACACCGTAATGGTATCATTAATTTTTGTCATTAGACAGGCCCTTTTATTTTCCAAGAGGAACCACCGGGATAACTAAATCTCACCAAGGATATCTGTGCTCATTTCCCAGATAAAAGGTAATCAATACAATTTATGCACAAGAATTTACTTGATCGATAGCATAAGTATCAGTCAAGAAAACCTCATTCTCCAGTTCATTTCAAGGTTTTATTCTCCAGTTCATTTCAAGGTTTTAACAATTCCCCTCCCCCCCCCCCCGGCAATCAACCAGGGACTGCCAAAATTTCCCGGGAAAATCAGCAAAAAAAGAAAAAAACAGAACATCAACCCTACCATCGCAAAATCTACAAATTCAAGAAATATACATGTAAAACAGAACATTAAAGAAGGAACCAAACTCGGAGAAAAGAAAATTCCCAATCCAATTCATAAATCAATTTTCCCCTTCGATTCGAACCAAATTACCCTAACCTTCCCAATTCACCAACTGAGACAGAAAGAGACAATTTTGAACAGAAAACCAATACCCCACAATCGAAAGTACCGGGCAATTATGACTCTTCATCGACTGGAAGAAGGAGGAGGAGGAAGAGGAGGAGAAACGTACGAGAAGGGGCGTGGGAGAGAGCTGTGTCGAACCAGAGCTCTGCCCTGAGAGCGTCCTCGTCGGAGTCCCCTTTGATGAAATCAAAGAAGCGAGGCGCGGAGAACTCATAGGTGTCGTCGACCATCGTGATACTGTCGCCGCCGGTTTCCTCCGCCACCGCCATTTCGGGTTTCAGAGTAAGCGAGAATTGGGGGGTTTGACTGTTTTAATAAATTAATAAATAAAATGAAGAATTAAGAGAGTATTTTAGTATCGTAAATGTGAGGAGACAGTGCCATGCACCTGCATACTGCATTGGAGAACAGAGAGGGAGTGTGTGAGTGTAACGTTTAGATCTCCAACGGTCGAAATATTTGAACTTTGACGGCATTGCCATTGTATCACTATCACCCTGCTCTATCTGTTGCAGTGCAACTTCTAACGGCTATTTGTCACGCTCGCCTCCAAACGCCGTCGTTTTTGTACCCTCTTTTGGTGGGAATAAAATACCATCCATTTCAACATTTCCAAATTGGTTTTGTGGTATACAAATCAGGATCATATCTAGTGAAATAATAAGAGAATATTTTATTAAAAAAAACATAAAATTTTTTAATTTTAAATATAAAAAATAAATAGTATAATCTATTATATAATTTGTATCCAGTTGATCCTGTTATAAGGGAGAATTCAAATTCTAAAATTTTAGTGTCATGAGTCATCATTGGCTCCCTTGTTCACCAGAAAAAAGAAATAATTATTGTAGTTATACTATTTAAATTTTTACATAGAAATTGATCTAATATCTTATATTAGAAAATTGATTGTGTTAATAATTAGTATGTAATTGGATTAAGTTATTTTATAGTCAAAATAATTTATAATCAAAATTTTATTAAATTTTTTTTAGAAAAACAATTTTTTCTAAAAATAATTTATTCTCAAAACACGCTATTAATTCCTATGATAGAAAACAGTGTAGAATAGTGACGAAACGAATTTTGATGCGCAAACAATACTACAGTCTTTACTAGTGATTTCCTTTGTTAGAGTTGCTCTCGTTTTTGTGGTGGAGTAGAAGTTGTAACTTGTAATTAGATCAGTATGTATGGCTCATAAAAATTCAATGCCAGTTTCAGTTGTTCTGCCCTTCCAACTTGTTAAGGATCACTATAATAGTACAGGCTTCTTACAAAATAAAATCAGAAAATTTAATGAACTGGTTATGATGCCAGTTGGTCCCAACTATTACCATGAACTAATCATGAGAGTTCCTGAATGCCGGGTGTTCTTTCCCTGAAAAATTCTTCGTTCTTAACAACCACGGGCCATTATACTTGCACACTTTCTTAGTTACACAGAAAAACAATATCTACATTACGTGCATGATGGAGATTAAAGTGCATTTATATATACATGTATAGCTCTATCTTCAAAAGCATTATATCAACTCAAGTATTCAACTAGCAAAACAACATTAGCAATGGGCCAATGGCTCACCTTCTAGCTTTTCTTACTCTTTTTCTCCTGATATGCAGATCAAAAATGTGTCCGACTTCACCCATATCCTGTGACCATGTGTACTGGGATTTTGCAACGTGCCTCAGGTACCTTGCAGGTTATGAATCTGACCCCGCAAAGCACTGCTGTGAATCCGGAGCTGAACTCAACTTGGCAGCAAAGCAAGGAGCAGAAGCTATTTGTCAACGCATTGAGGACATGGCAAAGGGGGTAGGCACCCAATTTGAGGTCCATCGCATCCAAGCTCTCCCCGGGAAGTGTCTCACACAAATTAGTTTCCCCATTTCTAATAGCATAGCATGAATTGCTCCCAGTAAATCTTTCACCAATCAGTGGCAGAGCCAGGATCCACAGGTTAGGGGAATCACTTAAAAATATTTAAAATTTTAAATATGTAATAAAAATATTAATCATAAAATTTATAATAACAATTTACTAAGTATATCTCTATATATATAAAAACTAAAAACAATTAACTATTGTCATCGTAATTAAAAAAAGTGTGATAAAATTGTGAGTTGATGATTGAAAATTATGAATAACCTTATAAGCTTATGCCAAGATTCAAGAAGGAGAAAGAAAGAAAATTTAGTGTCCATTGGTAATCAGTGACATAGGAATTATGAAAATAACAAAGTCCTATAAATTATAAATAACATTAATTAAAAAGAGGAAAGAGAGAAAAAAAAAGGAGTGAGAGAAAAAAGTGAGATATATAAGATATGATTTTGATATGAAAAGTTTAAATAAAATCTTTGTATCAATCAAGAATATTAGAAGAGTCACATTTTAATTATTAGAGTGGGTATTTTATAAGAAAAATATTATTTTAATTATCTTTTTTGAAGTTAGGGTGGGCCTGTGCCCACTCTCAACTGAATGTGGCTCTATCACTACCTATTATCTCTTTTTCTTTATTATACAAGTCTGTTATGGAATAGATATAACGAGATCTTGCTGTCTTTTTACAGGATTCACTGAATGGCAAAAATCTTTGTATATTTAATATGATAGAAAGAAATGAAATGAAAGGAATGAACATACAAAATCTTCAAGATTAAAGCATAAAAAATTTCACATTCTCATTTTATTTCTTTCCTTTTCCTCTTAACAAATATGCAGGGTGTGCTTGGTTGGGTAAGTGAAAAGTGAGAAGGCAACAAAAAATAAAAGATGTGCTGAAAAAAATTTTCAACCAGAGAGTGAAAATTAATGTAGTATGTTTTATTTTTTATGTTCACGTGTTTTGTTGTAGCAAGTGCAAAGTAATTTTTATTTCAAAGTTTTCACGTTCGTCACTTTTCACCTATTCAACCTGGAACGCCCTTATTCTTACTTCAGGTGTCAAATATCAGTTCTGAATATGTATGATACTGATTATGTCCCAAATCAACCATAGCCATAATTTGTCGGTGTAGAAGTCAAGATATTACATTAAACTTCAATTCTGGCGAGGTACATTGAATATTTATTAATTACTTTGCATACAGATCAAGGAAAGGGAAATATTCATCACCAATTACCAAAAAAAAAAGGAAAAATCCAAATAACTGTGTTGTCCTTATAATATCCTTATCCTGTTATCCACATGAGACGCAGGTCATTGTCTCATCTCTGTCATATGAACACAGAAGGTTATTGCTGGGAAAACGTAAACGATTTATCAGGAAGGGGTACTGAATTTCAAATGCGTACGATAGTAAACAAAATCATCCCAGTGAGATCCCAGTGAGATTATTCTTTTGGAAAAGCTTGATTTTTAAGGCAAGCGCTGTCCAATGCACCATTTCAGAACACCGTAGAATAGGTTAATTGTTGAAAACTTGCAATGAAATGTGTAGTGGCAATATTGGTAAGCTTTAGAGTTGTAGCATCCCAAAACAAGGGCAAAAGATTATGGTCATGGTAAACATGAATTACCCAAACTCATGAATTACTGGTAAATTTTTTAATGGGAATTCCTTTTTTTTTTTTTTTTGAGAAATCTCCCAGAAATTAATCACCTAAATGTTTTGGTTCCGTAGTATTGACAATGCCTCTGCGTCAACATTAGTATTTATTCTTATATTCAAGATACATATATGAGATACCGGGTCTTAATTTTATGGTCTGACTCTGAAGTTTATCTATGAATGACTCACCACATAAGATGGGTCATTTTGGACAAAGTTAGCCAAAACTGCCATAGAAAATTTGTGTGGCTGTTATCACAGAAGACTCTTCCAGTCCCTGACACCATGTTATTTAACTACGAAATTGGAATTCAATCATTTTGACATTATTTAAATGAATTACAAGAAAGTAGAAAGCACAAATTACCTTCTAGCGTAGACCTGGCTCCATTCCAAACAACTTTCTGATATAATATGCATGCTTCAAGCAATCTACTTGTTCACTGTATAATGCAGCACATCAAAAAGAAGCAAGCAGTGGTTTTTCTTTTTTAGTAAAGTGACCCTTTCAATCAATTCCAAACCATGTGGCTGCTTGTGAGTGACTCAGTACCATCAACGATTCCATTCATTCCAAATCATGCATGAATATGATATAGCCAACCACCTTTGTGTAATAATTCAATAATTCTCCCCATTCCCAATATAAAATTCTTGGCTTCCAAACAGCTTCTGTCTTCATATTCATCACAATATAGCCCTTTAGTGTCCTTAAAATTGGCAAGCAAAAACATTTCTTTTGGTGCTCAAACTCAAATTTTCAAAGAATTTATATCCTGCTTCACTGCATCTTCCCACTTGGCAATGCAATTTTAAAGCCATATGAGGAAGAATAGTAATTCTATGACTCAGTAAAAGAAAAGGACTTTCCTTCGCTTTCAAGGAAAAAATTGCAAATGGGACCAAAGAATAAGTGGGAAATGATAGAATCCAAAACGATAAAAATAATGTGAAAGAGAAATATAGAGGACAGAGGAGAGGACCGATTAAGAAGTTACGAGCAGGTCACATGCCCAAAAGTCAAAGAGGCCTTGCTTATTCACCTGTCCCCTCTTTCCTAAGATATTCTCTCGCTAGACTCCTGAGCAACACTCTGCACATATCTTCTGACAATAAAACAACATGGCTAGCAGAGAAATCCTCCATAAGATGAAGGCAAGTAGACAACCTGATTTTCTTATGCAAATTAAGCATGCCAAATCATTTAAATTTTCACTTGTGAGCTAGTAGAGTGTATTTGTTCATGGGTGTATTTTGCAAATGCAAATTCTTACAATATTCTGGAGTTATGTTGAGGTTATGGATTTGTTTTCACTTTTCAAGTAAGTAATGCTTGTGTAGTCTTTCAACTAATTAACTGAGCAGTAACTGAGACGTTATAGTTTATTTACTTTTAGTCTCTATGGGTTTGTACTCAAATAGTAATGTTCTTTCCATGTATTTCTCTGCTTAGAAAATATATGTGATAATATAAATCAGGAGTTTTTCATTGCATTGCATCAGATATGCATATTAGAAAGTTGAAATTGATTAGAAGTGTTCTTAATAGCATAAAAAACTGATGGTTGCGGAAACAGTATGGTCAAGATGGCCATAGTCCTGTGCTCATATGAAGAAATTGAAGCGTTGACCTTCCAATGGGGAAATATACCATTAACTTTTATCTCCAAAAATATGAAATGACAGTCTAGAATTTGGCAATTCAATTGCTTTTTTTTTTCCTCCCTTCATTTTAATTAAACGTAGATGTTCACATTTTTTCATTTCGACTAAGTTCAAGGGCCTTAGCTGCCAAAGGTATGAGGCAGAGATTTACTTTCATCTTGTTTCTAGGCGAAAGCTGGCTTTGGAACATCAGCACAGAACACAGGGAAAGGAGAAAGCAAAATGTCAACGCATATCACACATGGCTTCCATTTGGTGAAGGGAAAAACAGGCCATCCTATGGAAGATTATGTAGTTTCAGAATTTAAGCAAGATAAAGACAAAGAATTAGGCTTGTTTGCAATATTTGATGGCCATTTGGGTCATGATGTTGCAAGCTATTTGCAGAACCACCTTTTTGACAACATCTTAGAACAGGTAACTTTCATATTACTTCAGTTTGGCTACATTTCATGGTTGGTAACACCTATGTTTGATAGTTTCCACAACTATCATGATACCTTTTTTTTTTTTTCCTATTAACCTGCCTCAAGTGATTCTTCATTATTGTGTAATTCTCTTTGCTGCAAGCAGCATGATTTCTGGACCGAAACAGAAAGCGCAGTAAAGAGAGCTTATCTTAAAACAGATGAGAAAATACTGGAACAAGCACTTGTCTTGGGACGAGGGGGATCAACAGCCGTAACTGCAATACTGATTGATGGTCATGTGCTTGTAGTAGCAAATGTTGGAGACTCTCGAGCTGTTATCTGCAATAATGGAATCGCCAAGCAACTATCCGTTGATCACGAGCCAAGCAAAGAGAAAAGAATGATTGAGAGCCGTGGTGGTTTTGTATCAAACATTCCAGGTAGCCAACTTTTTTAAGGGTGTTCTCACGGTCTTCAGTAAAATTGAGTTTTGTAAAATATAGAAAGTTTTACATCTTCATGGGTTAATCTGTCGGATTCTGTCACGAGTCATGGCAAACATTTGACTCTCTAACATTGTTATTCAGAAGGACATTCTACGCAAGTATGATTGATATTTGTCCATATTGACTTAAAACGCTGTTGGAGAAATGTGTTCTAATCTATGCATTTATTGGCTTCAAATAGATTTTTATTGGAAATAATGAACAAAAGTTAGTAATATAGGACTTGAGAGTAGTTCTGAGTTTCTGTTTGTTTGCAGGAGATGTCCCTCGTGTAGATGGACAGCTGGCGGTAGCAAGGGCTTTTGGTGATAAGAGCTTGAAGATGCATCTTAGTTCGGAGCCTGATGTGGTTATAGAGAAGGTAAATGAAGATACAGAGTTCCTTATTCTGGCAAGTGATGGAATATGGAAGGTTAGCTTCTCAACCATTTTCTTACTCTTCCAGTTCATTGTACAAATTTTGATAGACTTAGGAGGCATTACTCAATGGCATAGTTGGGGGAGAGTGAAAAACTTACCAAAACTCAGTGGCTAGATTAAACAGGTTGCAATTTCTACATTTATTCGGTAGCTCACTTGACTGACAAGGTTTTTCCAATATGTTCACAGGTTATGTCAAACCAAGATGCAGTGGACTCTATTAGACAAATAAAGGATGCTCAGGCTGCAGCAAAACACTTGATAGAAGAGGCTGTTTCCAGGAAAAGTAAGGATGACATATCCTGTATAGTTGTGAAGTTCCAATGACATTTTTATGGATGAGTCAAGCAATCTTCTCCAAAGTGGAGGGAATGAAGTACAGCTGATGTATGTGTGTATCAGATGAACTTCTTGTTCTTCTAAGCTGAATGTTTGTAGAAATCCGCAAGAACTGATTGTATGTATAAATATGATCAAATCAAATACTTTCAATTTTTTATGAGATTTTTTTAACCCTGTTTGTGTCTAAATGATAGGTTTTACTTTGGAAAGCTTAGTGATTTAGTTGCTTACTAAGATGGTACATGAGGCTTTTTTTTTTCGTATTCTCTGTTCCATGAATCATGGAAGGTTAACTTTTTGTTTGAACTTGGTGACTTATTTATCCTAAACAAAATATGATAATTTACAGGGTTAGTCCTTCGCCTATCTCTGTGGAAGTGTGAACTGAGCACCTCATCCTTTGAGAGATGTAAGCTATTTATCAATTACCAGAAGTAGCTCTTCATTTGTCCTGTCGGAATCAAATTCTGAGAGAAAATTTATAAAGCTTTCTTTCATTAAAAAAAATCTATAAAGCTTTCAGCGAGTGTTTGGTGCTCTAACTGTTTTGATATCTTGAATCAAAGTCAGCACTTTCCAATTGGATGTACCGTGATTTCCAGATGCCAAATGAAACACCTGCAAAGAGTCTATCTCAAAAACAATTGGCTGATCTGCATAAGTTAAAACAGGTTGAAGCCATGTTTTGTTCTATACACTTGATAGTTTGTAGAATCGAAATGTTCAACATCTCAATCTTCTCTCACTCCAATGAACCAGATTTGGTTGAGATGAAAGTAGGTAAGTGGAAAAATGAGAAACGTAAAATTTAAAATAACAATTACTTTTCAGTCCTAGTGTAATACAAATTTAGTTGAAGGTGAAATGGAACTAATTTTCACTTTGAACTCAACTTTTGGCATCTTCTTTCAGATCATGAAAGTGTGTATAAAATTATTTGTCATTCATTTTTCTACCCTCTAACAAGAACCGAAGAGTAGAAGTTAAAATATTTTTTCTTAATCTATTTTCACTGTCCTCTCTTCTTTTTTTTTGACCTTTTCATTTTCCATATATATACTTGCTGTAAGAAGCACAATATGTAAGCCATTTTTGCAATTAGCAGAGTTGTAAGTTAACTTTGCAAGCTTTGATGGGTTTTAGACTTGATGGAAGACTAAGCAGCATCATAAAATGTAACTTGTAGCCAGGCCAACATATATTGCTGAATGCTGTATGTAGTCGAAGATGAGGCGTCATCGGGAAAAAAATTAAGCAAGTTATGGTGCATTAACAAACTGTTAGAAATTTTTTTGTTTTTATAATTACATCTTATAGTATAATACATTCATGTTTTTTATGTAACTTTATTACTTATGGGCCAGCATTGAATAACCAGTGACCACAATCCTTTCTCATAAAACATCACACTAACAAAAATAATCATGCAAGTGAATCAAACTGCTTAAACTGGATGTGCTTTCACTGAAATTATTCCAAAAACTGGAGTGTATCATTAATTCATTCAATTAGCCACCGAAAAGAGTGTGTGTGGAAGTGTGTTTTGTGAGAGTAATGCCTATTATGCTCATCATGTGTGAGGCTCCTGTTCAGCTTGGTATCAGGAAGAAACCTCAGAATTTTGCAAAAGACGAGGTCCATACGACATGTAATATATGGTAATGATGATGAATAAGGAAGAACCACACTTATCCATGCAACTACCTAACCTTCAGCTTGTCTCTCCGTTATGTTGAGCAAGTGTCATGTGTGTCATGACTCGTATTGGTGGTTGCCCCTCCATTGTGTTCGTTGGATATTCTTTCTTCTGGGGAAAGAAAGTACGGTGAAAAGCTTCACAGCAGTGATGGTCCTAAAAGTTTGGTCTGGGTAATTCTAACTGTCTGGTGCCCAGGGACCAATTTGTTTTAATGGGCCCGGCGTTATTTGCATTCAATGTAATCAATGGGCTTGGCCTTATTTTAAGATGAGACTCAATATGGTACAAAACAGACAGAGACGTAAACAAATGGCTTGCTCATGACCCAAAAAAAAAAAAAAAAACAAATGGCTTTACCTTAACAGGTCAACAATTGCACACATAATCTTTTTTGTTAGAAAAAATGTTAATGCCTCAGAAATCTTTTCTTATATTTCCCATTTCCTTTTCGGGTGAGTTCTAGATCAACCCATTGTTTTATTGAGGGAATGCATAGCCAATTACATACTCCATCATTTCTCTCTAATATAATAGAATATAATATAGTAGTATATAATATGTCCTTTATTACCCACAGAAATTTTAATTCAACTGGCGCTAGTCTATTCGAAGAGTACCTCTTATATAAAAAAACATATATATGCATCCCTTACTCTATTTCTTTATAATTATCCTAAGATTTGGTCAATAGTCTGAAATGAAGAGATAAGCCTCTGCCTCAATCTGTTTTTTTTTAAATAATTTTTTCTCTAAAAAGAAAATTAAAATTGATGAGAATTTTGTTAAAATAACAAGATGTCACCAAACCTTGATTCATGCTTCGTCATGTTGACATACTATGTATCATTTTGTCTTAAATGAAAATATAACCATGAATTACTTGTACATGTGATAATCAAAATATCCTATTTTTTTTAATTTATACAAAAATAAATTTTGAACACAGTTTTCAATGACTGCAATTAAATTACACAACGGCCTGGCCAGCAGATTCATCGTTTCTCATCCGTTATGTATTATCACATCTTATTCGAGGTTCAACCACTTCACTTCTTCAGTAGTTGGACCATCATCTTAAAAAGAAACAAGAGAATATTTATTTTTCTTAATCCTTTTTGTCATTGTTTGAGCCTCATAACCATGCATTTATTACATATATACATATTATATTAGTTCTAAAAGGCTAAGAAAGGAAACTAATTCCCTATAAGTTTTTAACCAGGGACAGTCAGTCAAAATTTTTGGATGAACGCTGCTTTTGAGTCAAAGAAAAGAGAATAAAAGCGAAGCAAAATGCAACGAAACTAACTTTTGGATTTGCTGTCAAATTGAAGAAAAGTAGCCTATGTGGGAGGTCCTTTGGGACACCCCTGCTAATGTGATCTAGAATTTCACAGAGGGCTTGCAGCAGCATTACACATGGCCAAAACTGCTGCCTGCAATGAATTGTCAAACTGCCACATACCCCTCCTTTGCATGCTGATCCCAAATGCTGTGCAGCCACGCTTCTCCTTACCCTTCCCCACCACCCATCCTTGTCACCCTCTCTCTCTCTCTCTCTCCTCTCTCTCTCTATCTATCTATGTGCTAAACCACCCTATATAACTCCCCCCTTGTTTCCCTCCACTTCTGCACAGACTCCATTGTTGTTACAGTCTCACTTTCTCATTGTTCTTTATTCACTCTCTGTTTCTCTCTCAGAATTCGACACAGGGTGTAGCCAGAATGAGTGGCGTCTGTGCCGAGCAGCACAAGTTTCATCCTTCCCACCAACACCTCCTTTCCCCCAAGAAATCTCTCATCAGGGACATTGACATCCCTCCCAGGAAGTTCCTCACTCGCCGCTCCGCCGCCCAAGATGCCGCAGACATGTACTCCGACTCGCCACGGTTCTCCTCTTCCGACGAGACCATTCTGCAGAAATTCCTCCCTTACAACAACCTCGTGGACTCCGACGACGACTCCGACCCATACTCCTCCGATCACTTCCGCATGTACGAGTTCAAGGTCCGCCGGTGCACCCGCAGCCGGAGCCACGACTGGACCGACTGCCCTTTTGCTCACCCCGGCGAGAAAGCTCGCCGGCGAGACCCCAGGCGGTACCACTACTCCGGCACGGTCTGCCCCGAGTATCGCCGCGGCGGATGCAGTCGCGGCGAAGGCTGCGAGTTCGCTCACGGCGTGTTCGAGTGCTGGCTGCACCCGGCCAGGTACCGAACCGAAGCTTGCAAGGACGGTAAGAATTGCATGCGAAAGGTATGCTTCTTTGCCCACACTCCTCGCCAACTCAGAATTTTGCCGGTGAATTCCCACAATTCTTCAGCTGAAATCTCTTGCAAGAAGAGCAAATTCTTGAACCCCGCATCGGGATCAAATAACTGCTGTGTGTTCTGCCATTGCGCTGCTGCTGCTACTTCTTCACCAACTTCCACGCTGTTCGGCATGTCCCATTTGTCCCCGCCGCTGTCACCGTCCTCCCCCGTCTCGCTGCCTCTCTCGGCGGACAAACGCCGGTCTGCAAATGGGGTCTCCTCCATTTCTCGGTACAGTGATCGACTTGGAGGATCGGAGACATGTAGTGGCCTGAATCCTCATCATGGGGTGGTGAGCTACAAGGATGTTCTCACCGAGCTGATGAGCTCCTTGGAGGGCATGAATTTGAGCGAGGCCTCACCTGTTTCTGCTGCCAAAGCACCGAATCTGCCTTGGCTTGATGTTTCTTTCAACTGTGAGGATCAGCAGCAGTTCATTCTTTCGCCTTCTGCTTCTTCTTTCAGCTGCGAAGATCAGCAGCAGTTCATTCTTTCACCGTCTGCTCAGACCCCATCCACCTCCAATGGGAAATATTCAAGCAGCAAATTCTTCAGCAACGAAAGCAAGTTTGTCGCTGACACCAATGGGTCCTCATGCCCAGCCCCGGATCTCGGGTGGGTGAATGATCTGCTGATGTAGAGGGGATGGCCATGTCATGAAGATGATGACAAAAATGGTGTTGAATGATTCACAAGAGAAGTGTATATACTGGTGGAGCAATATAACATTATCCCTGGTTTCTATTGTTATTGTTAATTATTGTTTCAAGTTCATTGCTTTCTGAATTTGTTGTTGAGTTTGTGACAATTCTGTAATTTATGCATTTACATTCGATCTTGTTTTATGTACAAGGGAACATTTGATTAATGCTGTGTTGTTGTTATTTTTTTTTTTGGTTCCTTTTGATTTTTTTCATTAGCTTTATCTGCTTGGTCCTGATATTACGTGTTAAACCTACGCTAATGAAGCTAAATCTCTGAGAAATCATGCTTAATTGAAGATATTTTGTTATTCTGTTAACCTTTGCAAGTGAAGCAAATCCTTACACATGGCAAGCATGCAATGTTTGTCGTGGCTACACATTAAGATAATCTCAGAAATTTTATGTACTTTTCTGTATATTTCATTTCACATTAAGTGCTTGATTTTGGCTAATGGGAAATTTTCCTAAGCAATGGATACAAATATTAACACGAGGTGCGCACGCAAATTATTAATTGTTAAAATCATTTGAAATTGAAATTCAGGATGCCCAAGGAGGGAAAAAAATATATCTTTATGACTGGAAATAAAAACATTCTCATCCTATATATATCTAGTAAAGATATAAAGATCAATAAATTGAAAATTCCATGAGGGTTATCATCGTATATTTAGTGAAAAAAAGTTAGACAAACTAAGCTGCATAGAAAAGTTAGAATGGTTATCTGTAGCACGGTCTTGGTGTTGCATTGCTCTTTTGCCAAACATCTTTGGTTTTTCAACTGGAAACTATTCCACAATGAAGGTGGTTTTTAATTAAGTGGATAGCTGAAGTGTTGCATTACCAAACAGAATTATCACTCATCTTGCACAACCACACCTTATTTGAATCGAATTAAATCAAAATGTACAAGTTGGTTGCACATATATAATAATGTTTGTTAATTGGGTGTACCTTGAAGAGCCAAAGGTTAAGTCAGTATCAGTGGAAAGCAAAATCGGTCGAATCTTTAATGTTCACAAGGTGAATAGTAATTAATTTCAATTGATATGTGAATAATAATTAAGTAATTAATTACATTTTATCAATTTTCACAAATGACAAGATTTCTTTAAAAAAAAAGAAAAGAAAAGAAAACCTTAGGGGTTATAATTGAGTCGCGAACACAACTCATTTGTTCAGATCTTACAGGGTTAGCATCAGATAGGTTTTGATGAATTTCTTGACATCTGCTACAGATTTGTTATAAATAATATTTTAGATACACTTCGTAAACATCCAATCAAATTGGAGCTAGAGATACATGATATATATTCAGGCGAAAACAATAGAATTAATCTGTATTGTAAAAATGTTAAAATTTCATCCTATAGGTGAACTGTGAACATATTTAGCACCGAAAAGGAAAAAAAAGTTTAATAATTTCTTTGAAATGGTTTGGTCTAATATGTTATTGGAGGAATAATATGCACTGGACATTATTTGCTTTGACGTGGTCATGCGGGGCAGGGGACCTTGCGTACGATACTTTATTAATTAGCTATATAAGATGGTTGCCTTTGCTAATTTTTTAGTTTGGATTGTCTATCCGAGTTTATAACCAATCTACAAAATTTTACACTATCGTTCAATTATAAGTTATTAAATTATTAAAAAAATTAATTAAAATAAAAATTATTTAAAAAATTAAATATTTAATAACATGTAATTAAATAAAAATAAAAAAATTTACACTAACAGTAAATTAAAATTAAATTCTATCCAAATAGGATTTTAATCTTTGTTCAAATCTAGTAATTTTTATTTTTTGAATGACTAATGCAGTATCCATTTAGTTGTTAACCCATTGCTGTTAAAAATAGTTGTTTTTGCGTGGTAAGTGGGTTTTAACCGATGCAGATTTTACACATAACTAAACAAGTGGTTAGAATGGGGTAAGATTAAGATATATGTCTTTGTTTTTTTTTTTTTAAAGTTTAATTCACATGCAAATTGTAAAATAAAATAAAATAAGTAAGAGATATTGAAGAATATTTCAAGTGGGTTTGTTGTGAACATCAGTTTCGTAGTTCCTATTTGAGTTTAGATCCAAAATGCGTAGGGCTATTAATACAGATGCATGTTGCTATCGATTACTCCTTAAAGAAGAACATTAAATCATAGAGGAAAGTGGGATAACGCACCGTTTGAATTTGATGATAGCGTGTTATTTGTTTCCTAGGAGGCAAACTCGTCAGAAAGACAGCTAGGGCGGTGGGGGAATGACCCATAAAGTGTGTTTGGAATAACTGTTTTGGGGGGGGTTTGCTAGTTTGTGAGGTATTGGGTTAGGTAGTGATTGCCATAAACACACACCAAATGGTGTGGGATGGGGGAGCAACCCATGCTAAAACGGCCCATCATAGGGTTTGAGGTCCCCTATCTGCCCTTACCTTCGGTGTCCCAATTTGATTTTAGTTTGTAGGAGAAATTAAACAAAGAGCTTTTGTGGGACAATGAGCCCATAATCTTGTTGTGCTTGTGATTTTCTTCACCTGAGTGGGTGGAGAGGACTGCCAACACCTGTGAATGGGAACACTTTTGGTGATGGGACAATTTTATGCAGATCTATTTCTGGATGCAGAATGCTATTGATAGGTTCTCAATGCTCTCGCCATGGCATGCAAATTGATATATTTCAATCAATGCCCACCTTGTCTTGCAATTTGCAGTTGAGTTCTGATGAGGGTTGGTGGAGGATATAACCCTAGCCGATTTCAATTGTCTCCTTCCTTGTATAGCATTCAAAATGGTCACTAAATTTGTATGCATCTGCAGATTCGTATGTTGACATCTCTGCACGAATTACCTAGTTTCAGATACTTCCAGAGAAGAAACCTGCCACGTAAATTTGGCATGTCATTTTCCTTGACTTGAAGGATCAGCCGTAGCATTTTTCTTGGAAGGCCATAAGCTTTATTACTCTTCTACAAACGCAAAGCAGCCCAGTTCTAGCGGACCTGAAAATTTACTCATGTTTCAAAGGAAGAACGTGATATTTTCCAGACGCAGAGGAGAAAATTTTTCACCCTACCCATTCAGGCCTGGAACAGCAAAATCTGTCTCCTGTTAGAAGTTGGAAAACCAAAAAGGGTTGAAGCAAGTAATATCATTAAGCCAATGGATAATAATCTATAGATAAGTGAGAATTAATTTCCTTGACTTCTTGTCATCAATGACCTAATGGCACTATAGAGGAGCCCAAGTAATATAACATATTTTTGAGCTAATTAACCAGGGCTAAGAGAGAGAAAAACTGAAAACAAGCATATACATTTACTAGAACAAAAGCAATAAATATTTCTTGATCAGTATACAAGGAACTCTAACAATATACTTCGTTAGTCTAGATCAAAAGGGTTATACAACTGAGCTGTGGCATCTGGAGCTCCTCCAACTGCTTGTTGATTTTCAGTTGTCCTTGCAATTCCTTGTGTAGCTAGACAGCGATAATCTTGACGGTGACTGAAAAAAATCAAACGCCGTTCCTGCTCCAAAAGATCTTCTGGTGGAATTTGGAGAGTCTAATAACAGAGGTTCATATACAGGATTTCTGTTTTTGGGTTGTGTTATTGACAAGGTAGAAACATCTTTCTCTATAGATCTGGGCTGAGGCTCGATGGTGCCAAGAGACAAAATTGGCCCACCCAGACGCTCAGCCTGCTGAAGTGTATTGATTTTGCTTGGTCTGTATGTATATCGAAAGTATTTGATGGCTAGAATTGGACCCATCCCGGCTGCAACCGTGAGCTGTATGGAATTACAGTTTCCATCAGAACATAACCAATGCAACGCATAAAATGTTTAGCAAAAAGAAAATGTGAAGAATAAAATGAGATAGCCTCCTCTCTAGGGCCATGATCTAGAAGTTAACTTATTCCACATTAGGCGGGGAAACAGATATTTGAATTTTATCAGGAAAAAAAACTGTGAGATTAAGTGCAAAATTATGGGAGAATATTTCAGTAGAATGTGAAATCTCATGAACTAACACGGGCAACGAGAACAAAGAAATGAATGGTGTTCCATAAGCAAGTCATTCATCTTGAGAGGGGGGGGGGGACAAGAAAGAACTTTCCATTTGGGAGCAAAAGATACCAAAGTACTTACAAAAATTGTTATCCAATATGATGGTTGTCGACACAACCGAAACATAATTGTATACATCCCTGATGAAGGAAGCGCACTGAAGATCCAGTTGATGACATAAAAGGCAGCCAAATTACCCCATATAGCAATATGTTGCAATATCGTAAAGGAACTGCAGGCATCAAACATAAGTCAGGCAAAAAGCACAGAAACTTTACCAGCAGATTGAGGCAAATGCTTTCAAACTAAAATGATTGTTTTCCCAATTACCTAACCAACCAAATAGCATTTGAAAACCAAGCAAATTGTGAAAAATAACCCCCCCCCCCTTTTCCCCCATCTCTTTTTCATTGGCAATAGAAGCTATATATTAGCTAGTTCTTTTAATCCAATACTAACAACAAAAGCGCTCAAAGCTGAAGAAGTAGAGCAAAGTTAAATTTTGATAAGCAATTGCATCTACAGCTACTGAAATTAAAGCTTACTTGGTCTCCATTGTTACTACAAAAGCCTGCAACCATATACAACTGGAGAGTGCAACCATTGAAACCTCCTCCATTTCACTTCTCTCATAGGCATAGGCATGTATGCTTATTACAAATACAATTATTGCCTGCAAATCACAATCAATACCAATAAGAAAATGTACAGGCATAAAAAGTTCCTGAAACTGAAAATTTGATTTTTAGTAGAGCAGAGGAACTTAAGATGCTTTTTTTTTTCCAGTGACAACACATCAGCCATGATGAAAAGCTTCCTATGAACTCATCATCTCGGTAATCTTTAAATAATTGGTTATTGTCAATATAAACACCAAAACTATGATCACAAACAACACTCACATGGAAGAGAGACCGCCCAAACCATCCAGCAAATGTACTAGGATTTAGAAGCCTGTTCCAATATTTATAGTCAATTTAATGATTATCAAAAAAGTTGTTATTCAGTGCAAGTTAAACAAATGTTTTCCACTTTGGTTTGTTGAAAAGGTTATTCAGTTTAATAAATTTTGATTTTTTCCGTTATAAAAAGTGGCTACCAAACCAAAATGAAAAAAAAAATTTTGTTCACTTGCACTGAACTGGAAAATTACCAAAAATAAGAAGAATCTGTAGCATTTAAAACAGTAAGGAAAATAGCAGCATAATAGCGAACCTCCCCGCTTGGCAATAAAATAAAATCTGAGGATGCTGCATCACAGTTTCCTCACTAAGATCTTTGTCAAGCACACTGACTAGAACAGGAACACTAGTGTAGAAAAACATTATAAGCCATCAAGCTAACAGAATTGAAGAGGCTGGTTCCAGAGACACCTGAAATAAATGAAAAACTGAAAATGCAATCATCAGTACTTTAAAATATGAAAATAGAAATAAGAAATTGAAAATGCACTTCTTGCAGTGCAACGGTCATAATCATTAAGAAGAACAAGGATAAAAGAAAGGAAAAACAACAGACACTGTCTTAATTTTTCCTTTTTTTTTTTGGGGGGGGGGGGGGGGGAGGGGGTGGTTGTGGTCCCTGTGGGTTGGTTTTTATGTATTCCATTGTACACAGGTACCTAGTCACCCCTTCTTGCAGGGGCATCTACATTCAAAATAATTTGCAGCTTACATGGTAACAAAAAAAAAGAAGAAGAAGAGGTAGGCCAGTGTTGGCAGAAACTCACAAGATTTGGATGAAACATATCACTAGGGACTTATAGAATGAATACTGAGAAAGAAATGCTGTACGGTTGTAAGAGTACCGGCCATGGACAAGAATTAATCTTTTCAGGAACCTAAACTCTGCAAATTAACAGAAACAATCATAACAATGGAGATGAAATCTGGTAGTCACAAGTGGATAATAAAAGAATGAGAACCACCAATCTGCCTCATGTAATTTCCAATCACTGAAAAAGATAAACCTTCAAGAGTGTAGGATCAAATTATGGTTGCTAAGAATTCAATGGAGAAGTTATTGATAAAGGTTCTGATACAGAACAGAAGAAGTTGAACCATATGGGTGAAATATCTGACCAAATTTCAAATGGAGAAAAGAAGAAAAAGATACTTGGCGAGCTCTGTGAACTTGTATACACATCATGATTGCACCTGCAAAAAGTATAAAAGGCTTACTTCCAATACTGTAATCAGCCGCTCTTGCTGCCTGCAATCCTTCTCTGCCACTAATGCCAACACCAATGTGAGCTTGTTGTATCATCCTTACATCATTCCCACCATCACCAATTGCCAGTGTTCTATAATCACATGATTTTAAGATCTGTACAAGCTGCAACGAATAGTGTATATAGGGCAAACTAGTATCATTATTTTCTGATAAATTAAAACACAAACAATAAAACTACTTATGCATTTTAGAACAGGGAGGCTTGGGGTAGCGAAAAGACAAACACTACTTGTTCATTAATGACTCCATTGGTAATGATGATTTGGAATAGGTAATGTCGTCTTAAACCTCTTAAAAAGGATACATTGATTGATTTGGGAGCAAAACATAGCAATGAAGAGGAAACTGCAACCATTAGTTTACACTAAAAAAGCAAATAGCCCAAAGCAGTCAATTTTAGGTAGGTTATCAATTCTGAATCTTTTACTTTCAAGCTTTGCTTTTCACTTCTACATCAGTACCCTTAAAGGAAAGCATAAAATATCTGTGCGATCTTCCCTTCTTATTCTGATAAGTTAATTATCGGGACCAAGACGGCACAAGCCTAGCATACAACAGGGAGAAAGGATGACACAAAAAAAAAAAAAAGGAATGTAAAGCATAAGTTCTTAAAACAACACAAGGCACATATAATATGCAGATGAAGTTATTAAAATAAATACCTGTGCTTTTTGTGATGGTGTTACACGACAACATATAGCAGTCCTTGACAATATTGCCAGCTCAGTAAAAGCTTTACGGTAGTGTTTAAGTGCAATCTCAAGAGCCCAGCCATCAACAACAAAAGCCACATCCTGTTTGAGAAAGCAGAAGAACAATGAAAAGATGAACTTCAAAACGTTTTAAGTTAACTTGATCCAAATACATGATTGCCAAATAAAATTGTCCTTGTCCAAACACCCAATGCATGTATACATGCAGCCAGCTAAATTGGACATATTAACATACTAACCAGAGCAAGACAAATTATCCTTCTCATCACTCCTTCCATCAAAATGTCAAATTTGAATATACTTTAGAAACAAGTAAAGATGGGCTGAAACAGGTGTTTATTAGAACACAAACAGATTTGCTGGGCTGTAACTAGGTATTAGGGAGTTTAAGGAGAACATATTGCAACAAGGGACTTCCCATCGTTGTCCAATAACACTACGACAGATCACTGAAGAAAAGACAAGCAACATAGATACAACAATTCCTCCTCATTTAGAGTTTTATAGTTATTTCTCAGTTTCCTTTTCTGACTGGTAGGTCCTAGACATGCACCCATTATTATCTACTGCAATTGTGATATCATTTTTTTGCTCTTGTTCATAATGAGGAAGTAGGGTTTAACTGTTCTGTTAACAGTTACTCCTTCAAAGAAAATTGCAGGAGAAAGCGAAAGCGAAAGCAATATCATAATCAGAAAAATGCCATTCTACATATGAGGTGCAACCAATGATTACAATTTGTTCCGAAAATTACAAATCCCACGTTTGCTGGAGCCAGTTACAGGTGATTCAATAATGAATAATGTGTTTCTAGAATATATTAATATATTACTTAGACTATAAACAGATATTACAGTACTTCATAATACATAATGTAATGGACTGACACAAAATAAAGATGGAAGCAACCTATCACTGGATTTTAATTCTTCTAGATAAGAGAAGAAATTTATTAGACAAGAGAAAGAAAAAAAAAAATACAAGAGCAAATTCTATGTCGATACAGAGCAGTACCTTAGGTTCTGAGGTAGTTATCCGCATTGTAAGAAGCACTCTTTCTAAACTTCTACGAACCTCATCCTCTGTTTTGCCATCAAGAGATAGAAGCTGTCCCTTGGGTTCTATCAGTTTTGGGAGGGTGGAATTGAAAGAATAAAGGCTTAGTTTCAGTATTACCATCATAAATTAAAAACCTTCAAAAGAAGGATGCATAACACTAATCAAACAATAAAATTTAAAGCAAATTATGAGCAGAAACACACATCCAAGCGCTTCAAAAAATGGGTCTATATGCAATACAGGTAGGTAAATAATATTATTACAGCAAAATTTAAGATGTATTGTTCTTTTTTTCTTTTATCTATTTTGAAATTTGACCACATCCATTAATATTAAACTTCTGAAATTTAAAGATATGGACCTGGTAATGAGTATATTTTGTGATTTTTCTGAAGCACAATTTTTTTTTTTTTGAGTTGAAACAGTTGCGTGGTTTATTTATGTTGGTAAACCTAGCTGTGAAGAAGAAGCTTCAGTCTGTGAAACATCCTCACTAGAACTAGAGGTATTTTCAAACTCAAATAAGGTATTCTAGAAATCTCCTGATTTTAAACTTTTGTCTTTCCAGTTATCAGTGTCATTAGATAAATTCATTGATGGGTATAAATCTATGCTTTTCCTGACAATGGTTTAGAATAATTATACTTTGTTTTATGGTTTTGGTTCTACAACTAATACTATTTATTAAATTTATATGGATATAAATATGCTTTAAAATACTTAGCAAACTCATATCCTAGATTCTTCAAAACTTCAATATCCCAATCCTGTATTTTATAAGGTGAGGGCATTGCTGCTACTGAGATTCCCTACCAAAAAAATAAGAAGAGCCTCATAATCTTGTATCCACTTTAAAAGCTAAATTGATCAAATCAAATAATAAACAAACAAATATAAAGATAACTAAAAAGAAGTAGAAAGCAAATGTCACATAGGTGTAAAGGAGCAGGGGAAACAGAGGAAAGAGAAACAGAGAAATGAAAATGCCGGCTAATGTTTACTTGGAGTAGGGAACAAAGTCTCCCTATTAGATTGTAGACCAAATATTTGAGGCTTTCTATCAGTACAGTGTGAGAAACAACCACCGGTGTTCTGTTTGAGAAATTGGTACAGTTCTCACTTTTTATACACTTACTCTCCATTAAACAAAACACAGAACAGAAATGTGGAATAAACACACAGATAAGCTTATCTGTCTCTGTATAAACAGAGAATGGGTGAGCAACCGTGCTTCACATTGAGACTTTAATATTGCTTGATTCTTTGGACAGAAACGAACTAATTCAATAAGTGTATTTGAACAACACTTAGAAGAAAACTACAATATTTTGTATGATCTCAAATCTGAACTACCTGGGGAAATAAAATTACATGACAGGGCAATTTGTATTGCAGTATTCTGCTTGTCGCCTGTTAGCATCCAAAAATTTATTCCAGCTTTTCTTAATGTTTCTATTGTTTCAGGCACTCCATCCTGAAAGATATCAAGTAAGAAAGAAATGATAATGATCATCATAAAAACTCACAAGGGAAATTCTTTGTTTAATTTTTGTTTTCCCTTTATCCCTTTAACTATCTAAAGTTGACAGCAATTCAGCAAAATTATAGAAATTTACGAATGCTATCTAAAAATTAGATCTCTATGTGAAAATACAGCAAATATTCACCTGTAAACGATCCTCTATTGCTGTTACACCAAGAACTTCCAAGTCATGTTCTACTCTTTGGCAGACCTCAGCTACTCTCCACTGTGAAAGATGGTAAATTGAGAAAGAGATTTCTTAAAATTACAGTGCATAAAATCAGTAGCATGCGTGCCCTTTACCTCCCTATCGACCAAAGTGCTACTGGCCTCTTTAAACAACAAAGACCATTCTTGATATTCATCTTCCTTTAACTCACGCCAAGCCAAACATAGTGTACGTAGTCCCAAGTGAGCATATTGCTCCACAGCTTCAATGAAGTTCCGGGTTTGCTGCCCTGCAAGAGTTTTCAGTTGTTGGTGATTTCTTAACTTTCATAGATTTTCTACTTGCAAGAGCAACTTTTGATATATCTCTTCCATACTAAAAAATCTTGATATCTCATTTACTTTTGGTTCTTCATTAAAGAAAGAATATACTTTAGGAGTAGAAGTTTCCTTGTAACCAGTTCATTAAAACAATTTACATCACAAGTTTCTAATTTGGTTTCAATCTTATCCTTGTAATTAAAGAGAACTTTTCCACTTTTAATTCTAAAACCTAAGGTTTACTTCAATTTCATTGATACCAAATTCATTGAAATGATACCATAAACTGTATACTACTACAGATGGCAAGAAGAATTATTGATGGTGTAGTTTAGATATCAGTTGATATAGGAATTACCATACAATTGAATGGGTATATGAGAAGGGAGATTAATCTGATTTTCAGGTTGAGCATGTTTCTATTATGTGTATAAGAGAACTAACTTGTTTGTGGTAAGTAGAAAAATTATACCAACAATTTAGAAATTTGCAAGGTATCTCCATTCTTCCTCAATTTGTTATGCTGACTGCTCCCAACATCATGTTGCAATTTAGCATAAAAAGCTAAAGAAAACAGCTGTAGAGTCCAGTAGCATTGCTATGCAGCAGCAAAATGACATATTCTGTCGCTTTGGTTTAACAAAAACACTTGTTGGGCTATTCAGAGTTTTACATATTATTTTCAGGATGAGAATGTATTTGATTGATATTTTTTTGGAATATGCTGTGCATGGATATATGAGATGTCAGGTATATTGTATTGCATACTAAATGACAAAATTATGATACCCGAAAAAGAACCAAGAATACATAAATACTCAATGATAGTTTTTATTGAAAATGTGAATTAATTCCTTTGTAACAAGTAAAAGTTGTAATTCTTCGCCAGTCTTTCTATTATTAGCTTCATCAACAAGAATAATTTGTCTATTATACTTAAATTCATAAAAGGATTGAAAGCAAAGAAATTGGTAGACACAAAATTGTATAACATAGGTCTTTTTATGATACATGGTGACATGGAACTTTGAATGTAAGACCCTTTTGTAAACTATTCAAACTCCCACCACTAGCAAACATATAATAGCTTGACAACAAAGATTAGTAGGAACAACTTTTTTTTATTTGGTATGAAGAAACAGAAATTTTACCGCATTGAATAGTCTTCAGTGTCTGAATAATACTAAATGAGTTTGGTAATAAATTTTACAATCAAACTGAAATACTTTGCATTAATTTGACAAAAGAACTAGTATATAAACTATAATATAAATCAAACTTGTGTGAAATGTGAAGGTGCATGTAGCCTCTTCTTTTTAAGTACACATATTGGTATAAGCAGTCATGAAATGAAAAACATGAATAGAAAGAAAATCCCTTTGTAAATAACATTTGATTCTCCTAAAACACAAATAAACAGGAAACATAAACAATCTTACCAGCGCGAGCATATGGTAGAATAACCTCATCTGCTCCTTTCGACAGGAGTAGGATCTTTCCATTTTGGCAATCTTTCATCACTATTGACATTCTTTTCCTATCAGAAGTAAACTCTAAGATTTCCAGGACTTCATACTGAAGTATTGAAGAGTTGAACTTGACCTCTGCAATATATTGAAGAAAGTGATTAAATGAAGCCAAGTAGCAACTAATCAGCCATGCTTCCAAAAGAAATAGCAACATGTACCAAGAATGTTTCCGTTCTTATTGAAGAAAACCATATGCAGCTGAGCAGCAGCATGAACAAGAGCATCCTCATCCTGAGACTGTGCCTTATACAAGATATCTCCAGTTTTGCTAAGTATGACACATGAGAAAACAAGTACAAAATTAATAACTTTTACTCTCAAGGCTTACTAAAAGTAACCTAACTAAGAAATGTGAATCTTAACAGTTGTCATATCCCTGTGTCCTAGCAAGGATAAAGGAAGAATTACCTTCGTGAAGGTACAATGGTATTACATATTGCCATAACTGTAAGAAATCGTACAACGTCAGGAGAACCACTGGAAACAGCATTGAGAAGCTCTACATCTGCAGATTACAGGATGTAATTAATCAGAAGGTGAAACTTGCAATCTAAAACAGTTACAGAACAAAATATATCTTTACAAAGCAATTAGTGAATAAACAAAAAGGTCAATTAAGTGAATGCATAAACAGTAAAGGGTGAAAAGAAGGAACAAAAGTGAATCCCACATCTTCATAAATAGATATGAATCATTTCAAATTCCTGATCTGCTAATTCAGACAATCTTTAAATTTTGGACTTTCTCTGGCACATTCACATATATTATGTACCAGATATGTCTTTCAATACAAAGAAATGTTTCATCTTAATCATGTCAAATGATATTAATGCCCATTAGTTGAGAAACTCAAGCTTGTATTTCAAATAAATAATCATACTTGTCTTAAATAAGAAAACTAGGAATTCCAAATTTTGATTGAACTAAGGAAACAATTGGAACTGTTAATGCAAGAGTCCTCCTGAATACCTTACGTATCAGAGCAGGTTGTATTAATTAAGGTTTTGGGATTAGCCATTAAACACAATTATATTATGCTTGAACCAAATAAGCCTCAACCGCTTTGCAGTTGCTTGACTGTATACATAATAGTAGAGCATAAGCTCAAGCATTTGTTCTCAATTTCAATTTTATTATTTAAGGAACCAGAATATATAACCCAAGTTTTTATGGAGATGGCAACATCATGATTCTGTTTAGATTTGTGAGATCATTAAGGTCACAAGATCAATGTAAGCCATACCTAAGATACAATATACTCTCAACACCACAAGTCAACTCCCTTATTCAGGAAAACTTCAACATATCAAGCCAGAAAATTGATATCCAGATGCAAAGTTGTCTATTCCAGTATACTTTCTAGTTAAGAAAAGGTTCAGATACAGCTATTACTTGAAAACAAGGCAACAAGAAAGAGTTCCACCAACAAACCAGACCTTTTAATGCATCTCCAGTCTCATTTCCATAGAAAATGCCACTGATACAACATCTTCTAAATATCATCTTATTCTCAGTCAGGGTGCCTGTTTTGTCAGTCAAAATGTACTCAACTTGTCCCAGGTCCTCGCTTATCGCTGTACTGCCATATATGACAAACATCATTCGTTAAAAAAAAAGGGCAAAGCTACTGGTTCCTGAAAGTAGATAGCAAGCAGGATCCTTCACCCACTCACTTTGTTGCATGGGATGGAATACTGGTCTCTAGGTCAATCATCTGATGGTCCCAATCAATAAACTTCGCATACAAGCTTTTTACCAGATCCAGAGATACCTGCCAGACATGGAACAGTTGGCTGCATCAACTATAGAAATGGTCACCCAACATATTCACACAACCTTGAAATAATCCAGTTAAATAATAATTGGTATTAGCACTATTATTATCAGTCTAAGACAAAAAATTTTGCAAGAACTACAGTTCAATGATATCCTTTCTTTTATTTGTCATCAATGTTCATCCCTCAAAGCCCAAAGGACTACCACTCGGCTTTCTATGCTGTGGGTGTTTTCTGAATGCAATAGAAATGATAAGCATATTGAATCATATAATGTATTATAATGCCAAAACCTACACCACCACCTTACCTTAATTGAAATGGGTATCATGATGGAACAAAGAAGCTCAAACCGCAAAGGGATGACCAATAGTTCATACCAAGGGCCTTCATCAGGGTAAAGAACATACCATTGCTTCAAAAGAAAAAAAGAAACAAACATGAGTATCCACCTTCATGCATCTTGATAATGTTTCAAAACATGAAAACTTAAAGAGACTAGTCGCAGATAATACATTAAAACATGGCAAAAGCTTAAACAGTTAAACAGAAGGAAGAATGAAAAAAACAACCCTTGAAGGATAGAATAGCAAAATGACAGGAAGGAAATTACAAATTCAGTGGCCCCTGTAAAGAGAAACCAGGATGCACTGGCAATCTGGCATCCATTGAAACAAGGACTAAAAGATTATGAGAAACATAAAGGAAGCTACAAACCAAGCCAACCTACTCTTATTAGAAACAAACTGAAAATTGCAATACACAGTGTGCAAGCTCCCCTCCATGGAAGCACAAGTAGATGAAAGGACAATATATCAATACACAGATAACAAAGACGAGTGAACATATCCTAACAAGTAGCAGGTATAGGATTTGACACAATTATATGTGCAAAAGAAACTTAAGTTCAGAAATTGTGACATACTTTCTTTGCTTCTGTATCCTTCCAAACATTACCCGCTATGCCAAGAACCATAACAACAACAATTTGGAATACAAATATAGCACCAGTCAACTTGTCAATCATGGCATCCATAGCAGTGAGCTTTGGTTCTGGGATACCTCTACTCATACCCAGCTTGGTTTCATTGCCTGAAGAAAAAGAACATGTGCCAGATACAAAATTTAAACTGGTGCTGAAAAACTATATGGTCCCAAGAGTCTAACATATGTTATACAGGGACTTGCCTGTATACACAGCCACTCCACATGCCCACTCAGTATTCCGCAAGTAACATGACTGAAGAATTGTGTTTTTTATGGTTAAAGGGCATATATCATTATCTATAAATGGGGGGAACAACCGCATGTTTGCATCAAATCTTCTGATGTCTTTATCTGGACAAGGGCACTCAATTACACCCTGGACAGACACACACACAAAGAAAGAGAGATTTAATTAGTTTTGCCACACAATTACTTTTGACAGTAAACTTCTAACAATTCTACCAAATATAGTTACTTTGGATACAATCTTGCCTTAATTTTGTGCAATAGTTCAACATCAATTCCCATGCATGCAGAAGGAATGAGCCGCGTCTTCAGATCAGTTTCACCATCCAGCGCAGCAGTCTGAACAACATGTCATATCATAAGACCCTCGAAATGTATAAAATGAATTATGTTCTTCTTTCCTCAAAAAGAAAAGATGGAATTATGTTCTTAGCAATACCACATGGAGAAGAGAGAGGGGGAGGGACCAATTTTAGCATGTTTCATGACATAATTACCTCTATATAGCAAAGTCCCTGTGGATCAGAGGTACCAATCAAAACAAGGTCACAAGGCACTTCATCATTTTCACGTAGCCATACTATATTGCCTACATGAATATCCTGGGCTTGGATCTACAACACCACCAATGCAACCACCCCCCCCCCCCCAAAAAAAAAAAGAAAAAGGAAAAAAGGAAAAAAGAAACAGTTAGATTTACAAATTTAAAGGAACACAATATATATATGAATTTTAAAATCATAAGGCTTATGTAACTCCCACTAGCTACAAGGTGGAACACAGACCAAGCTAGGGAATACAATGACATTGCTCTACAGATAGATTTGACCTTAGGTTATTACAGATAAACTAGTAATGATGCTTGAGAATGTGCTCCTCATGCTCACATAATGATTTTTAGCAGGATAGTGAACAATAAACATGATGCATATTGCCAGTGAGTTCATCACTCAAGGCTGTCTGCTAGAGTCCAGATCATTTGTAAGTTGGCTGTGGAATGTTGTTACTCATTGTTGCTTTTGGTACCAGAGGATTCATTAGAATGAAGAAATAATGGTAAGCATCCCATATTGATGTTAAAAAACTTTCTTTTCTTTATCCCTTCTATAGTCCTTTGTATGTTAAAAAAATAAGAGTTAGGTTCCTTTTTGCAGTATATGTATAAGAATATAAAGGAAAAGTTAACATACAATTAATCTATACAAGATTGGACCAATAAAACTTGCACTAGTGTTTGACCTTTTTAAACATAAAAATTGGGTATGGCCAAAGAAAATAAAAATAAAAATTGGGAGAAAACAAAGTTAGAGAAAATAAACAGGATGCTTAGTATTTGAGGAATAATTTGAGGAATATACTCCTTGCAGACATACGTAAAACTGCTAAATCACAGGCATAGATGTAAGGGAGACACCTACAAATAATTTTCCTAATATTTCAAATTTTCAAAAATCTTACCAGATACCTTTTGTGTAGGATTTTCATTAAAGTCAAAATCATTTACTGCCATGAAAGAGTAACAACATCTTGGAAAAATCAACAGATTAGACTCCTTTATAAAAGTCAAAATCATGTACAATTATTGAAATGATGATTAATTGCTGGAAAATGTAAGCTAAATCTAACCTCCTATGCCTATTTCTTACTTTTTAACTGTTTGGTTGTTCTGTTCTCAACTCATAAGAAACACAGAATAAAAATATGCTTAAGAAAATCAAATATGTTTCATACAAGTTTCTTGATGCCCTTCCTGACAACCCAAACTTCCTTCTCATTTGCCTTCTTGTCTGAAAGATATCTATCATAATCATCCCATGCCTCTTTTGTTGCAGAGACTGCAAAAATAAAAATAAGTGGACCCCATGTACTGGCAGGATTTACTGGAGTAATGAGAGGCCATAGCTGCAGGCAAGCTATCAGCAAAAAATACTGATTCATGAACCGGCTGAAAAAAGGGGCAAAAACAGATGGATTAAAGAGAGGTACCAGGCACTGTCAAATAAATGATAGCAACAAGTCATATTAGATATTTATACTTCATTAGAAATTTAACATGAAAGTTTCCACCCAAGATTAATAAATTTTGTTAAGCAAAAATCTGTGCCTTAGTCATAACACACGAGGAAGCTTGAACTATATACAAAAAGGACAAGGCTGATCCCTGGAATCTAGGATGAGTTACATGAATTCCAAATCAAAACTGCTTGGGATCCTCCACATTAATAACTACATGCTAATATTTTTTATTTGATGCTACATTATCCTCTAATCTTCTGAACTCTCACCTCCTCGCGCAAATCATATGATGCATGTCTAAAAACTGTGCGAAAACACACACACACACATCGACACGAGTGCACGAGTGCGCACACACACACAGAAAAGAGATGAAAAAATGGATTTTCCCTCAATGCTATCAAACCTTTGTTATTCAATATCAAAGAGGACATGAGTGCCATGACACTTGTAATACAAAATAATGAGTAATCAGCAACATCAGTAGAAAGATTACCTGAACTGTTCCCATAAATTTTTTGGAAGAAAGTTCAATACAGTATATTTTCTGTTTGATATACGATTATCACAATAAAAATCATGTGATGATTCTTCATCATTGATGTAAACGTAACGCTTCATTGTTGAATTCGGACAGTCATAATCTGCAAACAATGAGAGGGGGGGGGGAATGTAAGATTTGTCAAATAAAATTTGTTGTGAAGATAATAGAAGCAGCTAATTAGACCTAAGCCTAATTAAATGATGAGTTTCATTGAAAGTACCAGGGCAATTTAACATACAAAAAGTATTGATAATCTGATGATCAGCAGAATATCAGGGATCTCACTGAATAAACAAAGCATGCATGCACCAAAGTATTGCAGAGGAAATCCATGGGTGGTCATAATTTCACATAACAATTCATCACATGTGACAGACTCTATGTAACTTGAGCCAGAAGTTTCTCACGTAAATTTCACTTTATCTTTTTAGAGGAAACAAATAAATAAATCACTCATAGAAGAACCATCCTGCTTTACATGCCAACATTTAGTGTTATGACATCTTATTTCCAAGGAAGCACACTTTTATTTGCAGGATGACATTAGCGACTATATTCTTCACGCCAACACTTGTATGCCCAAGGAAAGAAATTTCTAGAAGGCTGAAAACTTATGCTCATGGAACAGAAATTATAAAAGATACTCATTACAAATTTAAAAATAAAACTAACCCCGGGTATCAGCTACACTGAGTCTTACCAAAAGTTCCACACAGGTCATAAAATGCCAATTTTAACTTAGTTATTGAGAAAAACTAAATAGTATTAAAGTATCATCTCAAGTAAAATAATATGAGCTCTTTCAGATGAGAAAACCAGCTGAATGAAACTCAGCTTTATATTAAAGTTGCTTAAGTAATAAATTACAACATCAAAAGCTTAGCCTTTCTTATCAACAATGAATTAAACATGATGTCAACAAGAACTTAATATCTACAACCATTAACATAGCAATTCAAATTATAATCCACCATCACTAGCTCAAAGCCTATGCAAGGGGGAAAAAAATTAGCATAATGCCACTCATAAGTTCATAACTATAATCTACTCATGGAAAAGCCAAATAGATATCACTTAAAAATACAAACCTATTTAATCCCCAATGAAGTCATTTTGTTCATCTTAAACACGTCATTGTCAAACGAACAAAATTTTACACCGATATTCACCCCCTCTCCCCCGCCCCAAAAAAAAACGCAATAAAATTTCAAGGCAGTACCAATTAGCTAAGAATCTACGTAAACCGAATGCGATCCAAGTTCAATTTGGACATCACAACATCTAAACTATACATTCGCTTTGGATACTACGATTTTGGAAGCCGTAACCAAAATCTTGATTGGTAGAGAGAGAGTTGAGGCGTGTAATGGTGAGAGACCGTACCTCTGATCTAATATCTGGGTTCGGGTTCGGTTCCGGGTCCGAATCCGAATCTTTCCTCCCTTCTCCCACTATTCCTTGAAGTTGAAGATGACGAGGGTAGCGGTTGAGTGCGGTCGTTCCGATTGACTATAGGTGATGCACCGGGAATCTTCCCATGAAATACGTGTGTTTCGTAGTCGTAGAGTACATACTGCGTATATACCTACGATCTCTAGTATAAGATCGGACATGGTGTCCTTTTTTTTTTCTTTTTTCTTTTTTTGTCATGGATCAGACATTGTGTATAAAACACTTACGCAAGCCTCTTTTGTTTATTTTTGGTCATCACTTACCATGCCATTTTTTTTTTTTGGTCTTCTTACCAAGCCTTCTTTTTTTATTTTGTCAAAAGTAACTAATTACACAACCACCAAAATACGTACTTTGTTATTGAGCTGTGTTATAGATAAAGCCTAAATTAAAAGGTCTTATATTACTGGATTTTTTTTAGAGAAAATAATATACAGATTTTTTAAATTATTAATAATTTATAAATAAATTTTTAAATTATTTTAATTAGTACTTAAATTATAATAATTATATAAATTAATTATTTTATTTATTTTTCATTCACTTTATTTTTTTTTTATTTAATTTAAAATAAATAAAAAGTGAATAAAATAATTAATTTATATAATTATTATAATTTAAATATTAATTAAGATAATTTTAAAATTTAAAAGTATAGTTATAAATAATTAAAAATTTAAAGATTTTGTAAGCTTATTTTCCTTTTCATTAATATATATATATATATATATATATATATATATATATATATATATATATATGCGTATCACCAAAATTTTGTCCAACTCCCAACACTAAGAGAAAGGTTTTTTCTTAATTATCAGTATTTTATTAAAAAAATAAAAGTGAAAATAGATAAATTAGATTAAAAAAATGTTAAATCTCATATATTTGTATAGAGAAATAAGTGAAAGAGAACATTTTAGGTAATTTATTTTATAAATGTAAGGGAATAAAACAAAATAAATAGAGAAGAATAGAAAGATTTATTTTAAATATTTTAAATTTAAAATTTTAAAATAAACTTTCATTTTTTTTCTTATTCTCTATTCTCCTCCAATTCATACATACCTTAACTAATCTATATCAAATTCATATCGCCTTTTACTCTATCAGTGAGATCTCTCACTTCAATTCCCCTCAAAATATTAAAAATGTGCTATTTATATTTACATGTTGCATATATGATTCAAAAAGTCAACACATTAAATTTTATATATATATATATATATATATATATTAGGCTGGCGTGGGGAGGATTTCAGGAACGTCTTCATCCAAGATCAAACCCTAATGCGAAGCATCAAGACTGCACGTCTTTTTCAATTGAACCACGAGTCTAATGTTTTGGATTACAACAATTCTTGGGCCACCTTGCACCAACAGACTAACCTGGACCTAGAAGGGTTGAGGTGAAGCCCAGTAAACTCCGTTCTGTAGAGTGAACAGGTATCAGGCCCAACATAAATTAAATTCCCAAATCCGAAAAGAATGGAGACTAGGGTTAGGGTTTAACTTGAATGCACGTGAGAGTGGGTGATCGCCTGGATTCTCTCACAAACAAAGTAGAAACCCTTCCCCAACCCCAAAGCCGAGCTAGGGTTTCTGAGCTTCGAACCATGGCAACACCGACGACGGCGGGGACTGCGGCGGCGAAGAGGAAGCCGGTGTTCGTCAAGGTGGACCAGCTGAAACCCGGCACCAGCGGCCACACGCTGACCGTCAAGGTCGTCAGCTCTAAACCGGTGAAGACCGTCAGCAACCGGGGCGGTCGATCGGCAGTACTCGTGGCTCGCCCGTCTCGCATCGCCGAGTGTCTCGTCGGTGATGAAACCGGGACCATAGTCTTCACCGCTCGCAACGAACAGGGTACGATATTCGTCATGTTTGTATCTATTAACCGTTGCGTTGTTTTGTTGATTCGGAAAAATATTTTATTTCGATGTCCTGTTTATTTTCTTTGTTATCCTTGTTTGACGGCTTTTGAAGTTGCATATATGTATACTTGTATTGATTTGTCAGTGTTTGTTGATGTTCATCTGCTTGTGTGTGTGTTTGATTCTTTGCAATTAGTCGCAGGGCCGTTCCTGTGTTGGGAGCTTCTTCATTGCCTCAAATATAATAGCTTGTTTAATAACTATTCTCTATCTCCACTCCCCAGAGAGAGATGCTGCAGACAGGCTCCTAAGTTAAAGACTTTTTACACAATCAATTAATCATATGATGCCATGTGATTAAGGGCACAGCTACTAGCACGACCACTTAATCTCTTTTCCTCTATAGTTCTTTACTGAAATCGCTAATCCTTATATACACTAGAAGCATCAGACTAAAGCATATATTTCTGGAACTATAGAAAACCACAGCAACATTTCCCTGGTAAAAGAAGGGCTAGTGGGCAGCCAATGCCAAGTCCTTGTTGAAACCTAGCAATACAATATCCCTGCCCATGTAAAGAAGCAAATGCATAGCATACAAGGCCTTGACTTTGAGATAGCATTACTTTCGATCCTTCCAATAACTTATAACATTCCTCACAACCACTCACCATCATAGAAATATGAGCTATAGGGGTAACAGTGTGTCTCACTATTTACCATCTCCCATTTCCTGCTCTCCAAATCAAAGCACGCAACTAATTAACAAATAGTTCCAGGTTGTCAAATAATGGAGACTATCAACTAATTGCCAGGAAGATTTGAAACTCCAATCACCCGTTTCTCTCATCTCTTCAGCTTAACTGCAAGGTCTATCCCTTTGGCCAAGAGGCCCTACCATTGCAGTTTATCTTCTTCCTAGTCACATGTGACACAAGATTGCACAGCCTCTCGTTAGCAAAACAGATATCCATCTGCAGCAGCCCATAAATTGAACTTGGCTCAGTCTAACTGTGCAAAGGACAAACTGGTCTGTTCGTAAATTTTTAAAAATGAAAGGCATGCAGATAGGCATTTCTGCATGTGAATAACCGCACACACCCGTTTAAAAGCCTATTAAAAGCTTTTTACTGCTTGTGAATAACTTATAGTACTGTGGTGACAGTTGAATAGCTTTCGTATTACTGATAGTGTAAATAGTTTTAAAATGAAAACAGGTCAAATTTAAAACTTATTTATTATTTTATTTGATTTCACTGTTACTCAGTAGATTTAAACTCAGAAATCTGTTTCATTCTTTGTAGATTTGTGCATTAAGATACCTATGTTATTTATGCATCCAACTCCAATAAGGAAATGAGTTAACTTAATCATGTTTAGGTGTCTGTGCCAATGTTGTAACTCAGTTTGTGCTGTTGTTGATGTGTTCTAGAGTAAGCTGGATGTAAAATGAGGAGTATAAGATTATTAGCCTCCTTTTGTAGAAACATGATAATTGGACTCCATATGGTACTCGTATCATCTATCCTTGCAGATTAGTGTTTTCATGTGTTGTTGTAAGAACATCTGTTCTAGTCTTTGCTAAATGCCATCTTTTCTTTGGGTGTTAGGAAAATATATCAGATTGGTTCTCATGTATTATAGCAGTGATTAATTCATTTCCTTTTGTACAGTGGACCTCATGAAGCCAGGCTCAACTTTAATTCTGCGAAATGCAAAGATTGATATGTTCAAGGGATCTATGAGGCTAGCAGTTGATAAATGGGGGCGTATTGAGGTCACGGAACCTGCAAATTTTGAGGTTAAAGAGGACAACAATCTTTCATTAGTTGAATATGAATTAGTTAATGTTGTTGAAGAGTGATTTTAGCATCTGGCAGTGAATCTTTTGAGTTACCAAAGGTTCTAATTTTTATTTTGACCATTGGACAATTGACTGCGGTGCAGTTTTCATATGTGGTACAGTCTTGTTTGTTTTAGTCTTAAAATTGCTGTGGTAAATGCAAAAAATTATATTTATCATCAGTTTTGAAAAGTGACGGTACTTGTGCTTAACATGAAAAAGTTAATATTGTTATATATTTCCTCAATATAGTTGTTTACTTCCAGTTATCTTTGAACAAATCATTTGGGACTTGTCATGCAAATGTATTTCTAAGCCATGAATTAGCACTCATTACTGTTCCAATCTAATTATTAAATGTCATTTTTGCTCATGAAAAAAAGTCATATTATCATTATTCTTGATCTGAAAAGATTAGATTTATCAAATAAGTTAAATTTTGTAAAATTACTCCTGGTTAAAAAAAAAAATGCTACCTTTGTAAAGTGAAGGAAGCCTGATGGTTTTATAAAGAGGTGAGAGTTTGATTAATTTTCATGTTTTATCGTGAAAGTGCTTCGGCCGTGAAACTCCAAGAAGTTGTCAGTTGAGAGCGTACGGTACCCAGATAAAAAAAAAAGAACATTTTAAGTTTGCCCATCCTCTTAAAAGCCCTCGGATCCCTCAAATTTTAATTATTTATTCTAAAAGTTTTTCTTTTGCAGTAAATCATATTAATTTGTATTCCATCACAAAGTCACGTTAGTTCTAGCCATGATCTTTTCCTACCATCTGGGTGTTACCCATTTCACTACGATTAGCTTTTGAAATCAGCCATGTGGTTTTCAGCATCTTGTCACCAAAAAAAAGAACAAGAATCGTATCTTTCCTTAATCCTCTCTTTCCTCAATCCTTTCTTTTTGGATTTTTTTTTTGGGGTTTATTTGGGTTAGTAGCGTAATTGTAGAGGGCATAAACCTTTCCCAATGGCAACGAAGATAACCAAATAAAGAAAGCAACTGCACTTGAGTGATTGACAAATATCAATATTTAATCTGGTTAATATTACATTCTTAAATTTGAACTTCTGTATCACCATCACCACACCACACAAAAAACAGATTACATTAGTTTTCTTTCCTCTGTATTTTATGTTATATAAATATCTCATTTATAAAAAATTATATTAACATTTTTATATTTCTTTAAAAAACTACAACTAACTTTACAGAGGCAGTGTGCACATTTCAGTACGAACATAATCTCGTGCAAAATTGAAATACTAAGAAAACCCTTATCATGAAACAGATAAAAATTGTGAAAACAACTGGTGGCAAACCGACTTCTAATACCAAAGTCGGACACAATTTCCTACAGATAAGAGTTCAAATATCCAAGGCTCAAATTCTTTGAAGTGAACTATAAAAACTATCCAACTTTGATAACCCCGACGCAAATTTTGAGCATAATCTCTATTGCATTCTGTAGTTATCACATCATGACCCCTCTCCTTCTGAAAGTTAAAAAAATGAAGTAAATGAGAAAACATCACCGACCACCTTATATGCAGAAAGATGACAGTCCAAAGACAAACAAGTTATCATGTCAATAAAAAGTGCTCCATTAAGCCAATAAAATCCTAGTCCAAAAATGTCAGGGAGGGGGTTTACCTAGCCAATACCACATAGCCAACTCATTATACGATTAAGGAGAAAACGTATACTGAATCAATTTAGACCAAGCAAAAGGGAGGGTTGCTTAATAGGCACCATTTAATTGGAATTACAGAACTTTCACTACATACTTCAATGCTACGATCATTAAACATCCCAACTGATTCAATATGAAATTTCTAAGTAACATGGAAAAACAATATCAAACTTTATCCAACACTTTGCAATACATTTTCAATTTATTTGCCTTTATGCACTAAAGTCCACGTAGATAAAGAAGCAGCCTTTTATGAATCTGAAATAGGGAGAAAAAAAATACAGGTGGTCTAGGTTTTAAAGTTCCTTTTGGGACTCAACTTATTCCTGCAGTGGATCAGTCAAAACTCCCTAAGTTTTTCAGCAGACACTGTCTCACGAAGCAGATTTGTACATAAAATATTGCTTGAATCTTCGGAACACTTATCACACATCATCATTGCAATCTGATTAAACAAAAGAGATCAGTATCCACCTTAATTATCAATTGACCCTACAATGTATGATGCCAAAAAAAGAAAACGGAATTGCATCAATGGTTTCAGTGACAGAAATTCAGCAGCACAGTGTACAGGCAATAAACTGAATTATGGAAAACTCTTACAAGAATGTAGAGGGGTATTTTATCTTAATCTTTTTATCAATATTTTCCAATATAAAAGGGCAGCCGAGTGCAAGCGGCTCCCACCATTATGGAGTCCAGGGAGGGTCAGATTTACACAGTCTTATCCTCATTAGCAGAAAGCTGTTTTCGCTACTAGAACTCATCTAGGCATTGGGCAACAACTGTACCATTGCGCTAAGCCTCACCCTTTATATTGAAAATTTTTTTATAAGCTCAGAACCCACCAGAAAATTATGCCTACTGTTCTTTTTTGATTCCTGACAATTGTTTTCAACAATATGATTCATCAAATAAGAGACAAATTATTATATTCTAAAACACACAGTGTAAACTAAGTAGTGTGCAGCATAATGACATTTGCCATGCCACCTTAACAAAAAATCCAGGAGCACACAAATGTGCTTTAAATAGTGTTAAATAATTGGTGATAGATATCTAGCAGTTCTTCCTATAAATGATAAAAAAAATTTGGTTTAAAGCCCAACGTCACAAGAAGTCCCTGTCATCCAATCTTTGCTTCTTGATCTTCAAATAGTCTTGTCTTGGCCTACAAACAAAAATAGTGTGTACCGCTTAACTAAAAGATTTAGTTGCATGAGCGGGACAAGCAGAAGATACAGGAAATACATTAATCTATCAATCTTGGGTACAGGATTAGTAGTTATGGAAACATATGGTCAAGCATCAGATGAATTAATCACCTTCTGCCTACGAATATGGTGATATTAGATTACATATATTTGAATGCATTATTTATCAAATCTCACAAGCCTCTAGTAAGTTTAACCCAAGAATTGAAAGAAACACTAACTTACCCGAAAATCAAATTGAAGAAAGGACACAAGGAATCCTACAGATGTTTAGCTACCTAATTCAAAAGTAAAATCCAATTGTCAGGCAATCGAAATGAACATGGACTAGGTGACCTGAAGTATGGGACCACATAACATAATACTCTTTCTAGTCCTAATCTTTTCTCAATATTATCTGTGAAAGATCTGCTAAACCCTCTTCTAACAGATCTCAGTAAACTCCCAACCCGGGGGGGGGGGGTGGTTTAGAATTATGCTTTGCAGGTTATTTGCGAAGACTGCAGTTTTCGGTTGTCCCTCAGAAAAATGTATATTATAGGAATGAGAAATAGAGATTGAGTCATAAAAAAGGAAAACAAAAGCTACAAATGTTAAATTAAATAACGCCACTTAAACAAAACCATTCAAAATCCATATAAACCCCTTGAATATCTTAGTAACAAACGATATATAGCACCTCAGTAGCGCAGATGATACCTTCAGGAAGCCAACCATAACTGCGGCGAGAGATGGAGAGCATGGAAGTCATCAGCGCGGAAGCAGTGGCTGTATGGTATGGCAACATGGATTCCACACAGAAACTCAATTCAACAGGACACCTTGTCATACAAACAATTCCATACATCAATTAATCGCAGAAAGAACTGCATTCATTCATTTCCAACACAAACGCTCGAACTGAAGTAATAATAAATCATGCTCAAATCTTCAAATAATTTACCAAATCCTAGCAATGGGCTAAATGAGGAACTTTTTCTTTTTCATTTGGAAAAAAAAAAAAAAAGCTTCAGATTTTAATTCGTATATGGCTTACATTTTCTCGAAGTGCCACGGAAATGGAAACCATAGACGTTCATGCATCAATGTATTACGCAAATTACCTGACCGTGGATTGGGAGAGAGGTTTATTGGAGGTGAGGCGGAATGGAGAACGAGCAGCCTTAGCTTCCGAGCCAAGACGAAACGCAGCGCGGCGAGCGGAGCATGATCGGAAAATCGATCTGCCGGCGGCGGATGCCATTTCGTTATCGGAAATGTTCGGATAACAGGTGTGAAGTGATAAGATCGGCGAGCCTCGCGTAAGATTTTGGTTCCACTGGTTTAGGGTTCTAGAACAGTAAAACCCTGCGTCAGTGTTTAGCTTCAGGTATAGCTGCTGATGGGTCCAAGATGGGCTTGGAAAAAAATAATCTAACGGACTTTTGGATGTTTGGGCTTAGACCCTAACTTATGATTTTATTTTATTTATATTTGATATGAAAATATAAATAAAAATAAAAATTTTATAGATGAATTTTTACTCTCATTTTTATCTTATCATTTTTACTTTCATATCAAACTAATCCTTATAAATTTAGTTTATATATGTAAATTAAGTTAATAAAATATTAATATTAATATTGCTTTTCAAAAAAAAAATTCTATACAAATTTTTGTGCTAAATAAATTATTTTTAATTAAAATAATGATATATTAATTTTTTTAATGAGTTAACTTAATCTATATAATTTATCTAAAAACTAAATATATACATGAATTTCTTTTAATTTAGCTCAACTTAACTTCCACTCATCACTAAAAGTTCTATTTTGAATGAGTTTATTTTTAATTCATTTAAGTTTATTTATTGAAGGTTTGCAAAAATTAAAGACAATTTACATGACAGTTATTTTTAAAATAATTTTTAAAATAAATTATTCTCAATGAAGTATCAAAATTTTGTTTAAAGTGTTTATATAAATGTTATTTAATTTATTTTGAACTGTAGATGCTATAACTTATTTGAAAAATTTTATTAAGCATGTTTGAAGTTTGAACAGATGAGAAATTGAGAATGGAAAAAAGAGAGGCGATAATATTTGAAGTAATTATTATTCTACTTTTTTTTATACATAATTATTAATCTACTTTAATTTGTTTAAAAGATACTAGTTATACATAAGATTCTGACAACTGAAAATGGGTCAAATCCTTGCAAGGGGACAGTCTTTCGGGTCGAACCGGGCGGGTGGGTGCAGGATTAATACTCAAGTCGGCGGGGGTCTTGCTCATGTTCGGTTTCCATGCCCTAAATTTCTCTCTCAAATTGAGCTTCAACCTCCGAAATCTGAGCCGCTTCGTAGTTCGTACCCGGAACTCCTTGTGTTTCTTCTTCTTCATTGTTTGTTTTCATGAATTCGCTGTGCGGCAACGGCTCTCACTTAACGTAAGGTGACAGTTTCTCAGCTGAGTTGCAGAGGAAACTATGGCTTCGTTATTCAAGGTACAGTACGCCGTTCTTACCGCTTCTTTCGCTCAAATTTCATGGCTTCTCGTTTTGTTGGTTGGTTCCAAGTGCTTCATTAATTGATGATAATGCTTCATTAAGAAAACCATTGTTAACCATGGTTGGATTGGAGCTCTTATATTTTTCACGTGACCGGCTGTGAACTCAGTGTGATACAATTTGTTTCCTTGTACATAGTTTAAAAAGAGAAATTTTTGCTGAGGTTACAAACCGATCTCCAATGTGTTGCTAATATTTTTTTTTTTTGGTGGTTTCGGGGTGAGGGGATTGTGAATAGGCTTATTTGGCTTCATTTACCTCACTTTTTTTTTTTGGTTTCTTAGAAACAGCACCTTGTTGCAGGTGTTTTTATTTATACTTCTTATGTAAAGGGGACTGTGCAGCATTATTATCGTGCCTCAGCCAGCGTTGCCCTTATCTCTTTAATCTGATTCAAGAACTAAGCTGTTTATTGCACATGATTTGAATTTATTTTTTGTTGTAGGATCCGGCAAAGCTTTCAGCCTATCGAGATAGAAGATTTCCCGGATCACAAGAGGAATTTGAGCATGCACTTCAGACGTCAACAACAGTTTATGTGGGGAATATGTCCTTTTATACAACGGAGGAGCAAGTTTATGAACTTTTTTCCCGAGCTGGAGAAATAAAGAAGATCATAATGGGCTTGGATAAGAACTCAAAAACACCCTGCGGCTTCTGTTTTGTTTTGTAAGACTCAATTGCAATTAAAAAATGACATGTATACAAGGATGAACTACTCTTCATATAGTTAGCCTTTCAAAAACAAATTCATAACTGTGGACTTCTAAACATCTACTTCAGCCAGTTTAGGCATACATACTGGTTTGTGGCATGGTTCTAAATTGCGGTCCGCAACCGCAATGCGGCCGCAATATTGCTGTTGCAGGAGCCTCCGCAACAGCAACGCGACATCAATTACAGCCGCATCAGCCGCATTTTCCTGCATTTGTCCGTAATTTTTATAATCGCCAATGTAACCGCATCTGCAACCGCAATTTAACATCATCTCCTTATGCTCTCTTTATTTTTATTATTTTTTTAAAGCTTATATTATGATGAATTATCTGCAAATTTTCAATTCCAATAATCTAATATAGTCTTCTTATTTCTAAGGATGTTATTTTATTGTTTTTAAATTGAGGACATGTGGGTACCTGAATCAACTTTTGCATAAGGTTTCAAAAGAATCTTTACTGGAGCCTCATGTTGAGAATTTCAAGCCTCCTGGATAGTCTATTCTTGTAATGAATATGCACTGTTAATTGCAGTGATTTGTTAGCCATTGCCAAAATATAAGGATTGATGATTCTATGTACATATTACTTATCAGATATTACTCTCGTGAAGATTCCGAGGATGCTTGCAAATACATAAGTGGGACAATACTGGATGATCGCCCTATTCGTGTTGATTTTGACTGGGGATTCCAGGAAGGCAGACAATGGGGTCGTGGTCGTAGTGGTGGCCAGGTGAACTGTTATGCCTATGTTTCCTATGGTTATCTTTGTTCTTCACTGATATAAACTTCTTTCTTTTCTTTTTTTCTTTTCTGTCAATTTGTGCAGGTGCGTGATGAATATCGCACTGATTATGATCCTGATATCCTTTTAACTGTTTAACATAAATTTGTGGCATGTGCCTCATATGAATTATATGCTTGATGTTTCTCCTCTACAAAACAATGAAAGTAATATTGGTGGAATAGAATACAGCCACATGAATGTGGCAATTCCTATATGTTCAAAGTAATATAACTAATATGGTTCATTAATTATTGGTCTGCATAAACATATATAATTGAGTTTTACCTTATTGAGTTACTACCTTGTTTCTAATTTTCTTTAATTATGTTCACTGGACCTATTTATTAATATCTTAGAATGGACTTTGATTTTGATTAAGACTCCGCTATTCAAAATAATGAAAATATTACTACTGCTAAGATTTTAGTATATTCTAATTGATAATGAATTATGAATACTCTCATATGTGCAGTTGATCTAGAACCATGAATTTTACTTCAATATTATTCTTAAAGAAGGAAGATGCACTGTTTTCTTTTTGATTGATGGGATGACCAGTTATTATACTAGTTTCCTTTTGGTTTCCTGAATTCCTCATACGTAGAGGTGGTTATGGGAAGTTGGTTCAGAAAGAGTTAGAAGTACAAAGGCAGCTTGTAGATTATGGTACTGGTTCTTTGGGCTCTTTTCCACCAGTTATTCCAACTTCCTGTAAGTGACTCCAACTTCCAATATTTCCCTTGTTTTGAGATCACATTTTCCTTTTCCACCAGTTAATGTATTTTTATCTTTCAGACTCCAAAATTATGTGACGACTTGTACAACAAATTGATTTTTAAGATATGATATGTAACACTGACTTGAAAGTTAATCAAATTATGGACTAATATCACTGACAGTACACATCTGGCCATGCCCATGTTTATATTGCTAGTTGAGCCTAAACATTGTGGCTATGCCTGGGTGAATGTGCAGCACGAGTCAGTCTACAAATATGTGCTTTGATTATTAGTTTAGCCTACCCACTCCTGCTTCCTATCTATTGTGCAGAATGAAGAAATGGTACAAAGTGATGCCTTCAATAGCCAATAACACCTTCATTGTGCTTTGCTTCCTATTGATTGAAGTTCACAGTTGTCTAAATTAGAAGTTCAAAATAATTGTTTGTTTATCCATGCTATAGATTTGATTTTGTAAGTTTGTTTTTGTATAGTGTAAATGTGTCATTTTGGATAACTAAGTTGGATCTGGAAATACCTGTCTCTCTAAAGGGTAGCAACATAATGATTTACCTGTTGACTCTAATATACTAGAGCATTCAAGAAATTGCAATAGTTTTTGCAAGCTTCTTTGCTTATTATAATATTATGGGCCTTATGGTAGTGGTTTCTTTTGGATTTACCTTTTCAACATCCAATTGCATATTGTCTTCAGTTTATTAGACACCAAATATGCTCTAAATCTTAATACTTTATGATGGGCCAGAGTACTAATATGTGTTACTCTCATGGTGCGCCTCCTGTCATTTTCTTGGTTGCTTCTTTTTTTGTTGTTTTTTGTTTTGCGCTATATAACTTGGTTTTGCATTCTAAATCTTGTTGTAATTCTTTATCATTTCTGTGGTTTTGCCTTACATGCAAATTAAACTGTTCATCAATTTTACTCCTGCAGATAGTAGACATGGTGGAAGCCATGATCATGGTGGTTCACATCGGCATGGTAGAGGTATTTCCATCTCAAGACCTTTTGTCCAGAAATATGAATTTTTCAGAAGCACTTAGAAAGGGTTCCTGACTTCCAGTTACTGATTTTCCTTTGAAATTACTATTGATATAAATGTAATTTTTCTTGCACATGATAGATTACTATAGGAAGAGACACAGAGATGATGACCGCCACATGCACGAGTCCTCAAAAAGAACATCAGATCATGAATCTCGGAGGAACTCTGACCATGAATCTAGACCGGTAAACTATACAAGTCTTAATGATGCTTCAGGCTGATTGATCAATTATTTTACAGTACTTTCAATAGCTATACCTATTGTGCCATATAGGCTGTGGGGCTTATTGCTTCAACTGAGGGCAGGATGCTTATAGTTGTATTCCTCCTAGGGCAATTTTCATTATTGCTGATATTAATGGATATGCTTATTTCAAAAGTGTCATGTTTCCTCATAGCTTTTAGCGTTTGATTTGTTTCTCAACCAATTACTTCCTCTGATGTGGCAGGAAAAAAATCCACGATTTCGTGAGAGTGGTGATTCTGACGATGATGAGGAAGATGATAGAAAAAGACGGGCTTAACCAGATTTTCATACTTGATTAAGAGTTGCTTTGTATTGAAGATTTATTTTCAACTAACATGAATCATTTTAAAAGTGGAAAATTGTGGTTGTATAACACTGCAAATTGCAAAGAATTTACTGTTATAGCCTAAACCTGTGGGAAATTCTAGGTTGGATCTGCTACTTGTGGCGGTGCTAAATTGTTGATCTTTATGTCTTCTATCGTTTTCTTTTTTCCTTCTTATCCTTTGTTTTTGTCTATGATAAATCAGATTTAGTTTACTTTTCCAGATCTTATGCACTATGGATTGACCTATTAGGTAAAGGAAGTCACCTTCATCCTGCGTGCTTGGATCTGCCAGTATGTGTGTGCATGAACAATGATTTTCTTGCTTAATTTGCCAGCCATCACAACGGTGAAATCACTTTTAAGTTTAAAACCTCATCTATGCAAAGTTCAATTTCTCAGCAAAAAAAAAAAAAAAGAACCCACCCATAAACTGGAAAGGAGGAGCATACTGAATGAGTAAAGCAACAATCCAATATAGCCAATCTGCCATGTATTGCAACTATGGCCGTCATCTACCTTGATAATTTGGCAATAGAAGGTGCATTGCTATAAATCAGTCGGAAGAAAAGCCCAAAAATGGCTTTGTATCATAAGATCTACAACAAAAAAATGGCATTTGATTCTCCTGTTCCTTGCTGAAACGCATGTGTGAAGGTAGTACTTTGCCCAGAAATCCCCAATACCACGAGCTAGCATCACTGCCACGTTCACACAATTCCTAGCTTTGTCCACCTTCCCATCATGCCAAAATAACTTGGTCACAGCAGCAATGACATGGGGATCATGATCACATCTATTGAAGGCATGGTCTTAAGTTGGGGGCGGCGAACCATCTCAATTGACGCTGCCCACAGATTACCACTGTTGGGACACTCCTACAAAGCTTTTTGCCATTGGAAAAAAAAAAATCAGCTTCTTATTTCAATACTTCAATTCTGTGCTAACACCAGCATGCCGAAGTTCAGGGTTACAGGGACTGTTCTCCTGGGCCATGGTGAGGACTACTCGAGGTTTGCTCAGTCCACTCATCTTCTCATTAAGATTGGCAAGAGAAAGCCTAAGCGATGCACAATTTGTGAAAAGCTTCATCCCAATGACCAAGCTAATCCTCAAGCTGACCGAGCATTAATCACAATTTGAAGAATAAAGGGAAATGGATCTTGGTCCACACCTTCATCTAACAACCTTCTCTTCCCATCATTGTTTCCTAGTTCTCTCTCAAGCAAAGTGGATTTTCATCCATACTCTTCCTGTATGTACTTTCGGGCTTGAACCAGCAGATTCTGTCTTTCAGGTTCATGGCTTTGATTTCCAGCTTGAAAAGATACTAGCCATATTTCCTTAGAATTGGGAATGGCAGTTTTAGCCTTTTGTGAGTATTGCACGAGCTGCAGGCACATCCCCAGCAAGCCACGTCTCTTTGGCACCCATAAGCCGAAGAACTTCAGAATGTAACATGCAATCAAGAGATTCCCTGGTACCATGACTTTTTTTAAGCTGTGCTGCTCTGAGCCAATGAGCCATGTGCTTTTCTTATCTGTGAAGATCTTCAAGGCATGAGCTGATGAGCATGTATAATAGCTCTGGCCGTCTCAACAGAACCCCTTTTCTCCCACTCCTCTGCATCAGCCGCCCATGTCCCCTTCCGATCTTCCTTTTCCACTCCAATTCCAATTGTATTCCAAGTCGTGAGCTTAATTTTTCGAATAAATCTACAAAAACTTTTCTTAAAACTATAAATTTGTGCCTTGAAAATTATAATTTTTTTTTACTATTTCACAAATTTCCCCTGAGAAGTTTCTGTAAATTATTAAAATAAAGGTTAATGTAATCGAGATAAAACTTAAGGTAAAATAATTTGCTCTATTTTTGTCCTAGTACTAACCTGACAATCGTTGCCCCCACATCACTAAACTCCATTGCAGAGTTAGCTACCGTAATAACAATTATTATGCATTTGAATTAGATTTTATAAATTTAATTTTAATTAAAAATAAATTTAAGTAAAGTGATTAATATACAATTTTATCTAAAAACTAATTTCATTATATTAAATGTTTAGTGTTGATAAAAATCACTTTTAAAATGTTTAATTATTCAAAAAAAATATGAATTAAATTGTTAGTAAATTGATGGAGAATAAATTGATGATAAAATTTTTAAAATTTAATTTTATTTGAGTATTATAAAATGTAATCACTTAGAATATACTGATGATAATATTTTTTAAAAATTCTTGAATTTTAATTACTTCAATATTATTAAAATAATATAATATTAAATTATAAAAATATTTCTGTCAACTCACAAGCAGATTTTTTTTTTTTACCGTAAAAGCAACAAAATGTTCCAAACAGTGGCAGTGTCAGAAACATGTTCTTGTGGAAATGTGATTTTACTTCGGGTAGTGCCAAATTCCAGGCACGTTTAGATGGCAAACGAGATTTTAGTGTCTCCTGATGCTGCCTGAATATTCAGATGTTATAAAGTTCAGAACACAGCACAGGGAAAGAAAAAAAAAAGGAGAAATAATAATAAATCCAAGTATAAACCAAAATTTCTTCTTTCATTGGAAGTAAACAGTAACATCACAAAACTATAACCTACTGATTTCACCAATCCAGTACATAGAAGGAGCTCATAGTTGAGCTTGTATCAAACTGTAGCCATGGTATATCCATTTGCCTTGAGTCTCAGCTTGAGCATGAAGGCAAATCCGGAAGTAGAACGTCCCACATCTGGCATGCCGATATCAAATCAACACAAACTCTTACCAGCTCATAAATATTTGCTGGATTTCTTAGCAGGTACCGGCTCATATAAACCTTACTCAACTTCTTTGATGATTCTTCTTCTCCGTAATGGCTGTGTTGTAATACTCCCCGGGGCACTGTGAGCTTTCCTCCTCTCATCCTTTCTTCTCCTAGCATCGGCCATAGCGCGCATCAAGGCAGCAGCTTTGAATATTGGTTTTGGCAAGTGCCTATGCCTATTGGGAAAAACCCAAAAAAGAAATAAGAAGCATAACATGGCAGGTATCATTTTGCTGAACATATAATTTACGACATAATGTTCGTCAGTAACAGTTGCTTGATCAAATCTTACCTCACAATACGTTTAATTTCAGGGAGGTGCTTGTAGCGTTTCTTTATGGCCTCGTGATACTCATGCTTCTTCCGTTCCCTTGGGAGAATCTGTAGCACCATCACCAAAAAAGTGATCCTCAGGGAATGAAGGGTCTCGTCGTAGAGATAAGTAGGTTAACCAATGGGCAACAAAATTGGGAAACAACCAATCCTCACAATTATGATAATTTAAGATCCTTAATCCAATATGCTCCCCAATTAATAGATGAATTTTAAAATATATATATAGGTCAAACCAACAATGAAAATCAACTAAACTGAATAAAAAGTATTCGTATCCTCTCTCCTTTGAGCTCCTAACATGACCTCGTCATTTTGGGGGGAGAGAACAGAATAGTGGATCCTTCGTCCTTGAGCGGTAATGTGGGACCTTATGCAACAACTGTAGGTCCCCTGCCCCCAATACAAGATGGTGTCTATCTCTACTAAAATGACAAAGACATGTTACGAGCTAAAATGAGTGGATCCAAATGCAAATAAAAATGAAAAATAAAAAGAAATAATTTGGATTCATCTGCGAATTGGGTATTGCTTGATGCATCCATGATTTGATCCAAATCTCAGCACTGCAAGAGGTAAGGAAGACTTACTACTCCAAGTTGCTCTGATGCTTTAGCCTTCCAAAGCCTGAGGTTAGTGTCATCACTTCCTGAAATCACGTAACTTCCATCACCGCTGAACTTGACACAGAATACCCTGCATAACAAAGAAATAGATCAAGCTACCATAAGGTACTATAGCATGCACAAACAGCAACTGGATTCTGTTACACATCCAAGGTTTACATTGTTTGAAAAGTCATGTAAGTAATCAAACAAAACAGAATGATCGGTACACAAAGTATAAACTAAGTGAACCTTTGCATTCTCTTAGTATGATAAATCTCCCTGCTGTGACCGCCATTATACTGGAAAATCCTCACCTACAAAAGAAAAATTTTTAATGGATAAGACTCCAATTCAGTAAGAACAAATGTAGAAAGATTAAAACCAAATCCAAGGGAACTAACTGTTCTATCATAAGATCCAGTGACAAATTCTCGCCCAGTTGGTGAGTAGTCAATATCCATACTGTATAATGAAACATGAATATGTAAGGATGATAAATTCTAGAATTACAAAAAATCAGTAAATATTTAGAGAACATTCATCTCACACTGCAGAAACATGATCTTTGTGAACACATTTGGCTTCATCCAACTTCCTAGCATCATAGCTATAGCAGTTACCATCTTCATTTGCCTGCATGGCAATGAAATTTGTCCATAAGAATACAAATATCACTCCCATATATGAATCCCAAAATAAAACTCTGAAAACATATCTTAAGAATATCTCAGATGTTAACCAGAACCAAAACCCTCAACAATAATAGCTTCAGAACCACTGGTTAAATTCATCTGATAGACTTACAGCTGTGAAGTTTATTGGTTCCATTGGGTTCCAAGATATAGAATTGGTTTTCGTCTGTCGCAATGAAGTAAAAGTCAGTATAGTCATGAATAAATAAGTAAATTTGGAATAAGACCATAAAAAGACAGAAAACATATTTTCTTGACTCAATAATAAGAAATGTACCCATAATATAACATACTGTGCAATTAAAAGTAGAGAATAGAATAAGGAACTCAACTAACAGTAAAATTGACCACTAGAAATATAAAAATCAAAATCTGCACCCATGTTTTGAAATTTAAACTAATGATAAGAAATCATTACCATCATTATCATTTTCCTCACTGGGGAAGCCATACGTAAATCATACAGCGTTATGCTCCGGTCACTACAATAAGAAAAAGGGTTAAACAATAGATAACTCACTAACACACACACAGACAGAGAGAAAAGTATAATAGCTTAACCATTATTCTTCCAAATATACTAAGAATAAAAGTAAACATGATTTAAAATCTAAATGAGCAACACTTTAAAAAATTGCACACTAAAAGAGACATATAAACTAGTTAAAGACATGGGATGACTAACATTATTCTCCAGATTCATCAAAATAAAACCCAGAGAGCCACTAGATCAAGCACTTTAATGGGATTAAGTTACATGTATTTTCAATTGATACAGAAATGATAGGTTGGCAAACACCATGGTCATCCCGGATGTCAAATAAGAACAGAAAATTGCCATTTTCTATCCTCTGTTATCAATTAAAAATTGAGAAGATAAAAATTGTCAGAAAAGAAGAAAAAAAGAGTAAGTTCAAGTGGAGGAGGGAGTAAATTAGGCCAAAACCAAAAAGTTTCTGAAGTAGCCATTAAAAGCCCAACTGCTAACCACAAATTACATATATGTTGGGAAAGGCCACTACATCACCGACAAATCTACGAGCTCCAACTTTTAAATAGACAACAAAATACACTAAGAGTTGTTGGATCGTTGGTCACATTATCCCTCACCTTATTGTTATAGAGGATTAAGACACACTATAATAACAGTAAAATATCTTGGAAATTCTTTTAGATGTTTTAATTTCACTTGAAGCACCAAATATATACATTTAAATAAGAATTTCTAAAAGAAATCACCCAATCACAGGTTAAATATCTACCCTCAAAACAAAATATCTAACTTGAAACAAAATATCTATCACTGTTGTCAATAGCACTACCATGGCATCGCGGCCTGGCTTTTTGGGGGTTGCCACCATAAACCCCCCCCCCCTTATGGCATGGCAGTTCAACATAGCGCCACCATAGCTGTGGCATCCATGGTGTATGGAGTGCACAATACTGAAAATAGTGAGCAGATGAGAGTCCTCTCATCTGACCCCATTTTCTTGTACTTATAGCCAATGGGTTGCTTAGTTTTCAGGGTAAGACCATGGCAATGTATGGCAAAATAAACCCAACAAAAAACTGAAACAGAAGACATCAGAAGTGGTTTTGACAAACTGCGTTCTTCTGCTACAATGGCACAAGGGTTTTGATCTCCTTTGAAGATTGTCAGGCCTGAAACCTTCACGAACAAGGCCAGAATCAGCATACCTGCTCCATTAGCATCAAGTATTTTTTTCCACATTATTTTGATTTTTCTGCCAAAATTACAGAGAAATTTGCCTCCATTCTCTGTCTCTCTGTTCTTCCCCCATTTCTGTCACTGACTCCAATTTTCTTTTTTTTTTTATGGCATTTCTGTAATGCTTTAATATGATGGCTGCCACACCATGCACCATGGCATTTTTTGTGCTTGCCGCCATACAACATTGAAAACACCAATGTCTACCACCCAGCAACAAACATAAAATAACATTTATCTCACACTCAGGCACCTATTTAAATTACAATTTCAATCAAGTTGACAGTAAAAGGGTTTTGATCTTAGAAATGGAACATTCTGCTGTGGTACTAAAACAAGCAGAATATCACCTCAGTAAAACACTGGAGGAAATAATCAGAAATGAAAAAAAGAAAAACAAATTCAATGAGCTCAGCAAACACTAAACAGATCAACAAAGAAAAAGAAAAACGATCAGGATATTTATGGGGAAAAGAAAAAAATCAGAATTTCTATAATTGATATCAACAACAATGTAGATCTACAAGCATGCCACATACCTAGCTGATGTTGCCAAGAGATTTGGTTCTCCAGGATTAAACCGGACAGAAATCACTGAATCTGTTCCCCATTCAAAACTGTTTATTGGCTGAGACCTGCACAACGGAAGAAACACCAACAAAAAATAAATAGATAGTTAAGAAAAGTAGCCTGTGCTTCAAGAAAAATAAGTAAACTAATCAGAAATTGTGATAAAAACCTATTGTGATTCCATATATCTACTTGAGCACCGGCTGTGGCAAAGAGCTCGCCATCCCACTGGTGATCAGCAGCCCTAAAAATTAAAGAATATTAGCCAAAGTTCTGTAAACAAACAAACAAATAAATAAATAAATATATATATATATATATATTTATTTATTTATTTATTTATTTAAATAACAAGTTTCAATTTCTTCCTGTATATAATTCATTCCAAAACTTACCAAAATGCATTCTTCCAAACATAAACACTTGCTGGCTGCAAAAAATGGTTTATAGAATTGTGAGGAAGAATACACACAGAAAAAGAAAAAAATAATACTAATCTTTAGCACAATATTTCACCTCAGCAATATTCTTAGTTGAGTCACCTGACTCCACAAGTGTAGCAACAGGAACATTCCAGAGTCTGATACTGAACATAAAATTCCAGTTTGCATCAGAAGAATTAGTCGTTGAAGGCTAAAACCTAAAGACATGACAGCTTGATATAATAGGGAAAATAATTGATGACAGAAAATCTTGATCCTTACATGCAATCAGTTCCACATGATACAAGAATGCGTCCATCTGTAGATGCTGTCAGGCCTCGAACAGCACCTTGGTGACCAGGAAACTGACAAACTGTACGCCTTTTTTTGGTTTTCAAATAGAACAAACAACAAATATTAGTTACACAGAGTATAATCCTGAAAATGGTAAACTGGTAATCATGAACAATCACCCATCCCTGCCTAATGTTTAATTAGATAAGCTAATCATATAGCATTCACCTATATTTTTCTTATCTATATACACAAATTTTGATGTATTATTAAATAAATTTCTTATATAATAACTAAAAGATACTTTTATTGCTAACCATATCAATTTGACCGTTCTTCAGTAAGCCAATTGATCCTTAACCCACGAAATAACAAGAAAATCTCAAGTCATATTTGATGCAGCCAACTATGGTTCATTCATAGCTAAGAGAAGAAGAGATAAATTATTAACTTCTTTTAGATTTACTTATTATCTATAATAGTCCACAAATGAAAACCAAAAAAGGAAAGAAAGAAGATGTAGCTCCAGTAACCCTATTGTTAATAATACAAACACATACGGGCCTTTTTGTTGATCATATAAGTATCAAAGTAAAACTCAAATAAGTATGTTCTTTATTTCAAAGAGAATATTATACATCATGTACTTGATTCCAAGTTCCTGACAGAAACAGAAAATTTAAAAATAAATCAAATTAAGCAGCAAATTTATTACCTTGAAGCTATATCCCAAAGACGAATATCTGTAAACACAACAAAGATAAATGTTACAGGTTTGCAATAGAAAAGCAACTCAATCCAGCATGGTAAGAAGATAATGGTGTACAACAGATTGATCATAATGTGATGAAAAGGAGTAACGCATAATTGCACATTACCCAACACCCATATAGAAGAAGCAAAATCAATGAAAAGAGCACCCAACATGAAACAAACCGATGTTATAAAATGGAGAAAAGTCACAAGTCATAGAAGAAAGGTAAAACCATAGAAGTGAATTAATATGTGTGGCACTTCCTACACAATTATTTTCCATGAAAGAAAAAAAAAAAAAACTAATCAACCAGCTGACAGCAAGGGAAACAGTTTATGTTAGGGATTTTGAGTTTAGAGAAGCATTCTGATTTAAAAAATCAGGCACTTTTATAGTCAGCACTGGTTACGTAGCAAGTATGACAACATTTGCTTTTATTCTTGCCCCACTTAATAAGAAGGCTTCAAAAAAATCAAGACAAATAGAATGGGTGTCCCAATTATCTTCATTCTCCACTGTTAGCAAGTCAAACATATTGACACTTTGGGAGAACAATCTTCCTTTCTCGGATTAATTTCTACTTCTCCTGCAGTACTGAAAAAGTGGGTATAGAATGTAACTATTTAGAATCCATATCCAACTCAGTCATGTTTTGAAAATTGCTTACATGGCAAAAAAAAGCTTTTCCAACGCTTCTCTTCCAACCTTTCCCATTCCCCAACCAGGAGCTCAATAGCATATCTCAACCATTATTTCCTACAATTGCGCATAAAATTGCACGAATATGACTAAATAAGGACACTTGAAGTACCTCCATCCACTGAACCGGAGAATATTCCTTTCAAATAACTAGGGTTCTTCGCCATACACGAGACAGCGTCTATATGCCCATCCATTGCTCCTATAAACGGTCTTGCAAAAATCTAAATGCTCAAAAAAATCAGGAACAGATTAAGTACCCATCCAATAAAAGCAGATTCTCCACCCAAAAAAAAAAAATTACCTTGTCCAACTTCGCCGCATTAAGAGCGCGCACATACTCCACCGCCTTCTCTTGAGTACGAAGGCTCGGGTCGTAATTGCGGAACACCCTCTTTTCCAATTCCAGCGGGAAAAATAAAAATTTAGTTAGGGGGAGTGAATGATGGTAAATTTTCAATTTTCAGAAGATTGAAGAACGCCACAGATAAAGGGTCATGTCATGGCGGAGCATGAATCACCTGAAGGTCTTGACTTCGTTCTCGGGTGAACTCATCAGCAGAGCGTGATATGACTTTAACCTTCATTGTCTACGGCAGCAGCGTTTGGAAACACTTCCACCTTGAAGTTGAGCAGCTGCAAATAGCTCGGAGAGAAAAACCCTACGGTAAACGATACAGAGAGAGCGCCAGGAACAAGGACAACGTCGACAGAAACCGGTTTGGGCTACAATTAGGAAATTAGGCCCAATCAAACGGTTAGCAGTAGCAGCTGGCTTACGTGTTTGTGTTGTACCTGTGATGACCTCAAAAAAAGAAAAAAAAGATGTGTTTGACAACTTTCAAAAATCAGATATTTAAATGGTAATAAAATTGGTTTTTAAATATAAATTGTTTGATTATCAATTAAATTTTAAAAATTTATATTCATTATAATAAAATTTAAAGTATAACGATATTTTATAATTTTTTTATAATAAGACTTTTTCTTTACTCTTTTCCGTCCTCTCTCTACTCATTTCTCTTTTTCAGATAAATTAATTAGTAACAAAAACTGACAGAAATTTGTTAATACAAATAAAGTTATTTTTACAATTTATAATTAGTGTATCATTTTTATTTTATAAAAATAAGGAAAAGGAAATAACATATGAGTTTAATTTTAATTTATTATTAATATAATTTGTATTATTATTTAATTATAAATTTTTAAATTTTAAAAAAAAAATAATTAAAATAATAATTATTAAAAAATTTAAATATTAAATAAGATATAATTAGATAATAATATAAAAAATATTTTATAATAATAATAAATTAAAATTAAATTTATAATATATAAGTATATCATCTATTTCATTGACATCTAAAATATTTTTATAATGATCGAGAATTGAATGATGAGATTGTGTCAAAATTAACTCTTTTTAAATTTGATTGAATTTTATAAAAAAATTTAATTATTTTTTTTAATTATATATCATTACTTAAACAAAAACCTGTTTCGGCACCGCAATGGACATCTAACTTTTGAATTATTCATAACGAGGTTATACTTATACATGATCAAGTCACACGTGTAAGAATATGCTCATATCAACAGAAATTCAAAACTGCCAAGTTAAACGAAAACCCGACCATCTAAACACTTTGAATTTCATCCTTTTATCCAAAGGTTGGGAATAATTTGAAATAATCTCTTCTACTTTTTTTTATACAATATTCAAGCACAACACATTTACCTAATGCTGTTCAGACATTTAAAAACAAAAACAAAGAATCATCACCATGGTCCTCAGTTTTCCCTATAGTCTGGATTCTCCTTCAAAATTACAAAACCGTCGAGAAACGGCGATAGGGGAATATATCTGCAGAGAAACAGGTGTTAGTATTAGAAAGACAATAATAAATATGTATTTAAATTAATTTATTTTATAATTAAAATAGTTTATAATTCAAATTTTATTAAGAACAGTGCTACATATCCCAGTTATATATATCTCAGGTATAGCGTGACTCAACAGTGTTAATTTTTTTATTTTTTTATAATCAATATTTGTATTTTAATCAATTAAAAAAACTCATAATTAAAATAAAAACTGCATACTTAATAACGGTGGAACGATGCAAGGTAAAATTAAATATAACTTATATTTTATTTCTTCACTTCGTGTGAACGACATTAGGATAAAATATAAAATTTGTAACTTAACAAATATCCATGAGATCTACAGTAATTGTGTAGCATTTAAAGAACAAAAACAACTATTCAAAGAGTGGTGCAAATTGTTTGTGAAAAAAAATGAAGGTATTTGACAGGGAAAGAAGAGAATAGGAATAACGAGAGCAGATGGGCAGAAATTATTTTAAGTGTCAATGCTATCTCATCCAGAATCTATTCGGGCTATGAAAAACCGGGCTAAATGGTATTATTCATTCTAAAATATTAAGGGAGTGGTGTATTACTTTTCTGTTGCTAGCTCTGCCATATACCCGGCAGAAAGAAGGACCGGGGTGGAGTGGATCTCAAAAGAACCACTGATTGTCTTAGGGTGACATGTCCGCCCAACAGCTGCTGCTTGGCCCACCCGAACAGGCACAGATAGAGGCTTCAGGTTCTCATCCACAGTCAACAACATCCTCGGCTGTTGCAACAAAAATAAAACCTCTGAGACATGAACAGGAAAAGCAGAAGGAGTAAATCATTGGACACAGGAAATTAGACTCAAAGAAACCTTCATTGCCAAAACAAGGAAGTAGAGAACATAGTGATATTTTCCCAGCACTATAGCTTCCATATCAAGGCATGCATGCAACACGATAATTAGTCCCGCAAGTGCTATCCTGTAAGAAAAGGAATCAGAACAATTCTGATTAGAAATTATTACAATGAAGCTGTGCGTGTCACTTTAAATTAAGTCACCAACCCAAATAGGGTTTGCTTACGGTGGCAGTAAGAAGCGATCAGAATGATACGGATTCAGCGTTAATAAGCCCTTTCCCAAATGTACAAGACCTTGGGCAATTCGCACCTGCAGATGTGGCAAACGAAAATCGGTGACCATAGAAACACTGGGAAATGGAAAATATGCATGAGCAACTTAGATGAAGCATACACAAAATAGAAGGTTGGTATCATCGTAGTAATAGCTTGAAAGACTGCGAAGCATGCCGGCTATTCGGGCGTTGTTCGTTCCGGCACCTATTAGGCCCAAGGAGATAACTGCCGACTGTAGCATACAAATTATCATTCTAGCCACAATCAATGAGCGAAAGACAGACCACCAGAGTGATTAAAATAAAGTGGGGTCTAACATCTTACCGTTGCTACTTCTGAATCAGTGTCATGGCTAAGTCTGCTTAAGGTATCCATAACATTGGCCTGGCATGAATCCAGCAAAGGGTTAACAACTGAAAATAAGTGACATCTTACCACCCCCCCCCCCCCAAATTTATGGAGGTCTAACTTGGTCATCTTTTCAGGACGATCGAGGGAATAGTGTGTTTCACACTAAAAAATATGACCCCTACCAAAGTGATAAACTGCAGGGAAGCAAGCATAATACTTTTGGATTTGATATACACAGTAGACCAAGTGCCAGAGGAACTGCTCGGCGAATACTCTGCTTTCCATACGGTAGAAGATCTTCTATTGATCGAATTGTCATCTCAAGACCCAATTCATCAGCCATTGCTACCATAGCAATTCCAAGCACAGCAGGACCCTGGTGAATTTCACCCTTATCAACATGTTGTGAACAATGACCCAAGAGATTTTGAACCTGCATGAAACAATTGTAAATATAAAAAGCAACGCAACAGGGATTTATTCTTTGAAAAAACTTGGTAACCAATTCACCACAGTATTGTACCTGAACAACCTTCCCAGTTCCAGCATAGGCACATGATAGTAATGTCACGTCCCAATACTTTTTGATTTTTTCATTAAAATTCCCTGAAATTCCATTTATTTCCTCCACAGCATCCTGTTGTCACAAAACACAATTTGAAGAGGGAACATGAATGGTTATATTGTAAAACTCAACATTCTACATCATAGCAACTTTTACCCCCCCCCATGGCAAAACGCCTCGTAACCATCAACTGTATTTCAGAAATTAAAGAAATAAGATTTTTGAAGTGAATGGAAATAAATCTATAATTCAGAAACCAAAAGAGGAAAAAAAAAAAAAAGAGACGACAGAAACTGCTGAACATCTAAATACCTGCTTCCCAAGGTACAGAAGACCAAGGCCAACAGGTAAAAGTCGTGTAAAAGGCTCTCCCAACTCTGACTCACTCCGGTTCAATAGTGCATCTATAATTGTTTCTCCAACTTCGTAATTGCAAGAACCCGCATAGATCAAGCCCAATGAAATTGCAGTTGAAAGCAATCACATCAAGTGAAGCTTTATTATCATACAGTATAGGCGCCAATTCCTCACATAACTGGAAGAAGCACACATAAATAGACTTCGTATACGGACAAAAGAAAAATGTCACGTGTATCTCAAAAAAGTATAAATTCTTAAGGATACGTCACTTACATGTGTTATGAAATACAGTTATATACATTTATAATATGATTTATTAAATTTTACACATGTAAATTATTTAATGGAATAACTAGATATCTAGGAATTTCTCTAAAGGAATGTATTACTTGAACATGATTCCATCAAATATAAATATAAATAAAGAGAAACAGTTCACCAGCTCATCCTCAAAACCTGCGCATGCGATTCCCATCCCCATAATTGCGCCAATCCTTATTGAAGTATCTTCATCATATATATAGTCACTTAAGAGACTCCATGCCTGAAAAAGAATCAAATAAGATCTAACATAGAAATCAAAAGGATATATGTCATACTGAGCAAAGGTAAGAATAAGAGGAACTCACAGGATCATGCTCACGCTTGATACTACAATGGACAATTCCAACTCCCAATAAAGCACCAGCAACGACAAGGTTATCATTGCTTTGGAAGTACTTGTCAATTTGTGCTAGTCCAGAGTCAACATCCCAGAGTAAAATCATACCCTGTTGTGATTTATTTAATAAGTATTGTAAATGAAAGTTCTATAGTCCATACACAAGAAAAACAATGATTCAATAAGAAAATGCATACCAGACTTGCTACTGCACTTGTCTTCCCATGTTCCTTATTTTTGAAAAGCCATTTTTCAGAAGATCCACCGCTTGAAGAGTCTGATGGGACAGTCATCAACTTATCCTGCACAACAATAATGGAAAGGAGGAAAAACAATGTAGAAGAATGACAAACACAAACATAGCACAATCGTGAAACTGAAGTACATTGTACCTGACCAAAACCAGCATTTACAAATGCATTCACAAAAGTAGCAGCAAGGTTCTGTCTAGCTGAATCAACACTTGCACCAGCCCTAGCCGGGCCATCAAGCAAGCGTTCCTATGAAAAACCAAGCAAGTGAAACATAGGGTTGAAATCAAATCAACACTCGCGAGGAAGAAAAAAATAAAACCATGATGTCCCCCATATATCTATCCTTTCATCAAAATAAACCACAATTTAGTGAAGTGAAAATTAAATCGAAGGGCATTAGATGTAAAAAGTCTGCTAGCACTGGGAGACATATCTAGTGCAGCCTTTACTAAGACACAGGAATAAGATTATCATCAAAATTCACACCTTGTATATATCCTCAGGGGACTTGGGCTCCATAACTTCCATATCACGAGCAAGGGTCAGATATCCTTCACTTAACTTATCATTGTTTATGATATGCTGCAACATATATCTGTCGTTATCTACAGCCATCACCTTGTTGAGCACAAAAGTGAATAACTGCAAAAATAATCAATGCAATAAATATATGTCACAAAAACCATCAAAAGAGAATCTCAAAATAAATCTGGTCGTGGCTTCCTTCTCTGTCCTCTGTTTCCCTCTAGCTTTTTGTCATTTGTCAACACTCAACGAGCTATAGAGATTTGAGCACTTGGCCCACAGTTAAACAACTGACTGTAACTGTAACCTCCACTAAATACTTTTTGTGACCGGGCACATATCCAGGTTACCTCATGAGGGATGCAAATTACCATTATTTATCAACATACTACAGTCAATACAAGAATCCAAATAAATAACAGGCAACCAGAGCATGATCGAGGAGGAGGTCGACATAACACACAAGAAGGAAACTTCAACAACAACAATAATCAAGCCTTATCCCACTAGGTGGATTAGGCCACATGGATCAATTGACACCATTGGGCTCTATCAAAAACCAAATTTTCATCAAAACCGTTTGATTGGACTTTCTTCCATTTGATCCACTTTTCTCATTGAAGAAGGTAGGATAAATTGACAAAGTACTAACACAATATGCAGGACTTACATGACGAGCAACCATGTAACACAATTGCTTCTTTCCTAGCACATCATTGCAAGAAGTGAACACCTCCTCCACAAACTGTCAGCATTACTGCAACTTGTTAATTTTAAACCACAAAAGCTTCTAAGGATCAAAAGATAAAAATTGTTTCTTTACAGGTATATGGAACTGCTAAACTACAAGATTTAATACACTTGGGCTTGTGATTGTATACATGAATAATTTTCAAAAGAGAACATCAATCATTTATTAAAAAGTAAGACTTGAAAGAGGGCAAGAATTTAAGCGTCGCACCTCCATGTTTCCCAAGAACAATGCAATCCGGAGTGCATCAGGATATTCTTCAAATTTCAGATGTATATGAAATGCATAGTCCAAGACTAACAGATCGTCTGGATCGCGAAGGTATCTGCAAAATACAGCAGTTGAAAAATTTATCTCGAGTCTGTATGACGAAAGAGAGATCAAGAGGCATAGAGAGTCAATTTACCCTAAACAATACATATAGGCAAAAGGCCAAGACAACATTATGTAACTTGTCATGCAAAATGATGCTTACGAATCAAAACAGATTCCTCCCAAACAAAACCTGAAAGGATGAAACTAATCCCTCGCATTTTGGCCTTGTTGCAAGTCAAACTTCATCTAGTAAACTTACACTTTTACAAAATTCCACTTTTAAATAAGTTGTCAGAACCAAAAGAAGAAGCTATAGAGCCTCAAAGCCTTTGATGTACAAACAAATTATCATCACTCTATCATGTCACCAGAACAAAGAACTCCCAATCCTCAGTACCTCCGGTCACAACTGTAGTAACTAGTAAGAGGTCCAACTGTAGTTCATGCTATGAACAGTTCTCATTCCTAAAACATTGGCTCAATTAAGAGTCCAGGATGTCAACCTGGGACATCACTTAATTATCAAATAATTAAATTATAATAGTTCAGAGGCAAAAAATAGAGACATCATGGAAATAGGAAATCAAAGAAAATAAGAGTGTGAGACACCAAAACAAGCAAAAGATCACTAAACCACAAGGATACAAAATTCATATGTTATGATAAACTATCCTTTTCATTTTCTTTGTCACTTTTCTGAATTTAATTGAATTCTCTGAAGCATCAAATTATAATTTCAAAAACCTGCATAAAATAAAGCCTGTTTGCACTTACCTTGATGAATTGGTGAGATATAGGCAAGTCTTTTTATAATTTGTCTTGTCAATGACTTCATACAACAAGTCAAGGTCATCAAACTAGCACGAAACATGTATTACATGAAAACGAAGTTCAGATTACAATCTGAAGTAGTTACGCAACAACTTAAATAAGGATATGACTTGTTACCTCAATCATGACATCAATTGCTTCAGGCTCTGCATTGTGCTGGAGCACAATTGAAATCAGTTTAAAAAAAAAAAAAGACAAAAAGTCTTCCTCTTAACACATTTTGATGCCTCTATCTACTCTATATCCCATCTATCGCAAAGACCTAGCATACTATTTCTCGGTCAAAAAGAATTATATATATTACCCTCATATGAAAAGGAGCTACATGATCCACAAGTTCGTAGAGATTCTCTACGGGGATTTCACCCTGTAAAAGGACCAGAAAAGCAAACAATATTTATATTAAGCAGGAACAGGAAAACAATCTGAGATGAGCATAACAACTAAACTAAATTTGTAATAGGTAACACTACTCAACACAAATCCAAATCACAAAGGCCATTCAATATCTAGGAACATGAACGTGCTTTTCTTCATTAAAAAAATATCTGTTCTTTTTTAAAAAATTATTTTTTTATATTTTAACGTGTTTGGACATTTTTTTTAAAAAAAATTGAAGTATTAAAAGAATATATGTTGTAGTTTTTTTAAGCTAAATTTTGTGCTTATGAAAAAAGAATTTTTTTAAAACAAAAAATGTGTTCAAATGTAAAAAATACTTCTTAAAAATTATATCTAAACATAAAAAAATTTTACTTTTCATAAAATCATTTTTAAAATAAACCCATATAAAAATTTTAAAAAAAAATTCATCCGAATGACCCTAAATAATATCTTTTTTAATAAATATTATTAACTTATAACAACGGGGCAGAACGAAGTGAAACGCTCTACAAATTGATTTAATAATATTGCAATGATCAGTGCTACTTTTCCAAACGTATCAATTTATAACAACTAAAATGTTATTTTCACACTGATTCTCACACAATTTTTATAGCGGTTAATTTTGTATAAATTGATTATTAAATATATGTATTGATTGATTAAATAAATTAGTAATCAATTATTAATAAACAGTATTTTAATAATTAGTTATTAATCTATTTAATTATTCAATACATATATTTAACTATAAATTTATAAATAATTGATTGATTTGTGTAAAAATGATATACGCAAATAACTGAATTCTTATAACAACGAGACACAAAGGGGTGCAAAGCTATCCAAATAGATTTAATAATACTTCAGTAACCAGTCCTCTTTTCCAAACGCAAAATAGATTATATGGTTGATGCTATACGTAGTAAATGAACTTGGAAGGTGATTCATGCATGCTCGTTGGGAAAGAGGACACAAAATGCTATAGTAAAAGCAGTTTTAAGGGGTAAATAATATCATTCAAAATAGCCAGATGCCCAACCTGTCGTTGCTCATACTCTTGTATCATTTCTCGACCCAGGTTCCTGACGAAGAAAGAAAGCTTAACTCCTTTAAGTCAGACTCAGACATCAAACACCAGAATTTCTAATTGTATTACTACAGCTGTCCATCTTCAACCATCAAAAACAAAAACATAACGCTCACCTAACATACTCATGGCCCCATGAACCGACAGCACATCCTGAACCCAATACTCTGTACTTGAGGCTTTCCTGACAGACTCAAGATAACAAGGTCAAGCCAGTCACCAAAAAGACCATATGACTTCAATTTTTAAAATAGCAATCAATGCTTACTCCGTTGTCCCTCAGCAGCCACTGTCAAGGGCCACAACTGATAATATATCAGCTAATTCCTTCTGCATTGAGGAAAAAGCAATCGGTCGAGAAGCAGAGCAACATATTACTTCATATAAAGGCAGCATAAAAATAGAACCACATAGATAATAATACCTTCAAATCAGACTCCGCCATAGTCTCATAATATGCTTTCAGAGTTCCATAATGGGGACGAAGAAACTTTAATGGCTTAGGAACCAAATTCATAGAGCTTGTTGAAGAACTTTGAATTTCTTGCCTACAATATAGCCATTACCCATTGGCCACACATCCACTGTCAGGAAGAGACTAGCATCGCTAAATTATCATGTGAAATTATGTTTACCTCATAATCTCGAGAACGGCCTTCTGCAACGAGGGGTCCTGAACCCTCTGGACATACAGCTCCAGCCGCCGCTTCATCGCTAAATCCCCGCCCGACTGCATAGATTACCCAACATATCGATCATTCTTTATAAACGTGAATATAAATTATACTCAAGAATGGGCAAGAAAACAACTGAAAATGTAAACGCGGGCTTTTCGACTCACCAGATCCTCATTTTCGACCTCCTCCATCGCCGCGTCCTCTTCTTTGGTGGTGCCGGTGCCGCCGCCCTCGCTGTCGCCGCCAGCGGTGCGATTAGGTTCGGGCGCCATTGCCAGAACTGAAGAAAGGAAAAACCCTAAAAAGGGAGTTGATAAAACTACGATAGACAAGAAAAGAAAATGCACGCAGAAGAACAGAGCAGAAGCTCGTTTTCAATGTGACGGAGAGAAGAGGGAGGGAGTAACTACTAACTAACCATATCGCATAAGCAGAGAGGGAGCTCGCCCTCTTTTCTTGTTTTAAATTTTATGGACCGTGTGGTTGTGCACAACTGGGCCCATCAGTTGGGCTTGTTTTTGGTGAGGGAAGATGATTTTATCGTCAGATCATACCAGAACAAGAAGACAGAATAAATTGGATTACGACGACCCAAACCGAATGAGAGAATAAACTTATACTCCAAGTTTTCAACTCTTACCCAAAGGAAAAAAATATAGTTACGAACAACCACTTCCATTCTGACCAAAAAACTAAAAAAAAAAAAAGAACAATCACTTCCATTAGTTTAGCACCAAAGGAGATTAAAAAAAGAAAAGAAAAATTATGTACAAATGTTATCTCGTATGATTAAAAAAACAAAAACTTATACTTCATGTTATTATTTTGAGTTTAAATTCGCTGTAAGGCCTGTGGGAATTAAACTTCTCATAAATTTATTAAGATTGATGCAAAAATTCTACACAAAACTATATTAAATTTAGACTAAAATTTATTTTTAATTCTTAAAAGATTATATTATTTATTAATTTTATCTTTTAAATATTAATTTTATCAATCAATTTTTTAAGTTTTGAGTTACTAATAAATTTTATCTTTTTGTTCATTTTAATTTTATTAATTTAGCATCTCAAAATGACTAAACTGTTGTGAATTTGAAGTTTAAGAAATTAAATTGATAAAATTAATCTTTAAATAACTAAATAATAAATAATGTATCTTTTATGAATTAAAAATAAGTTTTATTCTTAATTTTATAAAATAATATTTCAATTAATTTCAAAAAATTGTCAAGTCTCATAGATCTTTGTATCAAAATTTGTTTTTATCTCAATATATTTAAATACAATAAATAAATATGTTTATCTCATCTTTTGATGTATAAGTGTGAACTAAGATAATAATTATGTACCATTTTATTCTTACACTATTTGAGTGTGACATTAATCCTTATTTAAGATATTAAGGTTATTCCCTCATCAAAAAGTGTTTTCTAACAAAGATTAAAATCACTTACATTGTATAAGTAAAGTTTGTTTTATTAGAATTCTAGCTTACTTACTATTAAATTATGCTCTTGTGAGTAGAAAAAAATTACATTTGACTATAAAAACATCATGTTAGACATGGGATAAGGATTTAGTTAATGAATCTATTGAATCTAACAATATTTTGGAGTTAATTATAGTGATTTTTATAAATATAAGGGAGTTTGTATAAGTCTTTATAATAGACATGCAAGTGATTTGTGTCTGTATACTCAAAATATAAGGAAGGACTAAGTAATTTTCTCAAAAGTTTAATTACATACTCAATTTCTAAATTTTGTAATGAGAAGACATAATTGTAAATTATCCGGAATTAAAGGTATTGCAAGTTGAAGAGCATACCCAAAATCTAGAGAGAGAGTTTGTGTTTGTGTGTTCTATCTAATGGCCGGACAATGCTAGTAGTAATAAAGTAGGACTTGTCCCTGAATAATTAATATAAATTTAAATAAAGTTAATTTATATTAAATTTAATTAATTAATTATTACTTTAATTTATTATAATAAAATTAATAATTTATATAAATAATTAATCTTACAGAAATTAATTATTCTATGTTGTAAGCCACGCCCACGTATCATACGATTAATATCATACAAGAAAATGAATGTATTTTATATTTTTAAAATAAATAACATTGAAATTCTGGAGTGTTTCGAATGGGAGAGCTGAGATTCACGACGCATCCCTTTGTTTATCAATTAATTGACTGAAGTTTTGAAAAATTGAATCAGTTACTGAATATTAATTGAGATATTGATTTAAAATTTAATAATTTAAATATAATTAAATTAAAATATAATTAAATATATATTTTTATTTTAAAATATAATATTTATATTAATTTAAAATTATATATATATTTTAAATATAATATTTAAATTAAATATTTTTTTATTAAAAATTTAAATTATATTTATATTTTATATTAAATATATAATAAAACACATTAAATAATAAAAATTTATTTGGTGAAGTGGTAAAACAGTTAATTTTTTAATCCCACAATCAAAATTTGAACCCAAATAAAAAACTTTTTATTTAATTAAAAATAAAGTATTAAACCAACGAACAATTAAATTGTGACTGATTTAATCGATTTACATTTAATTTAATGATTCTATAATCAATTTTCAACACACTTATCGTATAGATTTAACTAAACCGACCAACAATTCAATTTTCGATTGAGTCGATACGACTGGCCTGTACTATTTTCATAACTCTGTTATTGACCACAATATTGAGTTTCACGCGTGTCACTTCACTTGGTAAGCAGGTAAGCAAATCATACAGCTTCCCTTTGCTATAGGTGCGTAGCGTAGATACCAGAAGTAGCATATATAGAAGAATAATAATATATTTTTTTAATAATTCGTTTAATTATTAAATAAATTAAGTTTTTAAATGTTTTTTATATTTTTAAAATATTAAATACTTTATTTTTTATTTAATATTTAAAATGATAATTATTAAAAAAAAATTTAAGAAAATATAACAAAACTCATATATAAATTATAAAGTGATTGGACTATGAATTTCCCAGCAGAGTTTCCATCGGATACCCACCTAAAAAGCAAAAGAAAAAGGAAAGAAGAAAAGTGAATGCTGTTAGACTACCGGCATCATAAAGGCAACAATTAAGAGAGAATTGTAAATAATTTACCCAAAAAAGAGAGAGAGAGAGAGAACTGTAAAAAAAGGGGCGTTCGAAATAACTTCTTACATTAGTGTCATCATTAGTTAGAAGAATGTACTCAGATTGTTTTGTTAGTTTAATAAACTTTTCTTGTCCACAAAGTTAGTTAAGCTATGTTGAAGAATGCACTTGGATCACCTTGAACAATTTTCATGAATTGCATCATTCACTATTATTTTTAATATTATTCATTATTTATGTATGAATAGTGAAACATAATAATGACCTAAGAAGATTATGTTATAGGTAATTCAAATGAAACTGAATCTTAATTATAAAAATTTCTCATAATTTATACTTAAAAAAAATAAAAGCTTATATAAAATTAGCATAAAACTTACTGAATAATATATTATAAATAGCCAAAAAAATACATTATAAAAAAATATCTTGCACAAAATGTATCTAAAAATTATTCTTAATTAATTGTTCAAAGTTTGAAATAATAAGCACACTAGTTCGGTGCCTTTTGCGCAAAATGCGACTTACAAGCATACATGATTACTTATAATTCCAGAAAGCTTACACAAATCAATTTTTTTCACCATCTCTCTAAGACCCTGGTGTTTTTGTTTGATATATATATTCCAATTGTTTTTAGTTCGTTGAGAAAAAGGAGAAGAAGAAATCAAAAGCACACATCTAATTTTATATAGGGAGGCCATTGTCTTCTAATAATTGCTTCAACACAAATTAATGTATCCTAGTTTCCAATTGGAAAAAGAAAAAAATACAGAGGCCAGATAGAACCAATAATCTTAAAATTTCAGCCTCGCACTGCACAAATGATAACACTACGTACTTTCCATCGTTTTGATCTGGAAAACATGAAATTGAAACTGTGCAAGATCATAGGATCAAACTAGCAAATAAAACATCACAATTCTCTCATAACTTAGTATTTTTCTTTCAATTTGTATGCATTGTGTCTCTCAACTCTCTAATCACTATAAAAAAAAAACACTCAAGGCGTGTACCCTTGGCTTTCCTGCTGCTTCTCATACTCTTCCATGGTGTCGAACTCATTTGGGTACTGGTTTTTCTCATTGTAATCTTTATTTTCAGTGCTTCCTCTCCCTGATTCGTACCCATTAAGGTTATAATTCTCATTCTCATTCTTCACATGATAATAGTACTTGCCATTCTCCACGAATCTTGTGTCGCTCATTCCTTCTCTCTTCTTCTCATAGCCATTGCCGTTATAGTACTTCTTGTTGTTGTATCCATTGCCATTGTAGTTGTTGTAGTACCGACCGTTGTAGTTGTTGTAGCTATCTGCGTAATTCTTGGTGTAGCCATTGCCTTTGTAACTGCTCCTGTACTCTTCGTTATTGTAGTTGTTTCTGTACACTTCATTGTTGTAGTTGCTGGGGTAGTTGCCATTGTAGTTGTTGTTTGTTTAAGTTGGTCTTGGGGTAGCCTGCTTTGTAGCTCTCACCAGTTAAGTCTTCGTTGAGAAGCTCATTTTCAAAGGTTGTGGTGGTGGGAGTCTCCTTGGTGGGAGAGAATTGGCTAGAACCACTGCCATAAAGGCCATAGCCATCTCCCCTGTCAACAAAAACTGGTTCTGGTTCTGGTGCTGGCCCGGATGCTATAATTGATTCTGGAGCCGGCCCAGATACTCGTATTGATTCGGGTGCGGGTGCGGGTGCGAGCGCGGGTGCGGGCGTTTGTGCTATTGTTGGTGCTGGTGCTGCTTTCTTTAGCAAAACTTGAGGATCTACAGTGTATGTGGTTCTGAAACGGGTAAAAAAGCTAAAGAGCTTGCCCTCTCTGGCATGAATTTGGGGAGAGAGAACAAGCATCAAGAGCAAGAAGAAAGAGAGTTGGGTTGCAAAAGAAGCCATAGTGGACAGACAATGAGAGATGACTGCTGAAAGAGTCAAATTGTTGGGCTCATTTTATAGAGAGCCCAGCTTCTAAATCATAGGCCGGGTAATTATGCGGGGATTGAGGAAAGCAGAGTGGGTGTGGGGTAGGACTATGATCACTTAATGGCTATGCTGCATGTGCAAGGGTTCTGGAATGTCAGCATGGGAGACACAAAGATATATAGTGCAGAGACAGCACACTAGTCATTAGTCAAAAAGTGACATTTTTTTTTCTTTTTCAAATAACAGAGAAGAACCCCTCCTTTGCTATTCCGAAATGGATTAGAGGACCCACCGCAATCCTTTTTGTCGTCCTCTTTAGCTAGGCTACTATAATGAAAATGGAAGTTGAAAAAAAGGAAGGGAAGAAAAAAGAAGACGACGATTTTAAGAGGGAGTGTGAAACTAGGAAACTGGGAAGCCAGCTTGCAGGGTGACTCTGCCCACTTAAGGTACTTATTTTCCTGCAGTGTGAGTTAGACCTAAGGAAATAGTTAGTTCAAGTTAATTATAGTTTAGCATTTCATGCAAAGCACTAAAGGTAAAAATACAGAAACCAAAAGGTGCGATCAGTTCTGGTGTAGTTACTTATTTATTTAAGTGAAGATATATATGCAATGCAAGTTCCAATGAAGCCAACTTTAGTTACCCACCCAGTGGACTTGTAATTAACCACTGATTCTGAAAGGCATTTACCTTCTGTGAGGGAAAAAAAAAATGCAGAACTGAAGGACATTAAGTATGCTTAAAAAATAATCAATTTGAAGGCCCACGATGGTTCTACTCGTCAATTAAAGAAGTAATAGTACAGAAAACATCGTTTACCTTTTGAAAGGAAAATTGCTAAGTTAGCTCAATGACTGGCATGATTAGTTGAATGCAGGTTTGCACTTTTGATATTCGATTTGTTTTAAAGTGATGTTGAAGGAACAGTCTACTTTGAAGCCCGTGGCGTGATCGCCGGGAAAACAATTGAAAAACAGAGGCACAATGAAACATGCGTTTTTGGTTTGGTTGGTGAACATTTGACATTCAATTGAAATTTGAAAGTGCTCCAGAATATTCGGAGAATTTTTGGAAAAAAAAAAGTCAAATATTATTTGAAAACAAAGGCAATATATGGGCTGGGTTTAGCATTCGGGCTAAAGTTTCCTTGGTGAGCAACACGTTAAATTTTATTGGGTTGAATTGCTAAAGTGTCACAAACATAAGGTATGTTTAGAATCGAAGAAAAAATAGATATTAAATTTTTATAAATACAAGACATACACATAGGCTTTTCATCAGTTCCTTAAACTCACTTGGGATTAAGATGGAAGAATGAAATTTGGACATGGGTGAATCTCACAGCTACATGTGCTGTCTTCTCTTTGCTTTTTTTTTTTGGGTCACACTTCTCCTTGATAATAGAAGCCCAGATCCAAAGATTCCAGCAGTGTTGTAGGACCACCACACCTCTGTTACTCAACCAACGCCCAAACTTCACAACAAATACCCCACGCTTGACTAAGATTGGCCCAAAATAAAAAAAATTAAAAAAAAAAATTCACAGCGAACTGGGTTTCTCCTATTTATTGTACTTCACCGAGTTGGATGTTATACAACTTATCAGTGTTGAAAAGATATGGGTACTGAAATAAGGCCATCTCAGATTTCAACCATGTCTCTTGCTTTATCAATGATCTTCTCTGTTGGACAATGTTTTTTGTTTTATTTGGGTCCTCAGTGCTGACGTTCGAAGGCAAGCACAAGACAAATACAACCAGCCCAAGGCCCACCTATCGACAAGCGATACACTGTAACGAAGATAAACAAAAATTACTGGTGAAACCGAAAAAAAAAAAAAAAAAACAAACTACTGGCATGCTCGAAAGGTGATGGTAGCTCATCTGGAAACAGATCTGGTTGAATTGAGCACCCCCTTTTCCTTCACGGTTACTCCACAATATGCCACTGTACTAATAAGCTGGGCAATTTTTTGGACTGTGCAAACAGCACTGGACCAATATATATATATATATATATATATGGAGAAATTTTGTGGGCTTTTGTAAGTGGTTATGAGCAAAAAACAAAAATTACCAGTTGTTTAATAAGCAGTTATCAAAAAAGGTAAATAATAAATAACAATAAAGTCGTTTTAGATTTTATTTGTTGTGATTAACATGTATTTGTTTAAATAAAAGTGACTTAAATTCTTTAAGTATTATGTCAGGAGTTCGATTTCCTAATGAATATGAATAGAATATACGTTATTGATAAATTTTTCTCTCACAATAAATACGACCGAAAGTTAAAAAATTATTCTTTTATTTTTTAGATGAGAGGATACTTTGATTGTACCAAAAAGATTCTATTTGTTGTGTTGTTATAAAACAAGTATAAAATCTAAAACAGGATAACATGCAATATGGGCTATTCTGAGAACAAACCTATTTAAAAAAGCAAATCTATTGTACATTAAGATGATTTGAAAATGTTATTTTTAGCAGTTCAGGCTAGTGGCTGGATAGCAAAATTGTTGCCTTAATGCTGTCTCACTCCAAATTCGATCTCTGGCTCCCTTCTCCCAAATACCCTCTCTCTTGACTAAAAAAATTGTTATTTTTATATTTTATTCTTATATTTTTTGTACATTAATTTATCTTAAATGATAATAAAAATAAGTACTTGATTTTTATATTTTCTTTTCTGTTTTTATTATCATAAAATATAAATGTACAAAAAAAACAATGTAAAAATAAAAGTGTACGAATAACGTGGTTGATACTCACCACCAACCTAAACTCCATGCCTTACTTACCGCCGCTGTAAACTCGTGCTTAAAGCACATAATGGCATTGACGTGAGACCTAATCATAAACTTATTTTAAAATGGCAAAGCTATTTTTAAGCGAACCTTACTCTCCACCACTTAACCTTTGCTCGCGTCGTGCCTTAACCATCTGGCCAAAGAGAAGGGTTTGACAGAAATTGTCTATCACCTGTGATGTGTTCTCATGATTATTACGTTTCTTACATTAAAATAAATAAATATAAATAAATAAATAAATATATATATATATATATATATATATATATAAATTAAAAGGGACAAAAAGTTGTTTTTTACGTGATAACTGAACAGGGAAAAATGTGCAATTAGCTTGTCAAATGTCTTAGTGTAAAATAGTTAAAGACCTAAATTTTATTACAACATATTTTAAGTATATTAATTAATGCATTATTTTGATAATAGTTTAATTTTAATATATTATTATTCCAATCAAATCTTATTATATCATTAAGAAAAATTTTTTTTTTCTTAATTATTTACTGTCGTATTTAATTTTTTTTAATCATGTAATAATATATAAATAAATGATAACATAAAAAATTTATAATGATAATAAATTAAAATTAAATTTTTTTGATAACACATAAATTTTTAATATAATATATAAAATTTAAAGTTTGCAATAAAGATATTTCACCATATTAACGAGGAGATTACAGAAGGTAAATGAGAAATACTATTTGACATTTATTTATTACTGTGCATGAATATTAATTTCATTGACTTATGTAGTAAAATTTATCATGCATGATTAATTTATTTTCTTTGAGAGATTTAAAGAGTGAGTATATAACTAATCTATCTTAATTACGCTCAACTAAAAAAAAATGTGCATTATTTAATAAAGTAAATATTTATTTTAATTTTCAGGTAACATTAATTGGTCCTTTAAAAAAATTTAATATCAATTAATTTTTAAATAATAAAAAGTTATATTAATTTATTTTTTTAAATAAATTAATATTAATTTATTTTTTATTATAAAAATTATATTAATAATATTTTTATAATTTATAACATAACAAATATTTTAATAATATTTTTAATGATTAAATAATTAAATTAATATTAATTTTTTTAAATAAATAAATTAATATCACTTATATTTTTTAAAAATTAAAACATGTATTTATTATTAAATTTATAATTTGTAACATAAGAAAAAAATATAACGTGGATCTATAAATTAAATTTATAATATTATATTATTGGTACATTTATAATATTATATAATAAAATATAAATAAAATTTAGAAAGTTAAAGTATTACTTTCATATAAATATAATTTCATGAAACTGTAAACCCCGTGTATCGCGTACGACGCTCTTTACTCTTTCTAGCATAGTTATGAAAATTGAAATGAACCGGTTGGTTGAACTAATTTATTGGTTGGTTTGATTAGATGTTAAGAATTAGTTTATTATTAAATTAAGTTACAAATTTTTTGATTAACTAAGTTACTTAATTATAATACTTTAATTCTTTATTATATATTATATGAATTTCTTTTTTAAAGTTAAAATATTTCAAATTAGATGCAGGTTAATTAATTAATGCTTAAAAAATTTTCTTTATTCGCTGGAGGGAGAATGTACAACATTCTTTTTTAGAATATAGCCTATCAGTAGAAATTCTATTCTAAAATTAAGAAAGATAAATTATCTTACAACAATGAATCAAACATATATTTTTTTAAAAATAATAAAATTATTTTATTTTATATAATTACTTATCAATTATTTAGTTCATATTATATTATATATATATATATATACATTAATATTTTATTAAATTAAAAAATAAAATTATTTTAACATATTAAATATAAATAAGTATATTTATAATAAAATATATTTATCAAAAAAATAATAATTTTAATATTTAATAAACTTTTATAACATAATAAAATAAAATAAAATAAAATAATTTTTTATAAATAAAAATAATTTAAAATAATAAATAAGTAATATATATATATATAATATATATAAATTATAAATAAATTATTAAATTTTAAATTAATAATTTATTCGATTCAATAACCAGTTAAATTTTTAAAATCTTACTTTTCACTGCCTTTTATTCTTTTTTTTTATTTTTACTTTGTAAAATTAAATTACTGTTAACGCTTCGTACATTGTCGATTAGTTCTTATGATGGGTCCACGCGCACCAAATCAAACCTGCCTAACTGAACTCACAGAATGACACGTGTCGGAATTGATGCGTGGCTGCGTATGGTTTGAAAGCAGACTTCGTGTACTGGCTCCGAATTTCGATTCGATCTTTGGATGGTGGCCCACCATACGATCGCACTCGTGACCTGTGCACTGCCCTGGTATAAGAGGAATTATTGCATTATGATCCGGATTTTATTAGTCTTAAATTATTAAAAAATATACAATTATTTAAGAAAAATAAGATATAATTAATATTATATTAAAAAGTATATTTTTTAATTATTTAATATTAAAATATAAATAGATAACTAGATGAAGATATAATTCTTATTACATTTCAGAATATATAATAATTTAAAAAAAGTAAGAATAATTAATTATTAATAAAAAAATTTTAAAAAAATAATTTTAATAATTTTATAATTTATTATATATACATATATTTTATCATAATTTTAATTATTAATTTTTTTATTAATAATTATTACTCTTTATTTCATCATTTAAAGTAAAATTTTTATTTTAAATAAGTTAATTTTAATAATTTTTACTTATATATTCATATCTATTCGCATTTCAAGTAATATATATATATATATATATATATATATATATATATATATATATTATTCAAAGTTTTTTTATACTTCAAAATTTTTTGTTATATTCAAGTGAAGTTGTACAACGTGTAAACGTGAATGATAATTTTTGTTGTTTGATCATTTTTGTTGGTTTGAAAGTTGTAACTTGCTTTTTATTTTAGCTTTTTCTTTTTTTTTTTAATTCTCTTTAGCAATTTACAGAATAATTTGTCATCACTAGCTACAAAGATATTATTAATTGAACCTTATTAATTCTTTAATCTGTTAAGTGGTTAATAACTGTTTTGATTGATTTTATTTATAATGTATATACATGTTTAGTTATAATTAATTTTTATACAATAGCATTTTTTTAAAAAATTATAATAACACTTTAATTATAATTTTATTTTAAATAAAAAAATAAATTAATGTAAACATACACTATATATAAAAAAGAATATAAAAAAGACAAAATAGTATTTAAAATCGCAAGTTTTTCAAGTTGGCACTTCACAACTAATTCAGCTTCTTCATCCAATAGGGAGGCTACACAGTGCATAAACTAATGACCTTATTAATTAAAGTGGTGCTTTTTTTTCTTATTTAGGAAATTAGTATTTGCTAATTAGAAACAAAAATTTGAACATAATTAATTCTTCATTTTTAATATAGAGTCAAGTTAACATATGAGCTATTTCTAAAGTTGCTTAAGATGGTGATTAGATATAAATTACTAGCCACTTTTATAAATAATATATTATTGAATTACAGTAATACGTGGCCTTTAATTAGTGGCCAAATAGCCTCATAATCGATTTAGTTATAAACTATCACACTAACACCCCCCAAATCATTGAATTAAAATAATACGCGGCCTTCCAGGCTTGATGTGATTTTTAGTGAATTCACGTTTGTATCTTCAATTTCTCAAATTGTTGGAATATTTACAAGATTTTTTTCTATGATACTCTTAATTAAAACATGTTTGAAACCATAAAATTTATGAGTCTTTTAATTTAGATAAGAGGACATAAAAATTTGTCGGGTTAAGTTCATACTGTGTCTCAATTCAAACTAACCAAACAACCTATTGTTAAGAAACTGAATTGGAGGGAAAGTGAAAGATGATTCATTCAATTTGTGAACCCTACATTTATAGTACCTGAGCTGTTGGTTAATCAGCTAACCATAAAACTAACGGAAATAAATGGGTGGGTTAGGTTCTGTGAAAGCTCTGCTGGTTGATGCGCAGAAAATTGAGTAGGGGCAGCCATTGATGAGCTATGAAAGCTTTGAAGGAGATGAAGTTCAGGGAAATTCAGAGTTGCATACAGAAGAAAGAGAGCTATGATACCATGTTAAGAAACTGAATTAGGGAGAAAATGAACGTTAATTCATTGAATCTGTGAACTGTACATTTATAGTACTTGAACTATTGGTTAAACAGCTAATCATAAAACTAACGGAAATAACTAACTCTAACTCTACTGTATAAATACTTTATCAATACATGAGTATTGTCTATCCTTTCTCTGACTGAAAATCTAATTTATCTAAGTGTATATTATCTGGTAACACCTATATGCAACCCTATCGAATATACCTTGTAAAATGAGAAAATAATAAGAATATATGATTATACTACCAAGGACAATAATCGAAAAATTAATTAATAATAATCATCGCATCCTAAGATTAATTGTATGTGCGTTTATGTCATTTAAAATGTACAGAAATAAGATTGACAAATAGATAATCATTATATATATGCTCACAAAATAAAAATTGTCACTTTTTTAAGTACTGAGAAATAAGGTGGTATACATCTTTAACACAGTTTGCGTATTGAAGCATGGAAGAACATGGCCACTGAAATATTATGATAAAACTTTTAATTTAATAAAAGAGCAATATAAAATTTTATTCAGAAGACCTATATATTGTGTATAATATTAATAACTAACTTATCATAAAAACTGTTAAGTGTAAATTTAAAAATAATTTATATCTCTAACAAACTCATGATTAAATTTATTCATTACAAAAAGATGCGCGCTGTGTCATCGATCAAGTTTAAACAAGAATTAGTCGACCGTGTATGACAAATAAGAAATATGTTTTTTTTCTTTTATAAATAATTGCTTCTAACATTCTATGACTTAAAAAAAAAGGCACCACATAGATACTCGTGAGAAATTACAACAGATTAATTCATTAATCATTACTCCTGTTTTTAGCTAGGTTCTATCATAAGTTCTTTGTAAGAGACTTTATCAATTGAATTAAAGAAAATGTCATAGAACAATTTTTAGGGTGATGTGCAAGCAGACTCGTTAAATTTTATATAAACTTATAAAAAAAATTGTTAACAAAATTTTACATTAAATTAAAAGTGAATCTAATAATATAGAAAGAATGTGTGAATTTTTTTATTTCCCTAACTTTTGTTTGCATATTATAACCTCGAATTAATTGACATCTTGAGATTTATTTTATTTTATTTTTTTACTTAGTATGGATTGATTTTGACTTTTACATCTACACAATCGGGAACAAGAAGTAAATTAGTTATTACAATGCCATCAATAACCATTTTATCCCGTAACCTCTTTTTCATTTTCTTATATCATGACTTCATGTAATCTGAAAATCTAGGATTGTGCAGGGAACTACATTTTTTTTCTTACGAGATGGATTTTCGCCCGTAGTACTGGGGTTGCTTCTAAAAGTATTGCCTAACATTATAAGATAATTATATATATATATATGTGTGTGTGTGTTGTGTGTGTGTGTGTGTGTGTATTCTATTTTTCTATACATATATATAGATGATCTACGACTAATACAAAAATCACAGCCTTTGTACATGCACAAAGAGGCTAATGATCAAGACTTGAAACTATTCGTGCAGGATATAGAACCCGAACAAAGAAAGTTCTTAAAGTTTTTTTTTTTCTCCTCTCTTTTGCTGGAAAAAGCAAAAGAATAAAAATATGAAGCACTTGCATTCTAGCTTACATATATCTAGCATGCAATGCAAACGATGAGATGTCGTCGAATTAGGGTTTTGTAGGCTTCATGGCACACCGCATGATAGGGAAAAACCTCTCCCGTAGAGGATTAATTGCAGTTCAAGCACAAGAGGGTGGAATTTTTGGAATTCCTTGACTCTGTAATTCTCCCAGCACACTATCAAGCGCTGGAGCTTTAAGACCTATTGGCAGAGGCAGCCATGGCTTTGATAAAACATCTCCAATGGCTGCATCTATGCTCTCCTTCGACTGCCAAACAACACACAACATACAAACACAAGTTAAATTAATCGCGCATATATAATTAATTAATTATACTCTTCATTAAATATGCGTCTGTGGTGTGTGTGTATATTCTATTTTCCAACTGTAAATTGTTATATAAGTGGTAAACCCAAACCCATTCCTATGCCTTTCTTTCGCAGACGACAGAAGTAGTAATTAGTTATTTAGTTTCTTGTATTTAGTTGCTAAATGATGAAATGAAACTGTCCATGAGAACGACATGGATCCAACAAAATTAAGTTTGTATTTATAGACACCGACGAACAATGACGCGTGCATGTGTGTTTGAGGAAGGGGGAGGGGAGTAAGAAAATGACACGACAGAGAAGAAAGAGGCAGAGAAGGAAATTTACCGACGCATAATTTTAGTTAGTTGTACGCATGCAAGCATGTTTGTGTGTGTGTGTGTGTGCAAGGAAAGGTCAATGACAAAGGGGAGAGAGAGGAGAATTTTAAGGAAACTTACCGGGTGGAAGTCGAAAAGGGGCCGGGGGCAGTGTTGCCTGGTCGGGACGCCAATGCCGGGATCTAATCTGTACATGGCATGGGGTGGGATGCCCGGGACAGGTGCAGATCCAAGTCTCTGCAAGTTATTAATGTATTTCCTCTTTTGTGAGTGAGTCAAACTTATGCTAGAGTTTGCGAGTAAATATGACAATATTGTGCACGGTAATGTTGTTTGTAAATTGTAATTGTAAGAGGTTCCAATTTTCAATGGAGAAAGTCCGAAAAACAACTTGAGTGGCTCCAAATTAAAAGAGCAATTAAGGCGAACGAATCAGTAGTTACCGTTGCTGTCAGAGTTTGTGGAAAACACGGTGTTCCTGGGGTTAGTGCTTTTGGAGCCTGCAGTATCAAAGAAACTGGGATTATAGGCTCTTTTTTTCGGAAGTTTTTAAGTGTCAAAGGCCAATTATTGCTTTTGATGTCCTAGTAAGCTGCAAGTCTGCCATAGAATGAATCTAACTGCCTGTTTATTATGATAGAAAAAAAACGAATGCAATGAAATAAAATATGTAAAATTTTTAATATTAAAATATAAAAAAAATTTATTCCATTCTATTCTGGCCATTTTTCTCTTGCCAAACTAGGCCTAAGATTTTAATTTGCAAGCTCAAAGTTTCAAAGACAAGAGGGTTAACCTGTCGGTGCTGAGAGTGCCACGGAGGTGGAGATGGAGCTGTCGGCGGTGTCCATGCCAGCGATGGTGGTGAGGGCGAATGCGGTACATGCTTAGGCCACATGTGCATAAAGGACTGGTCCATCGTGGGATGCCCCCATACATGCAAGGGTCTAAAATGGTGCATCGGTGTCATGCGAGGGAAACCCATGGTGGGTGCGAGCCAAGGGCTCACGTCTCTCTTCCCTCCTCCTCCTCCACCTGCAGCTGCTGCACCCAACAATTGTCTCCTTTGACTCCAGCTTACTGCTTCAGCTTCACGCGCCAGCAAATGCTTCATATGCGATCGATATTTCTGCGTTCGATCAAAACTCCATATTTTAGAACTCTCCCCTAAAATTATTAACTCTATGCGGGTTTTTAATCGTTTTTTGATACGAATCTAACCAGCCGAATCATAAAGAGAAACATAAAACCGAAGCAAATTTTATCTAGACATTTTTTTGCCACTACATACATAATATATATTCAGGCTTTAAGGAAGTTTCCATAAAAAAGAAAGTAGCAAGCCCTGTTAATCACCAAAACAATAACTACAATAAATAATAAGCACAATTTTACCAAAGATGCTATATCACCATAATTTTTTTAATTTTAGATTGACGAATGATTTTTATTATTTTATTTTATTTAATAATCACCTTAATTTTCTTTAAATTTTATAAAAATATTTTGACTATTTTTTTACTATTTTGTAACATTACAATCTTATATTCTTTTTCTTTTTATGTTTTTGTCTTTTCGAATCTTGTTGCTTGAAATTCATAGAAGATTGAAAATCAAGAAATTGAAAAATGTACTTGAAGGTGGCTCGCAATGTTATGGCGGGTGAGACAATTGATTCCCATAATCTCCAAAATTCTAGAAGGCACTGCTTTATCCACTCCTAGCTGCTCTACTGCTTGCACGAATCGCCTGTGCAATTCTGGGGTCCAATCCACCTTCACACAACCCAAGAAAAAAAAAACCATTACTACTAGAAATCAAAACTCGCAAAATAATGAACAGTTTCAATCTTCTTCTAGGGCTTCTGCCGAGTGCTTCTCTCTCTCTTGAACTTATGGTACCCGTGAATTCTTTTGACACTCGGGAACTTTGTGAAGTCCCATAACTGAGATAGAGACAGAACCTTTAGGATTAGCGCAGCTGCACATGAGCTTCACTGAAACCTAATTAATAAATGAAAGCACCCTAAGCAATAAAGAGTGCTACCTAGAGCTAGCAAAAGTTACCTTCACTTTTCTCTTCCCCTGAGGGTTCTTTGATTGAGCTGATGATTTTCTTGCTTTGTCACCCGCCTTCGGCAATGGATTCACCACCACGGATTCGTCTCGTTTGCACACTATCTCCTCCCCTCGACTTGACCCAGAATTCGTACCCGAACCTGGGCTAGAATCCGAAGAAACCTTGTTTTCATTTTGTTTTTTCTTAGGAATTATGTTCTGATCATCACCTTTGCTATTTTCCACCGAAACCGATGAGGTCATCCTGGACGATTCCTCGCCGCTGCTGACGGAGAACTCGGTGAACATCTCCGGGTCCATCTCCAAATCTGACAAGACGTCTCCGTCGTCGATGCCCACGAATAGATCGTCAAAGTTGATGCTTTCCAATAAGTTCCCGTCGGAAAGGTCAGCAAGGTCATCTGCTCCGATCGAAATGCTCTCCATCTCTCCTTGGCTTTCATCTCTGGCGCTCCTCAAAGGTGACACCGCAAGCATCAATCCTAGATTCCCACTCTAAGCACAAACTCGACCTTCGAATGAATAATGAAATGAAAACTCTGCTGGTATACGTATAGGTATGAAGCAGTGCTCACGTTCTGGTGAGTGAAAATCCAGAAAGCTGAGCAATACTGAGGGATGTGCAAGAAGATATATATATATAGGGATTTGATTTGCACCAACTGTGCCAAGGGTTTCTTTTTTTGGCGGTGAATCAGACGGAGTTGGGAAAGAAGGAGAACAAGCGCTCGTTAATGGGCTTTGAATGGAAGCGTGGCCTTTTTGTTTTTGGGAAGTGACGAGGAGTGTGCAGAAGAGCTTGGATCTCGAGTCTCAACCACAACTAAGCGTCGAGTTTCAAAATAGATTTGTTCTAATGTTTTGTTTGGGGGCGTGCATCCATATATGTTGTTTTGGTTTGTGGATGGGCCTTTTTCGGATCGTGAAGGGTTTTTTGGAAAATTCAGAAAGTGCTCGCGAGCTCAATTTATGCAGTTCAGTATACTTTTATTTTGTAATGGATATACGTGCTAAAAGGAAGAGAAAGAAAATTGGTGTCAGGTCAAGCGTCCCCTGTAACAGTACAGTGAAAATGAAAGGGATGTATGGCATTGTGATGTTGGTGGACAAATTGACCGCTGTATTTTCCGCCACAATAACCGATAATGTATATCTTGTTTCCATGATAATCACAAAATTGGAAAGTTCAAGTTGGAGGCGAAGCTGCTGGCTATTAGCTGGAGTGCGAGACCCGTTGCATTTCCGATGGCACTGCCCACTTGATGATAACTATAGCTCGAGTTTTACCTTTGACTTTAATTCCGTCGTAACTAACTTTCGAAAGAGATAGAGAGAAGAAGCACTAAATAATGAATAGCTAAGTCCCATTCCATTATCAATTGTTGGATTAAATTTGAGTATAAAATATAATAATTAATAAATAAACTGCTTTTTTTTTTCTTTGTCTTAATAAACTGCTTTTTTCTTTTGTTTCCCTCTTAATAAACTGCTAAAGTAGAGATGCATATCAGGTTATGACTGGGCCCATATTTTCTAACAAAACCCATGTCATGGGTTTTGAGGGTCCGGATAAGATTTTTGCCAGCTCCGAGTCCAACAAAAATCTCCGCATTAATGTAAAAAAAGGAATAGAAAAAAACAGGATTTAGATTTTTTTAAAGAGGTCATGTTAAAAAAAATATAATTAGATTTAAATTATAATTAATGAATCTTACACTCTATTAAAATGAGTGTTTATATAATAAATTATATATATATATTTTCTTAATAAAATAATTTTGTTATGTAAGAAAATTTAAATCCACCAAAATATATGCTGCACCTTTAGAAAAGAATGCACTAATACCATTCAAAGGAAATTTTTAAATTAATTGAAGGGTTGAGAGTCACTTGAGACAGATGTGTAAATTTGTTTGTGTGTGTGGTAAAAATATTTTAAATTTGTTGATATCGTGCTTGATGGTGAGAGGATCCCTACCACCGCCGGCGGTGGTCCCATTGCTCTGCCGCTGTCCACCGGTCCCTCCTCTTCCCTTGCTAACATTTTTGAAAATGGGATCTGATGCTCTTCTTGCAGGTAACAGGAGGAGAGAATGTGAGCTCCACTTTTGCCCAAAAATAACAAACAAAGAAAAAGTCTCTGGCCCTGCACGATTTTGGTGCGTTAATTAGTCAATAACCTCTTCCTTGGCAACGTTGTCTAATTAATGGTACGTAGTTCTTGTGGGCTTGTTATATTTCAATTCGTTGTGAGTAATGCAACTTTGAAAAATGATTATGGAGCATTTGTGCTTTGACCTATAGTGGTGGGTTGGGTTTGTTTTTCCTTGAATGCTGCGTTTTCGTATGCGCTTGAAAATGGTAGTATTATTCTTACTGAAATTGTCGAAACCAAAGATTTTCGATCTCTTTCAGTGGACTGGAAACCAAATTGTATCTCTTCCATTATTGACATAGAACGGAACAAGACTAGGATTATCGGAGTGGGTCCAGGGAGAACCAGAAAAACAAAAACAAACAAACAAACAAACAAAGGAAAAATGCTTCTTTCCAGTTGTCACCGTTGAGGAGGAATGGGGATTTGTAGTGTTGGTGGTATATATGGTGGTGCAGGAAGAAAAAGTATTGGTGATGATTGATGAGTTGAAGTAGATTCTCGCTGGGGAAGAGGAGGGAGGGTCCGGTGGCGGGGCAGCGAGAGTGGAATCGGTGGTGTTCATCCTCTCGTCAACACGCACAGAGGAGTAGAGGACTCAATTGAAGAAAATCCTTTGTCTCATTTTTGTATTTTCAATCCTCTTTTAATTAAATTTTAATAATTTAAAAATTTATCTTTTTTAATTAATATTAATTTTTTAAATTTAAATGTTTTTTAATTAAATGATCAGACTTTAATTAAAAATAAAATTAAGAACAAGAAAAGAAAATAAAGAAATTCAATGCACTGTAAACTTGCCTAATACAATGATTGTTATGGTAATTAGTTTATTTTTTATTTTTAAAAATAAAATAAAAAATATTAACAAGTACGTACTTGTAATCTAAGAGGTCAAACCATTAAAGCCACGCGTCAGCAAAGTTAGGTGACAATGTCCTATTTAAAAAAAATTATTATATATTTTTAAAATACCAATAAATATGTATTTTAAAAAATATTTTCATCATTAATTTTAAAATATATATATAATTTTTATGTTAAAAGTTTAAAATTAATAATAAAAATATATTTTAAAATATATATTTATTATACTTTAAAAATATATAATAATCTTTCCTTTTTTCAGTGAAAAAAAAGTGAATTATGATATCGAACTATCCAACAAACTTTGTAATACCAGTATTTACTACTCACTACTTATTTGTTCATGATTTTATTTTTTTTGGCATATGGCCAACAACATTTCCTGGCTGCTTATAACCACTATATCATTATTCCACTCCTTTGTTATAATATAATATATAATATTATGTAATGAACTGATAATATAAACTGCGACAAGAAAAATGACCATATTTTGAAGAGTTATAATTTAAATGATATCAAAATTTTGAGGCTGCTTAATCTTATAGAGATCAAATCTTATTCTGATCGATCTGCTTACATTTTAATCTACCCTAATCAACATTCTCTTACCAGATCTTAAATTTTTTTTCTGTAACTAAAAAAACAACACGATCTCATTACATTAATATTTAACTCTACACGACATATATATGGAAGATGCATTGATTGTACACCAGACAAAGGGATGGGTAGGTTTGATTCCACATTCTCTTCAGCGCGTGTATCTTGTCTCCTAAAGGCCAACTTCGCTCATGGATCCACATGCCTCTCTGCCTCTGAAGAAATGAATTCATGGTGACCTTTTTCTCACGTTCAAGATATGCTTCAAGTTCCTCTGTCTGTTTCCTGACATATTCGTGATCTGTTCATGATTAATGAAATTCCATTTGCAAACCAGATTTCAGAATAATATGATAGATATTATGTAATGCAGACCTTGGTCTCGGAATCAGACAAGCGATGGTGTATCAAGTTTTTAAAATCAATTTTAGCAAAAATGAGAACCTGCCGGCCCATTAAACTCAACATCAAGGACGGGTTGAATTGGCCAGCCTGCTTTTTTTTTTTTGACCCACAAATTAAATCAGCTTCTAACCTTTTTTTTTTAATTTCTAATTTTTAATTATTATTATACATACTATTGAGAATTGTAAATTAAACACTTTTAATTGTTGTCTTTATTTAAAGTAAGGTCAAAATATGCAAGAAGGTTACGTTAGTGAAACTAAATTATATATAAAATTTATCTACAAAAATTTTATTTTATTTTATCTTTATAGTAGACTGGCCCTTCAAAAAAAACTATTTATACAAATTTATCGACATAAAAGTAGGATCTTATTAGAAAGATAAAAATATAATTAATTTAAAAAACATAATTATATATAATTGATTATAGTAAGTTTTTGTGTACTAAAATTCATGTTAATCCTTATGAATGATTCTCAAACGAGATAATCCAAATCCTTTTGAGTCTAGTGTTAAAAGCACAATTAAAGTACTTGAAACTAGTTGAGCGTAATGTCCTCCTCTTCTGTCTAGGTTCAGCTTGGCTGAATGCCTAGTTTGTCTCTATTCTCTTCCTACCACATATTCTCTATCTTTCCCAAATTATCATTAATTTTTATGGTTAACCTCAGTTTAACCTTCAAATTATTATTACAACACGGGACTACTTCAGCATAACTCGAATGAATAAAACTATAATAATAGTTAACTAGAGTTAAGATTTTTTTAAAAAAAAAGTCTTGCATTCTATTAACATTACTTACTCACTAGCCTACAAAGCTATAGAGTATGTTTATTCTCGTTATTTTGATGCAATAGATACATCATAATTAAAATTTAACTTAATTACATATATAAATACGTAATCAATTCAGAAGTCGTCTCTTAGCAGCAGCTTTTGGCCAAGACACTATCCATTATGGATGTGGCATCTTACATGGCATTGGAATTTAATTCCCAAGTACGTGATGGGTCTTTCAACTGAAACTGAAACCATGGGGATGACGGGACCATAGTGGGGGGAACCAATTATTTTTCTTTAAGCTAATTGACATACTTTGTTTTCTTTTTGGTGAGCATTGACATACTTTGTTAATACTTCAAAAAGAAGATACAAGTGTCTTTATTGATGGTCCTGATGATGAAGTAGACATACGTATACTTGAGTTTTTCAAAAGGGTCCTCAAAATAGCAATAATTATTGCTGCTGGTGATTTTGCATATATTGTAAACAGGAATCTGATTGTGTGTCATTCTCGAAGCCAAGAGGTCCCCAGTTTTTCTCACCCACTAAACCAATCCAAAACCATAGCACTGACGTAGACCCACACCCTCAATAATTCAACCCGGATGGCTACTGTATCTAACGTGAACAATTTACCTGCATCTAGGGCATCTATTAGGGGCATTATTTATGAGCCTCAACTTTGAATGATCCAATTGATATTTCTGTGTGATGGCCATATGGTGTTTGTTATCGTAAAATGTCCACTCCAACTTTACCACCCTAGCTAGTATCAAAACTTCTCTATTTGTGCTTTGCTTGCATTAATTAATGTACGTACGAGTTCTACTTTTGCCACAGATCGACCTCTATTTGAAAAAATCGAAAGATCCCTAAAATTATAGTTCAAATTAATATATGCAACCCGGACTAAATTTTAAGTTGATTTTAAACACTTTAATTTTATGCATACCTTATATAATATGTATAATTATCACTTTCTTTTTAATCCTTTATTTGCATGCTTTTGATTTCGAAGTGATCTTTGCCATAAAATTTGTACTATAGAATAGCCAAGCAAATTAATCCATTGGCACACCAGATGTGCAATGAAGATTCAGATATAAACTGCTGAAATCAATACTAGTATACAAATAATTGAAGACTCAAAATTCTGAGAGAGAAAGAGAGATCAGTTGGATATATAGATTAATAGAGTAACGATTATTTGAAAAAAAAGAAAGAAAACGATATGGCCATGGAGGGGGCACAGCCGCAGAGCAGATATGGGTGATCTGTAATTGATATTTTAAGAGCTGGCCCGGAAAAATCAGCAGGTATATGTGGAGAAGAACATTTTGTCTTTCATGGTTGGAAATATTCAATGTGAGTTTTGTGGTGACAAGCATTTTGTTTGTATCTTGGATCCGTATACAGATCCGTTTGTATGCATGTATTTATATCCGTATAAATTAATCTCTGTGTATACAAGAAGAAACGACACAGTGGCACCATCAACGTTTTGTGTAGCCAAGGTCCTAGCTTGTTAATTTGTGGGGCAATAGACACAGGGAGTCATAATGTTCCAGGGATTATAGGGCCATTTGGCTCACCAGTACTTACAGAGAACAAAGAAACTAGTTTTATAGTTTTATTTGTCAAGGTTTTTTGACAAATGCCAGTCTAGAACTGAAAACTCCTAAAATGGCTGATGTTGGCTTGGGAAATTTGATTTTCCTTTCTAAAGTTCACAACTATGCTCAAATATTTAATCACTCTGGACAACATTAAGTCAATTTGAGTGTTTAGTGTATCTATCTAAAATTATGAAAGAAATTTAAAATTACTGAAAGAATCGTTAACGTTAAGAGTGACTTCAATATATATGAAAACAAAAAAAAACTGAACATTAATTAGATTTATAATATTAGTTTCTCATGTTGGGAAGAGGAAGAGCACAAATTTATACATACCTACACCAAATGTCCTTGTATCATTTGTGGGAATCCAATGAACTGTAAGATTACAAATCAACGACATGGTCATTGACAATGACAATTTAATTATGATACCATACACAGAAAGGTCTCAATATATAATTTTACCTCAAAAGGCAAGTGTAATAAAAAGTATGACGACTTAAGATTCTGTAACTCCCGTTGAATAATCTTTTAAACGACGTTGCAAGTCTCAGGCTAATAATTTTTTTTATTTGTTACCAACTGATTCTTATTGGCTTAATGATTTTTCCTTTTATAGGTCATGGCTCTCATGATGTAATATTGGAAGGTTCACAAGCGAACACAATGAATTCAACCCAATTATATTAAGACTCCAAGGTAAGATATTATAGTGAGGATGGACATCATGTTTACAGAAAAAAAAAGGGTGATAAAGGTTAATTATAGAATCCTTCGTCTGCATAGCTATACTAGAAAAACCGCACAATCGCAATCTGAGTTAGGTCCTATCGATTCAAGCAGCGTTGCTGGATGCTGGTGGCTTTCCGAACCAATAAGTGCTGTAATTCATGACTAGAATTTTATATTATTATCGTTATTGATTTTGAAAAAGTTAGTGAGCACACACGGTTTTAGGCTTGATCATTCAACCCAAGGAGAAAAAAAAAATCAGAGAAAAAAAAAACTAGTGTATATGGGTGTTTCTGTTTTTCTTTTTAATTTTGTTTGTAGAAGAGGGAAATTCATTCAATTTTGCATGATCGAAATTAGAATTGGAGTAGGAATGTGATAGATTGCAAATGACGATTCCTATTTGATTGCATGACATGACATTTCATTCATCTATTTCACGAGATGCTCTTATCTTTGGTACACATGTACAATCAACAAATTTAGAATCGAGTCTCTCTCATCAGAACGTGCTAGAGAATACAACAAATTAAACGTTAACTCATATTAGTTTACTTGGAATCGCTACTCCTAAGTCGTAACCCTTTTAAGAGAAAACGATGATTCCAACCTTATCGATTTAATTAAGGTATGAAATATAATCATTATTTGTGAACCTTCTTTTGTAATAAGGACTAGAATTACTATTCTTGTGAAATGAGAGCATCATTAAATCACCGCTTTGCACATGCCAAACGTGTTTTTAGATTGTTTCCTATTCTGTATTTTAACTTCGGCATCTTTTTTATTATTATTACAAAGTATGATTAGTTTGGTAACATATAAAGTTGCCTGAGCCACAAACATATGTCTCATATTATAACTCAACAAAGGATTCATGTAGCATGAAAGTCATTTTTATTTTTCTCATAAGCTAAACTAGTGGGAGAGTTCTGTGTGTTTTAGATTTTTCAAATGCTCTCGTTGTCATGGTGATCTCACAGCCACCAGCATCCAGCCACATGGGTCCTGTGTGTTACTGAAATAAGCAAAGGGAACTCGCACAGGCACTGATCCATTAAGGAAATGTTGGAACCTTTAGCAAAAAAAAGTTGATATGGGAATATCTGACGCTGCATATGAGTGAAGGCAGAAAAGACCACTCCATGCACTCAGCAAGCAAAGCCAAATTGCAGGTCAATTCGGACGAGACTTTATTACTCTAACTAGCTGGTAGTAGCTAGTAGTCCCCCCACGCGGATGTACTCAGCTACGATTTACGGGAATTTATTTTGGGTTTGGTTCTATTTTATTTTGGGTTCATTTTTACGACAAATAATGAGCATGCAGCAGTAGCATGTCCAAATATTCATCATTATTTTTTTGTCAGAAAAGAGGACATGTTTAACTTTTATGTATGTGTGTCTTTTGTCTTTTTTTATTGTTCCAAACATTTTTTTGGCCATAGTTCGTGCTTCTCATTTTCTTTTGCCAAAACTATGTAGTACGCGTGAAAAAGAAAGATCAAAATCCAAAGCCTTATGCATATTGGATAATTGATTATTTTTATGAAAAAATTGTTTTTTTTAAGTTCTTTTATCAGTAAAATTTTAATTATAAATTATTTTAATTATATTGTCACATAATTACTTTAATTTCTATCATCTTGTAGTGACAAAAGACTGCTCAAAGGAAAAAGAGGGGAGAAAAAAGTATATTGATAAGTAGTAAGCTGTATTTTTAAAAAGAAAAATAAATGGGTGCTACGAAGTCCATATTATATGCTATGAATTAAACTGAAATATAACAACTATATATTTTCATTTGTCCATTTAGCCACGTTGCCATCAAAATCAAATCCCGTCTTTAGACACATTGCACTAATTACTTGTATATTTAAATTAATTTATTTTATAATTAAAAAAATTTATAATTAAAATCTTACTGAAAAAACTTTTAAAAAAAAGTGATTATTTTTCAAAAACTATTTCTTCCCAAACATGGGCTAAATTAGTCGAAGATTAGTTGACAAATTAAGAAGGAAATTGATGCTTCCTAATTCTAGTTACTGAAGTACTGTTACCTATTCGTATTTATATATTAAATAAACTCGTTTAATTTTGTTGATTCATATATATAGTCACTAAAGCATGACTAATATGACACGGGAGGGCGGGATTACGATAAAACTATTTCATTAATCATATTTATTTTATTTTACTCTAACGGGATAAATATGATTGGTTTTGGTGTTGTTTTTTGTCATGGCATTTTTGGGGGAGTTCTGAAACGAAATTTTTATTTTGAAATTGTAAATGAATGTGGTTTTCTTTTTTGGTCATCATAAATGAAAATGAGCTGAAAGTAGCACTATCGTTCTTCTACAAGTATATGTTCGGCCCACGAGGTATTGCAAATTCTGCCTTTGCTGTCGAAAATATTTGCGCCAATATCTTTCTTCAGGCCCATTGCTAATTGAAGTTTGGAATCCACGGACAAAAGGCTTCCCCGTTATTCCCAACCCATTTCGGATAAAAAAACAAAATCCGAACTTTTATTATTATTTTTATCAATCATTCATCGAATTTAATGATCAAAGTCAATCAAAATAAGGAAAAATAACTAACAAATTTACTTTAAGTTTTTTCTGCTTCCTTTGATTGGATTAGTGTTAGTATAAAAAATTTTATATATAATTATTTAATAATATATTTAAATATAATTAAAAAAAATTAATTAAGATAATAATTATTTAAAAGATTAAAATTTTAATAATATATTAAAATATAATTAAATAATAATATAAAAATATTTATCATAATAATAAATCAAAATCAAACTTTAAATATAACATTTTAAGTAAAGAATCTTAAAATAATATGTTTGCACAACAAACAACAGTTAAATATGTACATTGATCTCAGTCATTTGTAGACATCTTCAACTTTGCCCATTTGCTTTTCCCTTGTTTTTTTTTTTCTTTCGTTTATTATCGTACCAAGAAATATTCATTTGAATTAGTTTCTATATTTTATAGGATGCATTTTTTTTTATACAATTTGTAAAACATTTAAACGTCTCTCAAAATGATCATATGATCAAATACCTAGCTGCATTCCAAATGACGTGGGAATTCTTCAAAAAATTGCAACATGATGAATCATCGTTGAAAAATTCAACTATAATAGGAAGCATAACTTGATCTAGTAAAATATAAACTTTCTGGCATATAAGATATTAAATATTATTGAATGATTAATTATATATTTTCTTAATCAGTTAACATAATAATCATTTTAATTATTAAACAAAGAAAGTATTAAATATATTTTAAGTTATCAAAATATTAAATATTTATATTTTTTAATATTTTTTTATTAAATATTAACAAAATTATTAAGGGGATATAGTTACTCATTAATAAATACCAAGACAAAATGATAAAATAAAATGGTAAAAAATTAAATAAATTAAATGGGGGAAAAAACAAAATAAAACATAAATAAAGTCAACCTGAACGTGTGAAATAAGGGGTACCAAATGTTCCGTGAAACACACAAGGAAACTTCCGGACAGTGAAATACCAATGTAACCCCCAACGACTCACCGTCAAACAAGTCTGAATTGCTCATAAACTTTTGGTTTTTTAAGGGCATTTCAGTCCATAAGCGGGGCGAGAGGTCCTATACGGCGGTCGGTTATAATACTCTGCATCCGCGTCACGGTGCGGTTTTCTTGAATAATGAAATAGAAATCAAAGCGACGCGCTTGTATAAAACCATTTCCACTTCCCTTTCATTCTTCTTCACATTCATATTCACAGCGCAGAGACTAGAGAGAGAGAGAGAGAGAGAGAGACGACATGGAAGACGAAGGTTGCGAATGCAGGCCCTTGGGTTTCTTACTGGGGTTGCCCTTCGCTCTCTTGGCTTTGCTCTTATCTCTTGTGGGTGCAGTCATCTGGATTCTTGGGTATGTGACCTTTCTTTGCACTCTGCACTACTTTTCCGTCTTCTTGCTTTTTCTGGGTTTCGTTTTTCTTACATTTTTATTATCTGTGTTATTGCTCTGTTTTATTTTTATTTTTTTTGGTCCTGAATATGAGTTGTGATGATGGGAATAATGCAGGTCAATATTGAGTTGCTTGTGCCCGTGTTGCGTGTGCTGCGCCGGATTGGCCAATTTGGCTGTGAGTCTTGTAAAGCTCCCAGTTCGAGTCCTTCGATGGTTCATTCACCAGATTCCTTGTTAGAGGAATATCTTCACCCACCCACCCCCTTTTCTTAGTGTATTGGTTTTTACTCATTTGTAGCTATGCTTGGCTTTTTTTAGGGATTTTCCTATTTTATGATTAATTAGCTTGATTTCGATCATCATATATGAATAATATAATTCTTTCTTTCTTTCTTTTTTTCTTTAATTGAGGTTGGTATTTCAATCATATATGACAAATCATTCACAGCTACATGATCCGTTGGAGCACCAATCCAAGTGGTGTCAACTGACAATCACATTGGGAACAACAACCATTTGACTCATTATTTTATTTTTTTCCTCCTTTTTGATTGCCGGTGATCGTAAATTATTTAAAATTAAATCCAGTCATTCAAACTTGGCGATTGTATTGGTTGAAATTTAGAAGGGTTTTGGTTATAGAACTGTACAACTATGACTATCGCTATGATCATTTAGGGTGATGCATGAATGGATGAGAAAAAGAGAACTTGAAAGAAGAAAATGAAAAAAGTGATTGTACTTGATTCAATCTTTATATACTTTTCAAGCATAATATTCCGTTACTAGACTCGTAAACACACGCAGACGCGCTTACGAGTTTACACGGAAATGAGATAGACGCAATTTGATATATGGAAACGTGGATTACATATGATTGCAGTTAAGTGATTTATTTGGTCTCCATAATTTCATTTTAAATTTAATTTAATTTTTACAGTTTCACATAGTTTAAAAAATTTATATATAATTTTTAAACAATATAAATAATCCCTGATATATTATTTAATAATTATAAAGATCTTATTAAATAATTCTAAAATTTAGAAATTTGAATTCAATTTAAAATAAAATTATAAAGATGAGAAGAATAATTTTTAACCTATAATTTTGTTCGGTACTAATTTATTCTCCTTTTTTTTGTCATCGGTACTAATTTATTCAAAACTTGTTGGGTTACACGAAAGAGTAGGCTTTTTTTTGTTCAGGTCATCCACATGAGAGTTGTATGAGTTCTATGAAATCTATGCGCTTCACCCCGTATCTATTCGGCCCAGAGGGAAAGTGGGCTGTGGCAATAGAGAGCACTAGAGGCAGGGGCATTACATGATTTACATCTATTAAAATTTGAAAGTTTAAAGTCTTTATGCGACCAAAAAAAAAGTTTAAAATAATATTGTTAAAATCACACTAAACAAAAAACTAGTAAGATTTTTAATTTAAATTTAAATATTTAAATTGATTGGGTAAATTAAATAACATCATAAAAAAATTTCATACATAATAATATAAAATTTATAAAAATATTCATAAAATATTAAAAAAATATTAATTTTTAAAAAAAAATTAATAATCGACTGATTGAATTTGTTGAACTAGCCAGTTTAAGCAGTTTTAACCAGTTTTAACTGATTTAAAATAATTTAATCATAAATCTAATTATAAGGTTGAATCATAATCGAACAAGTGTCTAATTCACAGTTGAACTAGTCATACCGTTAATTTCGATTCGATTCTAACAACACTCGTTTAAAGTTTTTAAAAAAAAATAAGAGAATCTAAAAGATAAAAATATGATAAAAAGAAGGCAGATTACGTATTGATTGAGGAAATAGTTTAGTTACACGTCACTTATGCACATATAATTTACTTGTCTAATAGATATAGAGAGTGTACTATCATTTTCAATCTTGAGCATTTGCCTTTCGATCTAGAAAGCAGACTATGATCTAAGAATTAAAAATAAAATTTTAATATTTAGTGATGTTGGAGTATTATCTCCTGGTGCATTCAGATTTTCGGATTTGCAGCAAAAAAATATAGTAATGGAGGTGCTGATTTTTGTTTCTCAAATTGTGTACATATTTATGTAGAGTTAGGGAGCATTTTTCTTTCTAGATTGTACTTTCAGTTTCCGTTTTTGTTGTGTTAATTGCTTGTTATGATGTTCCGTCTGTCTCTAACCGATGATTGACGACTTGTCTTTCCTCATGGGTGCAGCAAAACCATGCAGGTGGAGGAGATGTAGACGATTAATGTCAAGCCTGGTTGGAAAAAGGGGACAAAGATCACCTTCGCAGAGAAGGGAAACGAACAACCAAGTGTGGCACCTGCAGACCTTGTTTTCATCGTCGATGAAAAACCAATGATCTGACCGTCACACAGAAGATTTCTCTTGCGGAGGCCTTAACGGTTGGGCTTACACAGTGAATCTGACTACACTGGATGGCAGAAACTTAACTGTACCAATGTATAGTAGATTTTATGAAAATGTATAGTAGATTTTCCACAATCTTGACATCAGGCGAATGGTGGATGATTTTGGTTATTTTGATATATGTATTGTAACTTAGTATAGTGATTAAAATTTTGATTAGACAATTGTCTTTTGCAAGGTTGGTCAGAGAATGAGCTAAAACTGAGTCCTGCTTATGGCAGCGGTTAACGATCATTAGGATTAGTGTTGTTAAAAGTGGGTACCATCTTAGATTAAAAGGTTTCAGTAGTGAGTTCCATCATTACTGCTCTATGATGCTGTAGTATATTCTACGAATTTGTTGGACGAAAGATTTATTAGGTATGTGAATTAATATTGTCTTTTGCTACATTAATAATGATTAATATTATAAATTAAATGTAACAGTTAAAGTGAAAGATAGTAGTTGCTTGGTGCACGTTGCATTGTTTCACATTTAGTGTACTTATTAATCTATTTAGGTTAAGATCAAAACAAAAATCTAGCTATCTAGGTTGCTTAAGAGAAATAAATCAAATAATTTATATTGGAATAGACTCTGCAGAATTTAAGTTGTCAGAAGAAAAAAAAACATGATTATTGAGTGGTTCATGATTGAGAAAAGCGTATAAGAAATCTATTGGTACAAATAATACTAATCCTTCCATAATTACAGCTTATGACTTTGTGGGAGGCAACCCATTGCAAACATGTGATCTTATTTATTCTAAATTGGATATATAAGCTGTATTTATGCTATATTGCCCAATTATCAGGCTGCATCTATCATAAAAATCCTCTCATCCTTTTATGGCTCACTGATTGAAAGAGTTGCTTTCATTTGTTTCTACAAATAATCAATTTATGGCCAATTTAGGATTGTTTCTTTTTCATTAAAAACATGAGAGGTCTTGTCATCAAAACAAATAAAATTAAATTGTATTACGGAGGAATTTACATTGCAAGTAGAGGTTATTAACTCTAACTTGCTTACTACTTAGATATGTTAAAATATAAAACTATTCATATGTCTTCACCTAATATTTTAAATTTTTGAGATATAGTTAGTTCATGGCATGGTTATCAGAATCTCACTGACCAAGTAGTTTCCCATAAGGTAAGGTGGGAAAAAACAGGTTTAAGCTTTTAAAAAAGTTGATTCATGACAAGATACACCTTTGTGAGTGGGTTCCATCAATTTTATATAAAAATAATTATTTATTATTTTTTCATAATAATAATTCTCCTATTCTTTATGATAATATAATGAGAGAATTCAAATCCTAATTTAGTAAAAAAAAAAATGCACAAGAGGAGTCAGTTCACTCTTAAATTGCGGGTTGGGACCTCGGAAGCAAAAATAAACGATATTATAGGGAGCTTGAAGGCCGAAGCATGTTACAGTAATTCCAGTTATCCCACCATTCCAGTTAGAGTCTAAATCCTGGAAAAAAGGATGATAAATGGAACATAATTATCCCATCATTTTGTTTACTAATATATACATGAGTCAATTTTTTTTGGTCTATATACATGAATCAATTGTAATTCAAAATTATCAACAAGAAAATGGACTAACATTTGTCCCTTTTGTGCTTTTTTTTTTTTTTTGTCAGGGGATTTGGGGAGGAGGTTGGGATTCGTTCGAATCAGGGATTGGTTTACCGGTTTATGAAAAAAAACACAATTATCCATTGGGCCAAGCTCTTGTAATCTGGTCCAGTCCATATGTCCCACCATAGTTACTAAGCTCAACCCGTTTACTTTTCAAGGACCCAATATAAAAACACCACCGTTTTCTTTTCTTCTGTGGGTTAAGGTCCCAATTCCTTTGTGTTCAAAAAGAAAAAGTTCGCACTTTTTTTTTTTATTCTGTTGCCAATTTGACATCAGTTCTAATTGGTAGCTGAGTACGTACAAAGAAATTTCTCAAACATAAAATATCTATCTGTTAGTATATATCCTCTTATTTAGACTTTTTTTTAACAAAGAAAATTTAAGTCTTGGTGTAAGGAGAAAAAGTATAAACTAAAGTGCAGTCAAATCAACTTAGTTTTGAAATCAAGTAGTCTTAAAAAAAAATTAGTGTCACTTGAATCAAGGCTTTTGTACTACACGTAGTTTTTTAAATTCATAAATTTCATTAATTACACATGTCATTACTCCACCGAGAAAAACAAAACTATAATGCCAATAATCTATGAACTATTTTCCTTATATATATGATTGAATTTATTTTTCATTTCCTTTATACAAATGCTAGATAGAATCTTCTTCCGCCGGCCAAAATAGTTAAAAAAAAATTGAAAAGCACATTTGTGAAATTTTATGAACACATTAAACTAAAACACAGTAATTCCTTTGATAAAATTAGATGGATGCCGACTGTCATTTTCCTCCCTGTCTCAACTTTTTTTAAATTCAAATACCTATCGTGTTACATAAGGAGAATGGTTTGATTTTTGATTAAGATATTTTTATAAATATTATTATGAAACTAACTTTTCGGATATTATCGTGGTTAGAAGAATTTATCAACAAAATGTTTCTTTAAAAATTTAAATTTTAGTTAATTTTTTATAACTCACTTATCACTTATCCGATACTTATTAATAGATAAGGGGAATACTCACTGGTAATGGCTGCCAAGTTGCTGTAACAGAGTGAATAAAGCATGAACACTTTATGACTTGACATTTAAAAAACGAGCAAGATAACAAAAGAGAAAGCACCGGAGAACACCAAAACAAGGTACAAATACTGGCATTTCGTTGAGCAGATGATAATGATATATACCTAAACTAAAGGCAGCTTGTTATAGGTATCAAAGTTTGGTTTAGCCATGTGCAGTAGAGTCTCTTGACAGCATGGACAATAATAGTAGGTTTTAGGTAGCTCAACCCTTTGGTACCCTGATTAACTTCAAGCATTTCTCACGTCAAAAAAAAAAAAAAACTTCAAGCATTTCTCACTATAAATGCTAGACAACTCATTAAAACACAAGTAGCATCACCCCCACTACTATACATATAAATACTACTAACCACGTGACATTGTGTTCCATTCTTTAGTTCCGTGTGGGATCTCATTAAACTGTTTATTCACCTAACAAACACAACAACCCTGAATTTGGGAAGCGACTGAACTGGGTGGTGACTCTGACAGGAAATGCTGTTTCTTTTAATTTTATATTTTTATACCAAAACAAAATTGATAAATAATATAGAGTTACATCGGATTCATATCAATTGCGTTGCAAAAACAAGATCAACTATGTGAATTTGTAGTGAATCTCTCATTCTGTGCCCCCTTTTTCATGATTATATCATTGCAGAGTTGTTCAACTTTTTGCTCGTCTAATAATGGTAGCTGCTGCGAGATGCAACATGCTTTTCTCCACGGAGAGCGTCCAAGTTAAAGGAATCAACTTAGTGATTCCAAGCTAAATTTCAACACCACGTGTTGGATTATTGGGTACGTCAAACAAAGTCGCGTCAAAAAGAAGGGTACAACTAACGCTGGAAATTAACAGGTGATGTTTAATAATCCATCCATACCAGCCATTCATTGGAAACTAGTCACAGTAATTTGATCGGTGCCAATCAATTCAAAATTCGTTGTCCCGAGAGCCCCACTGCTCTCTAGTTTCAACACAAGGATACCCACTGTCACTGGCACTATCTTCTGCCGAGGATTTTGTCAAAGGAATGCTTTGACTTTTATGTCTATTCAAGCCTATCTATCATTTCATTGCTGCACCTTTTTCTCTTTCATTCTTTCTTTATTATAAACAGCATTTCATTCCAGAAATTGTGTGTGTATGAAAAGGATATTCAAAGCAGTCACATTAGGTTTGATACATGCAAGATAATTTTACGAAATAGGAATTGAATAAAAATAAAATAAAATATTCATTCTTAATACATAATTTAATAACTTTTAAATTGATACATGAATATAAAATAAAATTAAATTAATTAAAGTGACACAAATGTTTCTTATGAAAAAAAAAGTTAAATTTTTTATGTATATAATATATATGTAATATAAATGTATATTGTTAAGAATAATGTTTAAGTTAAATATTTTATAACACAATAAAAATAAATATTATTACTAAAAAAGAATAAACATTGTATTATTTATGAAAAAAAAATCAAAATGTGTATATTGTCATTAGAAATGAAACGAATTTAACATATATTTATAAAACTTTCAATCATTTTGTCTTTCATTTAAATTTGTTAGTAAGAGCACTTTCTATTGTTTATAAGATTTAAGTAGGCTAAATTTAATAGTAATTTTATTTTGTAAAACTAATGGAGGTATATTAAGAAAAAATTTATATTTCATTCCATAAAATATAGAATTATGGTCGTTGACAAGAAATGATTTTATTTTGTAAGACTAATGAGAATATATTAAGAAATTAATTTATATCTCATTTCATAGAATATAGAATTATAGTCTCTGACCAAAAATGATTTCATTTTGTAAGACTAATGAGGTATATTGAAAAAAAAATTATATCTCATTCCATAGAATTTTAGTCTTTAACTAAATATCTTCATAGGTATTACTGTGAGACTAATCCCTTAAATAAGGTCGCAATTAATTTTTGATCAGTAGGCTTTTTAAAAAAGTGCTTACTTCATAGTTTAAACTTTAGTAATCTTTTTGAAAGCGTAGCTCGCTTACTGTCATACTCAACTCCCTTTTGGTTAGAACATGAAATTCTAATTCTACCTTTCTTATCGTGAATGGATTTCATTTTCTATTTCTAATTTTGTAAAGTGAAGATAAAATCATCATTCCATGTTTATTAATTTTTCTTAATAAATATAAAAATCTTTCATTTTATGAACTAAATATGAAATGAAATAATCATTTTCACGTATTAAACATCATCTAAGTCACGATATTATGAGTGCGTTTTGATACACTTATTTTAAAAAAATATATTTTTATTAACAAAAACTTCCACATATTTTTTATTGTCTTTGGATGCAATTTTTAAAAATGTAGAAATTGAACCAAAAAGCCCATTTATCATTCTTTTAAAAGCTAATGATTCATAACTTTTAAAAATAGTGGAAGGAGAAATTTTTTTAAAATAATTTTTTAACAAAAATGTCTTTTACTTTTATTAAAAATTACATCTCATATATTTTTTTTTCTTTTTACAAATTCTATTCATACGAGCCTCCTTAATTTAATGATTTATATTCTAAATAATACAATTTTCAATCATTGTGTCTTAATACCTCAAATGGAGTCTGATCTCAACAACTTTCAAAGATCATACTATTTAAAAAAAAGTAAAAAAAAAAATTTAGTAATATATTATTAAACATTTGAATGCACAATTAAATATGTTTACATGACTTCATGATCATGACATACTTGAATACTTTATTACTCCCATTATAACTTATTATATGTTGTGTTTAAATGTTTTTTTTCAGTAATATTAATAAATAAAAATGCTTTGTTTTTTATTTAAATAAATTTAAAAATTTTAAAAATATTTTTTAAATATTGTATATAAATATAAAATTACTTTTTTTAAAAAAATTATTATAAAATATACTTTTTTTTTTCGAAAAGTTTATCCAAACAAGTAGCTCAACAGACGGGGAAAAAAATTAGTCCCTAAACAGTACGACTTGAAGAAAGCGAAATTAATTAACTCTGTTTGCCGGTCTTCCCCAACTGTTCTCTTACGAAGACGTTTCAAAATTGAACTCCTGCAGACTGTAGGGATTAGCGTGGCCACTCCAAGCACCCCACCACCCTCAAAATAAAGTACATACGAATCTAAACGGCTTTAATTTATTGAATAATATCACTTACATATCCTTTACATTTATAATAAACTATGCATAATGATATGTGATTTTCTATAAGTTTGGCACGGAAAAAATTAAGTGAAGTAACTTTTTATTTATTTGTTAAATGATAATAAGAATTGATTACTTTAAGACCATCCGTCAAGAAGCCACTATCATGCCTTAAATCTTAAACGACTAGGAGAAAGATGACTTTTAAATATATATATATATATATATATATATTATTTGAATGGAAGTTACAACTAAATGGGACTAAAACCTTTACACTTAAGAATTATAATATTTTATTTAGATACTTTCAAGTAGTTAAGCTGAGCCAGTCGTTGTCGGCTGAAGTAAAGTAACTTGAATATATTGAAACAATCAACTATACAATTGTTTAAAATTGTAAATAAAATTATGTTAGGAAGATCATGTACGATATACAATATTAGGATATAGCGTTTTATTAATATAGTCATTTTGGAAAGATAAAAATGGTGTTAAGTACCTTGACATCACTCAGCCTCAATCCAAAAAAAGAAATGAATATTATAATTCACTGCTAATTGGCTAAAAGAAATGTTATTAAAGTGGGCCTATAATTTTATGCTTAAAGCTTTTTTATATAAATATTATAATTTTTTTAAATTTATTGTTATCAATTTTTTATATTATTTATTAAAATATATTAAAATTTAATAAAACAAAAAGTCATTTAATTCAATAATTTTTTTTAAAATTAGTTTAAAAGTTGTATTAAAATATGACAACTTTTCAACTAATTTTTTTTTTAAAATTTATAACTCAGTTGAAGGTAACTTTAAGATATGATCATTTTTTAATAGGATTAGACAAAAAATTATTTTTTTAATTATAGTTAAAAAATTGCTTTAACTTAAGGTGATATCTTAATTGAGATGTTAATTTTTTTTAAAATTAATTAAGAAGTCATCATAGCTCAATAAATTAAAAAAATTGTTTTATGTAAGTAAAAAGGTACCTTTATCATATTTTAGTGTATTTTAATAAATAATAAAAATAAAAATAATAATAAAAATTTAATTTTAATTTATTATTAATATAAAAATTTTATATTATTATTTAATCACGTATTATTAAATTATTAAATTTTTTTTATTAAAATTATAATTATTTAAAAAATTAAATATTATTAATAATTTAATAATATATAATTAAATAATAATATAAAAATTATTTTAAAAATAAATTAAAATTAAATTCTAATAATAAGTAAAAAAATTTAAAATATTTATATAAAAAAATCAATTCCTAAAGAATAAAAAAAAAAAAACAAAGACAGCAGTGAAAATGAATAGTTGCATTCTGGTTTTCGACAAGACCACCTTGAAGGCTACTCCAACAAGTTTCAAAGCTGTCTTTCTGCGTTCAAACCTCTCAGCCTGTTCAAACTTTACACTCACTCGTCAATCCCTTTCTGAAGAGTTGGGAATCAATCTTTCATCTTCACCCACTCGCCTTTTGTCTCTTTTCTCCTGTAAGTTGACCACAGAGTGGACTATCAGTGTGTGCGTGGCTTCAATTTTCTTTACCCAGTTCGGTGCTCACTATTGCTATTTGCTTGCATGTGGACGAATGTGATGGCAGGCAGATATTTCAATTTCCCAATCACTTTTTTTTTTTGAAAAGTTCCCAATCACTTTTCGTGCCAGAAGACAAAAGTTTCGGTCCTTCTAGATGACAAAATTCCTGTGCGTTGCATGAAAGAACTGCAAAATCGTCCTTGTGTATCTTTCTGTGGCCTGGGTCCAAATCTTCTTCTTATGTACCAAGGTTACTCGTTCTCCTGTGAGAATCAGCTCCTGCAGCATCTTCTACTCTTCTTCTGCAAATAATTGAAGTTCCGTTCTGTACTCGTGCATTGTCCGGTCAAATATGCATAATTGCAATTTGAATGCTTTGCGACACCGGCATCTGTCAATTTTCAGAAGGATGGAAAATTATGCATGAATTAAATGCCCGTTTTTAATTTTCAAAATTTCTTTTATCACAGGAGTTTTTATCTTGCTTCCGCATTCGTTGTGATTAGAAAATTACGAAAATTAAGTAAACAAAGTGAACGCTGGAGCAAATTAAGTAAATTATAATTCATCTACGCTATAACTTGGGGTGAAGTTTAATCTATTCATCGAAGAAATTTTTTAAAACACCCATCCTATTAGAAGCGATTACTTTAGGACCAAATAGTGATGATAGCATAAGGAAATTCTGATTCAAACACCAGCCTAGGAAAAAAATAAATGATAACTTACCAAATTACTGAAACACACGAGTGAATTTATTAAGGAGTTCTTTGATGTGAGATATTGAATGGCTATATTTACTTATTTAGATTAAAAAAGTAATATATTCTTTTTCTTTTGTCTGAGGATATTGTTTTGTTTTTCAGCAGTTCAATTTTTGTTAAGCACATTGTAAGTATATGCATGGAGATATATTATTTTTTAAAAAAGTTTATAATAAAATTTTAATTATAAATTATTTTAACTATAAAATAAATTAATTCAAACTAATGCTAATTCCGTCGTGTGATCGTGAAGTACTTATTTCATATGAAACCCTGAAATGGAGTTTGATGTGTCTTTGGCTCTCTGCAAATGTAAAATGCAGACCGGGCCAGCCAGTTAAGCGGAAATTTGGTCATTGGCACAGATTATTGGGGGCAAAATTAAGAATCTAACTTTTTGTTAGTTTTATAATGAAAAATCTCTCACATTCACGTACAGACATATGTACATATATTAATTCTTTAAAAGTGAGGATTTATTTTAAGAGATAAAATAAAAAATAATATTTATTAATAAAAAATAAAAAATTAAAAAATAAAAATATAATAAATATATATAAAAAATTATAAATTATTAAAATTTATTATTTTAATTTTTTATTAATAATTAATAATTTTTATTTTATATTTTAAAATAAGTTAATTATTGTAAAAAAATTAATAGCATATTTAATATAATTTTTTTAAAAATTTTTTTTAAATATTATTTTATAAAAATTTTAATTATAAATTATTTTATCAAAAAAAATTAATTTAAATACACACTAAATTCTTACATATAAATTTTTTACAATTTAAATTAAATAATTTTATATTTTAATAATTTATCTTTTTAATATTTTTTTAATTATTAAATAAAATAAATTTTGAATATTTTTATACTTTGAAAAGTATTATATATTTTATTTTTTATTTAATATTTATTTATTAAATATTAAAAAAATTATTAAAAATAAATTTGAAAAGAATATAATAAAATTTATTTAAATTAAATGCAATTCGAAATACTTTTTCTTAATCTTTATATATTTAATACTTGATTTTGTATTAAAAATAAATTATTAAATTAAATTCACACAAAATAAAATTTATAAAATCTAATTCAAAGAGACATTGGGAAGTGGGAATGCCGATGTTTGTCTCCGAGATTTGCAAATCACAGAAAAGGCAGAGAGAGAGCAGGACCCACCACCTTCTTCTACTTCGCCGTGCGTTCGTTGCATCTGTTTCCCTCTCCCTTCAAAATCAAATCCCCACACCGTCGCCACCTGCGCCAAATACCAGAGTATAGCAGCAGACATGCTTCTCTTCCTTCTTCTGCTCCTCTTTCTCTCTCCCCCACCCCCCACTCTCTCTCTAAACCAAGACGGCCTCTTCCTCCGCCAGGCCAAGCTTCAACTCTCCGGTCCCTTAAATTTCCTCTCCGATTGGAACGACCGCGACGCCACCCCCTGCAACTGGTCCCACGTCACCTGCGACCCCCTCTCCGGCGAGGTTACATCCCTCGACCTCTCCAACTCGCAGCTCTCCGGCCCCTTCCCCACCTCCCTCTGCCGCCTACCTTCCCTCTCTTCCCTCTCCCTCTCCTACAACTTCATCAACTCATCCCTCCCCGCCGATGTCGCCGCCTGCAGCCATCTCCAAAGCCTCGACCTCTCCCAGAACGTCCTCACTGGTCCCATCCCGGAAACGCTCTCCCGAATCTCGAGCCTCCGCCAACTCAACCTCTCCTTCAACAACTTCTCCGGCGGTGTCCCGGCGAGCTTCGGCCAGTTTCAGCGACTGGAATCACTGATACTCGTTGATAATCTGCTGAACGGAACCATACCCAGCTCTCTTGGTAATATTTCCACACTGAAGGAGCTTCATCTTGCTTATAACCCCTTCACCCCGGGTCCAATGCCGAGTGAATTTGGTAACTTGACGAACCTTGAGGAACTGTGGTTGGCTGGGTGCAACCTCGTGGGGTCGATTCCGCCATCACTGGGGCGGCTCACTCGGCTTTGGAACCTGGACTTGTCCTGGAACAGTCTCACCGGGATTATCCCGGAATCAGTCATGGGGATGAAGAGCATATTCCAGATTGAGCTCTACTCTAACTCGCTCTCCGGGGAGTTACCTACTGGAATGTCGAACTTGACGAAGTTGGAACGATTTGATGCGTCGATGAACGAGTTGACTGGGACGATTCCTGATGAATTGTGCGCGTTGCAGCTTGGGTCTCTCAACTTGCACGAAAATCGACTTGAAGGGCCTTTGCCAGAGAGCATAGCAGGGTCTAATAATTTGTACGAGCTCAGATTGTTTAACAACAAGCTCAGTGGGCGATTGCCGAGTGCTCTGGGCAATAACTCGCGGTTGCGGAGTCTTGACCTTTCGTATAATCGATTTTCCGGTGAAATTCCGGAGAACTTGTGCCGCGGGGGAGCGTTAGAAGAGCTGTTGCTAATTTACAATTCATTTTCTGGGAAAATTTCTGAGAATCTCGGTAATTGCAATAGCTTAACCAGGGTTCGGCTCAGGAATAATAACCTCTCAGGCATGGTTCCTGATGCTCTGTGGGGTCTACCTCATCTGTATTTGCTCGAGCTTATTGAAAATTCTCTATCTGGGCAAATTTCTAATGCAATTTCTGGTGCTCATAATCTGTCAATTCTGTTAATTTCGACGAACCAATTTTCCGGGTCGATACCTGATGCAATTGGATCGTTGGATAATCTCGTTGAATTTGTTGGCAGCCATAATAATCTTACTGGTCGGATTCCGGCGAGTATGGTCAAGTTGAGCCAGTTAGGTACGCTTGACCTCAGTGACAACAAACTTTCTGGGGAAATTCCGAGAGGAATGAGTGGTTGGAAGAAGCTCAATGAGCTTGATTTGGCAAATAACAGGCTTGATGGCAATATTCCAAACGAATTAGGAAGCTTGCCGGTACTTAATTATCTTGATCTTTCTGGCAATTACTTTTCTGGTGAAATTCCACTCGAGCTGCAAAATTTGAAGCTTAATTTACTGAATTTGTCGAACAATCAGCTTTCTGGTGATATCCCTCCTCTTTATGCCAATGAGAATTATAGGAAGTGTTTTCTTGGGAATCCAGGTCTCTGCGGTGACCTCTCTGGACTTTGTCCAAGCTTTGGTGAAAGTAAGAACCGGAGGTATGTGTGGATTTTGTCCATATTTGTTTTTGCTGGAATTGTATTTATCGTTGGGGTGGCCTGGTTTTACTTGAAGTACCGGAACTTCAAGAAGATGAAAAAGGGATTTAACATGTCAAAGTGGAGGTCATTTCATAAGCTGGGCTTCTGTGAGTTTGAGATTTTTGAACTGCTGAGTGAAGATAATGTAATAGGAAGCGGAGCATCTGGGAAGGTTTACAAAGTAGTTCTTAGTAATGGTGAGGTGGTGGCCGTGAAGAAATTGTGGGGAGCAAGCAAGAAAGAAAATGGAAGTGTTGGTTCTGAAAAAGATGGATTTGAAGCTGAAGTAGAAACTTTGGGAAAGATTCGGCACAAGAATATTGTAAGGTTGTGGTGTTGCTGCAACAGTGGGGATAGCAAGCTCCTGGTTTATGAATATATGCCAAATGGGAGCTTGGGTGATTTGTTGCACAGCAGCAAGAAAAGCTTGTTGGATTGGCCAACTAGGTATAGGATTGCTATTGATGCTGCTGAGGGGCTTTCTTATTTGCATCATGATTGTGTCCCGCCTATTGTTCATAGGGACGTAAAATCTAACAATATATTGTTAGATGGAGAATTCGGGGCAAAAGTTGCAGATTTTGGAGTTGCCAAAATTGTTAGGGGAGTCAGCCAAGGCGCAGAATCCATGTCTGTGATTGCCGGATCTTATGGTTACATTGCACCAGGTTTAACCTTAAAGTTGAATTCTCAATCTTTCTTTTGGCTTCTTGTGTTATGTTCTTTTATTCTGATAAATTATAAATTCATCCAATATTAAATTAACCCAACTGCATCATAAGGTAGGTAAATCTATCAGCTTGTTGACTCTGTGTGTTCATATCTGTGCATCATTAGTCTGTATGATAGTTCAATTAATCATATACTACAGAAACTCATATATATCGAAAGAAATTGACTATTAGTTGACTAACTCATGCGAGAGTAAGATGCCCGAATTTACTTGGATATGCTGCTTTAATGTGATGCAGAATACGCTTATACTCTTCGAGTGAACGAAAAGAGTGATATCTATAGCTTTGGCGTGGTGCTTTTGGAGTTGGTAACTGGGAAACCCCCCATTGATCCAGAGTACGGGGAAAGAGATCTGGTAAAATGGGTTTCCTCCACGTTGGAGCAGAAAGGACTGGATCATGTGATCGATCCAACTCTCGATTTCAAATACAGGGAAGAAATCAGCAAGGTACTCAGCATGGGGCTTCTCTGCACCAGCTCCCTTCCTATAACCCGCCCTTCAATGCGGAGGGTGGTGAAAATGCTGCAGGAAGCAACTGAAGTTCCCAAAACCAGAAGTGGTAGTAGGAAGGATGGAAAACTCTCCCCTTACTATCATGAAGAGGCCTCTGATCATCATGGAAGCGTAGTTTGATCTGGTTGCTTAAAAATAAGATAGTCATCTTCAATTTTCACTACAGCTTTGGTACTTCAAAAATTCCTCCTTGTTGAGTTAATAGTACTTGAAGCAGCAATTGTAAGAAATGGTGTGAGAGACTTTCCAATTTCAACCATGCCGCTTGTCTCAATTTTATAAACTAAAATTGGTATAATATAATCAAAATTACGACATAACATCTACTTGGCATTATATTATGGTATTCTTATAGCAAGACGTTGTCTGCAAATGTTTGTCCCGTACGGTCGTCCATTTCTGATATCTACTTGCCTTGTGCCTTGTGTGTTTATCAAATTACATAATAATAATAATAATAATAGTAATAGTAATAATCTCTTTCTCTCCTCATCATTATCTACGACCACGAGGCATTTAGGAATGGCAATTATCCGATTCCCATAGGATTACTCAGCAGCTCAAACTAACAATTTTGGGAAGAAAATAGGAATATTATGTGATTGGAAGGTGTCACACATAAAAATACTCGGCCAGTGAAATACTTTTTGGAGTAGTCTTTATATATATATATATATATATATATATAATTGTGCATGATTATTGATGTAGATGAGAAATTTCTTTTAGATAAAATCACTTAAAAATGGTTTTTATTTATATATATATATATATATATATATATATATAACATGTACCCAAGTTGACACAACAATTTTAACTAGACTCTTTTTTTTTTTTGCGAATGTACTACAGCGGAAGATATAGATTAATATTAGAAGACATTTTTTGTATTGGGACTTGCTATAGTCTTTTTTTCTTGAGTATGATATCATTGATGAGTTATTAAATATTTATTAGTTATTAATTTTGATAATAAATATTTAAAATTTATCAAACATATTCAATAACTAATAAATATTTCACAACTCATCAATATACAAATATAGATACTGTATTGATCTCCATCAGTATTTATAGTAGATTTACTTTGAAAATTATTTGCCAATGTATTTTTTGTGGGTGGATATTTATTCATATTCACAAAATCATATTTTTGGATGATATAACAGTGGGAAGAAGTAGTGGGCTAACTAATGGAAAAGAAATAATGTTGGGCGTAACGTAGAGGGAGTTGGGTTTTAATTAGTGGGCTATTCCTCTTTAGATTGCCCTTCAGTCTTCCGACGGTCCAATGTTTAAACAGTGAAACATTTAACTATTATTTTAATTTTTTTTAAAGTTTATTTTTTTTTTTTATACAAGAAGGCTCTCCCATTTTAAAGAAAGGACAAATCATCCAGTCTCATCTAGAATATACAGTAAAATTGCATATTGTCAACTAATGAGATCTCAAAATTTAAAATCAAATTATGCAGTCAGTATAAGAAGATTAATTAAGTAAATCAACTTCTATTGACTTAAAGGTTTTTATAATATAATGAGAACAATTTAATTTTGATGTACGATAATACTATCCAATTATATTTTGCAACATCACTAGAAGAGTAATTGCTATTAAATTTAAATTTTTTTAATAATATGTAATTTATAATTAAATAATAATATAAAAAATTTTATACGTATATCAAAAAAGTAAAATAAGATTCTTTAAAAAAAAAAAGTTCATTTTAATTCAAATTAACAAGTTTTTGATTGGGTTATGCTATTAACACCCTAAAAAATGCACATCACATTTTATATGTGCACCGGAGGTATGATTTGAGTTCAATTCAAGTTTGCTAAGTTTTAATTGGAACCGTTCCGCACCCATTTCAAGAGGTGTTGCTAGTAACTCACAGTATTGACAACATGGATAATTGTACAATAATCTTGACGTGTTTCATTTGTCTTTTTGTTTAGTGAATTCCACTTTTACCAACAAAACTAGAACAGGCCTTTTGGAAAAGTAAAATTACACGGATCAAGAAATTAATAATCTCTTTTTCTGTGTCAATTGACCATTTCGAAGGCCTAGTTTGCTGCTGCATACGCTAATATAGATGCAAGGTTATGGAACCCAATAACTTGCGTAGGACGTCATGACACCCTGTAGATTCTCCATTCCCTCGTCTTAATCTTGAAAATGAATCATTATATGTATGAAATTTTCCGTTGCTATACTTGCAAGTATCTTTGGGCTTAGGGGCCACTCATCTTCATTTTGGAAAGTCTAAGACTCCCAAAAAAATTGTCTGAAGACCAAAAAAAGAAAAAAATATATGTCTTAAGTTGAAGCATCTTCAGGAATCAGGATGATGCATGAGACGGAACGAAGGGAAAAAGAAAAATAAAATGAACTGCTAATCATTGAGATCTCAAGCATTTCACTTGAAACAAAGACAAAAGAAAAAAAAGAAGAAAGAAAAGTAAGGAAAATAAAAAAAAATTGGGACACGGTCGAAAGGCCTCATCATAATTAAGGGTATTCGAATTGTCCTATATGTTTATACACTTTCCAGTTGATAATGATGTATCCTACCTATAATATATAGGGAGAAGCCCAACAGCCTGGAAGTTTATGCTTTTATGCATGCATGGCATTCTCTGTTTTTATAAAGAAGGATAAAAAAACTTAGGTAATTAAAGTGAGAAATTCTCTTATATGCATGGGCCCCATTTGTCTCTGATCATGATACACGTTCTGTTGATACCTGATAAGTGATCAACACTGTAATATGTAAGCCTGTTCAGTATGAGTTCTCTAATGTTACGTAGTGTCAAACACTATCCATTGTACTAAATTAAAAGCTATGTTTGAATCTCTTTTATTATATTAATATAACTCATCTTGCTAATTAATAAATAGAGAATACCAATAAACGGGCATTAAATTGCTTTTAATATAATAGGATATGATTAGAAGAGTAATGCTATATGCACATTGTCAATCACATATCTTTACATTACAGTTTAGTTTCACACAAACGTTTGCATACATACATTCAGATGCTGCGACTATATATTGCATGTGATTTGTATATATCATTTAAGTGTTAACCATTACTCGGATAATAATGGTCTATATAATCAAGGCACGGGGAACCCAGTGATTTGGACCTTTCTCGCACAAATGGTATGCAGCAATGGATCCCAATAACCGCCAGCACATAGATAAATGTAGGGACAGTACTTCCAATTAGCGAAACATTATTTTACAAAATCTTTCTGGTCCCTATAGACAAAGCAATTGTGCAGAATGATTGAGAAGTAAAGATCTTAGCGTAAAAAAAAGAAGAAAAGAAATGCTTTGGAGACTATATATTTTCCATTATGTTAATAATTTTATCTTTCCTTCTCCCAGTATATAATGACACACGGTCACGTTTGCTTTTGCCATATGGCAACAGATAGCATGCTGCAACCATTATTGACGTTGAGGGCTAAGCATGTCTAAGTAACATTGAGCTAGCGAGAGAGAGAGAGAGAGAGAGAGAGAGAGAGAGAGGAGGGTGTTTCTTGCTATGCATGAGAAGTCTACGTGAAGGAATGGAATTATGGTTGGCTGAAAAATGTTTTGTTCAATTTTCTTCTTAGTTTTCTGGTATTTATATTTTTAGCTTTAGCTACACTCCAGGTTGACATCAGACCTAAATTCTCACTCTTTGTGCTTACACATTAGGTTGCCCCAATCCCACTCAACTCTATATCCATATTTTAATTGTTTCTTTCCAAGTTAAAATCTGGTTTTAGAAATTAATTGAAGCTACCTTTAGTCAGAGTAAAAAGGACAAAAACCTACATTTATTCTTCAACAAGATTTCATACAAATACACAAAGCACAACTAAACTTGAGATCAAAGCAATGTGTTATTTTCTTTTTATTCTTCTCTCTCAGTGCAACTAACCCTATATCGGTTTGATAATTTCATTCTCTGTATAGATTTTTTAGGTATCTCTCTCTCTCTCTCCCCACTTTCCCGTAAGAGCAAGAGGAGGTTGGGAAGGACAGCAATATTCACTCGTGCAAAAGAAAGCACCAAAAAACTGAGGGAGAATTTAATTCCTTCCCACCCCTCAACAAGGACTGGCATGAGGGGAGCAAACTTTAGGAGAGACAAGGTTTCCTTTTCCCTTCTTATTAATTATTACTACTTTAAATTCATCTCTTAACTCAACCGATCTCTATGTCTCCCTCGGTCTACCTGTTTTAGTTTCTGTTCCATTTTTTTAATAGCAGCAGAAGAGGAAACGAGGAAAGTAGATCTCCAGAAATGGAATGAGGAGGGTGAGAAGTGGAAAACAAGGAAATGACTCAGTGCAGTTACCCTGAAAACAATCGTAGCATCATTGTGGAGAGGCGCAAAGACAGCTTAATTAGGACCTGTCCTACATGTGGTCATCATATCAAACGCCAAGAGCAGGTGAAATATTCATATAACTCCTAAGTTAAATGAACATTTACCATCATCCTTTTTCTTTTTCTATTTTTGTTTGGTGAAAGAAATGATCTTAATGTGTTTATTTTTTCCTATATTTTTGGGGGTGCATGTTTATACGAATAATTATAAATATTGTGATATTAATTAGGCTGCTGGAATTCACGACTTACCTGGACTGCCTGCTGGAGTGAAGTTTGATCCTACTGATCAGGAGATTCTTGAACACTTGGAAGCCAAGGTGCGGTCTGATATTCACAATCTTCACCCGCTGATCGATGAGTTCATACCTACTCTTGAAGGCGAGAATGGAATCTGCTGTACCCATCCAGAGAAGTTGCCAGGTCAATAACAATACAACAATACAAGCTCCCACATCCCAGTGTGATTGATTTCCATTTCTTTTGCTCTTTTCATAATTTCTGAAGAGGAGTCTCATCCTATAAGTTACATTTAATTTTCATTGTTATTATATATTGACTGCCACACACAACATACATAATTCCTGAAAAACATGGTCAGAAGTTGCTTTCTACTGAAAAGAAGAAAGCAACAGTTTTGTTGAAGGCACGCTTTTGTGGCAGAAGATGTGACTATTTACATAACTGCAAATTAAGTTATCCATATATATATATATATATAACCTCAACCATGATATCATAGATGCTTGCCATCAGACAAGGTCACAAGGCTCCTTCCACCAACCTTGCCGTTACAAGGGACCTTCTTGTTTTCTCTTCCATTTCTTAATTATCTGGCACAAAAAATACTCTTCATTTTATAACAAGTTCATGGTTTTATTATATTCTTTGATGTAAATTAACATCTAATTGCTTTATTAAATTTTACTGCAGGAGTCAGCAAAGATGGCCTGATCCGCCATTTCTTTCACCGGCCTTCCAAAGCATACACGACAGGAACAAGGAAAAGGAGAAAGGTGCACACAGATGCGGATGGCAGTGAGACCCGGTGGCACAAAACAGGTAAGACGAGGCCAGTCTATATCAGTGGCAAGTTGAAAGGGTACAAGAAAATTCTTGTACTTTACACTAACTACAAAAAGCAAAGAAAGCCAGAGAAAACAAATTGGGTCATGCACCAGTATCATCTCGGCAACAATGAAGAGGAGAAGGAAGGGGAGTTAGTTGTCTCCAAAGTTTTCTATCAGACACAACCTAGACAATGTGGTTCACTGATGAAAGACTCATTTCCTCCAAAACTAAATGGTCAAGGAGTGCATGAGTTAACCAATCGTAAAAACAATGGGTTTGTTGAGTACTACAATTCTTCTTTCATATCCTTTGATCAAGAGGCCCAACATAGGTCTAGCAATGCTCAAGTAATTTCCCATTTTCCCGTCCATGATGGTGCTCCTTTCATTCCTTGAAAGAAGTAGTGGAGCAGAAGAGGAAAGGTGAGAGGCCACGAAAGGGGATGGAGGAAATATTAAACAGGACTCATAATTCTGAGGCATTACAATTGTATGATCTGCGGTGAAGAAATAAGTTAATAACCTACTGTAGTTAGGAGGGGAAAAAGGAGGGCAAGAATAAGGAGAGAAATTGCTTCATCTCTGAAAACTAGGGGCTAGAGCCAGATACTTCTATTGAGGAAAAAAGAGTGGACGAACTAAAGAAAAAGAAGAAGATTTGGCTGTAACTCTGTTTTCTTTCTTTCTTTCATTTAAAATTTTTGAATGGTAGCTAGCTTCCATCATGCTTTGTACAGTGACGCGAAAATATATATGTACGTCAAATGCTTCATGTCCTTGTTGGATAAATACTAACCATCAGCCTGTACAAACATGACTTTTATCTTAAGCAGTCTTGAATTTTATATATATATATATATATATATATATATCTGTGCCTTTCTCACTCTTGAGTTTTAATTATATATGCGATTATATTTTTTGGCTAGAAAACGTCATTGTGTCCTCACTAATGGGAATTTCTGATACCCGAATAATGTCACTCTATATATGTTGTTAAGCGTCGGAACAAATTAAACCATCCTCGTTACAAGAACACTGGCAGCAATCAAAATGCTGACGAAATGAAATTTGCTCTTGCACCAAAAAAAAAAAAAGGAAAAGATTGATCATTTGATGTGTGCTGTCTATGTGGCGTGCTGTTGTTAGATCATCCATTGGCTATCTAACAAGAAATACAACTACGTATACGCCAAAACAAGGGCTGTAATTGACACTAATATGATTAATGCAAATAAGTCATGGTAAGTAGGCATTTAATTTCTGTGATATTTGAACAAGAGAAACTTTATGATAGACTATTATTTTACTCAATCGTGAAATATGAAGGTCAACAACTTCAGGACAGAAAAGAAGGTAAAAAAAAAATGGTCAACAACTTCAAGAGCCAAAAAAAAAGTTGAAAATAGAGACACTTCAGACAGAACAATTGTGTATCACTTAACTAGTATTATATTCTATGATGCAAGGAATGGAAGTTATTGTATATTTCTAAATGGAAAGAGCAAAATAATAATAGCTACTAAAAGAATGTATACCATATCCAGTACACACATAACTATCCAGCTACAAGTATTAGTCTTAATTCTTAAATGATTGTTTTCTCTCCGAACAAAAACCGAGAATTAGTCAGCTTCTCTTCATCAGCATCTTCTCCTTGGTCTTCACTCTTTCATCGTTGGCAGATCATTCTCCATCTTCCATGTCACAAAGAAACTTAATGTCATTTGATTAAGATTCTTGAAGTGAAATATGTAATTTTTTTTTATTTTAAGTGGTTTTTGTTTTAGCACTACTAACACATGTGAATTGCCAAAAAAAGAAATATTTTTTAAAGTAATTACATTCAAATAATATATTTGAAAACATATTACTGAGAGCAAAAAAAAAAAAGACAGAAGAAATACGTAGGGAAGTGCCCCTAGGAAAGGCCACGAAAAGGTAAACGGAGTCCCATTCCCAACTTGGCCTCAAGTCTCAAATAAATTAGTTGACTTGGATTCGTCAGTATAATAACGATCTACTTCTAGAGAAATTTTTAAAATATAGTTCTTTATTATAAAAAAAATTAATTCTACATTAATTATCCGTACACACAAGCACTATTTCATGCAAGACAAGGTGCTCATAGATATTTACCTGCGTTGTTTGCGCTAGGGGTCTCAACCCCATCTTGGTCCGGTGGTGTAGCTCAAATCCGAGGTAATCGGGCCCGACTCAGGTTTCACATATTAGATTCAATGTGTTTTTGGGATCAAGTACGGGCAATTCTTCAATTCAATTTGAAATTATATAGTATTTATTTTTTAAAATATATTTTTTATTTATTTTTAAAATTCATTTATATATTATTATATTATTACTTAAATGTTAAAAAATTATTTTAAACTTTTTAATTTAAACATGTTAAAATATAAATAATCTTTAAATTTCAAGACAATCTGATTCTAGTTTAGTCTTATTCAGATCACATAGATATTTGAGTATAATTGTGTTTGTTTGAGTTAGACCGAATATGAGGCAAGTCAAATTTAACCTGACCTTTGAATACCCTTAATTTGCTAACAATTGAATCATCAAGAACAATGTGGATGAATGAAATATTTCATTAGTTAAAAAGGCATATGAGAACCGTTACTTTTACATAATAATTTTGTAATGAGAAACGAGCTTTGGTTCCTGAAGTGTTTTCATTCTTATGTAAATCTTACATAAAAATGTTAAATTCTCAGATAGAACATTTTAAAAGTTATTTTCGCGTAAATAACAATTTTGTGAATGATTTAATATTTTCATACTATTACTCCAGGGGAGTGTTGAGAATCAGGTAAAAATATTCCAAATATCGTCACATCATTCTCAATCACTGCTATCATATTGTCGCCGGTTTCCATCTGCCGCTGATAGCTAAATTCTGACAGCCCCACTGCTGCTGATGGCAGGCGACCGAAGTTATTGGTAAAAATATATTTAGTAAACTAAAGTGATAGAAAAATAATTTATTAAAAATGGCTGAGCGAGATCCGATAGAAACATGTAAATAAAACGGACTTGAACCAGTTCAGATAGAAATCCCAACAGAAGGGCCAACAAAGTGTTTGACACACTAATCACAGATCCCCAATACAACTATAATCACTGCCCTCTACCCTCCTCTCTCTTCAGAACGGCCATCTTGCAGTGCCCGATTTTCCTCCCCTTTCTCCCTTATATCATCATAATTACAGCCACTTTTTTGGCTGTTGGAGCCTGGTGGATCCCTTCCTTTGTGGGATCAACCCCCTACTGAAGCCTGTTCTGATGGCTTTCAGCCATGGCCCTTGTGTTGCATCCTCCTCTCATTAAGTTGTAGCAACGCCAGCGTTGAAATATAGATAGTTGTTGGTCGATCAACATCTTGAACCAAGAGAGGAGGGGTTGAGGAAGATGATCCCTTAGTGTACACAAATCCTAGAGGAAGTAAGGAGTAAACGAAAAAAAAAAGGTGCTTCAATAGGGAATAAATAATGCCTCACGAGTCACAACGGAGTACTTCTGTACAGCCATTAACCTTGAGAAATTGCATTGCCTATCGATTTACATATTTATAGCTTTTCCAATATATTATTTTCATTTACTGGAATTTTATGTATTTTGGATTTTAATTTCTTGGACATGAAAAATTGTGTAAAAAGACTAGTTTTTTTCACAAAGGGCCAAAAGCTCAAAACAAAGACAGCAGCAAGCCTAGGGAAGTATACGCTTCTCAAAGTCTTCAAGGATCTCATGCTGGCAACAATTTGGAGGGACTAACAGTACATAAACAACAGCGTGACACCGTTCTCCATTCTGTCACCCTGTCAACAAATAATCTGTCTCCACGATAAGTTTCTCAAGAGCTCAAGGCCGTCCTAGGCAATATGCAGACTAGAAAGAATAAAGGGAAAATATATAAAAACACTCTTTGATATTAGATTCTAGGCTTGCAGATGCAGGTTGTTTATGAGCTAATTCTCAGACAATAAATAGAATTCTCATTCTCAAGTAATAATAAGGTCAAAATGCACAGATACCATTTATTTTGTATTGAAGGAGCTTCAGATAATGCCTATAATAGACAGTAAAACTATGCCATCTTCATCCCATATCTACCACTTGCTATCTGCCATGGTTCTCTTTACTTGTTAGAATGAAAAATAATAACGAACATGAACATAAGTTTGCTTGTGGGATCCAATTTGCAATCAAGTGATCCATCAAAATACACACTCTAGCTAAAGCAACACCAAATTAAGCTTCTCAATAATTATAAAATCTAAACTCAGTTAATAGAAAGAAAAAAAAAAGTTACAAACCAATGGAGGCTAAATCAATCTGATTAATCATATCAATATGAAGCATTAAGCACAAACAACGAAACAGGTAATAAACAACCAACACTATTCAAATGCTACCATTAGTAAAGATACCAAAATTATAAGCGAACCTAAATATTAGTTAGTAATATAAAGTGAATCACCGAATATCACAGAATTGCACACTACACATCTCCAAGCTCTAAATTTTCTTCTAATGGCACATGAATAGCGCAATCGAGCAACAAAAATAAAAAATTGTAAAAAAAAAAAATTAAATATACCGATTACTGTTTCTTCTTCTTCCTCAATAGATAAACGTCGGTCTCCTCGTATGCGTATTCGGGATGTAGGTGCTCGCGAGGGACCTTGTCAATGGCAAACACTTCATCGCACAATTCCCAGAAAAGCTTGTGTGCCTCAGGGGACCTCACCTGGTACCCGAGCAAAACGACACCGTCGTCTGCGAGCAGGGCCTCCATGGCCGAGACCAACTGACCCACCGATTCCTCGATGTAAACGACGTCGGTGGCAATGACGAAATCGAAGGGCGGGTTGAGCGCCCTGATTTGATTGAGGTTGTTCCAGTAGAGAATCGAGTGTTTCAGGTTCTTCCCGAGGACGGGTTTGTTGATCTTGAGGTTGCGCTTCAGTGCGGGCATGACCGGGGCGATATCGGTGAGGACGATGTCGGTTAGGCCAAGGAGGTAGAGGCCCATGCCGGCGACGCCGCATCCGGTGCCGAGCTCGACGGCACGCTTGGCGCGGAAATCGAGGAGGCTGGAGTAAGGGTTGGCGCCGGCAGAGGGCAGGGGCGGGGCCCAGCGGTCGGCGAATTTGACGAGGACGAGAGAGCAAGGCCAGACGGAGGTTCCGACGTGGATGGAGCCGTTGTCTTGCTGCAGAGAGAGAACGGCGTTGCGGACGGGAAGCTCGATCACCGGCGAATCTGTGAACTTCATACTGTCGCTGTTTCTCTGTGCTCCGTCTATGGAACTAGGATCCAAAGTTGCTAGTAAAGTTGGGTCCTACAATGTTCCAATAGTGAGGCCTTACTTATGGATGGGCTGAAATTTATATATTGGGACAGGCCCAACAATAATATCACTTTATTCCTTGAAATGTGATCGCCACTTTATTCGTTAAAAACGTAACACGACAATTATTTGACGATGTTTTAATTTTTTTATTAATTTAATCTATTCACTCATCAGTGTCTATCCGATGCTGGCTGTGTAATTTGAATTGTGCAAAGGTGCTGTTAGAAAACTAATAAGTAATATAAAAAAAAACATGTTTCAACCCCTTGAGTTACATTATTACGAGTTTAAAATTAAATTTTACAAATTATTTATATATATATATTATTATATAAGAAATAAAAAAATTATTTCTTTGTGAGAATGTCTGCACAATTTTTTATAATGTTAATGTTGCATTCAAATTTCATAATTATTTGACACACTATGTGAAGAAAACATTAGTAATATTATATATATATATATATATATATATATATATATATATAGCAACTCTAACCAATTTTAAACCAATTACAAGATTATACAAAATGATGTGGCCGACATTATATTAATGAGCTTGGTATTATTATAGAACACTTGAATATATAGCATGTAGCCAGGATACACAAATTTACTCGTATATGCATACTTTTAGTTGCCTGGGGTAAAATTTGGTGTTCAGAGAGGCCTACCTCACAATTGTGTTGTCAGATCAGCGGAAAGCAAAATACGAAACGAGCCATGAAAAGCTTTTAGGACCAAGACTTCATGGCAATCATCATTTGACATACTTTCTCTCCCTATATATATACCTTGTCATTTATCAAAGGCTATCAAATCTTTAAACATCTGCTATATTTTCAACCAAAATAGATTTGTGGTATAATCGATCGTACGTGAACGACAATCTGATAACTTGTCCCACCCACCACGCCATCATGTAACCAAAAGTGAAAACAAAATCAAAGAGCAGAGAGTACGGCAGTCAAGACTGGAGAATGTGGCTTCTCTTTTACTTTTTTCTCGGGCTCTTTTTCTTTTGATCCTTATGTTTTCTTTTCCCCTTTGATTGACATAATGCAACCGAGCATAGGGGTCACTGTTAACTGTTAAATCTCATGCTAAACAGTGAAGGGGTCTACTAAACACATAATTATATAATCACCCTGGTAATACCCGGCTATATATATATATATATATATAGTTGTTTTTCGTGGGTGGCATATTCCATTTCTGAAAGGCTCATTCAGTAGAGAACCAACAGAAGACAAAGTGATAAAAGTAAAGAATGGACAAGTGAATTTATAAACTAATGAAGCCCAAGATTTCTTGTATTTTGATGGATGTTATGTTTTATTCGAGGAATTCCGGTGATATGGGAAGCTAGACGGGTACTTAGGATGCTTTTAAGTTTTAATCCAAGTGGAGATGGGAAAAATGGAGAGAAAGAAATGAGAATAGGCCAGGTAAAGTATTGGATATACATGAGATCATTTTAGATACATTATATAATGGAGAATGACCCTAAGATTGGTTTGATAAAATGCCCCCTTAAGGTCAATCACCACATTTTCAAAAGAATAACCATGATATTTATAATTGAGTAATCACATTATACAACAAAATACCCACACACTGACGATATTATATATGGACAAAAATATTTACACCAGGCTGACTCCTACTGTTATTCTCCCTTATTAATTTCCACTTCTCTCAAGGGTTCTTTATTCTCACTACTTATACAACCATATGTATGGAAACGTGAATTTAAATCTAGTGAAAAGCCAATAGATTACTGCCCTTTCACTGCTAGTGAATGAAAAGAAGAAGAGGGGTTGGGAAGGAAGAAAAACCGAAAGAAATAATGAAGAAAAAATTGATCATTAAATGAAAAATCTAATGTGCCTCTCCTTAATTAGTGTCCATTTTTCGGCATTTATATTTTAAAGACAGCTAGTCTCGTTATACTCCACGTATGCATTGTTGGGTGAATGGAAAGGGTGCATTAGTTTTTTTTAAGCAATAGGCTAAAAGCCTATTTGTACTAGAATCATGCTTTTTTGTCATTGGAAATTCTCGAGTCCAGTTTGACAAGCAACAACCACAACAGAGAGATGAAACTATATGCAATAATGGACTCCAAAAGCGGTCCTTTGCTTTGCCCCACTACTCCACAAACACCCCCCTCTCCCCTTTATGAAAATTTAAAGCCACCATTTTTTAAAAAGGGGTCAGCTTTCAGGATTCAAAAGAATATGCATGGATGTCTCTTCTTTCAACCCTTCAATAGTTTTGTAACAACAAACTTTTCAGCCTTCATCAAGAACTCAATTCCCACCTTTTCCTCAGTGCAAAGTTTGGAGATATATACTTAATTCTGTTCCTCTAACTCCAACTCCAACTTCATCCAGCTTTCGCTTTTTATTATCATCTTTTCCTCCCTTGCATTGAGAAAAAGAAATAACGAAAGAAAAGAAAACTTCACAGTTGAACTATATATGATCAGATCATATCCATCCGACGTCCGTTGATTGATGAAGGGTGGCAAATGGTTTGCACGCCAACACCAAGAAAATCCCTAGTTTGCCCCCCTGCACCAATCTCTTCATTCTGTACGTGCCGGCGTTTTGCAGGGGGAATTTGTGGCAAATCACCTGCAGAGTTCTCAGCCTCGCTCCCAAGACTGGTGAGTACTGAACTTGAAACGTACATGCCACAAAATTTGTTCCCATCTTGACCTTGACTGTTACTGCATTTCAAACCTAAGCTCCCAAGGAATGAGGGGTCAGTTGAGGTTGTCCCGATTTGAGCAGCTTTTTGCAACAAAGCTGTGGCTGACATATTTACTGAAGTTGTTTGATGGGATTGGTGTTGGGAGCTATACAAGGAAGGAACACTTATCAACTGGTTTGCAGAATCCTTAACAATATTGCCTAGTGGAAGTGAAACAGTGCTAGTTAGCTCTTGACTGTCATTGGAGGACAGCTTATTTCCTAACACCCAATTTAGCTGATAATTAGAAGGTGGAGGATTTGAGCATGAAACAAGTGGGTTCCCACCATATATTGCTCCTGAACTTGTGGCAAACCCAAGTTGGTGAATCTCATGCAAATTGCCATTAACCATTGTCTCGTGAGCTTGAGATGCTTGACCCATCCAGAGGGATAGGCCCCTTGATGTTTGATTACTTGTTGCGTCAGTGCTTGATATTGGCTTGAAAATTGAAGAAAAATGGGTTGCCATGTTAGGCCCGGAAGTTCCCATGATGTTGTAACTGATGTTACTCCCTAACGAGTTGTTTATGTTTGATGCTGCATTTATCCTAGCTGTTTCTTCTGCTAAGGCATCACAGAAGCCCCTATGAGTGATGAAGCTATCCCTCCTGCTCCACCAAAATTGATAAAACATAATATAATAAGAAAAAAATAAATCGAGAGAAGCGTATTGTAAGAAGGCTAATATCAGCTCAACCAAAGTCAAAATGCGAGTAACTTGATAGCAAATTTGCAGCATTAATACTTGTAACAACTAGCCTATATAAGGAAAGAAAAGTGAAAAACAGAATTAATAATCAGATAAGGGGAAAGATTAATTAAGAAATTCCAAACTAATTAAGAACTCATGTCATTTAAGATGATTGCAAAAAGGCTTATCAAAAACTTGTGTGGCTTCTTTCAAGTTCTTTCTCTGCACTACCCATTCTGCTTTTACTCCTAAAAGCCAAATAGACAGCAGGCACGCAGATTCACGAAGGCACAACGCACAAACCCACATACACCAGAGAGACGACTGGGGGAGAGAGATAGAGAGGGAGAGAGAGAGAGAGAGAGGGAGAGAAATAGAGGTCAGAGACAAAGATATCAGAGCCACATACTTCAGCTTCTTGCCTCATCTTTTCTCTATCTTTTTTTGGTTTGATTACTACTATTGCGTGAAGAAAGCGATGCTCTATATTTTATCACAAAGGTAAGGATCGTAATTGCCTGTTTCAGTTTTTTTTTTTTTCAGACCACTAGACAAGTTGCCACTTTGGATAACACAGTTCTGATCAGCAAGATTAGATAAGATAGGTGATTACCGTGAAAAGATAGTCCCACAATCACATTTGTATTCTCTGGTGCCACAGGTCTTTGAGTGGGCTTTCCAGTCTGACTGCACAGCATAACGCTTTGAGCACTTCTCGCACTTCCATTTCTTCTCCCCGTGCTTTCTGCAAAAGTGCTTCTTTATCCCAGTTAAGTCTCCGAGGGCCCTTGAAGGATGGTGGTGAACACAAGTCTTCTCTGGGCAGACATAAACTCGCTTCCTTGCTTCTTTGCTTGTCCTCTGCTTGAGCTTCCAAGGAAGGTTATGCCCACGTCGATGGAGTTGAAGATTTTGATCCCTTTGGAAACCCTTTCGACAAATTTCACACACGAATCTGTTGGTGGCCATGAGAGTCTTCGGTGATAAGGCTATGACTTCAGCTTCAGGATCTGTGCAGATAGAGGATTCCCATAATAAATCATTGGCTTTTTTTTTTAATATAAAAGCAATTAGCTTTGAATATACTTATGATAAAAAAGATAAAGAAAGACAGAATAAGAGAAAACAGAGAAGCTGAGAATAAGCCATGAAAGAACAAGCTTGCCAGGGTTTCCTGGGAGGTTTCTCTTCCTCTTCGAAACAGGTGGATTATTAGATGCACCAGTTGGGTTCTGAGGGAAACCATTTGAAATTTCTCCATCATCCATCTTTTCTAGCATCTCAAACTGTTTTTTCAATTCTCAGTTTGACTCAGTTTATAATATACCGAGAAACAGTTAATGCTGACTAAAGTGGGACGAAGTATTAGTGTTTGAATCAGAGAAAACCCGAGAGAATGGGCAGCTAGCCTTCTTAGCTATATGGTTCCAACCCTAAACAACACGAACTGATATATGCTAGATGGGATCTCTCTGTCCCTCCCTCTCTCTCATAATGTTAGTCAATTTAATTATCTACTTTTTAGGTGGAATAAAAAAACCAAGATGCTGTGGGAGGCGGTGAAAAGTTGAAGAGGAGTGAGAAAGGGCGGAGGCAAGGCAAAGACCGAAAAAGAGAGAGAAAGATAAAAGGAGGTGAAGCAAAGGTGTATGATGACACATATGATGAGGTCGGAAGAAAGTTAATCTCCATTTGGAATGATTATCCCATAATTTGTTTCTTTTTGTTTTCTTATTTTTCTAATCCTTTCTCATCCAATGACTTTTTTTAATTTTAATTTATAGGTTATAGTAAGGAACCCCACTATGTTTTTCAAATATATAAAGCCTACGTTTATCCTGCAGAGCAGTAATGCTCACTTAGAAAGTAGAAACAAATAGTTGCCTATATATATATATATATATATATCCCTCTGGGCATTCCCATCCAAATCATTCTGGAATTTATAGTCTATCTTCTATGGTTTTCTTATCTGCCATCGCAAATTTTTTGTTTCATAGTATAGTTTTCATTTGATGTATACATAGTCCATTTGAACTGAAATAAAAAAAAAATTGTGTTTAATTTGCCACAGCCCTCACTGCATATGAACAATATTATACAGCTAGTCGATGTATTGGAAGTGTAAGCCCACATCGGATAGAATGAAGATCCGGGGCCTATATAAAAGATGGGGGTTGCTCCTTATCCTTTGAGCCGGCTTTTGGGGTTTAAGCTGGGCGCCTCTTGACACGATGCTATCCAAGTTGATGGTATATAGTTGTGTACATTGGTCTTACTCTATAGTTAATTTATACATTACTACAAACATACCCAAGCCTCTATAAAAACTGGGTTGCTCAAGGAGCATTATATTCTGCAGAATTGGTCATGTTGTTAGATTAATACTACAACTTGAATTACTCCCACTTGCAGCCATTTAAATCAAAACAAATGCTGTTTCTGTCAAAAAGAGAAAATCATTGTACGTCTCATGTGTGAGTGTGACTGGAAAGAGAAGCCTACCCAATCACAGACACCTTCTTTAATGTTCATTTTCTACAAAAAGCAAAATCTTTCGAGTCTTTTGAACCTGGTCAAAGTGAAAGTGCAGGTCATTTCCCGAAGAAGATTGATAGATGCCAAAATGTTGCAAAATGCTTGCATCAGTTGCATGTCCTATAATGGGTTGAGAGGAAAGAGGGAGAACTAGTTTGTCATTGTAAAGATCAGACGGCTAGCTAGCTACTTGTTAATTGCTTCGGCGTACTCTTCTTAGAAAACAGCCATGCACGTGTGTCCATGCACTCACCAAACTGTCAAGGAAGGTAAATCCAAATGAAACGACGAAAATACATAGAAAAGGGAATAATCGTCCAGATGACTACATGACCATGTCTCGCATTGACTGGATTTCTAGCCCACTTGGCTTTTATATACATCGAACTAACTGTTGTTTCTTGTTCTTATTGTTATTAATATTGTTGTTATTATTATTAATTATTACTATCATCACATCATTATGATGTTGTAACCATACATGCAGTCAAGCACGCTTTTGATTTCTTAACACAAGTTGAGGGTCTGTGAAGACCCTGATTGGGTGGTCAATTTTGGATTGGTAGTCTGGTAGATATATAGTGAACCTTGTTACCTTTTTCTTGTTAATTTTTGGATGGTAGATAGTTTACTTTATAGCTTTTTCTCAGCATATTTCTCGTACAGGTTCTTTTTTTCTTTTGAATAAAGGTGTAATTTCGATGGAAATGTTTAACCTGTGCGGATTATTTATGGAACATGGCCTACCAATATAATGATTAAACCGCAAAAACAATGGTTTTTCTTGTAATTATATATAGTAACACATTATTTTGAACTAAAGCTGCAGCTCCTTCTTTTAATTCATTTATTCACTAAGGCATATACTATTATGAGTTTTAGAGAATGAAGGCAGAGTCTTCCCCACCATTATCCACACCACCACAAAAGGGGAAAGAAAAAAAGGAGAAAAAATGGCAAAAAGTTTGCTTAACCTCAACGCTATGGTGTTTTTAGGTAGTACAAGTATATGTTCTGTAGACTCACGTGGTTATGAAATATGTTAACCTTGGAAATGCCGTTGAGCTGGGTGTCATTGTTAGAATACTGTTAATTAAGAAATTAAAGCCAAGTTTGAGTAAATACTAAGATTACTATGAAAGAGAACATGTTAGAAGACAGCCAGCTGACAAAGGCAGTGAATTTTTGGAAGTGTGAGTAGTCGTTTCCTTGTGGGCTGACTTTTCCTGCTAACTTGGTAAGCCTTAATCATAATCTAATGATGTTTTCCCTTTCTAACATTGTTTATTATAAATCTTTGGAGTTTAGCTGTTGAACTCTGGTGGCCCTAGAATATTCTCTCCCCCTCCAACACTCCCACCAAATGCTTCAACTTTCAAGGCCTTGTGAGATTCCTATTCAAACTCCACAAGGGCCTCCCCACACCCTCTTCTTTCTCTCTCTCTCTAGCTAGCTTGACATAGTTGGAAACAGTAGCCATTTGAAAACAGAAGAGTTTAGGGAAAAGCAAATTGTTGTCACCAAGGGTATGTTCGTTTCATTCTTTGTCCTTTTGTTTCAAAAAAACCTGAAGGGAAACCACATGTTATTTTAGAATTCATTTCTGCAATTAAGTAAACCCAGAAAAGTATTGGTTGCAGCTGATTCAATGTCAATTTTCTACTCAGAAAGACTGTATAATAGAACATGTGAGATTTCAAATAATAGCAATATTACTCCTTTTGGCAAATTTTACTTTGATCATTAATGCAATATGATTTCTACGTTGCTCCAATATCAAAAACAAGTTATAACAAAGATTAGCATCCAGTCCATAAGAATATGACATACATATATATGTTTAACTTTAAAAAAAACTTGACAATGTGGTTAAGCTCAAATTACTAGAAAGGGTAATCTTGTGAAGTCCAAAATTTCAACATTTCAATGAGTAGATTTAGCTTAATATTGGAATAATTGCCCGAAAGTAGAACAGATTTAGATCCGGGATTCCATTCAGAAACCCACATGCTTCTGCTTAGCAAAAGCTGGAGAATACGTGCCCTTTGTTTTTTGGTATTAGAATACGTGCCTTTTAATATTAAGCAATATTTAATGATTCTTTTATTTAATATTCTTCTGTTTCCTTTATTTTTTATTTCTTGGTCATTTGCTGTACAAATGGCAGGAATGTAGAAGATCTGATTGCATTTTAGCCAAACCAACTTTTACGGGCTGACAGAAAAACAGCACTTGGCATGAATATTCTTTTGGATTTGCATTTGTACTTCACTTTTTTGAGAGATACGCTTGGTTTCTTTATAATGCATAATTGCAATAGTATGTTTATTCATTAGAATAAAAAGCATAGCAAATTTTCGTCATTTCCTTTCTTATATAAGAGATGAGGATTGATCGATAAACAATAAGGATGCACTTGGTATATAAAAGTTATAGTAAAATCTATTTTTAATCTTTAAAAGATATATTATTTATCAATTTTATCTCTTATGAATAAAATAAGTGATAAATTTTCACGGATAAGGTATCCATACAAATTTACCTCTTATTTTATCCCTATACCAAATTAACCTTTAAAGATTAATATTGCTGATTCAATTCCTTAAATTTTCTGTCATTTATAAATTTTATTATTTTATTCTTTTTAATCTTATCAATTTTGTTCTTCGAGAGACCAAATTATTGTGAATTTAAAGTTTGAGGGATTAAATAGATAAAATTAATCTTTAAATAACTAAATTGATAAATTACGCATCTTTTAGAGATTAAAAATAAATTTTTTTCTTATTAAGAGAGTAAAACTAGGTGGATTTAAAAATGAGAATGGATGAATGAAAATGGAGTAGCTGGACACCTATTTATAATATATAATACATTATTTTTTAAAAAGTGTATCCTAAATTTTGAATGAAAATCAGATGGAAATGTATTCCATGTTCTCGGATTTTGGATATTATCATATCTAGCCATGATTTAAGGAAAATTCATGCTAGAAAAAGAATAAAAAAGTTACACTAAAAGCATAACAACTCAGCCACTATATGTTGTCTCAAATTTGTTAGCTAGATAAAGAGTGACTAATGTTAAGACGCCATGATCTTTGCACACATTCAGGCATCGGTAGAAGCTCAAAGCGCAAAAACTTGTGCTACTTAATTTGATTGTTCTTCGACTTTTCTTCACTTTCCTATTGTATTATTGTAGTGTTTTTTTAACTAAATGATAAAATTATTCAAGGTGATTAATCGTCAATATCATTACCCTTGAGATGCTGCTATTTCTTAATTTGTTATTTGAACAAGGAGACAAGGAGTAATGAGGGAATGAAAGGGGAAATGAAGGAAAGAAATAATATTCTTATTTATCAAGTTTAAAAATTTATGAAGAGGAATAGAATGTGAGGGGAGCCATTCCTCTTTATCTTCTCTTAATAACTAATTACTAGCTAGCGGTAGAGTAGCTTGGAGGTATCTTAGATGTTTAGGCATGTGTAATGTCTTTATTTGATTTCACTTGACAGTCTTTTAAACATTTAATTTACAATTCTAAAAATACTATTTTCTAATTTTGTATATAAATAAAATCAAATTTTACTATACCTTGTGATTATGAAACTTTAATATTATGTGGCCATTTGACAACAATGGCTTAAAATATTTAAAATTTCATAAATTATATGATATAATAAATTAATTGTGATATATAGAATATAATTATATTAATTATATACACAAAATTGAGAAATATAAGAATCATACATATTTAGATATCTTATTCTTAAAAATTTCATATCAAAATTTTTTAAATACTATATATTTGTGTTACAAATGCTTTTATAGTGAAATAATCGTGCGGTACTCTTCTTTTCCCTTCTCTCCCTACTGGTATTCAGTGCTGATGAGGTGGGCTCTCAGTATCATTGTTGACTTTTTAGTCAAAATTGGAAAAAACACGTAGTTATCACTTTTTAAGAAATGAATTTAAAATGAAGTAGCTATCACTTACTCGGTGCAACTCTTGCAATGTGACATTTCAGAAATATCAAGAAGAAACACAAGCGCAATTCCATGGAAATTACATCTTCTATGTGATGACTCTACCTGATAGAGTGTCCCGTGCTCCACCAACTTTAATACAACAGCAAGAAGATAACAATAAAAAAAAAATTGAATTGGTTAACAACAGTTATGGTATAAATGGGATTGAAGTGTGTCTCTGAACGCGCTTAGAGGCTGAAGAGGCAAGCACTTTGTGCTCATGGATATGGAATTGACCTCCACTATGACCTCAATCAACCAATCCATGTAACATAACAAGATCAGAACCAGGATCTTCTTTCTTAGGCAAAAGCAAAACAAAAGCACCCACTGCACTAGTATTCCCTCTTTCTCTTTCTCTTTTCTTTTCATGGTGAATCAAGCAGGCCTTAGCTATTAATTATCCCTTTTTAAAGAGAAGGGGTAGGGACCATCCGCATGCAGAGAGAGTGAGAGAGAGAGACCAAATAATGCCCAAACCAGAAAATAATTATTTAGTCATGAAAATCAGGTCAGGTTGTGTTATGTTAATTAAACATAAAAGGTCACTATCTCTATCTTCTCTGTGTTTGCAGGGAAGGTCACCTTATCAACTATCAAGAATTATATGAGCACTAGTGAAGTTGCACTATGGAAAAAAAGAAGAAGGAATCAATTAGGATTGTCCTTCCTTAGCTCATTGAATTATTGGCAAATTCGGATGGGGAAGAGAGCGAAAAGACAGATTTTCCAAACTCCCTTCCTTGTAGGAATTCAGAGACATGGAAGCCCATCTTCCCACTGCGATGATTGATATTGTTAATCACACTAGCTAGGCACACAGTATTGGCCCCCAAGGAATAAAAGTGTACGTATGAAAAGTGACCTTTGTTATCTACCTTAATGCCTAAATTGTTGGTGGCCTCTAATAAATTATTAGTGCACAAAATACTTTGTTTTTTAAAGATAGCTGTGCACTTGAAATAGACGTTAATTAGTTAGAAAAGAGATATTTGCATAGACAAAGAATATTTATAACAGCTAGAGCCCTAATATATAAAAATGCTAATCAATCTTGTCATTTGGTTCCCTATATTAAATTCAATGCCTTGTTGGATGGCTCATGACAATCTCCAAGAAACAAGCATTAATGATCTGCTAATCAATATTAATTCAAGTATCACATGTAAAGTTAATTTAAGCCAACACCATATGTTGTCATTGGAATATAATCCCCTTAAATAAAATTTAAAGTCATGACGTGTTTATATAACATTTGTAATGCTCATGTTGTTGAATTTAAAATTAATAGACGCTACAAATTCACCTTAATATTGACTTCTAATGGGCCAGTCAACTTTAAATAAACAAGCACAAAACAATTTGTGTGGAGTTTTATTTTTTTTATAATGGCGGTATGAAAATTTAAATCTATAACTTCCTGCATATTTGATTTTTTTAATTTTGTTTTATTTCCCTTTTTTTTAATGTTAGTATCTAATTTTTTGAATGCTCCGAATGCACTATCTTAAAAAACTGGAGCTGAATTTGCTTGCTGTGAGTCTATTGCTTCATGATGATTCATGAAACTAGATGTCTCGTGAAGTACATATAATCAGGCTTAACCAAAAGCTTCATCACTCATCCATGGAGGGAAGGCAATCAACGTAAATAGATCACAATCAAGGGCTAAAGATTTTGGAGTTTCCTCCTACAACTCCTATGCTCTGTAGGGGAGTTTAAAGGAAAAGAAAATAAAAGGAATTTAAAGCAAATAAAGAAAATAAAGGAGAATGAAATATTTATCAATAAATTTTTATTTTCTTATTTAAATGTTTTAATTCTTTCAAAATTTAAAATTATTCACAAAAATTAGTTTGGGATGATTTTAAAAAATTATTTAAAATTTTTTATTTTCTTTCTTTTTTTTTATAAAATTTTTAAATAAGGGAGAGACTTATGATAAATTTTATCCTTCTTTTATTTTTTCTCCTTAATCTCTCGTCCAAACATAGTATTAAAGGGTTATTTCTTGATTGTAATTTTTCTTTCTTGTTGGACCCGATTTAATTGAAAAAAAGAGAATTAGCAATGCAATTACCTTACTAAGTATTTCATATTGAAAAAAAAAAAGAGCAGGAAGGTATTATTTGTCACAAAAATTTCACATCAGAGCTATTTGTTAGTTTCAAAAATAGAGGAGCTTGGTCTATAAGTTTGAAGAGCGGTGATAAATATGTATTTGTTTTTATTTCAATTTTTAATTTTCTTTTTATGGAGTAAAGGCTATTTCCATTTCTAAAATAATAAATCTGTATACTAATCCATGACTTAAAGAGTAAAGGTCCATGAGCCATAGGCCCATAAGTTTGTTTTCATGTATCTTATATTTCTTACGGTGTGACCAAAAAAAGAAAATTCCTTGCGGTGTCGTTTAAGCAAGGTGCACTGTGAACAAGAGAGTGACAGCTAACGGCGAGCGTGACATCCAAACGATGTCGTTGGACAGGCGAGTCCCACTCTGACTCCCTGCTGAATGCAGATGCGCGACATGCGCCCATCGACGTAAATTGAGTTCAAAATTCCAATCCAGGTCTGAACCCTAATCATCCTTGATCCGACCGATAATTCTAATGAATTAGTAAGTTTAATTCCAATAAAGCTTCTATTATATTGCGAAAAAAAAAATGGCGAATTGAAATTTCCAAATAACAGTTAGCTTTGAGAGTGCAAGCTATTTGCATACAATGGATGTAAAGGCTTTGGCAAAATCAAAGAGAGCTCATTCCCAGCATCACAGTAAAAGGCCTCATCCCAGTCACCATAACCAGAAGCTCAAGGTCCCGTCAGCGTCTGTCTCAAATGACGCTGTCGGCGCTGCAAAGAAGCCTTTGGGCAAGCAAGTGAAGGAGGAAACCCATCGCTCTCGAGGTTCATCTGGGCTTCCCACCAATTGGGACCGTTATGAGGAGGAACTTGAGTTTGGGTCTGAAGGGGTCTCTCCTGACAGTGCGAGAAAAACCGCTGATATTGTTTTGCCCAAGAGTAAAGGCGTGGATTTTCGCCATCTGGTTTCGGAGGCTCAGTCTCAAGCAAATACAAGATTGGAGGGCTTCCCTTCTTTGGATGATGTTCTTCCTGGTATGTCTTTTGCTTCACAACTCAATGACCCTGCAGTGAGAATGAGATGGACATGCATTTTTTTGCTCTTGATGGAGCGTTGTTCACTGTTATCTGTCATGTCTTTCAGACACTAATTTTCATTAGTAGCAGTAGCACATCTGTAAATGTTTGATAACTAGAGAGATATTTGCAACTAACTAATTCCTGCTGCTACTCTGGCTGTCACTGATACTTTTGTCAAATATAAATGTTGTTGAGTTTTTTTCTGTTTTAATGTGAAAATTTTCCTACAGGGGAGTTCATTGTGGGATTAAGCTCTATGCTTGCAGTCAGGGGAGAGGGCATTCTCTCGTGGATTGGAGATGATAATTTTGTCATCGAGGATGAGACAAGTGGAACTCACGGGGTATTTTATCACTGGTTTCACTAATGTTAATACGATTATAAGATCAGTACATAGATTTGGCAATTCATTCTTAATGCTTGTAATAGTGGTAATGCTATAAGAGCTTAATTAGCATCCCCTATTCAATTAACATAAAGAATCTGAGTGCTGCTGCAACCTACCTTCCAAATGCTTGCAACCCAAAATTTTTTTAATTTTTTTACTAGCAAATATTAATAACAGCTCCATAAGCATCCCGTTTTTGCCCCAAAAGAGAGACTCATAGATTATATCTTAACTGATGCTTCTAAGCTCACACTAAGCTATATTCTTGATCCTTGTGGCTATAATACCCAAGAATGTTGCTTCCTGATTTATCTTGTTGCCCATCTTCTTTATAATAGTAAGTTCCTACCCACCCATTTGGTTAAGTGTACTGCTGATTTGCTGAAGGTTATAACTGTTACAGACTGAATAGGTTATTTATATACTGGTATCCATCTATTTTATGACACTATTTATATTTATCTTTGAAAATGTGATTACTTTCTTGATAAATTAGCATCTTTGAAGTTTGCATGATGAAACTTGAGATACAATATGTCAGGCTACAAACTGCTCCGGCATCTCTAAAGTTAGTATACCCTTTCAGTAGGGTAACTATTATCATCACAAATCCTCCCATTTATAGCTGCTAGTATAGATTGATTCGTTTGGGTTATGTAGGATAGGCTTTTTTGACAAGGGGAGGTGGCAAATTTGGAATGAAAATTACTTCACACTTGTTTGGTACAACAAAAATGTGGAACGGTTGAAAGTGGAGTGTAACTCATTTACACTCCACCCTATAAATCGTCGTGACTCCTCCTAGAGCATGAAAGTGAGTTGAAAGTGGTTTTCCACCATCTGCCAAGGAACATAAGCAGAAATCAAAACCGTTACACATAGCCCTACTATCCCTTCAAATGCATTAGAAGCATTAGTTGGGTTCATGTTTAGATCCTGTTGAAATTATAAGGTTTAGGTTGGGAGAAAGAAGAAAGGAGAATAGAGAATAATGTGATAAATATATTAAGTGTGTTGATATATTACAAAAGACAAAGCATTAACCTCTATTTATATTCTAATAACTCTAATCAAATCAGGAAATATAATAAAATTATGATATGACAACTAAATTGCTTTATCAATTAGAGCACTAATTGATTCCACAATATATTTTAAAGATCTTCTAAAGATATTCTAAATATATTATAACACTCTCCCTCAAGCTAAAGCTTACAAAGCTTTAAGCTAGTTACAAATAAATATTTTAATTAAATAATATAAATATAAAATGGACTCCATGACTGAAACACAACTCAGGATGCTGGAGACGCTGGAGAGATGAACATTACTGGAAAGAAATCACCATCGGAATGATCGTCGATAGGAAGATAACATCACAAACACTAGTATCGAAAAATCATCACTGATATGACTCATCAGTGGGAAAGAAATCATCATCGGAATGATTGTTGATGGGAAGAGAATAGCATGACAAACACTAGTATTGAAGAGATGTCACCACTGGTATGATTTATCAGTGGGAAAGAAAATCACCATCGGAATGATCGTCGATGGGAAAATAATATCACAAACACTAGTATTGAACAGACACCACTGATATGACTCATCAGTAGGAAAGAAATAACCATCGGAATGATCGTCGATAAGAAGATAACATCACGAACACTAGTATTGAAAAGTCATTACTATCATTATCACTCCCCCTCAATGCTATGCTAGCATTAGAAAAGAGATAAACAGTAAAAAAATAGAGAAAATAGATGAGAAAATAGGTTGAGAAAACAATAAAGGAAAATTTACAAATGAGTTCTATAGAACTCGACACAGCGAAAAGCTTAGACACCCGTAAGGTGGATGATACCGCTCTGATACCATGTTTGAATTATAAGGTTTAAGTTGGGAGAAAAAAGAAAGGAGAATAGAGAATAATGTGATAAATATATTAGATGTGTTGATATATTACAAAAGACAAAGCATTAACCTCTATTTATATTCTAGTAACCCTAATCAAATAAGAAAATAAATCAGGAAATATATAATAAATTATGATATGACTACTAAATTGCTTTATCAATTCGAGTACTAATTGATTCCACAATATATTTCTAAAGATTTTCTAAAGATATTCTAAATATATTCGAACACATCCTTTGGCTATGGGTTTCTCATATCATGAAGGCAAATATCTTTCCTCACATCTGTTTTTTTTTATTTATATTTTTTTAGAGGATGTCTTGGATTGGGGAGATAAGCTTATAATAATGTAGAAATGACATTTAGGCATTTTGTGGCACCAGACAGTTTGTGACTTCTGAATGTGGTCTCTGTTTAAGAATTATGGTATAACTTGGAAATGTTGAGTAAAAAAATCAAGATTTTCTTCAGATCCATCCTCCTGACCTTATGATTAGAGACACTCCTTGTTTCTTGCTATCAATTGGGACCTGTTATGGAAAATTATTTTCTTGTGTGTTTGAAATAACCGGACAAGTCTTTCTCTCTCTCAGTCTCTCTGCCACCGCGGGTGTGGGGGAATGCTTATCTTCACTGGTGTGTGTCTGTGTCTCTGTGTGTACTTGTGTTTCCTACTTCAAATCAGACTTGAATCCAGGTTCACATGTGGTACATTTATCAACTGAATTTGTCGTATATGCTCCCATTCTTTGCTGCTAAATATTATTATTGGGAATTATAAATATGCTATGTAAATGATAATAGTACGAGTGTTGTTCTATGAGATTTTTGCTGGCATTTTTAATTTTTTATGAAGTTTTGATGCAAAACTTTATCATCTTAATTCATATGTTTACATGTTGTCTTCCAACTAGTGTTGCCTTATTTACCAGGAGTTGGGTTTTCATGCAGGCATCATTTCTTTCCTTGAACTTGCATGCTTTAGCTGAAAATCTTGTAAAAGTTGACTTATCAAAAAGATTATTCGTTGAGTCTGACCTGTTACCGCCTGAGCTGGTATGTTTACTCTCTAAATTGATCTTGAAAATTATGTGTACCGTCTCTTAGCAAATCTCATAACATTAAAGTAAATCATATTTCATAAAAAGGGATACATTATTAACCACTTTCCTTATGGTTACTTAATTTTAAATTTTACTTTTTTCCCTGAGGTTTGGCAAAGGCTGGACCCACAGCCGAGCACAGTTATTTTTGCATAGTTTTATATTTGACTTGTCTCGCACTTTCCAAGAAATGTTCTCTGTTTTAATTACTTGGGGTTTTACTCCTACAATCTGACTGAAGTAGAATCATAAAACAGTACATGATGTTATAATTATGAGAAGGGGGTTGAAATGTTTTCTTGGGCCCAATTAAGTTTGTTTTGTGCTCCACCACTTCCCTGCACATGGTGGATTGGAGAATTGAGAGTCCCTTATCTCAAACAAACAACATTTTCTCGTAGAATGATTCTTTTTTCTTTGTATCATGGAAAGACAAACAGAGATGAAAATTGAGTCACATGTTGACAAGGGCATGAGCCATGACAAACCACGTCCTTAACATCTATATACTGCAACATGGCACTATGTGCTTTTGTGAATTGTAACATTGGATATATGCTGTATCACTTGTCCTCCTTAGTGCATAGGCTATTATTGCACATTGAAACAATAACAATTATTATTTATGAATTTTTGGTGAATGATGAAAGTTTAAGTATGAAGTCAAATATTTTACAGCATTCCCTGCTGAAAGAAGTAGCTAACATGGCTGGAGCACAAGTATCATATAATTGTTTGACATTTGGAATTTTAAGTGACAGTCATGTTATAAATCTAAGAAATGCCCGTGAATCACATGTATATGTTAGAGGATGAATGTTACTTTCATATAGTCTGCAAAGTTCATATATGCTGCGATAATGTGGTTTGTTTTACAGTGTGTTGAAGGCTCAACAGCGGGTAGCAATGAAGAACCTGACATACTGCACATTACAGAGGACAGTGAACTAGCAAATAGAATGTCTGAAGAATTAAATTTAGATGACTTTGCTGCAGATTTTAAGACAGCTGATCAGTTTACAGCATCTAGTTCCTGTGGCAGCAACCATGCTGCTTCTACATTTACCTTGTCCAACAATTTTCAAATTCCAGAGAACTATGTCAATGTTGACTTTCACCAAGTTGGCAATTCTGATGAAAACAAAGCATTTGATCCAAGTTCAGAAGCTAATCTACATTCTACTGAAGATACAAGAAGGAAACTCTCAACATTTGAGACAGCTGCTGCTGAAGAGGAATTGGATATGCTTCTAGATTCTTTTAGTGAGACCAAGATTCTAGATTCTCCCGGCTTTCAGTCCAAGATCTCTCTTCCCGTTTCGCCGGGAGTCACTTCTGTGGATCCTCCTCAGATTTCAAATAAAGAACCAGTTTCATCCAAAACTGCATCAATTGCTGCCAGTCTAGATGATGAACTTGACGACTTGCTACAGGAAACATCCACTTTGATGAATCCAAATGTTTTATTACGGCCACAGGAAGAAAAGTCTCTCCTCCACAACATGCAATCTTCTTCGCATTCTAGAAGCAAGTTCAAAGTGTCTGATGATTTTGATTCATGGTTGGATACAATTTGATTATTTAAAATTTGTAATTCTAGCTAATGTGTAATATGTGTTAATTAATTGTTGCCAATGCTAAGAGTGGCGTTGTCCTTTTCCTTCTGTCTGGTGAATGAAAAAAGCCCTCCTTCCTGACCGTTTAGTCACTGAGATATTTGTAGTGTCATCCAAGGTATTTACCTCTTACAGAGTCAATTATTTACGGTTATGCAAAGAATTTTCAGTTTGGCAAATACTTCATCAAAAGAGAAACAGAAAATCATCACAGTAAATGTTTCAAAGTACATATAACAAAGCATATCTTTTTTTCTTATTAAATGTAATTTATTCTATTTAGAGGGCTTAGGTATGAGGAGAGAATAAATGGAATAATTTATTTTTTGTTTTGTCCTAGAAAATGGAATAAAATATATAAAAACTTGGGGTCGGTTTTGGGCTTAGGCTTATGAGTTTTATATCATGCTTATTACTCTGAGCTTCGGAGCACCTTCGCTCATAAGGTGACTCAATGAAGGCTTGAGTTTTTGAAAGTTCTACTGGATCATGGAAATATGTTTATTCATTATATTATACTTTTATATCATATTTTATTACATTTATAAATGATCTAATTAATAAAAAGTAGAACTCTCAAAAACTAAAAATTTTCCATGCATTGACCTAAGCTTATACAGTCTGTACACTCAATCAAATAAAATTATATGCGTGGTGTCATCGCTGCTTAAATAAAATCATTTATACTATTTTAAATAGAAGAGTTGTTATTAGCGTTGCCGGAGTACTTGAGAATGTTTGTAGAATTAAAAATACAAGAGTTGTAACTTGTTATTAGCATTGCTGAGGACCTGAGGAAACGTTTCCCGTCGTCGGCGATGAACAAAGTTAAACAAAAGCTGACACGCAATGCACCGAATTGTGTGCAGCCTCATTTTAAATTTTTTTCTTTGGTAAATCCTCATTTTTTAAATTCTAATTCCAACTGCATGTTTAGTTAGCCCAATGAAATTTTTTTTTTATGTATTTTTAGAATAATATATTTAATAATTTAAATTTTATAATAAAGGTAATTAAATGATATGAATTTAAATTTTCTATCATATATAATTTAATTATGGTTAAATTATAAGAAATATCTTCCAATTATGTGTCATATAAAAAAAAATCTCCATGTGATTTAAATTTATCAACACAATTTTTTAAACTCATCAAAACATGCATATTAACTCTTTGTGCATATGTTTTATAATCCTTATAGAAAGTCAATATGCATTGCACACTTTAATAAGTTTAGAGAATTGTATTAGTAAATTTTAACGTAGAATGAGATCTTTTATAAATAACCCACAGTGAAGGTTTATTGTATCACACGTTATGTTTGATTCATTATACAATAAGACCATTTTCAAGTTAATTTTTGCATTAATCAAGACTAAGTTTTTATTAGGACAATATTAAGAGAGTAACTTCATCTACATGATACATTAGGAAATTAATTCAATAATTAATGTTTTAACTTAAATAATTAAGATAAAGAGTGCACATTTATAATCACAACACATAGTGAATATATGACTTTAAGAATATTTAAGAAGTTTTCTAACAACAAGATGGCTGAAGAAAGTAATTTTAATCAATATATTGGAAGATTTAAAAAAAAAAAGGGCAAAAAGCAGAAAAAGAAAAGAGAAAATTAATACAACGTCGCGAATGAAAGTAAATAAAAAATAAGTGATTTACCCCCCCCCCCCCCCAAAAAAAAAAGTGAGAGTCAGAGCCACAAGGCCCCTGCTTGTTTGAGTATGGGAACCAATTCACCAGAAATATGAGCAGCCATAAGACGATCCAATCCTCCAAACAACTTCCCACCTATAAACACCGCCGGAAACAGCACCTTCCCCTGTTTCCCATCATTGCCAATGGCTTCCAATTCTCTGGCAACGCCCACTTCATCTTTCTCTTCCACATCGTACACTGCAGGGTTCACGCCAAGGCCCAGAAGCAAGCGCTTCGCCACATGGCTCATGCAGCACCCGCGCCTCCCAAACACTATTACGGCGTTCTCTGCCACCATGTTGGCCACCATTCCCTCCGCCTCAAGGCCTTTGGGTGAAACAGGGGAGGGATTATTATCAACACGGTGGGAGTTGTGGGCAATCAATGGTTGTGGGCTGAAGTGGGTGGAATGGGTGTGGAGGGGACGCCATGACCTGTAAGGAATTGCTTCTTGCATGATGGAGCGTGAGTAAATATCAGAGAGATTAAAAAAGAAGAAGCAGATATGTGTGGTTTTGCAGTGGTTGGGTTATGGTTTTGGTTTTGGTTATGGAGAATGGAATTGGAGGGTGAGGAATATAAATGGGGAGAAGAGGTGAGAGGCGACATGATTTTTGAAAGGGTCATTACTCATTGCGTCAACGGCAATTAGGTATAATTATTTTTTTTTTTTCTAAGTTTCTAAGATTACGCGGTGTTATTTGGTCATCTGGTTGTGGGTGACGTTTCGGGATGTGTCACTCCCTCCTCTGTTTTCCTTTGTGTACGTATGGATTTGGACGGCGCCCAACTTCTCGTGCTCCATGTTTCATCACCCCAAAAAAAAATGCTTTTTCTATTTCGAATTTCATTCAATTTGTGATATTTTTATTTATCCAAGTCATTTTCATATTTATGCACGTTACAGAATTGGACTTATACCGAATTCTTTATTTAAATCCACTTCAACTTTTGTGCACCACAATTCAAATTTTTACACACCACTTGTGTACCCTAAATGGTGTGTAAAATTTTTTGTGAGATATTATATACACGATATTTTAAGTATTTTATTAAAATATTCTTCTAAAAATTGGAGTTCATATATATGAGAATAACAATTTTGGTGCAAACTCAATGTTTACTCCGACTTCTTAAAAAAAAAAAAAAAAGCCTTTTGCTCTCTATAAAGGACTTGAGCTTTCGTTTTAAAATTGAATAATTTATACAAACTTAATGCAATAAATTTATATAAAATTTGATTAAATTTTATTGGACAAAATAAATATAAATTGAGCGTACAAGTAACAATAATGCCCATTGACACAAACGTAGGGTCGTTGACGGAGAGTGCGGAAGATGAGCAAATACAACGTCAGCAAAGTGAGGCACCATGGCCCGCCACGTGGCAAGGATAATGCTCTAACAAGCCCTGACGTCAGCAATATGCCGCCAACCAAGACGCACCTGTCGGCATGCGCCACGTAACGGGAAAGCTGACAGAGTGATTACGTCATGGTGCGTTGGACCCCATCCTATTGGCCGGCGCTGCAGTCACGGAAGCTTCATTCGTTCCTCGTCAATTCCCAACCACAATCCACCGCCACCTGTTTCACTCTGCATATATATATTAAATAAAAAATATTATATAATTAAAATTTTTTTATCTAAATCTTTGCAAACTTGTTAACTTATAAATTGATAAATAATTTTTATTATTTTATTTTATTTATAATTATATTTAAATCGAGTAAAATTCTATTAAAAGTTTTGATTATTTTTTTAATTGTATAGCATTTCATCCAAAAATGTGATGATATGATATAAATTTAATAATAATTGTTAATTTATAATGACAAATATTTTATTAAAATAATTATGCTTGTCTAATGATTTTTAATTAAATATATTATTTGTTTTGTATCAGCAATTCTGCATAACACCAACGCTGTCAAGTTTTAATCATGGTCGTCGGCATATCGTGTCGGTTTGACAATTTATCTGAAAATTTTTGTTAAAAAAAAACTAGGTAATTTTTTTAAAAAATTTTATTAAAATTAATTTTTATTTAATTTGTCTCTTGTTTGTACCAACCAAGTTTTTCTGGTGTTATCAGTATTCAATTTAATTAGATTTGACTGAAAAATAGTTATTATATTCAACTAAACCGATTAGAGACGTGAATAGTTGAGTTTTCCAGCAGTTCGAGTTTTACAATTATAATTTTGGCAAAAGAAAAACGAGAGTAAAATTTATTTTTAATTTTTAAAATATATATTATTTATTAAATTTTATTTTTTAAAAATTAAATTAATAAAATTTAATAATTTAAATTTTAAATTTACAATACTTGTATTTTTTTAAAAATATTAAATTACTAAAATTAAAAAAATAAAATTTATAAACAATTTGAAACTTAAAATATTAAACTAATAAAATTAATTTTTTAAAAAAAATTAATAAATATTATAATTTTTAAAAATTAAAAAATATTTTTACTTCAAAAACCAACTGGGCCGAAAAGAAACATGATACATGCCAAGCATAGAGTGAAAAGTAGGGAAAAACAAGGGAAAATATACAGAATCCGAATGAGGTACCAAATTAACGCAGCAACAATCTACCAAATGTTTATTTAAAATTCTTTTTAATGCAAATGGGCATTTGCAAAATCAAAGAAAAACTTGCTTCAAGTAAAAGTGATATTCCACAGCCCCCGTTTGTGCTGGAAACCATATGTTTTTAAAGCAAAAGACAACACTATAGAAATATTCTTATATATTTTTAAAGTATTATATCTAATTTATTAAAATTATAATACATAAACAACATAATTATACATACAGTTGAATGAAATATAAAATATTATATAATAAATTTTAAATCAAATTTCAATCGTGAGATATAATATTTTAAAAATACCTAAGAATTTTTTCAACCCGATGGCAAGCTAACTATGCAAAGTGAAAACAGAGATAAATATTTTGCCATCAATTCAAGTGCTACTTGGAATTAAATAGGTATAACCATGTCAAACAGGCTGTTGCATTTCTATTTCCGAAAATTGGATCAAATCCTATTTGAGTATGGCACCTTCCAATACCATGATTAGCCTTATCATATGTACCATGTAGATTTGGTAAACTTGTTGGCAGTGGCAATACAAATATAGCAAGTTAAAGAATTTACACAATCTTCTGCCATCATATCTATTACTTATGTCTATTCTCATGATCCAACTTATCCCAGCATTTAAAATGGCCTGAAAAAGCAAACAAAAATAATAACGATATACCAATAAATTATACTCAATATGGAATGAAATGACAAAGGCATGGTAAGTTAATGAGACGATGAGCGATTACTGGTGCCATAAGTCAAGCTTATATACTTTTTTTCTTTGGTTACAGCTAGCCAGCACTGGGACTTTGGGAGGGAAGAAGGGGATAAATAGCTTCGCGAAGGATTCATCTCCAACATCATTATACCTCAGTCTTAAATGTGTTGGTTGAGTTAGAGATGCGTTAACTAATTAAATTACATACTTTAAAGTTATGCACTGTGTTTTTTATTTTTAACAAATATTATACATATAAAGATACACTAACTGAAAATAATTTAATTTCAATATATTGTTGCTAACTTATAAAATGAACTACTATGTGCTGTGGTTTTTTTTTTTTTACCTGAAATTCTTTCATTGGCATAATATCATCATCCATTTTCTATTTATTTGAAAGACAAAACACTGCTGGTTTGACATTAATATTGCGTAGGTTGTTAACAATATAAAATCTATTATGTGAGTGCGATCATAATTTGCTTAGAAATAATCATTACACATATTATATGAAATAAATGTATGTTTAAAATAATTAAAAATTACAATAAAACCGAAATTATCATTCAATAATTTGTATTTTCTACAATAACATAAAAGTTATGCTGTTCAGCTTTTTTAAAGTTTAAGAAAAGATTAATTATCTGCTTCTAATGTCAAAATATGTCGCAACTCCACAAGCTTTATTTATCATAGAATTTATATATCACCTACTAATATATAATCCCTTACTATTACTAATGAGAAATCATCGACCGAAATCAAACTTAAAATCTTTTAAGTCAAGGGTTGTTCCATCTTGAGAGTTGAGTCAACATTCATTTAAGGGAAGCCCACTTTCTCATAGTGTTTGAAATGTATGCGGACACTCATCTTCCGGATAAATAGTGTAATTCATAACGAAGACAAGCCACAATTATATATTGCGCGTCCATTTCCAAGACGACATAATCAGATCATCATTGATCCCCTTCGTTACGATAGCCAATGCCCTGAACCTGAACACATCAAACTTATCTAGGACTATTTATTTATTTATTAAAACAAAAGTATACAGAATCATTTAAATTTTAAATTATTTATAAATAAATTTTAAAATTTTAAAATTATCTTAATTAATACATAAGTTATAATAATTATACGAATCAACCTTTACATCTATTTTTTATTTATTTTATATTTTTTTGTTCAATTTAAAATAAATAAAAAGATTAATTTATATAATTATTATAATTTAGATATTAATTAAAACGATTTTAAAATTTTAAAATTTATTTATAAATAACACAATTTAAAAAATCTGTATACTCTTTTTTCTTTATTTATTTTTCAGGTTGCTTGAATATATAAAACGTATATCAAAAGTCCACATGGCACATAATATAAATAGATTATTAGAGTTTAATACCTCATCGGATGACGTGGTGCGATTATCAATTTTCAAAAAGGAATTGCCAATTGGCCAATGCATCGACAGCTGAAAAGAAGAAAAATAATAATTGAAACTTGCTTTCCATGACGTTTAGGTTGAATATGCAATGAACCAAACAAGAAAGGGTTTTTATTATTATATTTCTGCTGATCACAATCTTAATGAAGCTGATTCTGTATCTACTATCATGTAGCACACGGGATGGATCCCATTTTCATTATATAGAAATGATTGTGAATGGAGATCATGCTGAATTTTTAATAAGAATACCAGTGTGTACGAAAACCGTGGATCGGACCCTGGGGCTGTTGCCAATGGTATTTACAATCAGTACAATCTCAGCTTCTAAGTTGTAATCATAAACAAAATCCCTAGGCAAGAATACTAAGGTGTTAACCAAACTAGTCAGAGGGGGGGCAAGACCTAATAACGATGGAATGAAGCAGTTTGTTTAGAACAAGCATTTATCAGTTAATAGATAATAATCTTGCTGCGTAAGATACAGATTTTCATAAAATCTTCTCATTGGGTATATAATGTCTCATTACTCATCAGAAAAAAATTCACCATGCAAAAGAGAAAAATAGAAAAGTAAAATTCAATGATCCAACTTATTTGAAACAGCAAAATAAAACCAGGATGAACATGCCTAGCAATACCTATAACATATTTCATTTTTTGTAATGAGAAGCATATTCTTCTCCGATAATCCCTTTGCCAAAGATTCCAAAAGGCCAACTACATGCCGATTTGCTAAGTTTTTTTCAAGAAAACTACATCCTAAAATTGAATGGTTTCATATTTAAAACCAAGAGAATCGCAAGAGGATTATCACAACCAGCTTACTTTCTGCTTGTCTCCAAATTCATCTCCTGAAGATTCAGCAACAGATCATCTGAATTCAGGTAAACCTTGTTTGCTGAATTTGATATAGTATGTGCAATCTCTCGTGCGGCTTCTATCTTCCTCAGGGTGATAAAAGCTGGATTGTTGGCAATAGCTTGACCGATCAGTTGGGCACTTTTTGCCTCACCCTGGTGATTAAAGGGGTGTAAGAAATGTCAGAGGGAACTTAATATTAAGGAAGCAAAAGTGGTCTGCTATGCAATGTAGATCAAGAACAAATTTGAGGACAAGGTGGAATTTTAAAATTCAAATTACTGCCAATTGCGAACTATATATCCTTAATTTAAAGTCCCATACTACTTTGGAGACAGATTTATGAACAAGGTCAATAACTATTGCTACCAAAGAAGAACCCAACATCTTGATCAAGAGACCAATAAAATCACCATTTTAACCTATGTTTCCAGGTTGAATTTCAGAACAAGACCTAGCTAGAATAATGACAGTAATGTATAGTCTAACCTAGCAAATCGGTTATCATCACTTTTTCCTGTGTATATGAGTTGCTTTGGAAAAATAAAAATTGCAGCAACTTGTACCAAGCACCAAAGCAGTAACTGCATCTAGGGATTAATAATTTCTTCTCTCACCTGTGCTCTAATTACAGCGCTTCTCTTGTCTTGCTCAGCTTTTTCCACAACAAATTTAGCCCTCTCGGCTTCTTGTGCAGCCACCTGCTTGGCTTCAATTGCAGCAGTAAACTCCTTGCCAAAAGTCAGACTGGTAATTGACACGTCATCAAGAGCAATATTGAAGTTAGATGCCCTCTCAGTCAGAATCTTCCGGATTTCCCTACTAACAGCCTACAAAGAATAAGGTCAATTAAAGCACACCTGTGTTAGAACTGAATCTTTCAACTTGACTAAGAAAATCTTGCATGAAATTGCAAGAAATTAGGAGGGATATGAACGAAACAGAAGAAGCAAATCAAGCAATAATACTTCCCTAGTTCACATGACAAGATATCATCCTCATGATTTGATTTTGATAACATAAGACAAATTGTGCTAGTGGGTAATGATGAACAAAGTTCAGCAAAATATTTTTAAGGAAGGTCATTTGTCGGTACCTGTTGGGCTTCTAATAACAAGTGTAGAAACAAAAATTATTAACATCTCACTGCTTACCTCTCTCTGAGTAATAAGCTGGCTGGCATTGTACTGGGCAACCACAGCTTTCAAAGTTTCATGTATAACTGAAGGTAAAACCCTTTCATTATAATTCTCACCAAGGGTTCGATAAATCGTAGGTAACTGGCTTGGCAAAGGGCGAGTAAGGACTCGAAGCCCAATTTTCACCTGTACAACGTGTATATGCAATTCAAAAGGTTAACATTGTACATGTTTAAATCTTTAAAACATAAGATGTCCCAAAATCAGTTTCTCAAAACCAAACATATTTGTCACCTAGAAAGTATAACAACTTCTGCCATTCTATCATTCACATAATTTAAAAGAATAAAAAAAGCACGGAACATCCCAGGAAAGTAGGTGAAAGGACATCATGCAGATAGAGAGGAGGAGTATATGGATACAGATGTCTTGATCCTTCAGAAGGAGAGGCTAAATTTGAGAAGGCAATTATTAGAGCTTTGAATAAGGGGCATTGATGAAGCAGTTTGCTATTAGATAAGATATTCATACCTCAAAGCCACTCAGCAGATATCTAACAGCTTCAGAAATTCAGAAAGAAATCATTTTATTCCACCACATAAAATTGGAAGGTGATGGAAATTTGTTTATAGCATTTCTGATTTGAAATAGTTTTTAAGGAGCACCTGTCAGGTTCTAAAGCTGTCAAGTTGATATGAAAATGGAGATAGACAATTATCATTGGCACTCTAATAGTTGAGTCCCAATCGTAGTGGGACTAGATTGTAATGTATACATCTTGATGAAATAACCAAATCTGCCACCAGATTCAATTATAGTATTGAATCTTATCATTTTAACTTTGAAATCTGCAAATTTTGGCATCCAAAAAGACTATTTTATGACAAGAATTAAGAAATAGCAGTCGTGCAAAATCTTAAATATTGCTTCTGCAACCCAGATTCAGGTAAACATTGATAATAACATTCTAAATTAAATAAAATAGCACATATTTCAGAAAAGTTCAATAAATTAATATGAAATGCGTTTTATATATACTGAATGCAAGCAATTCTGTTTCACATTCAATGGCAATTATGTCAATGATGAAACATAATGGAACAAATCTCAGGATTGAGAATATTACTTTGTTAACTACAGTGTGGTCAAGCAAGAACGATGCATTTCGCAGAAGGATAAAGTATGATGTCCACATAAACATACCACCAAAAGGAGGGACTAGGGAGGGAAAAAAGAAGAGAAACTATATGCTATAACAACGCCTAATAATAGGAGAAGTTAGTCCTTTTGTAAATCGAGAGGAAAGCAAGAAATACACACACACACACACACACACACTCAATTTCATTTCTAAGAATACAATGTGATTAAGATTGGAAATTTTGTTGCATTTTCGAAGAAGAGGGCAGGAGGAACGGTTGTAAGAATTTAATTTCATAAGCATATCTTCAAAACAACACACAAGTCTTAGAAAAATGTATTTACCATCTGGAGATCACGACTCCCTGACGTACTCTCAACTAGATGGGGTCGTGTACGGACATCATAGATGACTGGCCTTTCAAACCATGGAATTATAAAGTGTGTCCCTTCAGGATAGACCTGCATGTCAACCAGGATTAAAAAAATATTGCAGACAACAGAACAAAACTTAAAATGACAAAATGGAGAAATTAAACCATGGCCAAACTTATAACGAATCAAAGGAGAAAATAAATTCTTCCTTTGAAAGAAGTCAAACTATAGCAAAAGTAAAAGGAGTGCAACAATGATATCTGGGTAACAACCAACAGCAGCACTCTAATGCTACTAATCTAATGCGGGCTGTCTTCTACTAAGGAACTGGGTATTCTGGTCTATGGCCATTGAAACAGTTGCCTAACAAACATATCATATGTAAAAGCAATTACATAATATATTGTCCAAAATAACTTTTTGTAGCGATGTGCAGACCATATTCAATTTTTTTTTTCTTTGTAAGAAAACAATGGTATGCTAAACAATGACCTTGTCTTTGACACCAACTAGACGGTTGAAAACAATAGCTCGGTGCCCTCCCTCAACATTGTAAAGACTGTTAGCAGCTGCATACAAGCCAATCCCGCCAACAATCCCCAGCTTCAGCAGTGCAGAGGCCGCACCACCACCAGGAACATTTGGAACTTTCATGTTCTTCAAATTCATTTTCTTGACTGAAGAGAAAATAAAAACTAAACGATCAGCTCAGCAAAACCTTTGGACAAATGCAAATGGCATGTGGAAGTTACAGATTTCAAACAAACGAAAACCATATGATACATATTCCAGAGACAATGAACTTTAAACAAAAATGAAGCTTCCACAATTTCTCATCATCAAATGCAAAACGTACAGGTTAATTTCTTTAGATTTAAGAGAAAACCAAAAGACAGAAATCGGAAAATAAAAAAAAAAGAAAGCAAAGGGTGAAATGAAAGTAATTGATCCATTTTTCGAATTTCTCAGGAATTCCGTGAATGAAATGAAAAAAATGATAATATATAATGACGAAAACTGGAATGAAACTTCCCTTTGATTAAAAAAAAAAAAAAAAAGACTCAACCTGATTTGTATTTCAAACCCGCAATGTTAATTCTTTGCCCTGAGATTTTCCCGGGAATCAAACAGAAAATAAGGCAATGGAGATGAAAGAGAAGGAGAAGACGAATATACCTTCCAATCGTCGCCGATGAGAAGAAGGGGTTTATGCAGCGTTCAGTAGGGTTTAAACTTTTCCAACAAGAAGACGAGAGGTTCGACCTCGAGGAGCGAGTGAGAGAGAATTGGGTTGGACCTTTTGTTCTGAAGATTCTAATGGGCCAAATTCCAGGCAACAATGTCCAGAGTCCAGCCCGTTAGCCCATTTGCCCCATCACTTGCTTCTCGATGCTTCTCTTTCTCATCAGTAAGCAAATAAAATAATACAATAGAAAATAATCATTCATTTTCTACCCATTTCATTCATATTTTAATTTTAATTTTGATTCCATAAAAGTTAATTACGTCTACACAATGACCATTGTTTTATGGTGGATAATTATACTCACATGTAGGCATGCGGTATAAGCATAATTGTTTGTTAATTTAGGATTACTTCGGCTTACATTTCTTCATCCATTCTTGGAAAAATTCTCATGTCATGGGTCAGTTAAACAACTCATGAAAAACAACCATCATTCTTCAACCAATCTAAGTGCATATTTGGTTTTAATTTATTTATTAAATTTTTTTAAAAAATTTAATAAAAACTTTAATTATAAATTATTTTAAATATAAAATAAATTAATCCAAATATACATTTATTAAACTTTGTCCCTTCTTTTCTAAATCCCGAAAAGTTAGGATTGATTAATTTGACTATAGTTGGGGTTGGGTAAACTATCTTTGGATATTTTTCCTATACCCATTTATTCATTGAAAATTGAGGAACAAATACAAAAGAGTGAGCATGATGTGAGCCCAAAGCTTGATAATTGGAGTTAGGTATCATTAATTCATGATCATAACTCTAGAATTCACTGAAAAATATGGAAAAATATTTCAAATAAAATTAATAATTAAGAAGATAGAATTTTATTTTTGTATAAGGACAAGTCCTCCAAATAAAAATCATAATTGAGAAGATATGAATGAATTTTCGTCTTACACATGACGGGCCTTTTTAAAAGAGATAATACAACTTGTCCACCTAATAAAAGCACTCATAGAGTACTCTTAACTGATAGAAATATATTACTAATTATTTTAAAATTACTTCAAATAGCTCAATAAATTTTATGAAAAAATTACTTATAAAAATTATAATAAAATTACAACATCAATATTCAAACCATATCATAAGCAAATAAAATTACTAATGTTTCATGCGGTTACGACAGAAATAAAGCATCAAGATATGTATATCTACAGGTCTAGCTGAGGCTAGTCCATTTTTTTAAAAGAGAAAGACAACAAAGTGTCGGTGCATATTTTCTTATAATAAAACACGAATTCAAATTTTATATCCTTTTTTTCTGTTTATAATTTTATTATTTTAATTAAATAAGAAAATGTTATATTCTCAAAATTTTTTATTAAAATTTTGAAAAGAATGATTTTATATATTTATTTAATTTTAATTATTTAAATAATTTTTATTATTTTATTTCATATAATAATTATTTTTAAATATAATTAAATTTTATAAAAAAAATTATGACTGCTTATTTGTGGCTGTTTTGCATTACTCCTCTTTATAATCAATCTCATGCCAAAATATGGACAAAAGCATTAAATACAACTTTCCAAAAAAAAATGGGAAGCATTAAATGCAAAGGATAAGGTACATGCAGAAGCCAAAATAGTTGCTTTTGTCCTCCATAAACAAAGAATTGTAGAAAAGAGACAAAGAAGAACAAATTAAGTGAGAGAAACCAGCGAGGAAGAAAAAAACGCAAACAAGAGGAGGAAGAATAACAACATCAAGCGAATTTCTTATCATCGATCAGTGGTCAAGATCACTCAAGAGAGAGCTCCCATGCAAATCAACCCGAGCCCAACAACCAATCCCAAACCCACATTCCTCCCACCTGCATCGTCCTTCTGACCATCGGAGGGCGACGGAGCTCCGCTAGCCTTGTCGGCGGTGGCCGAGGATTCAGAGGCAGGACTTTTGGATGGAGCCGATTCCGGAGACTTGGCTCCAAAAAGTTCCAATGGCAACAACACCTTGTCCACCTGGTAAACTGCCAAAGGGAACTGCTGCCTCAGCGCATTGTTGATGGAGGTCTCCGCCACGCCGCTGGAGACATTCACCTGGTTGCCTTGGCCTGTGAAGTTAAGCCCCCAGGATCCATCTTTGCCGGAAGCTTGGGTCCTGACAGGGTTGCTCACTGTAAGGAGATCAGACAGGGCGTAGTACTTGGGCGCCACGTGGTACAGAACAAGCTGCACTTTCTGCTCGTCCGTGAGGTCGTTAATGGCGCCGGATTTGAGGTTCTGAAAGGCATTGTCGGTGGGGGCGAAGACCGTGAAGCCCTCGGAGGTGGAGTTGAGCTGGCTCTGAATTTGGGTGATTTGTTGGGTGTCCTTGAGGAGGCGGATGAAGTTGGTGTACTGGCCACCTTTGGCTAGGATGCCGGTGAGATTGCCGGGGCCGGCGGGAGCGGGGGCGGGGGCGGTGGGGGTTTGGGCGTGGATCTTAGGAGTGAGGAGGAGGAAGATAGTGAGGGTGAGAAGAATGAGTGCAAGTGGAGTGGAGGCCATGTTGGTGAGTGAGTGTAGTATACTGACTACTGAGGGAGGGAGGAGGTGATGATCAGATGATGCGGTGGTGGGGAGAAAGGGGGACTTTATTGGACAAGAAGTTAGGTTAAGACTTGTTGGCATGAGCTGGCTCAAGGCTTGCATCAAAATACAAAATTTCAAATGACAAATGAAAGAGAAAATACACAAATAGGACCTAATACTGATGAAGAAGATTACAGCAGAAGATTCATCTTCTTATGAAAGAATAGACAATGAAAATTAAATCGGGCCCACATAAATTTTACTGTAAAAAACAAATTTTAGCATTGGCTGCAATGATAGATAAATATTGTGCTACTCTCTAAAGCAAGCAGAATGTTGCGGAGATGAATATATAGCTAGCAGAGTCAAGTCAAGCATTAAACAATTTACATGAACATAAGTTTCTTGCCTGTGCCTCTTTTCTAGGTCATATCTGCTCATAGAAATAAATATATAGTAGGTGTAGGTGGCACATACCATCGAAAAAGACTGAATTTTGTATGCATACAGGTCCATTTATCGTTTCAGTACAATTGAAGTTTGTTCAAAGGATCAAATCAAAGTCTTCATTATATGATTACGCCAAAGGGCAGCTGAGGAAAATACATTATATAAATGTGTATAAGTTGGGAGTTTGGACAAACAACAACAGTCGTAAAATTTGGTGGTTGGCAGCCTGGCATATGTAAACATAACATGTGGGATAACATTAACCACTAATAAACAATTAATTTGATGATATTATGTTGTGGATTATGAATGTTTCTGTAATATCATTGTTTATCATTATCAGAAATACAGTCTTATTAAGCTGTTGGGTCACTTTGGCCCATATGATGGGGCCATCTCCATCACCTAACAAATAGTTTTCTTATGCAACTTATTTTTAATATTCTATAGCAATTCAGATTTCAGTACCTGAGGAGTCATGTTCAGATGACATGGTCGCCAGTAGTAATTATAGAACTCTGCAAACAGACTGAAGTCATTGTTAAACATTGCACATTTGATTTTGTTGCAAAAATGCTTCTGTTCCAGGAAAGTGAATTCTTAGGTAAAAGAGTGACGAGCCTTAATATGACAAATGAATAAAATTTGTCATACCATGTGCAGTGCACTAAGAAATATGAAAAGGATGGAGAAAATCCAGATCCAAAACCAGCGAGTCAGCGACAGCATCAAAAGCCTGGATTCATGATTTTTTGGATCATGTAATTTACTCTTCTGGTGATAAGAATCTGCTTTATAAATATTGGCATAGCAGAACAATTTTTTGCTGCTAGTCCATTTGAGTTAACAAAGTAAGAGAAGTGAGGATTGGAGTAGTTATACATAGCTTATAGTTGATTTTCTTGCACTGATGAAGTGAAAAACAAATCAATTTCGACTTTCTAAGTGGGTTTGTCCTCTGATCAATTTAAATTGTGGCACATTACTATGGGTGGTCAGAGTACATCAACCAAAAAAAAGGGTTAAACTATAGGTGGTTAGAAGGAATAAACTCTTTATTGTGTGTTCAAATCAATTTCATAATCACGAAATTAAGTTTGGGGAGTTTTTAATTTGGGATCATATCAGTTAAAAGTTTGAGTTAACTGGGGGCTTAATCGAATTTATCATTGTTGCAGCCCTACCAGAAGGTAGAATGATGGAAGGTGGAGTTCTTTCTGCCTAAGCAATTAGCCTTTGCATGGTAAGTATTGAGAATGATTCACAGCAATGACTGTGAGACACTCTAGTCAAAGACAAAAGGAGAAAAATTGAACATGATACCTAATATACAAACTTCAAATTTTTAAGTCCATGTATGGTTCTTCAAGTTACGTGTTATCAAAACTGCTATTTGGCTATTTTGCATTGAATTAGTAAAATTTATTTATGTATATAGGCGATTCCATCTTTCTTCTAACGAGTGGCCTTTTCCCCAAGATCGAACATGGCGGATATAACCTTGGCAATCCCAAGGCACATTGTTAATCTGCAGCACAAGATGTGAAACACTGCCAAAAAGGAGATGAAGATATATATATTCCTTCCGTTGAAACCAGAGCAACCATGCCCTGCACTCACCAGCAACCATAAATTATAGATTATATATATAAATATCAAAGACCTTTGTTCAATAATTTAACAAATGGAAGAAAAGACTATTTTATTTCAAATAGCGTATTGTCCTATTAACAAATATTATTCCTTCAAACTAGTCTCTTACACATAACTTTTTTTTTAATAAATGTACGGCAATTAAGCAAGGTCTTAAAAGCGAGCCAGTATCAATTTTGTTCAACCATTATCAGTCACCACCTACCACAAAGTTAATTGGCCTTTTATTTTTTCGGCCATCAATGGGCCATAGGCTGAAAGCATGAAACAATGAGCACGTGCTTGTCTGGTTGGCCTGTGCTGATGTAAATTCGGCCTAAAAGCTGGACCTTCTAAACGAGGAGGTGGGCTCGTTTTAATAGACTTCTTTGAAGCCCACCCCAATCAGCAGGGCCCAAGTTGAGGTCTCTGTATTCTCTTCTCTTTCCTTTTCCAGTTTTCACAAAGGAACGCACAACACAGACACGACTCCTTCCTCTGGTTCCATCTTCTTGTTGTAGCCATTTCTCAGATCCTTCGAGCTCAAGATCCGAGTATCCCATCTCTCTCTCTCTGCTTTCTCTCACACTCTGAAAGTGGAGGGGGTGGTGGTGGTGGTGGTGGTGGTGGTTGTGGATGGCAAAAAACAACAAGTACACCTCTATTAACTTCAACCACATCTACGACAAAAGCATCAGCACCAGTTCTAGCACCAACCCAGCAAAGAACCCATCTCCCTCTCCTTCCCCTTCTTACTCTGCTGCCTCCTATTCTGCAATCTCTGCCCCAAACAAACCTCATGGCCGTATTCTGGTTCTAACCCGACCCACACCCAAACCCGTTGCGTCTCCGGCACCACCACCCTCGCAACAACCAGTGAAGCCGATCCAACAAGTCCCAGATCAACCCCACTTCGAACCCGGATCAGACGCGATCTCACTTCGTCCCTTGGGTCGCACTGGAACCGGGTCATCTCTTTCGTCCCCTGTTCTGAACCATGACAAAGATAAGAAGTTGCCTCCTCCGCCCCTGATGTCTCCGAAACAGGACAAATTCGTGCCGCCGCACCTTCGGCCGGGGTTCGTGCGGAGGGAGGAGGGGCCTGGACCGGAAGTGGTTCGGTCCAGGGATGCGGCACATCGGCGGCAGGGGCATGCCGGTTCTCCGGGCCGGTTTGGGGAAGACGGGCGACCCAAATCGGGTGGGAATCGACCAAGTTCGAGTGGATGGTATGTATGTTCGTCTTCTCAATCCAGCTGTGGGTTGTTTAGCTAATCATTCATCCTTTAATATCATTGAGTTTTTTGTGGTTTGTCCTTTCCTGAATTTTAATGCAACGTGCTGGTGGTAGGTAGCACCAACACCAATGGCTATATCAATATTCAATTCTTTCTTTAGGTGGATAGATAATCGTTATATGAATTTTTATTGGATTGTAACTCGCAGAGGGGTGAGGCGGTTGTTGCAGTCAGAAGATGGAATTTTATTAGCAATCAAGTTAATAATCATCGGATAAATCATAAATGTGCCTGAGGAAAGATGTAGTTTCTTCTAACTGCATGGCTTGCTCATCAATCTGTTCTGCCTAGTTTTCTAGTTTTCTAGATCTGCCTAGTTTTCTAGATCTGTGTTGTACCATTACATCATGTAGGAGTATTTCTGAATGTAACTGTTAATTCCATTGACTATTTTTGAATTGCAATAAGTCTACAGTTGCCGTGTTTGCACTTTGCATCTGTAAAATTCAAAAAATAAAAACAAAAATTACATGGCCTTCAAGAGTCTGGATATACTTCTTTTAATCAAAAGACATCAGAGGGGAATTACTATTTGGCAATGAATCAGGAGTTAATTAATATAGTTATATGTGTTTAGCAGATGGGAGTGATAATGCAAGAGCATATAAATCATATAGTGATGGAGATCTTATTTGCTGTCTACACTATCTGCTCTGGTTAGGTGCATGGAGAATGATCTGTGTCAGAAAGTCCAAGTTGTTGTCCTTCATGTTTCTTCAGTTGATATTCAGGATGGATTAGGTAACTTGAGAGTTATGGGGATGGAGAAACTAGGTTGGCCTGAAGAAAATGTATCCAGTAATCCAACTCTAACCATTCTGTCAACAAAAATTGGTCATCTTTGGAATTTAATTGTACAACCTGGAAGCTGTATCTGGTTGCAGATCGTATTTAAGAAACTTATTCTGAACTTCTTTTTAGTTCTGCCACTCAATTAGGAAATGACACTTTCCTCAGCTTTCTAGAATCTTTTACCCCTTTTTATTACTTCCAACTTGGTGTGCTCTTCTTTGTTGCCTTTATGTGGCATTGCTCCCTTATGATGACAGTCATGTTGGATTTGTCATCTTGTGTTTGCAAATCTTATTGTAGATATTAGCTAAGTATAGGTTCTAATTCCTTCAGATATTTGCCAAAGATGCAATGTTCTCAAGTGGATGGTTTTCCATCATGACTTACCCATTGTTTTTGTTATATTGCTAACTTTAGTTTAGGTTCTTTACTTCTTAATGCATTAATGGCTCCATTTGCACAATATAACCATTTTATGTTGTCTTCATCTTCACTTCTGTTGGTTTGTTTTCCTGATATAATTTCCAATATGAGTTAAACATTCAAAATACAAACCATTAAAGGATGACTGTTGTTTATGGTTTTTACATTGAATCGGAAGGACTAGAGGCAGTACTTTTTGAATGAACAACTTACACTAGTGACTTATTTATTTGCTTTATTTTCCTTTGGTTCTCCAACAATAATTGGGCACAATTTTACAGCTGGATGTAAGAACATAGCATGTACCATGCTGTAGAACTTTTATTGTTTGATTGTGCCTCTGCTGCTTTAGCTTGGCATAGAGACTTTTTAAAGAAGTGCAGGGATGGAGGTACTTGGTTAAGAATGTGCAGTGTGTTTTTTGGGGGCATAGCTATCCAGGCATTCAGTTCATGACTCTTGTCTTACTGTACTAGTAAGTGGGTTATATCCTGATGTCGGGGCATATTTTGTCGAGCTATATTTTTATGCCTAGAAGCATCAGAACCAATCTGTTTCCACTTAGAATTATGGTGAACTTAGATCACAGAACTGGTTATCAACCATAGAGAAGAAAAAAGGGGGGGGGGGGGGAATATATTATGTCTTAAATTTATTTGAAAGAATAAGTGTGTTGTTGGATATATCTTCTCAATATATATTGGTGATATGCTACGTTAAAACTTTTCAATGCATTTTTTTTTATATCAAGTGTATGTTTGATATGGGGGTAAAAATAATGATGATTTATGAAAATTTCATCCCATTTTTATTCTTGTATCAAACTGACGCCGCGGCCCAGAGCCCAAGGCACAAGACTCACACCATTCTGGCTCAAATATGTGTGTGAAATTCGTTATTTCCATGTTAAATTCTGCCCATTATGAAAAAAAAAAAGGATTTTACTTAACATTTCCATGACTTTGACAAAATGTCTTTGCGCAGAACGGTTACCCAAGTAATTCTTTCCTGAGGACGAAGATAAATGCATTTCGTATGAGAGATCGGTTCTTCAGGCCAATTCACTGCATGTATCCTTTGTCCCTCTGGAATTGACATCAATTTTCACAAGATGGCATCTCAAATCATTGAAGATGAATCCTGACCAGGTGGCAGCTTTTCAACTCCTAATGTCGGAATTTCTAACAAATTTTGATGTGCTGATGCAGAGTAAGGTTCTAACACCCAAGGTCTTCTGTTAGTTGGTGTTTGGCCCTCTTTTATAGTGTAGAATCAACATATATTTTTATTCCCAGCTAAACTGGTTTTGACTGTTCTGAAGGGCGTGCCTTTGTAATTTGAGCAGATGTTGGTTGAGTCTTCGAGAGGAGATCCAATCCTTTTCACTTTCAGTTGTATTTTGTTTGACTCAATTTGTTTGTTATTTTAGCCAAGTCACATTCATTACACAATGGCTTGGCTTGTTCAATGCCTATATTGGCTAGAAATGTTTCATATTCAACTCAGCAAGGCTCAGATCATGTTGACACGAATTGAATACACACAGAGTATTCCCCTACAGAGTAAGATACCGCCTGTGACGTTCATCACGAGCCACTGACCTAGAAAAAATATGAAGAGAACAATAATGAAAGGTAACGAATAATATTACATTTGGCATTGATAATTGAATTGATTTGCATTCTATCAAATTGTCTGATGCTTCTAATAACTGATGTCATTAGATAGTAATTCTCCTCTTTCTCTGTTATAATAAATATTTACGTCATTATAGGCATATTAAAATGTGAAATTTTAATAAAATAGAGAAACAAAAGAAATTTTAAATGCTGAAAATAATAAGAACTTTGCGCTTGTTTTCCCCTCTTCGGGGGTAAACACTAATTAGAAGACTCAACAATCAAAATTCCATTTCTTTTATGGCAACTTTTCCTCTCAAGCCACTAAGCAGATCTACAACCGATGATAATAAATGGAAATTGCCACCATTCTATCAGTAACCAAAGTGAAATGCAACTACTGGACCACCCTGTCTTTCATCAGCATCCTCATGCTCCACCTGAAATTCATTAAAAACAAGGTTGCAATATCAGGCTTGGAACGTGAAAGAAATTTTAGGCCCCACACATCTCTAAACTCGGTATATGTCAAGCATGAAGAATATTATGTTACAGAACCCATTTAAAATCATAAGATGACACCGCACGCATCATTCATGCAGTCACTTAGTTTGGTATTGCTTGAGCTTCTCAAAAGTTACTTCTAAAAATTAAGGATGAAAGTTAGTGCCTCTTATTTGAAATTGGTAATGGGCATGGCCTACTGAAATGATAACAGAAGTATGGATCTACAATGCCATAAGTTGCATGCATGCCACAAATTGTTGGCAAAATCTACACCATTGAAATAATATTTATTTATTCAATAGTTATCCAGAATCGTTATTTCAATGGTGTAGATTATACCAATAACTTGTGGCATTATAGAATGATCCATAACTGAATATCAACAATTATACATATCAGACAAATGAATGACTACTCTAGTATTGTTCCCCAAAGATGGGATTAAGTTCTCACTCACAGAAATTAATTTGTCTCAGAACAAATATGAAATATCTAGCAGCTTTTAAAAGAACTGACACTTCTTTTTTTAATAGAAAGAGACAGTATTTAATTACCTCAACAAGGACCCTTGCCTTCTTCTGTGATTTAGCATCAAGGACATCCTTCTCAAGTCTCTTTGAAGTGAAGGCTGACTTGCTTTTCCCTCTCCCGTGAGCAACTACGTCTGCCTCTTCATCTTCAGCACTTCCAGCTGCATTACTAATCTCCATTATGCTTGTGATTTTTAAAATAAGAGTGAATTTCATATTTTTTCAAATTTAAAAACAGAGAGCTTCTCCATATCAGGCTTTCACCTCCAATAAATAATGATATAATGCACGCATAACACACACAAAACAGCTGTCTTATGCAACTGAGCATTTGAATTACTAGCTAATAGCCTAATAGGTATATAGACACCAGCATTCTAAGTGACTGGCAATGTAGATTTTTTTTTTTTTTTGGTTGCGGTTCTTTGACCATTTGCAAAGTTTGTATGAATTACAATAACTTGAAAGTTATCAGAAGACATGATTGTAAATCAGCGAACATTGTTCTAAATATTTTCCCTTTGTCATCAGAATTACTGTAATTTTATGATTAAAAGATACAAAGACTTTGAAGATCTGAAAATATGGTCAAATCTTGAAGAAATAAAGACATGCAAGAAACCACTTAAGCAAAAATTATGCAGCCAAAAAAATTCTCTTATCTAAAACTTTTGGCACTTATATTGAAGTTGAAAACAAATAAAGAGAATACCGCTGACCCATTTATTATGTTTACTCTGCTCAGTGCAAGACATGACTTGCCTAACCAAATGATCAGGCATATCCTATTTAAAATTCCTGCATTTGGGTTTCGATTATGCAAAAGCAAATTATTTGGGTCTTGAACATGCAAAAGCAAATTCCTTTCAAAGAGTGAGCAAATATTTACAGAAGGTTTTTGAATCCCACTCTCCTATTTTAGAAGGATCAGATAAGCATATGTCACTACACAGAGAAAATTAAAAAAAAAAAAAAAAGCCATCCACACACACACACACATATATATTTTAACATATGAAAAAAATCAATGCATATTGCAAAGCTTCCAAAACAAACTTTACCATTTTCATCAACATCATAATCACCCTGAGACTCATGAATTGCAAAACCACCAAAATCCTCTATGTCATCTTCGTCTTCAAGTTCATCGCAACCTTCTACATATTCTACCTCTGGCTCCTATTTAATCCAAAAGCAAAATTAAGACATTAAAACAGTGAGACAACATATTAAGAAGTCAAATTGCAAACAGTTTTGATTGAAACATAATTGAGAACAGAGAAAAAAATTGAAAAAAAATATTAGTAAATACATACCTCTTCATCTTCTTCATCAGCAGGTCGAAGTTTCTCCATATCAAGAATTTTATCGTACTCTTCAAGAGGATAATTGTATATGTTACTTGGTTCATAAACTCCTTTTTGAAGACGTTCCAATAGCTCCTTTTCAATAGACTAGTAAAATAGAAAAGCACCACTGAGGAAAGCAAAGTCAACATACAATTAATGTGAATAGATAACATTAGCATTAATTAAAACCTTTTCTAACAAAGCTGCTTTTTCGGCCTTCTCTTCTCTTCTAGCCTCTCTTTTTCTCTTTCCTTGGAGTTGTCATTATTTTCTCCCTGCAACAACATTATAATCATGCTATTGTGTGGAAAAAATGGCATAAACTTTATTAAAATGACAGTGCAAATACCAATAAAGGAGATGATGGGTTGTCATATAAATATATCATTTAAAATAGTATCGGAAAGAGACAAATAAGCGGAAAATGGATGAATCCCAAAAAGCACTATGCAATAGTACCAGGTAAACATAAGATATCAAAAAACAATCTTTAATGAAGAAAAAGATTCTACAATATTCTAATAACCAGAATTTTCTATTTAAAAAAATTATTAACAAGTATCTATACTTTGCAATGGAACAAAGGACACACAGTGCATATATGGGAAGGGAAAGTTGGGAAAAAATATTTGATAAGTGTGCAAAGGGATTACATCTATCTTAGACAGCTAGGATTGCATAATTTACATCTATCTAAGGGCTAGGATTTGTTTTGAAGTTGGGGTTTCTATCCTATATAAAGGAATTTTGAAGGCTGTAAGGACCAAGGAGTTAGTTCAGATTTTATTAATAACAGAAGTTTTCTTCTATTTTCCTATGGTTTCTAACCAGAAGGCTGTCCTTGACTGTGTTTTAGATCTCCTCCCCATTCTTTTCTTTCCCTATTTTCTCTTGAGTTCCACAGATTTAACCCTAGGCCTATTATTCCTGCATCACTATGTGTCTTGGCGCATGCTTGGATAATTGGTGTAGAATTACTTTTGAGCAGAATGTATTTTGGAAAAATAACTTTAGGAAGAATGCTTATATTTGGGAATTTTAACTAGAAACTATGCAAAAATGAGTTTTGTTTGGAACTGGATAGTATTAGATAAAATTTCTTTAAGGTGTCAAATTGCCCAAAAAGTATAAAAGTTATTTTAAGATATTGGGTAAATATTAAAAGTGAGGACAAGGTTGTAAAATTACAACCAGTTATTTCTGCTCCAATGGATGTTTGAGCACTAGAATTAATCGTGATGGTGGCAGCCAAACTTCCATTTGGCTTATCTGTTTGCCTGAAATGATGTTTGACAGTGCAAACATAAATGCTCGTAATTTACTTAATCCTGAGGACTTGCGGTTGCATATCTACAACAATAACAGTGGGCCCGTGTTTGAAGTTTGAACATACATGTGAAGGTACATTGAACAGTCAAAACTCAAAAGTAAAGGAGGCCTTGGATAAATTCCATTATTTTAAGATAGATGCCAAATTGAGCCTAAAATTTATGCCACGAATAAATCATTAATTAAAAATCAGATATAAGTTATACCATGTCGGGTTCTTGAAGTTTTACTTCATATGGTAAATTCCTCCTGTGATAATTTTGTGCATTCACAGCTAAGTTTTCCTTTTGCTAATGGAATTTCTTGACAAAAAGAAGAAGAAGAAGAAGAAACAAATGAGAATTCAATTTCAAACCTTGTCTTCAAAGCAAGTTTCCTCATGCGTATCCGCATTTGCTTCATTTTGGTTAAACGTTGCTTGTTTTGTGTACAAGAAGCTTGGGCCAATACATATGTCAATGCAAAAAAGGTCAGGCAGACAACTAATGTCAACAATTTATGAGTAAAACATGGACTATTTAAACATTGCAGAGACTACATTGATCTTCAGTACCAGATATTTGTCAATGATTTCAAGTGCCTTCTCATAATTCCTAGGCAACTTAACTCTTTCCCACAAATCCTTCGGCATGTGAGTTCTTTCTATAGTTTTCATGTAAAGGTAAAACACTCCTGCAGTATCCCAATGCAATAGTATCATTATTTGCATACTCGGTGAATAATTCTGACTTTATTGCAGTTTCCATAGACAACTATATCACACAATCATTGATATGCAGAAGCAAATTGTTCCATATAGGCACATGAAGAGCATAATGGATAGACAAGGTGAGAAATCAAAGTCAAAATTTTCACCTCAGCTTAGCTAAGGCGTGCAGTTTTGTTCATATCCCACAAGCATTTCATCCATATGCATTAATCTCAAGCTGAAGTTTACCAAAATTGAGAGAAGAGACCCAAATGCAGAAAAAGGGCAAAAGAAAAACAGAGAAAGTGAGCAAAACGTACCGTTGTCATCTCGAATGGTGGCATAGCGACTATTGGCTAGAGGGCACGAGCTTCGGTTACAGATTCCAGTGACGTTATAAGGATTTCTACAAAACTTCCCCGTTGTGATTCTACAAAAGCCAGAGAAAGCGGTGACGACGATGGAACGTGACGTGGAACAGAAAAACACACGGGGAAGGGAAAGAAAAACTATAAAGCTGAAAAGGAGAAGAGGGGAACTTTACTTGGCCATGAAACTGCAATGGTTGTGCCTGATAACTTGCCATATAACCTCGTCATGCTGCATCTTTCTGGGTTCTTCTTCGCTATCACTGCCTTAACAAAAAACTGGGACTGAGCAATTCAGATTTTTCAATGGTTGAATTACGTACGGACACTGAGTTCCTTCGGAAGCTTTTGGCTGAGACTGGGACTCCAGAGTCCAGTCACCGCCGAAGAAGGACAAGAAGACGATGACGCCTTTCAATGAAACGCCGTCGTTTAGGTTTAGCTTCTGCTTTTCGGGGAAACTGAGTCGGCGTACAACTGATAAATTATTATTTTAAGGTATAAAATTTATATAATTAATTATTTAATTATTTAATATAATCAATGACATATTCGTAGTTTATTAGTTTGTATAAACCAAGGTTCTGAAAATCGGACCGGTTACTGAACCGGTCGAGGTATTGATTCAAGGGTCAATAGTCGAACCGTGGTTGAACCGGAATATTAATTAAATATATATATAATTATTTATATACTAATAAAATAAATAAAAATTATAAAAATATAATATAAATCAATAATAAAATTATTTAAAACATAAAAAAATAATGTAATAAAGCAAAACAATGTTACATTCATATAAGAAAACAACAAAATAATGTTATAAAATAAAAATATTACATGTATATAAACAACACAAGTTTAACAATGTTTCATCAAAAATAGTCATAAAAAAATTCACAAATTATACAGAATCATCATAATCAGCATTAATTCGTTGAATATCTTCATCAAAAAAATCATCTTCTTGTTCATCTCCACCATTATGATCATCATCCAATGAAGGCTGCATTGTTGCTTCAGACATTCCAAATTCAATATCAATATCTCCGCCTTCAAACAAAATAAAAGACTTAGTTAATAATAATACTGTAATACATAATGTCAATACTTCTATATAGAACTATAAGAATAAGACTCACCAACATGATAAGAAGGAATGACATTGTCTTGATAGATTAAATTTTCAATTTCTTCATTATCAAACTCTGGCTCGGGATCTTCTTCCATCACCCAAAAGTCAACATTATCAATACTTTCATAATCAATTGGATCATAAGTCCTTTTCTTTCGATGCAACCTAAAATAAATAAATAAAGTATTATAATAATTTTTCAGTTTGCTAACCTAAAAGTTTTAAACATAATAAATGACGTCATTAATAAAGAAGTATTAAATACTTAAATTATTAATATAACTGGATTTAAGACGCAAGTTATAAGCAACATATACAAGATCATTGAGTCTTTGATGCTCTAGCCTATTCCTCTTTTTAGTATGAATTTGTTCAAAAAGACTCCAATTTCGCTTCGCATCCTGAGGAAGAAGCTGTTTGACTAAGGACATGATATGCTATCTTTTTCAAATATGGAGTACTAGTACTAAACAATGTCCACCATTGATTTACATAGAAATGAATATAATTCTCAATATCAACTATCAATTATATATTATAGGTTTCAAAATATTAAAATAAATCAGCATATAAAAATAAAATTACTTACTTGGTTGAAGCTCCTTGAAAGCTTTCAAAGCAGTTGGCCTTTTCAAAACTTTTCTTGCGCTCCCGATACACCTGGATCTCCTTCAATGCTTTAATTGAATCACTACAAAGGCTTTTTTATATCAAACAAGTTAAGTAAACCTTGCATGACCCTGTGCTTCTCAATGAATTTCTCATCATAAAAGAAAGCAGGATTTAAAAAGTAAGATGCTGCATGGAGATTCTGATGCAAGTGCTTATCCCATCGAGCCTTAATGATTTCTGTGTAAGGCTTGTACAAGTTTTTTCTATTCTTAAACATATGTTTGATAACATTTTTAGCCCTTTGCATACCTTCATATACATATCCCAATGAAGGTTTTTCATCAGCATCTACAATCCTCAACAATCTAATTAAAGGGCCTACAATCTTCACCACAGTAAAGCAATCATCCCAAAATTTATTGTCCAAGATAATATCACTAACAGCTTTCCCACTAACACTTCTGCCTAACTTGTGTCCAGTGAAATACTTGTCTACAACCAAATCTTGTAAGTCTTCCTTGTATTCATAAATACTTTTTAAAGTAATAAACACAGTAGCAAAACGAGTAGCTCCTGGATGAACAACTTCCTTCCAACTTGGCCTTTTTCTAAGCCAAGACAAAAATACCATATGGTTGTAAACAAATATAGTTATCTTTTGAAGCACGGGATGCAAGGTTAGCTATATGAGGCATGCTGTCAATATCTTTCAAAATGAGATTCATGCAATTGGCAGCACAAGGAGACCAAAAAATATGTTCATACTTATTATGAATAAGTCTACCAGCTGCCACATAATTGGCTGCATTGTCAGTCACCACATGCACAATATTACTGGGTCCAACGCATTCAATCACATCAACAAACAAGTTAAATAATGTTGTGGCATTTTTCACCATGTTTGAAGCATCAACAGATTTCAGAAAGGACATACTAGCAGGACAATACACTAAAAAATTGATTAGAGTTCGTTGTCTTTGATCAGTCCAACCATCAGCCATAAGTGTACAACCAGTTTCTTTCCATGAAGCTCCGATAAACTATCAACAAGTAGCTGACACTCATTCTTAACATCTCCCAACAAGTGAACCCTCATTTCATCGTAAGATAGACCTTTAAAACCAGGTCCAAATACCAGCAATCCCATCCAATTGCAGCTTGAAAATAAGGTGATTGAAATTGTATTAAATGGAATGCCTGCATCAATCATCCACCTGGTTATTCCTAATTTAGCCTTATGTATGACCTCTTTGCTAACAAAAACACTTTTTAAACTTGGTTGGGCTCCTGGAGTTGTCCTTGGTGCAAAATAATTACCAATTGGTTGGGAAGCACTTGCTTTTCTTTTACCTTTGTCTCCAATACGTTGCATCTTAGTTGGTGGAGGTGGAGGAGTAATCTCTTGCTCTTCTTGTTCCTCTGCTTCATTATAATTATCACTGAAGCTCACTTTATCATCCTTATTTTTTTTTTTTTGTTCCAAATGTGCTAACATTTGGCACTTAACATCATGAGGAACTTTTTTGCACGAAACTATTTGTCCTTGTTTTCCTGCAAAATGCTGCTTCATCCTATTAATCCTTCCTCCTTTATATCGTATCAAACAAAATAAACATGTGTACATTGGCCTCCCATTTTCGTAAGCTAAACTAACATGTTTCCATGCTGGATCACTTTTTTCACGACTAGAACTTGAGGAGGATTGTTGGTCAACAGTGTTACTCTCTACTGTCTGATTATTAGAATTATTCATATCTGAAAAAGTAAAATTTACAAAATCAAAGGGCTATAGACAGCCATATGCAGTCATAGGTACAAAACAGAAGTCATCAAATCAAAATTTTTCATCATGTAGATTTTTCTCTTCCAGTTTTTTTCGTTTCCACTATCTTCTTCTAAATTGTCGTTTTCGTTCTATCCGAGTCTCCTCCTTTTTCTGCTGTCTATTCCATCTTTTTCTTGGTTTTTCATTGCTACAGCCTACAGCCTACACTACACATGCAAGCAACAACGAGAATTTAAAGCAATAGAGAATTTAAATTATGCAGACAGCTCTACCTAGAGCAATGTGGGAGCTACGGTGTGGAGGCGGACGCTGGCACTGCTGGCTAGGGGACGCCGGAACTGCGGTGGGGAGGCGGAGCTGACTGCGGTGCTAGCTGCGATGCTGGCTGCAGTGCTCGCTGGCTGCGATGCTGAGAGCCGGAGGTTGCGAACGCTGGCACTGCTGGCTGGGGTACGCTGGATCTGCGGTGGGGAGGCGAAGCTGACTGCGGTGCTCGCTGGCTGCAGTGCTCGCTGGCAGCGATGCTGAGAGCCGGAGGCTGCGATGCTGCATCTGCGATGCTGTGTCTGCGATGCTGCGGTGCGGTGCTGCGTCTGCGATGCTGCGGTGTTGCAATGTGGAACGACCGAACGAATGCCGAGGGTTTCAAATTTCGACTGCTTCAATACGACGTCGTCGAGCAATTTTTTTTTGTAAACTATGGAACGAAACGACGTCGTTTCAATTGATAGGGTAAAAAAAAAAAAAAGGAACCGGCAACCCGTATAGCCCGGTATCGGGTTGACCGGTTTGACCGGTTTGGAACCGGTTCACCGGTTTTTGAACTCGCCGGTTTTGATAATCAACCGGACCGGCGATGGAACCGGTTCCCGGTTCGACCGGTTGAACCGGCCGGTCCGGTCCGATTTTCAGAACACTGGTATAAACTAAGTCTAAGCTTAATTTATCTATATTGTTATAAAAGAGATTATTTTTTTTAGTCTCAAATTTTTAATTTTTTTTTAAATTTTTAATTTTATAAAATTTATTAATAATTAATTAAATACAAATAAATAAAATAATAAATACAAACATTATATTTTATAATTAAAATTATTTTTAAATATAGAGAATTATTTTTTTTACATATATTATTTTAATTATAACTATTTTCAAATACAAAAGTTATCCTTTACTTTTTTACAAAATTAAATAAAAAATATAAATTAAAATTCACTACTTAAGATGCTAATTAAAAAAATTCATAAAGAGAAACACAAATTTATTTTTTTTTAAAAATCATTAATAATTAATTAAATGTAAATATAAAATAATAAATACAAATATTATATTTTATAAATAAAACTAATTTTAAATATAAAAAATTATCTTTTTTTTACATACACTATTTTAATTAATTTTAAATATATTTTATCTTTTTACAAAAATGTTTAAATTTAACTAATATTAAACCCTGATAACAAATTATAAAAAAATTATAATAAATTAATTTATAAAAATATTTATATAAAAAAAATAAAAAAATATAAATTGAAAGATACAATAGTATCATTTAAGATATTAGTATAAAATAATACTTTTACATCACAATCATTTCATGTTTGTTATATAATGATATTTAAGACTCAACATAGTCCAAGAATCGAGTTTATTTGAAGTTATATAATATATATTTTTAAAAATATTATCTCTTATTTATTATTAAAATTAATATAATATTATTATATTATTATTTAAATATTTAAAAAATATTGTATTTTAAAATTTGTTATTTTTAAAGACAAAATTTTTATGATTTAATTTATTAATTCTATATATTAAAATATAAATTATGTTTAAAATTCGATTCATTCTAATTCTAATCCAATTTTAGTTATGCCACACATTGACTTGATTTTTTTTTTTTCTGGCATAGTAGATGAGAGAAAGCAAAAACAAGAAAACTAACTGCACTCTAGTAAAACAAATGCCCATTGCACAAAATCAACCGATTATGATTATGAATAAGAGTTGATTAAATTTGTAGAATTAAACTGTATCTTATAAAAGTTTTAAGTATTAAATGATTTATAAATATTATTATAATTTTTATTAAGGCTCGTAACATAGTTTAATAATTTTTTTTTTAAAAAATAAAATAAAAATTATGTTTAAAATTAGTAAAATATTAAGATATATTTATTCATCTTTTTTATATATATATATATATATCGTAATAAATGTTGAAGTTTAAGAATTTAATAAAAAAATTTTAATATATACGATAACTATTTACAAATAACTTAAATTGAGGGTCCGAGTGTGTGTATATATATATATATATACTCGGACCCTCAATTTAAGTTATTTATAAATAGTTACCGTATGTATTAAATTTTTTTTTATTAAATTCTTAAACTCAACATTTATTACGATATATATATATTTGTGTAAAATTCGTGAACCAACCATTGTTTTGGTCTGTAAGAAAGAAAATCGCGCACCCACTCACGGCGACAAGGACCCACAAGTAGCGTTCTTCGCAATTTCGATGGCAGAAAAGTATTGAGACATGGTGGTGCTGCCGGTGGTGAAGCTGGGAACGCTTGCCTTGAAAACCTTCTGCAAACCCATTGCCAATAGGCTCAAGAAGGAGGCTGGCTATCACCCAAAGTTCCGTCACTTCATCATCAACCTTGCCCAGGTCCTCTCTCTCTCTCAATCACCATCTCCTCCATGTTTTTCTTCGTTTGTAATTTGTTTGCGGGCTTGCCTTAGGATTTGGAATCTACTTTAACTTGTGGGTTCTTAAGATATGCTTTGTCTCTGTTTGATATGGGCACTTTGTACCATTTTCATTTCTCTGTTTCCATTTTGCTCTCGCACTGCTGGCTGTTGAATCCTCGAGTGATCGAGGAGAATTCATGTCAGTAGTAGTACACTTTAATGTGAGGTTCACACAGACACTCGTGATTCTGTATCAGGTCAATCACAGATTTACAACAAGAGTGCAAAGACGCATTTATGGTCACGCAACTGATGTTGCAATACGCCCTCTGGATGAGGAGAAGGCTGTCCAAGCCGCTGCTGATCTTCTCGGAGAGCTATTTGTGTTCACGGTAATAGTCTGGACAATATCATTAAGCTTTGTGCATATTCTTTGGTGGTGCGTTTTACTGTGTTGATGATGCTCTTGAAGTGCTGAGAGATAGTTGAATTGATGCTGAGTTCATCTAAAATCATTACAGCATCTCAGAATTATTCTACATATACATGAAAGTATATGAGTCCACAATCCCAGGAGTGCATTAGTCTTTCTGTCAGCTACAAACGGCTACCCTTATACTAGGTGAATTAAAATTTTGGTCCTGAACTTGAGTAAATAACAGACATATTTCTCGCTAAAATTGTGGGGGGTGTCAATAATCATGTTCCACTCTCCACATCCCATTCCATTCCCAGTCTTCAGTTTTTCTTCTTAGGAGAATAGTAAATGTCAGGGTGATACAATAACTCGATGTGGAGTTATGGCTTGTGCTCATAAAGTAATCTAAAGTCTACTTACTCTCTTTATTTTCTTTTTCTTTTATTAAAATTAAAATTTTCCTCTTCATGGGTTTTTGGTTTGATTAGAGTGACTGGCAAGAAGAAGAATTAAGAAGACCAGTATTAGCTACAAAGCAGTAGAAGTGCTCAAGTTCTCCCAACAAAACCATGGAGTTGATGGATACGTCTGAGTCATGATTAAAATCAGCTCCCTAAAGGACAGAAATATTGTCAACCTCCCACTAAACTTCAGTATCAATTTCCATGGATATGACCTTTTTGTCCTAACAATTCTTAGTTGTGTTTTTCACTGAATGAATGTAAGCCTATATTACTTGTGAAATAATGTCAATTTCTTAGCTTTTATTTGAACAAGATTCATGTGGGTCATTTGATCATTTTACAGTTTTGTTCAATATTTCAATACGTATAAAGGACACTTCTGTCCATGAAACTGACAGACCTTTGGATCATTATATAGCATTTATTCCACCAAAAAGAAAAGGAATATATTACATTTTAGCAGAATTGATTCACCTTATTTCATAAACTTTCATGATATATATGTATATGTAAATCTTTCTCGAAACAGAAAGGCAAGCATTTCTGATCCATTTTTTGTCTTCATGTTTGTTTTTGTATTTAGAGAAGTTCAGTTAACTAAGCTTTGATCTTACTAGTTACAGGATAATGAGTTGTTCTTGATTTTACATAGTCTTCCTTCTTTAGTTGCTTTTCAATGCAATTAATGATAACCATATATAACAGGGAAAGCTATCCTGCCTCAAATATATGCCTATAGCATTGGGGACTGAATTAATAGATTCTACTCAGACAGAGACTTCTTATTCCAACATTTTTTGTTGGGAAGGTTTGAACTTCATCAATAATGAATGGGCTTGCAATTTTTATGCCCAGTAATCCTTTCATATCAGCTTGCTTCTTATTTTTCTCAGTAGAACTAAGATCTGGTTAGTGCTACGATGTTAAGGGAGTGCTTATGGACTTTGCAATTAACTCCCATGAAAGTTCCTAAGCTACTCTACCAAGAGCTCATCTAAGCTCCTCTGGTGATTCTGTTTAGGCTTGGGCCAAGAGCTCATCTAGATTTTTGGTAGTGCCTAAGAACTCTTATGGTTCTGTTTAGTTTGGGACTTTGGGACCTCTGTGGGCTTCTTCCCTTGTCTCGCAAAAAGGAAGAAAAAAATTTAAACCAGCACACAAGATTCTTTAAGTTAGATTATTTGAGGGGTATAAAAACGTTTTCTGTCAATCGAAGTTTTGGCTATGTCAAAAAAGGATGTCTAGGCTTTTATAATCTATTAATCAGGAAATATCTGCTTGGATGGTGCTTCCAGTCCTCATGTCTATCATATGAACATTGCAATTTGATGACAGATGTGAACTTGATTGACTCTTTATCACATTTTACTTTTCTCTTATTTTAAACTGATATTGTTATATATACAAAAGTGCTTCCTATATTTTGTAGAATTTTCAGGTCTTATGTTTGTCAATTATCCGTATGATCATTGGTTGATATGTTTGAATCCATTTCTTTTCCAGTTCTTCCTTACTAGAATAATAACATACAATAAATTTTCGTTTGTGCCACCTATCAATATTTCTGTCTTCATCCAAAGGTCTTCCTAAAAAAGAGTTATAGCATATTATAAATGTGATTCCCTTCAATTTAGGTTGCAGGAGCTGCTGTCATCTTTGAGGTACAAAGAAGTTCTAGATCAGAAGCAAGAAAGGAAGAACTACGTAGACAGGAGATACAGGTTTTCTTTTTACCCTTATGTCAGTTGTGGATTATCCATTGTGAGGGTGGATTATGGAGTGATTTCATGGAAGCAAAGTAATGTTGGTCTTCTTGTAATCCTTTAATATGGAGCCATTATGCGATATGCATGCATTTTCTCTGAATGCTATGGATGGTGGGGGTTTTAAATCGATAATATGGATGCAATTTTTTTTTCCCTCATGCAGGCTTAGTTTCACCTACTTATTTGTTTTTTGTTTTGATTTTCTTCCATCAAGGGGGTGAAACAGTTGTTGGGGGCTAAAACTATTTTAAATCTTAAGGATGTGCTGACTTTTTCATTACTTTGTAGGCAATAAAGACAAGGAATGAAGAGTTGGCTACAGAAGTTGAACTTCTTGCACAAAAGCTGAAAGAACTGGAACAACATGCAAGAGGACGAGGATTTACTGGCATTCTTAACTTCAGGCACACTGACACTCATGCCAGTGAAGATAGAAAATCAAAACCCAATTGATTGTTGCAATTGTTAAGCATTCTGCAAAGCTTTTGGTAAGAATTTGTTAACCATAACTCTTGGTTTGGAAAGAAGCATTTTTAAAAATGCGAAACATGGAGCTTCCAAACTGACACAAATAGAGAGAAGAAGTGACACACTATATATTAGATGAGGATAAAATCATAGAACTAAGAGAATGTTTTTAGAACATTTTTCTTATAGCTGTGTACTTATCAAAATTATCTTTCTGAGCACAAATTCTGCTAGCTATACAACAGTTTTCAAGCTTTGGATCATCAACTTTTTTCTCATCAATTTTTTTCTTCTGCCATTCACCTGCTAGTCTTGAGGGGGAGTCTTGGCACAACAGTACGGTTGCTGCCTTGTGATTTATTGGTCATGGGTTTTCGTAGTGGAAACAGCCTCTCTGTTCATGGGATAAGGTTGCATACATCTAATCCTCCCCAAACCTCACAACGGTGGGAACCTCATGCACTTGGCCTCCCTTTTTATTCACTTGCTACTCTTCACACATGTCAAATTCGCAATAATTTAAGTTTGATTGACTCCTTTACAACTGCAAAATACATCTTCAATTTTGTTTCCTCCCCAGCTGGGTTATTGCCTTTGAACTCCATGGTTCAGCATGCAGGGTAGAAGAAATTGGTTTGAACCTAATCCATCATATTATTTTGAAAATCCCTTTCTTGATAACCTGTTATTTAAATGATTATCACTGCTGATTGTTTGGACAACGATCACAGGGGCATAAGTTTGCAGCTGCTTCTAAATGGATGCTGCTAGCACTTTTTTCTTGAGTACTGGCAAGTGAAATGATCAATTGGTCTGCCAGAAAGATTTTGATCATCCATGGCTACTGTGTAGTTCATTCTCAATGGGATGGGAATTAGAACTTTCAGCATGGAAAGCAAATATCAATAGGAAGGGAGAACTATCCATGGATTTGTCAACTAAGCAATTGCAAAATGCCGAAATTAATAGCATACATAAACATTCAAGGCAACGTAGCATAAATGGGGGGAAAAATCTTAGAACATGACGTGGTCTGGTTTAGCATAATATGAGCATCAAATACATGAGCTGTGTGTGAATGAGATATATACTCTGTATATGATGTGACAACCAAAATGTGGTGTTGATTTAGCATAAATATTTTTGTCGAAATTTTAATATGGTATTTTTCCCTTCAGAGATTGCTTGTCTTCTGAATCTTGTTTTGCATGCTTATTTATTATCTGATGTTTCTTGTCGTCTGTTAACATCGGCAAGATAGATAATTTTCAATGCTTGAAACCCAGGTCTTATTCCAAGAGGGAACTTTGCAAAAATAAACTCGTGTCTTGGTTGAAGCACACGGAAGAGAAGGGGAATCTATGCTACTCAAATGATATTAACAAGTTGACCTGACAACCTTTTCATTTGATATGAGAATTTAAAAATGATATTTTGATTTGTACCAGGACATGATATTTTGATGTGTTCTCCCTGCTTCTAAGAAGTCATTTTTCTATAAATTCATGTAAATGAATACAGTGACTGAGAGTGCTTGCCTTTGATTTATAATCATTTCAAAGTGAGGGATTCCTGTGATTCTGTAAATCGTGAAAGCCTGCCTATTCTGCTCATGTATGTTTCTGATAGTCTGTGACAATTCCAGTTACTCTTTTTAGAGAAAAATAATGAAAATGCATAACAAGCGAATAAGAATCATTTCCTTTTATGCACTATCATTTCCTCTTTCCTTTTGATGATTTGAGACCCGTATTTCATAATAAAATTTGGTTTGGGACCCATATAAAAAAAAAAAAAGAAAGAAAATCCCTGTATAACAAAATCAAATTCATCACAACGTTGAAACCGATTTAGAAGTTGCTATTGCACACACGGAAGGTGAAGATTAACTTCCGTATGGAAACCTTTCACGAGCCAAAACTATGGACATTGTTGTAACTAGCGATCAGTTTTACAATGTATTATTGCATGTCACGGTATGTATCTGACATTCAATATTAATTCATTCATATATTGTGTGTTTTAAAATTGAATCAATGGTATGAACATGGTAACTAATTAACTATTAATTTGTTCTTAAATTTTATAAAATTTTATGAATTTAATATTTATAAAAATTTATTCACTAGAGTGTGTCAAGATTAATTCTTAAAACGTATGTGTGTGTGTATATATATTTGTAAAATTTAATTATTATGAAAGTAAAAAAAATTTAAATTATCTAGGAGAAAGACCAATGGTATTGTACTAGTTATAACTTGTTTGGCTTAGCATTTCCTCAATGCTGATTTAGTTACAGCTTGTTTGTTTTAGCATTTCTTCTACGCTAACGGGCGTTGAAAAAAAAAATGTGTGGAAAGTTTTTTTTTTTTTTTTCAATGCTTATTTCAAGATACGTTTTATGCTGAAAAAGTAAATTAAAAAAGCGGTTACTTGACGATTATCACCTTAAATTACGCTACTCTTATTAATGCAATCTACTAAAAATACCTCATATCAAATAACGCAATCCACACAAATCAATAAAAAAATTACTATATATCTTATGAATATTGTATTTGGTAAAAAAATTTATTTTAGTAAAAAAATCTATAAAATACAGTAATTATACTATTTAATAATACCAATTTCACAGAGCATGATCAAATTTGTGGTTGTTGTTTGGTTGAATAATACAAAAATTATTTTATCTTTCATTCAATTATTTTATTTAACTATATTATTTTATATTTTTAAACAGAAAAATATTTTTCAATAAAATGTAAAATATATTTACAAAATAAAATGATATTGATAATTTAAATAACTAAAAAATAAAATAATTATTATATTAATTACGTAAAATCATAAATTTTAATTAAAAATTTTAAAAATAAGTATTATTAATAAAAAATAAATAAGATAAAATAAAATATTTTCGTCAGCATTATAGTTTAAAAATTTTATTTATTTTTCAGTTAAAATTTTAATGCTGTACGAAAAGATACTTTTGAATGCAATATAAAAAAACTGTTAATGAAAATAATTTTAAATAAAAAATTAATCTTTCATTTTCTAATCATTTTAAAAATAAAAACATAATTGAAAAATATAAAAAACTCAAATTATGTATGCATGTTGTCAGTAATCTTATTTGAAAATAAATTTTTATATGTATGTGTGCCAGTCAAATTATATTAAATATTACGTGTGATGTAATTTTAATTAATAAATTTACATTTTTATAACATATTTTTAACAATTTTTTATCAAAATACAATTTTTAAGAATTTATTTTTTATACATATATCATATCATAAAATTAATTATTTTTTATTTTTATAAAATATATTAATTTTTGCTCGAGATATTAATATTATCTATTTTAAAGAAATATTTTATTATGCTCTTTAATAATATTTTTGACATTATAAAATTTGTTGATGATTCGTCACCGAGCCGCGTTCAGTGTAAAATTACTTTAATAAGGTAAAGGGTAGCCGCCCAGAAACTTTAATATTACTTTGATTACTTTGATGGTCAAATTGGTCGCGTCATCAGTTAGTTCGCCTGATACCCGAAATGAGTATTTCAGCCCTGCTCGTACCCTCGCAAACGCAAAGGATCAAGGTATCTTCCCCAACCTCATTCCCAATTCCGACTTCAGAATCACACCTTCCTCCTCCCTGCAACTGCACGAATCCCTGCTTTTAAAGGGTATTAGTCAATATATCAAATAAAGAAACTAGTTTTTCCTCTTTTTTCTAAGCTCTTCCCTTTCTCTCTCGCCCTGGTTCTTGCTTTGATTCTGATTCCAGAAGGAGTTCTGCGGTTCTTCCAGGTAATTCTTGTTTCTTCGTGCTTTCTTCTTGTTGGGTCTGATTCAAGTTTCAAACTTGGAGAAATTGCCGCATGGTTGCTGTAATGAATTGTTACAATTCAATTCGGCGGCGATGGAGAATTGAGGGGTTCAACTTCAATACAGCGGTTCTCTTTGTTAACGCTGACCTGAACCCAGTGTCATCCTTGGCTTCTCAAGCTGGGTCACTTCCCCAATCGGAACTTTCTCTCTAGTTAGAGTTCTGTTTCTGCATCGTCAATCTTGTGTGTTATTTTTATTTGCAGTTGCCGTGTTTCTCCAATTATGCGGATAAATATATATTACTATGAGCTAATTATGTTATAAAGTTAATATTTATGTAGAAAGCCTGAACCTTGATGGTCATGCACTGCAGATAAATTTCTTTAATAAATAGGGGTGGTATGGTGTGTCCATCTATGTGAATAGGGTAAATGTAATTTGGGTCTGTTTCACTTTTCTTACGTTTTATTTTCTGAGATATCTATTTTTGCTGAGTAGTTTTATTCTGGATAATAGTTTATCACTATCTTGCATCAGGTTAAAACCAGTTTCTGTTATAAAAGGTAAAAGCATTGATGTCTAGTTATTTCGTTGAAATTTGCTGGGCTGTGCGAGGTCAATCTAATGCTTTTAACTTGATTCTAAGGCTTTCCCAGAAGCTAGGAACTTCTGCATTTGAATTTTAAGCCAGTTCGTAAGCTGTTGTATTTGCCCATTAGGCATGTCTTGTTTCTTAATTCTAACAATTGGACTCAGCTAGGAGAGCAGTATCCTTCAATATAATCTGTATATTTTGGATGGTGTTCTTTTGGAATTTTTTGAGGTGTATTTTAGGGATTGTATAGGTATTATGAATACTGATACAGCGGATGTTGCCATTGACAAGGTGATATAATCGAGTCAGGATATTGCATTTTTCACCTTCTTTTTGTAGAGTTTTGTGTGTACTTATGATAATTTTTCCCCTTGTTTGTATATCAAGTGCAATTTTTGTCTGTTGCATATTAAATATATGGGTGTTTATTACCATCAGTTTATGTGAATGGAAAGAAGTTTTGCTGGAAAGAATATTTAACAACAGAGTTTTAGATCCTTGTTTTTTCTGTGCAGAAACATTAACTAGCTAGCCCAGGCTTTGAAATGGCTTTGACTCCATTCATTTCTCATAAAGTGCTACTTACAAATACTTAGCAAATAGCCATACTAAATTGCATGCTTGTGAGGACTAAAAAGGTCCTCTAATTCAGTATACTGTCCAAATTTCTATCTAGGAGGAATTTACAAGTTTCTTAGCATTGATTTTTAATAAAGGTTTGACAAGGCCATAACAGAGTACTTGTCAACCTATGGGGAATAATGTTTTTTCTAGTTTGTATTTTAAGTCCTGGAAGGTCTATTAAGTGGCCAGAGAAGTGCTTGTGGATTATGGGCTTCTTCATTAAACCTCCTCCTCTATGTTATTTTGATGGAACAGATTCTATATTTAAAAACTGGGTTGGATCAGGTCAGGTTTCGTTATATTGGGTTCAGTTAATATTATTGTGATTATATCTGCAGTAACCTTCATAAAGTTTACCAACATTGTATGGTTGGTGAGAAATGAAGAACATGAGAAAAGAATAGCCCATGGATAAATTTCTGCTTTTGTTTTATAATCTATATAGTAAATGAGAAACTTGATTATGAACCAAAAAATAATCAATAATAGAAGAAAATGAACTTGAGTGAATCTGAAGGGAGATCTCTTTTTAGTTTATCATGTCCAAACAAAGGGAAAATGTCTCAAATTAAGAACATTTAAGTGCTTTTCTTCCTACATTCTCTCACTTACCCATGAAATGGAACTCTTTGTGATATTTGTTTTATCATTTAGTATATTCTCAGTTTATTTGTTTGGCTTTAATACAATTTGGGGTGATTCCAATGTTTTCTTGTTTTGTTTTGAGTTGGGATAGGAGTAACAAGATCGCTTCATCCACCCTCAATACCTCACATTTAGTTCAAAACTTAATTAGACCTTCACTAGTCACTACCTTGTCAGAGCATCTAAATGGATTTATGTTATGTGTTGCTTTGGCATGTGTTTGGCATTTTAATGCTTTTAGTCTTGGAACCCTCTGACATCCTATTATTTATTCTCATCAACAATTTATCAGAGTTCGTAACATTTTGAGAAAGGTATGATGAAAGACAATTCGAAGAGTAAGTGTGGATCTTCTTCTCATCAATCCATGAAAGAAAAGGAAAGACACCAGGTCAATAAAATTCAAGCAATTTTTACCAACCTTCAGTCTGCAAGAAAGGAAAGTAGGGCTAATGACATTGTAATCTTTGAGGAGCAGATGCATCAGTTGCTCCGAGAGTGGAAGGCAGAACTGGAGTCTCCAGCTACCTCTTTAGTTGTATGTTCTTAAATTCATAGACATAGCTGATTATAATATCTCTGTATGCATTTTTTTTTCTTCTCAAAACTGATTTGTGTGTCATCAAAATATATGCTGGTATTCTATAGGAAGGAAGCCTTGGTTCATTTCCCGGTGAACTAGCCCAACTATTGCAAGAAATTGAGGAGAAAGATGATGCAACTAGTCCATTAACAAAGCCTGCACCAATGAAGACTGAGCTGCATCTTCATAACGTTAATGATAGCAATTATCAATCTTTTCAGGAAGTGAGTTTCTTTCACTAGTTCTGCAGAGTTCTTTTTGTATTTGTAGTGTTTTGGCTGGTTCTTAATTTGTAACGACACTTTATTTTCATTTACTATGCTTCTTAGTTGTATGCTTTTAATATAATTTCTTAAAGTTAAAGATGAACAATATCATATACAGTATTTATGTGTTTGGTAATCTATTTAAGTTTTTGTTAAATGACACCAAACATATGGAATATTTTGCAATATTAAGTGGAGCTCTTCCTTTGCCAAGTGTGAGTTTTCGAGGACAAAAATCAAAGGATCAAATGTTTAACTGTTTCAGACATAATTATATCATAAAAAAGGGCATGATTCATTAGCTTTACCAAAAGCATTGGCTTTATATGGTTTGAGTGCTATTATATCTCTCTCTGTCTTTTTTTGGCATAACTTAATGAGTTGACCCTCAAACAATTGCTAATTTTGTTCATCAACTTACCTCATGTGTGCATGTCTGATTATCTATATTTTATCCATTTGATTTGGCTAGAGCATATTTTTTCTTGGTGTTAGATGGTAAACATCAAAGAGGAGTGTTTAGCTTATGTTAGAATATTGATTAAGTTATATTGTATCAGTACGTTGTGAGTGTTTCTGGGATGCATTTGTGTTAGTTGTACTAAACTTGTACTTGACTTAAATTCTTTGTATAAATAGGGATAGAAAGTTAGTGTTATGGAACACTAAGTCTTATTAGTGAAATATATTCTGTTTTCCCTTACCATCTAATCCCTAAAACTTCAACGAGTTATAAAGTAAAGCATAAGGGAAGACTACTGATGCCTGTGGGGAGTGTGGTATTTTAGCTTATTCAAGAGAAACTGTTGGATAAGACATTTTTTTCCCTTTTTGTTTGCATGAAATCTAACTCAAGTCCTCTGCCATAAACCCACTGAACCCATACCACTTGAGCTCTGCCCAAATCATCTGGGTATTTGATTTAAGTTGTTAAAAGTTTTAGGAAGACCCTGCAGCCTTGTTCTAATTGTTCTGTCCAGATTCATTTCAACTTGTTATAAAATTCGCTGGTTGAGGTTAAAAGAAGAAAAAATTTGCTGCACAAAGTAAAAAGAAAAAGAATATGAATGAGCAGCATGTTTGTAACATTCTGTATTTTATCTTATTTTGTGCTTTCACTTGCTAATCTTTTATTTCTTTGCTTTTCTTCTTCTTGGATGTGATAGATAATTAATAGGCACTTTATATCTTGCAGAAGTGTTTTGATGATAACCAACCAGTTGATCATACTTTTGAAGGCTTTGATCAATTTGAAGGCTCTGCTTCAACTCTATACGATGATGCTTTTAACAACTCAGATATGATTGCTCATTTGGATTATCATCCATTCAGTTTAAATCAAGATTTTGACCACAACACAGTTGGTCATGACTCTGATTTAATTGCTCAGTTTGATTTATACCAGGATTACAGGCACAACCCAGTAATAAAAAACTCACAGTCAACTCAATTTAGTTTTGATGAAAGCTTTGATTGTAGCCAATTTTTTGGAGATGATGACACCAAGCAGTGTGGAGAGGATATTATGCCTAACATTCTTCCAAATATCTGCCCTCCACCTTCTGCTTTTCTAGGTCCAAAATGTTCTCTGTGGGATTGCTTCAGACCTGCTCAAGGGTTAAAATGGTGCCAGGACTACTGCAGTAGTTGTCATGAGCTTTTGGCAAATAATGAGGGTCTTCCTGCCATGACTCCAATTTTGCGACCTGGGGGCATTGGTGTAAAAGATGGTCCTTTGTTTGCTGCTCTTCTTGCAAAGACACAGGGAAAGGAAGTGGGCATCCCTAAATGTGAAGGCGCAGCTTCAACTAAATCCCCCTGGAATGCTCCTGGTAAGTATGCATGAAGTCTTATTACTTTTGATGTATCTCACCATTTAATTTATTCATTTAAGCTTGCATATTTTAGCAACAGGCTTGTCTATCAAATGATGTAGAAGAATTTGGTCTATCCATGCTTATTACTTATCATCTATGGGATTGTGCATGGGTTGGAGTTTTTTGCAATTCTGAGTGACATATTGTTCAAGTTTGGACAATTGGCTTTCGTCTGTCGTTGCAGAGTTATTTGATCTTTCTTTGCTTGAGGGTGAAACTTTAAGGGAGTGGCTCTTCTTTGACAAGCCTAGAAGGGCATTTGAGAGTGGACATAGAAAACAGAGATCACTCCCAGATTACAGTGGGCGTGGTTGGCATGAATCAAGGAAGCAGGTGATGAAGGAACATGGGGGACAAAAGAGGTCCTATTATATGGACCCCCAGCCTCTAAGTTATCTTGAGTGGCATTTGTATGAGTATGAGATCAATAACCATGATGGTTGTGCATTATATAGACTGGAATTAAAGCTTGTCGATAAAAAGAAAAGTCCTAAAGGAAAAGTGACGAAGGAATCTCTTACTGATTTACAAAACAAGATGGGAAAGCTAACTGCTGATGTTCCAGCAGATGATGGACACCCTGTCGAGGGAACAACAAAGGCCAAGTCTGGGGATGTTGGGTCTCCTGAAAATTAATATATACTCCAGTCATTTTGTCATATGACTGACTAACATGTACATATCTGAGGATGGATGACAGCATGTGGAAACTTCTAACATTCCCTGGACAAGATAACAGCATTTTCTTGTGGTAGAAGGTGTTCAAAGTAATATGCATGTGCTGACTTTATCGTTATTCTGAAGTCTGCAGCATACATTGAAGTTAGATCCATTCTAGAAGATTCTGCATACATTTCTAGGGGATCAGTAGGAGTTTCCTTTCGTTGGCAAGCACCCAAATTTCTGACATATTCTTAATATTTAGTAGCACTCAGTAGTGCATCGGTTCTCTAACGGTGGCATTAGTTTTATTGCAACATTTCGTGCAGCAATTGCGTGGGGAAGCAAAATTGAATTTCTGTACAGATCATATGTGCCGATAAAATTTGTATGCACTTTGCTGCCTTTTGTTGAACCAGACATCACTTGTAACTGGTCATATATTTATTTTAGTCTTGCTCATTTTACCTGCAACTTCTGTGGTATTACTATTTTAGAGGACAATCTTCAATTTCTCTCATTCCGTTGTTTTGTTCCCTTTCCGTATCCTTTATCAACTATTATTGATCCTGCACAATTTTTTATCTTGGCTATTGTCATTTGCAAACCTAATGTCCAAATTGAACAAAATGTGGTCAGACACATTGGGAGGACATGTTGTAATCTTATTGTTATACGAACATAATCAATTTTAACGGATGCTAAATTCATTAATCATTAGGAGTTTCTACTGGGAGAACAGAAAACGTGTCCCTTTCGTCAGCCTTACAGTTCTGCCTTATTTGAGTACGTCAATGGGTCCCAACAAGTTGATTACTAAGCTAGCCTTGAAATTTATTAGCCATGAAACCCATGTTTCATCTATACTAATACGATTCGGGTGCATATTTGATAATATCTCGCTGGTGACAGTGTAACCTTACCATCACGGAACTAATAGTGCAGGAGTCAAGGTGGGCTTCCAATGGGTGAAATCATAAAAGACAAGGTTGGGTTTAAGCTTACAAAGGAGTTTCTATGTCACTTTGAGTTGATCCATGGGAGTCATAAGCGTTAAGGGTAAGGTGCATCTGTGGTGGTCTCAGCATTTAGAGGAAGGCCATCAAGGTGAGGAACACTGATAGGGACAAAGATAATGAGATGTGGGTGGAGAATGAAAGGTTCTAACTTGGCTGTGAGTTACTTCGGGGATGAATAAGGAGATTGTGTGACCTCTTTTGGCTAATTTGTTGGAGAGGCGGAGAAATGCGGTATTATGAACAAGAGCCAACCATGTGCAAAGCAGCAACAAAAAATGCAGAGGATAATTAACCGGAAGACAATCTGAAAAGAGGACGAGATATGATATATGCCTTGCTAATTAACCTGGTTACTGCTGATTTTACGCAGGACAATTAGATTGCTTTCATATCCTAAATTTAGAAACCATCATGTCATTTCCATATTTTTATATATAAATAAATAGAAATCAAGTAAAAGATTGCATTTGCATGTATATACATTTTATTTATTTATTTGTTTGTTTCATAAAATGTAACCTTTATTGAAACATCTTTCATCTCTTCAATCAACGCATCCTAGTGAGTATTCAAAAAATGTCTCTCAGTATTGCAGTTCTTCTGCCTGTTGCTTATTCTTCCAGTTGCCAGTCATTCCAGGGAGAATCAGCCAAGAAATTTCAACTGAATCATTAGCATGATTTTTGTGGTAAATAGATCCCAACAATCAATGCTCCATTCATTCAAAGTTCTGTGTCCTGATTCTAGACTCTGAAACCCGTTTCGTTTTAAGCTTGCAAGGTTTGTCTAAAGACAGTAACTATTAAGCAGCATCTGTGTGTATTTGTCTCTCTAACTATGAGCGCTCTCACTCTATATATCAGTGTGCGTGTCTTTGTGAGCACAGGTTTCTACTTGTATCTGTCTGAGTGCGTGCTAGTTCACAAAGACCGCATCCACTTGAAGACATAGCCCAACTGTATATGACAGGAGTAAAAGAATTCAAGTATGTACAAAATTACAGGTATTCCAATAAGATACACTAAAAGCATTTCAGTTTATGATTGAACAAAAAGTATTAATCAGAATTTTTGAAATATACAATCGCTATTACATATAATGTAATTGAAAATATTATTCACATTTCCTTATTGACATGAAAAGTTAAATGACCACACAAATGTCATGGATAGCCCAGCTTTTGCCTCAATCACATGTGCAGAAATTTGCATAAGCTATTAATGTTGAACAGAAGACCAAGAATTTGAATCAACCCAGTTATATGCGATAGGGCTCAGAAAAGCATCAGGAATACCGAAGGAACTGACCAAGGCAAGTGCATGAGGTCGAAGTTCAGCACAGAGTTTCGGCACTTCTTTCCTCACTACAGAAGCATTCTCTGTTGACAAGTATCCATATCGGAGGAAGGCAGTATCTTCATCCATGCAAATCAAGGCATACAATGATCTCAACAGACCTAAGACATTCTACAGAGACAAATGCAAAAAATTAGTAAAATGGATCTGTTTCATGTCTTGATCTCAAATGTAAATCTTTTTTACACTATAATTCAATCACGTGTCATCACATAATTAAAAAAATTTGACCTCTCAAATAGTTGTTATCAATTACTATCATAATTAAACTCTTACAATGACATGTCAACACATGATTAAATGATGTTGTAAAATGTTCATGTGGATCAAAATTAAACATTTATATATATATTAAAAAGAAAAAAAACCCACAATAGTCATACAACAGGACTCGTGTAACTAATCAATCTCTCTACCTATTCTATCAAACATTATAGCAGGAATTTTCAACAAGCAATACTAAGATTTACCTTCAATGAACCAGCTGGTAATGTTGACTCAGCCTCCATGAAGGTTTGCAGTATTGCTCGTTCTGAGAAAGCTCTGCCTAAGTCCTCAGCAAGCTGATAACTCTGGTAGATAAAAGAGTTTCAAACTGTGAGACAGTGAAGGATGAAGGAATAATTAACACAACCAGGTAGAATCCTCACTAGCATGAAGGCAGATTCTTTACTCTTTCCCTGAGCTTGATATTGTGATACCTCTGTAGCAAAACGTCTCAATAGATCTCGCTCTCTTAAGTGTAACAGATCAATCTGTATCAATGAGAGGTAAGATACGAATAGATGCTTCTATCTGATCATTCCAAATATGAACAGGTATAACAAAATGATATTACCTGAAATTCACTGCTCCTGATAGTAGAACTTGTTAGCTGAGATGGGATGACAGGCCAAGGTTTGTTTATGTGCTCTAATCCCAAACCTTTAAATTGCTTGTTTTTCATCTGAGTCGCTATGTATTCTGCAAGGAGTGCCTTGCTGACCTGAGTTGAAATGTAGAACCCATGAATTCTATCCATTCTTATTGAACAAAAAATAGTGGAATGGTGCTTAAACCCCTGTTTAGTATCCATGGAGTTGGATCCTATATAACTATTTATATACTTTCATCCCAACTAAAAGGTCAAATTTATATAATCTAATACATGTAAAATTATTCGTAGGCCACACCTGTCAAGATTTCATTATTGCTTTGCCATCAGCACATCAAACATCTCCTAGGTTAGAATTTAAAAAATGCTGTGCTTAATCCTTATATGCATTTCATAATTAACAGAATACTCCATCTTACCTGCTGCATCAGAACATTGTTGTCCCCCTCGAAAGTCGACTGCACATCAAATTCACCCTTGAAATGACCAATACGATTTTCAGTTTTAAGTCCTTGTCCTCCACAGGCTTCACGACATTCCTAGTTTGTGCATAAATAGAACCTTAATGAGGCCAATAATAGCATGTAATCTAGCAAAGCCAACAATGGTAGCAATACTTACCTGAAGAGTTCGCATATTATTCCATGTAGAAGTAGCCTTGTATGCACTAGAAACAATATGAATGGTTTTGTTTGACTTGGGGGTTCTTTTCACATACATCATTTTTAAGTCATTCACAGCAAAACTCATTGCATATCTGCAGAAAAGAGTTAAGAAATGAACATAAACAGGTACTATCTCAGGCCATTATATATCTTCCAATGGTCTAACTAGGACAGTGACCTTTTATTAAATCCATGATCAGTTCTGTGAAACTAACAACATAGAGGAGCCACAATGCAGGTGTTTACATCTCACTTCTCAGGAGTTCATGTTGGTTTTAAATCACATATTCTCTTCTGGCATACATACGGGAAAATATCTTATCCTCTTATATCAAGTATAGTCTTTTCACAGATTCGCAACTTTTGGTTAGAAAAGCACTAGGAGGTCTTACATTATGTGGAATAAATGCTAAAGTGTCATACCTAAGTTTCAGGTGCCTAAAAGACTTGAGGTCTCATTACAAGCCAGATGGAATACCTGAGCTTAGCTACTATGTTTATCACAAGATAAGCACTAAAATTATCAGCCCAAGATCTACATATCGGAATATATCATCAGTTGTATATATGCAAGCAGCAAAAGCTATCCTTTTTCTTGAGTTTATCAATTCATAACACCTGTATAACTTTGGACTGTTTCCCAATATTCAATGTTGCCAAACACCTCTGCTGACAATGAGGCAATCTTTACTTGAATAGCAAAGCATTTTAGTGAATCGCTCAAAAAGAAAAACAGCAAAGATCAGATAAAAATTGTCCCAGGTTGTCATAAACAGCATCAACAAACTCATAGTGTCTCACTTTGCCAAATAAGTTTAAACCAGCTAAAGTTACACCATAAACACAGGAATTCAAAAGACAGGAAACAATGGTCCCACACTTTTCTTCAGAGTAAGAGTTACTTATTGATTGAAAAAATAATATTTTAGCTAAGTTTCACCATTAGAGAACTTACATCTTTGCAAGTAAAGGTAATAGACGTTGCTGATGACTTGGGTAATCAAGCAGTAAAACTTCAGGCTCATTTGGTGAAATAGAAAAGGCCCGCCTTGTCAATGCATATCTTATAGCAATGGCTAAGCTAATCTAACAATAGAAAACAAATGAATTATAATGTATAATGTTGAAGTTTGGTAAAAGATTGGTAAAAGTCTGCTGGATACAAAGAAAAACACAGATAAATGTGATCAAATCCACAAATAAAGATAGTGTAAAAATGCCAAAACACATTACCTTGGAGATGTAAACAGCACTGATGGCAATAGTTACACGACCAGAGGTCAAAGGGGACAAGAATGCTGCAAATCTCTAGAACAAGAATGACATACAATAAAATATGTGAGCAGGCTTACTAATGGCAAAAAAAAAATTACCAAAAAAAATGGGAACACAAGCAGACCAAAGAGAATATTATCTCTCAGTAAATAATAACCTGATCTGCATTTTTTATTGCACTCAAATATTCTCCACCTGGTGAAACGTCAGCCACTGAATTCAACAAATTCTCCCGGGGTATTCTCACATTGTTAAACCTGAAACCACATGTCCAGAAAATTTGAGTTTAATCTTTATTTAAATAAAATTAATTTATTAGGAAAACTCTTGATTGAAAAACGTGTTATTATTACCAGATACGACCGTTATCAACTCCGTTTAAACCAATTTTATGACCACAATCAGCTATTCGGATGTTTGGACACACGTTTCCATCCAAATCCCTGATTTGGGCAATAAATGCATGCACCCCTTGACTGGTTCCATTTAGGTTGAGCTGGGAAAAGACTATTGTGTGTGTTGCATGCTGAATAGAAATAAATTAATATAATGTTATATATATACAAAGCTGAAGCAGGAGTAATGTAAGCACTAAAACAATCTTATAACATCTAGGCTTCTAAAATAATTATCAAGAGTTCTACAGAAGAATCCTTACATTTGCCGCACCACCAATCCAATACTTCTGACCTGATTCACATGGAGTATTGATGACAAATTCTCCAGTGTTTGAATCGTAAGTAGTGACCGTTTCTATTCCTCGGACCTATGAAATTAGTGTCAAAAGAATTATGTAAAGTAACAAGGCAAAAGCATGATAAACTACATGTGTACTTAATACTCCAGATTTATTGAACGACCTTCACATACATTGCTTCCATGGCCCAACTCAGTCATAGCAAAACAACCCTTGATCAAATAGTTTTCAGTGTCCCTCAACCACTTGTCATGATGGCGCTTGGTTCCCAGAAACTGTATGGCCCCGCCCCTGAAATCCTTTATACATCAGAGATACTGATAGTTCATCCATCACATTTGATATTTTATTTTTTAAAAAAAATCCATTTCATGCGAGCTGGAGTCATGAACATATATCCATCTCTCTTTCTTGTTTTCTACCAACGCCCTCACCAAAAGATTCAGAGAGAGGCATTCCTAGCAGTTAATCTCAGTAATGAACTTAGATTACGATTCTTTCAAGCAGCAAGCTTCAGAGGGCACACAAAATCAGGTCAAATTATAGATGCTGGAAGTTTACCAAATAATTTAAATATAGAACATGTCTATTAACAAGGGCAGGTACGTATTAAAAATCCAAACTTTCTTCTTTCCGATAATTTTCAAGCACAATTCAAACACCTATATTCCCCCCTTCCAACCCCTCCCTGCCAAAACGCACAAACACAAAACCAAATTGAGGCATTAACACGTACCACAAGAAGAAATGAACACCGAGCTTAATGGCGAGGGAGTGATCATACATCCCAATAACCTCGTGGAGCGCCAATTTCCTCAATTCGGCTTCGGGCCCTGTGCTGGTAAGCCAACCTTGAAAAACCCCTCGATCCAAGAGATACCCAATTCGCCTCATGGTCATCTCTCTCTGCTGCTCCATGGACTGGTTATAATCGGGGGAGACAAACACCCTGCCGCCCAATTTCCTAGGGTTGAAGAGGTTGCTCTGAATCATCAACCCGAACAGCCAGTCGCGGTCCTCCAAATTGTGAACGTCCATGAGCTTCCGCATCTCTCTGACGTCGAAAGCAAATGGCTCGGAGAGCTCCGGGGGAGAATAGTGGAGGCAAGGGGCGGGTTCGAGTTCGAGAGCGGCGGAGGAAGGAGTGCGGAGGTGGTTGGAAAGGACGTGGGTCCGCCATGAGACGCGGTGGTCCATAGGATTAGGAGCAAAGAAGAGTGCTGTGAATGAATCAGAGGCCTGTTTGAGAAGGAAGACGATGATAGAGGTGAGAATGTGGAAAAAAAGCAAAAGGCGAAGCTTTTGGAAGTTTGAGATTTTGAAAATGGAAGGGTAGGTGGGTAGAGGAATGAACCAAGGTGGGCACTGGGTAGCACGTGCAGCACATAGTTGGGTTACCTCTGCAATTCAGTATCTATTAGGATTAGTTTATCTATTTAAATTTGATTTATAGATAAAACAGTTATATCCCTTAACTTTAGATAGGATAGTTTGTATTTTAGATAAGATGTTATCTTTCAGTTGTGATCAGTTGTAACACAGTCCATATAAGGACTGCATTTCACAGTAATTAAATCAACCTTTTTCACAAACACTTTCTTTATGGTATCAGAGCAAGCATTCAGGGATGCTTGCAAATCATAATCCTGCAATGTGAAGCGTGAGATCTCACGCTGCCTGCTCTGCTGCTACGGAACCTTCATTCACGTCATTTTTTAGCTGCATCACGCTGCCTCCTCTGCTGCATCTCGTGCTGCCCTATTCACGTTGTTTTTCGGCTATATCACGCTGCGCTGCCTGCTCTGCTGCTACGGAACCTCCGTTCACGTCATTTTTCGGCTATATCACGCTGCCTTCTCTGCTGCACCCATTCACGTCATTTTTTCGCTGCGTCTGTTCTCCGTTTCAACATGGCAAGTAGCAAAACTCTCAAACTACAGATCCTCGCTCTCCGTTCTATGTCCATGCATCCGATAATCTGGGCATCTTGTTGACGAACGTAACTCTGCGAGGAGAGTCGAACTACGACAACTGGGCCAAATCCATGCGAAACGCGTTGACAGCCAAAAATAAACTGGGTTTTGTCACAGGAACGATCACCGCACCAGATGACGAGCATTCTGATGAATGGTATGCCTGGGTCGTCTGCAACTCCATGATCAGTGGATGGATTCACAACACCATTGATCCTCAGCTGCAACCGTTTATTCAGTACTTCGACACGGCTAAGGCACTCTAGGGACGACCTCAAAGAACGGTACTCGGTGGAGAACGTACCTCGTCTCTATCAATTGAAAACCAGTCTTTCTCTGATCAAGCAGCAGGGCTCTACTGTTGGAAACTACTATACCCGTCTGCGTGCCGTATGGGACGAGTTGGAGGCAAGCAGAACAATTACAACGTGCGCTAGTGGCGACAAATGCCCAGCCACCAAGTACATGCAAGAGGAGTCTGAAAAGGATCGGGTTTTATCAATTCCTTATGGGTCTGGACGACGCCACCTTCAAAAATCTCCGAACTCAAATTCTCAACACCACTCCGCTGCCCTCCATTAACCGCGTCTACGCAATGATGGTCCAAGAAGAGACATATAAAACCATTACTCGATCCCACGACAGTAGAGTTGAAGTCCGTGGGTTATGCTGTGCAATCATCGTCAAAACCACAGCACGCTTCTGCAAATCAACATCCCAACGCAGAAGGCAATTCGGAACGCATTGTCTGCTCCCATTGCGGCAAGCCATATCATGATATTACCAAATGTTATCAGCTGCATGGTTATCCTCCGAAACCTTTTGGAAGGAGCAGAGGCAGAGGACGACATGGTGGAGGCAGGGGTGCCTCTGTTTCTGCGCATGCAGCACGTACTGCAGCCCCTCATGACAGCAACGATCATGCTGCACCTACGGCCAATTCTCCAGAACTCACTCCCGACGTGATCAAGCGTCTTCTGTCTCTTGTGGAGTCGCCTACCCCGAGAACAGACAAGCTCACCGGTAAGACTCTCGTTGCTTCTACATGGCTCATCGACAGCGGTGCCTCCCATCATATGACAGGAAATCTTGCTCTCTTAACTGATGCAACAACCATTCCGCCTTCGATTGTTGTCTTGCTAGATGGTGGAAAGACCTATGCTACTAAGCGTGGACAGTTCATTTTGACCATGGTTTCTTTGTTACAGATGTTCTATACGTCCCGAACTTAAGCTGCAACCTTATCTCTGTTGCTCAACTCCTACAAACCAGAACTTGGTATATGATTTTTACTGATGAATTGTGCCTTCTGCAGGACCTGCATTCGAGGACGGTGATTGGTCTGGGTGAGCGGCGAAACGGTGTTTATGTGTACACGCCAATCCGAACCTCAGCCTTCACAGCACGCAGCTCCGAGTCCGCTGATCTGTGGCACCAACGGCTTGGCCATCCTTCATCCCAAAGTCTGTCTTCTCTTCCAGTAGTGTCCGAAACTAGTAGTAGGACAAAGAATAACAATGTTTGCGGCGTGTGTTCTCGTGCAAAGCAAACACGAAATGTATTTCCTCTCAGTTTTCAGCATAGCAAATCATGTTTCGAACTTTTGCACTGTGATATATGGGGTCCCTATAAAGTTTCTTCCTTAACCGGTGCTCACTATTTCCTTACTCTCGTTGATGATTGTAGTAGACACGTTTGGGTTTATCTTATGGCCGAGAAAAGTGAAACCACAAATTTGGTCTAGACCTTCTTTGCAATGGTTCGTAATCAATATGACACATCTGTGAAGATTTTTCGAACAGATAACGGGACTGAGTTTCGAGAAACCACCCTCTGGTACACTCGTATGCTGAGCTTGGAATCATCCATCAGACCTCCTACACAGACACTCCACAGCAGAACGGGCGGGTCGAACGCAAAACACCGTCATATACTCAATGTCGTCCCGAGCTCTGCGGTTTCAAGCTGCTCTACCGATTGATTTTTTTTGGGGTGAATGTGTTCTCACCGCTGCGCATCTTATCAACCGCACACCCACACCTTTGCTTCCAAGGCAAAAACGCCATACGAAGTGCTTCATCGAAAGCCACCGTGCTATGACCATTTACATGTTTTTGGATGTCTCTGTTACGTCCACCCTAAGGCCAAAGCCTCGAGACAAGTTTGCATCCCGTTCCCGTAAATGCGTCTTCCTTGGTTACCATAGCGAAAAGAAGGGCTGGCACGTTTTTGATCTTGAAACTTCCACTGTGCTGGTGTCTCGGGATGTCCGGTTTCATGAACATCTCTTCCCTTATGCAGACTTCACAAGCCACTGTCCACGAACCTGCACCACTCCAATTGCCTATCACGTACCCTGACCTCGACACTGCACCTGTTTTTGATCCTCTCAACTCCACTGATCAAGACACCAACAGCACCCCTGTTCCTGCAGACATTGACCCAGTCTCAGTGCAACCAGCTGATGATCCCGGCGCCAACAGTCTGTCTCCCGCGCCAGCTCCACGTCTAGCATCTGCTGATGATAGGGGCAGCCTTCACTCCCTGGACCCAACACATGGCCGCGCCTTAGACACTACTTCAAGCATGGTGGAACCCACTGATGCGCCACCCCTTGAACGAGGTGTTTCGCCACTGTAAACTGCCTGCTTATTTAACAGATTATCACTGCAACACAGTGTGTACACATACGTCTGCCTCTCCCCTCACTCGGACCACACCCTCCTCAGGTACTCCTTATCCGATTTCCAATTATGTTACCTCTGCTAACTTTAACACACAACATAGATTATTTTTGGCCGCCATAAGCGCAGAGGTGGAACCCCGCAGTTTCAAAGAGGCTATGGGCGATGTGAGATGGCATGAAGCAATGCAAAAAGAAAATACAGGCTTTAGAAGATAATGCCACTTGGCGTATCACAGATCTTCCTCCTGGAAAACATGCCATTCCCAGTAAATGGGTTATACCGAATCAAGTATCGCTCAGATGGTACCATTGAAAGATTCAAAGCAAGACTAGTTATTGCCGGAAACAATCAAGTTGAAGGAGTAGACTATACTGAGACTTTTACTCCTGTTACTAAAATGGTCAGTGTCCCCACATTTCTAGCCGTTGCAGTTGCTAAAAACTGGGAACTTCACCAACTCGATGTCAACAATGCCTTCCTTCACGGCGACCTTCACGAGGATGTGTACATGCGTTTTCCTCCTGGTTTCTCCACCAACAGTCCAGGCAAGGTGTGCAAATTACAAAAATCCCTCTATGGTATGAAGCAATCACCCCGCAATTGGTTTGCCAAACTTCGCTCCTCTCTTTGCAGTTTTGGTTTCGTTCAATCAAAAGCAGGCTATACACTTTTCACATATAAACGTGGGCATATTTTCCTTGCAATCCTAGTTTATGTGGACGATATTGTTCTTGCCGGTAATGATACAGCCACATGCAAGGAGGTAAAACAATATCTGAATTCATGCTTTCAAATCAAAGATCTGGGTGCCCTAAAATACTTTCTTGGTATTGAATTTGCACGCAGCAACAATGGCCTTTTTCTCTGTCAACGAAAATACGCCATGGATATCTTGTCCGAATCTGATTTACTGGGCTGCAAGCCTGCTCATTTCCCTATTGAACAGAACCACAAACTAGCTTTGAGGGAAGGTCCAGAGTATCCAGATGTCAGGACGGTATAGACGACTGATTGGTCGGTTAGTATACTTGACAATTACCCGTCCTGATTTAAGTTACGCAGTACATATTTTATCCCAGTTTATGCAATCTCCCAAGATAGGACATTATGAGGCTATTGTTCGCGTACTACGGTATATAAAGTCCAATCCAGGTCAGGGACTGTTGCTGCGGTCTGACTGCAATCTCCAATTGTCCGCTTATTGTGATTCTGATTGGGCAAGTTGCCCTTTAATTAGACGATCGATCACAGGATATTTTGTCATGCTTGGTTCTTCTCCTATCTCGTGGAAAACCAAGAAGCAACACACGGTCTCACGCTCTTCTGCCGAAGCTGAATACCGCTCATTAGCCACTACAACGTCTGAACTCCTATGGTTGAAATCTTTCTTAGCCTCTCTTGGTGTTCACCATCCTCATCCAATGAAGATTCATTGTGATAATCAAGCAGCCCTACACATTGCTGCCAATCCAGTTTTCCACGAAAGGACAAAACACATTGAAATTAACTGTCACTTTGTCCGTGACCATCTACTGGCTAATACTATCTCCACTACATTCGTTCGAACTGATATGCAGCTGGCTGATATATTCACCAAAGCTTTGGGAAAGAAGCCTTTTGAATCTTTGGTTCGCAAGTTGGGCATTTGTTGTCTCCATGCTCCAACTTGAGGGGGAGTATTAGGATTAGTTTATCCATTCAAATTTGATTTTTAGATAAAACAGTTATATCCCTTAACTTTAGATAGGATAGTTTGTATTTTAGATAAGATGTTATCTTTCAGTTGTGATCAGTTGTAACACAGTCCATATAAGGACTGCATTTCACAGTAATCAAATCAACCTTTTTCACAAACACTTTCTTTAGTATCTGTCAAATTGTCAATAATTGCTGCACACATTTCCATGGCTAACGCTATGGCTGACACAACTTGAAACTGAAAGTAGATTGAATCAAACTAACAAAACGATGAAACCGACTACATTAATGATTAATTGGATTTTTATTAACAAAATACTAAATTTTTTAAAAATAATTTTCAATATTTATTAATTTTTTATTTTTTATTAAATATGTATTTAGATTAAATATAAAAAATATTATTTTAATAATCAATTATATGTATAACTGATTTTTTTTAAAAATTAATTATGATAAAATTAATTTTATATTTAAATATATTAATTAAAAAATAATTTTAAGACAATCTCTCTGTTTAGATTGTATAAAAAAATTATTTTTATACAATGTATTACTAAAAAAAAGTATGAAATAATTTATTTAGATTATATAATAGATGTTTTGTTTTAGTAAAATATAACTTGTTACGGGTGGCTTGGTAAATTGGTAACCACCACCAAAATAATTAAAGCTGGCTGTAATCATAATGCTAATAATATGTTTGGGTAAGCTTTTTTTATGAAAGAAATTATTTTTTTTAAAATTTTTTTTAAAAAAATTTTGATTATAAATTTTTTTTATCACAAAATAAGTTAATCCAAACACACACTAAACTTTTAACTTAAAAAATTAATCAGTTTTGCAATGTAAATGAAATAAGCACAAATTATAACATATTTTTAAAAAGTAATGCCAAATATGTTTTTTAAAAAAAGCTTATTTTAATAAAAAAAAAGTTGTCTTCTCCAAAAAAAAAAATATTTCCAAACATAGCATAAATTTGGATATGTTTGGATTAAATTTTAGTTGAATTATTTTTTTTTGTATGTTAAAATTTAGAATTGAAAAGAAGGCTCACCCCAATTTAGAGTTACAGAGATATTTATAAATGACTCACTAATAGAGAATTTAAGAATCAAACTCAAGTCAGAGCAAAAGTTTAAGCGAAAGACCTATCAGGTGAGACAACTCTTATTGGTAATTTAATTAATTTAACAAAAAAATAATTTTGAAATAACTAATGTTAATAAAATTGATATGAGTTTGAAAATGATATTTCAAAAGTTAGTATAAAAGAATTGAATTTGTTTGGACGAAGTAAAATAATTTGAAATATAAGTACATGCATACTTTTGAAAATGTTATAAGTTTCACACCTAAAATCAATTCTATTTACTAAAAAGTTTATTTTTCTCAAAATCAATTATACTCCGTCCATTCCTTTTTATTTTTCATTTAAGATTGTTATACAAAGATAGAAGTGACAAAGTGATCCGTCACCAATCATTCAATCTACACATACTTAAATCCATCCGATTAAAATAATAAATTGAATGGATTAAATTGATTAAATCAATTTTAACAAATGATGGTTAATAGATGGATTAGTAGACTGGAACACATTTATTAAATATCTAATTTTATAACTTACCATAACCCATTAGATCTATTTCAAACCCAATAGATATTTTCTCTATCCAAATCCAATCCAACTATACGGAAAAAGTTTCATGTTAGTTGGTCTAATGAAAGTTTAATAATGGGAGAATACATATATATATCACCAATCAATGCTTAGAGAAATAATAAAATAATAACTTCCCAAAACAAGCGGGAAAAAAACGTAGGTATCAAACATTTCATATGGGTTCCAAAATGTTGAGGATTAGTTGAATCATGAACAGATACATATACTATTTTACTGTTTCTTTTATCTCTCAAACTACGCCGAGCAGCATCCAACCTTTTTAACAGCTGAGACATCATCTCTACTACCAACATTGATCGTCTGCCCCTTGGGCAAGACAGCAGGGTCATCCCCAATCTCAAGAGTCTTCCTACTGACAACGTGATATATCTGAGTGAGCACTTCTGTGAAAGCGTTGTCGACATTCAAGGACTCGAGGGCAGAGGTCTCCATGAAAAATGTGTTTTCTCTCTCGGCGAATGCCGTGGCATCATCGGTGGACACAGCACGCAAATGACGAAGATCTGCCTTGTTTCCCACAAGCATAATTACAATGTTGGCGTCTGTGTGATCCCGAAGCTCCTTTAACCATCTCTCCACATTTTCAAAAGTCACATGTCTGGTAACATCATACACAAGCAATGCACCAACAGCTCCTCGATAATATGCACTTGTGATTGCACGATATCTGCAGCAAATGACAAGAATGAGACTGATATATATAGCACTCTGGAATGAGTATAATGTATCTAGTTTTGATTAGTAAGTATCATGTTGTAAATGTGGATGAAAATTCATTGCAAGTCTAGACTCTAGATTTTAGAAGCACAGTTAGGTTGGGAATATGATTATTGTAAAAGGCTTCTTTCCTTAACTGGTCACTGACTCAGAGCTCTGGCTCAGTTCACTTCAAATAAGTGCCTGAAGTATGAACAATACAAAGCAATCCAAACTAGAGAAGTCATGTAGTCAACTTCACTTTTCCTCTTCTGCCATCTTCTCAGAGCTATATAGATGTTTAGTTACAAAGTGTAATTCATCTATGCTTTCCAGAATATTTCTGGAACATATTATCACAAGAAAGCAGTGACATTTTTTTTTTGACGTGAAAGCAGTGACATATTGAACAAATTAAATTTTGCAAAACTCAATGGGTATGGAAGAAATAAACAATGGTCAGGCTCATCCATTATTTCACACAAGGGAGATACCCGAACTTTGACACACTCCACTGTTTCTTCAAAATCTTCCCTACGCAGCAACCATATACTATGGTACAGTTTGTATCCCTCCCACCAGCTTCCGTGGGTTGAACCACCAACAAAGGGAAGAAGTAACATTTGGCATCTATGGCAAGCAACCCTAAACCAATTCACTATTTACAAAATCATCAAGGCAATCAATTGTCTAACTTGCTTTATATGCCATAAAAAGGTGTAAATAGCAACATTACTGGTACACTAATCAATCCAAAGTTCCAAACCCAGAAAAAGGTGGGTGCTATTCTCTATCCTACAACAAAGTCTCATGCATAATCCTTTGTTTCTAAAGAAGATTGTCAAGTGGTCCAGTGTCCTGATCAGCCAGATCAAAAGCAAGAATCCCACAACCACCAAAAAGATCATGCAGTCTGCATCGTTCATCACTGGCGAATCAAATCACAAGCGCAAAACTAACAAAAACCCATTAACACTTAATTGAAGCCCACTAAACTTTAGACCATGCACACAAGATTCGAGCCTTTCCAATCATCAAATGACCAAAAAAGAAAATCGAAGAATTCCAAACAAAGAGAATTGGAAACGACAAAGAAACCCAACACGGAACGAAATCAGAGGCGAGGAAGAATGCGAAGGGAAAAAGGAGTGACCTTTCTTGTCCGGCGGTGTCCCAAATTTGTGCCTTCACCACCTTGTCGTCAACACGGACGCTACGGGTGGCGAATTCGACCCCAATGGTGGATTTGGATTCCAAGCTAAATTCATTTCTGGTGAATCTAGACAAGAGATTGGACTTGCCAACACCGGAGTCTCCGATGAGCACCACCTTGAACAAGTAGTCGTAGTCATCGTCGGCTCTGTACGCACCCATCTCTGGTACGGGGATGTGGGAAGATGGGTCTCTTCGAATTCAATGGATTTGAAATCGAAATCCAATGAAATAGGTGGGTTTTAACTAAAATTGCTTTTGAGGCCTTCAATTTGGTACCTGTGTTTAAATCTTGCAACTTTCAGCATTGTATTTGTATGAGAGAGAGAGAGAGAGAGAGGCGTGTGGCGTGTACGGGGAAGAAAGGTAGGCGCCTCTTGCAGACGGAGAGAGAAGCATTCAAAGCTCCAATTGTCTCTTGTATTCTTCTACCTCCATAATTCAGATTGAAAAATAAACAATTGGTTTGCTTCTTGTACTTTTCATCACCATCAAGGCCATTTTGGTGATTCAGAAAATAAAAGGGCAAAGGGCAAAAACAAAGAAAGAAAAAAAAATATTAATTGCCTTTTTTTTTTCTTTCTTAAAACATGTATGTTTTTGCGTTAAAGAATAAAGACTCATCTTAATAAAATATTATTATTATGTTTATTTAACATATTAATAAAATAAATAAGGTTAGAAGAGTAATTGTATGACACAAGAACATTTAATTTTTACACGCCAAATCTCATGATTATAAAGCCCAAGTAGGCCAGCATATTTCTTTGATTTGATTTTGATTTAGGTAAAAGGAGAAAGGTCACCTGCCACTTGTGATATGAATAATAGTCCGATACCTTTCTTTTATCATTTGGTTGTTGGTTTGAAATTCAAATACTACTCTTCAATGCTGATTTATCATAGGATTATTCACAGTTTCACACTCTACACGGGTCATAGATGTGAACGACGAAACCACTTGCAAGTTGTTTCTAAGTTCGTCATGTTCAAATTGACATAAACATTTTATATGTATATTAATCCAGAGGGAAGTTCTTCCTCTTGCCTTGAGAGATACCATTCAAGATGAACTGAAGAGACAACTATGAGCATCATCTGCTTCAGGAAGATCCTTTACAAGGGGCTAAACTAGATTACTAAAAGCAGCACGCCATGTCAGCCTCGTATGCACAAGTGACAGAGACGGAGCGATATCGAACATCCTTCTTTTTTCTAATCTACTGCAGCTTGATTTTGCTCACGGTTAAGAAAAAAAATATTATTATTTTTCTTACAAATAACAAAGACAAAAAGAAAAAAAAAATTAAGCATTAGTTTTCGAAGACGATAACGGCATTGACAGGGATTTGTTTGTTTCTTAAACTTGTCTTCGGTTTGTTTTCTAAACTGTTGTTTTACTGTTTCTTTAGTACTAATTAAACAAATGACTGTAAACTGGATGAGAACCGGTCAATCACAAGCTATTATATGACAGATAATTTCTCCAAAGGACTCACTCATGCATATTTCTCGTGGGAATTCAAAGTTGTACAACGGTTAACCCTCCACAAAGTTGTACAAAAAGTAAAAGCTTAGCAGTAAGATTTAGACGTAAAGCCAGAGAGGAGAAATTCAACATGAACTGTATTCTTCATGGGAATTCTATGTTGGGTTACTCTGTCAAAGAACCTTAAGATGAACGATCACAGCCATGTTACAGAGGCGGCGGGGGTCGAGGGCACTGTTGGGTGCGGCGGCGTAGGAGTGGGCGGTGGCCGGAGCTGCGAAGAAGAGGGGATGAGGAAGAGGTGAAAGATGCTGTGTTGTGGTGGAGGACCAGAGAGAACGAAGAAAAAGGTCGCCCATGGACATGGATACCAATGTCAAGGAATGGGTTTAACAGAACACGACACAGATCACAGGGAGAGAGAGGGTTTAAGAAAACCCAAGTATTCGTCTATTCTTTTTTTTTTCTGTCATTTTATTTATTTTGATTTGCTTCTTATATAGGAAAGAGTTAATAATAATAAATAAGAAAATGAAAATATAAAACAGCAATAAAAGAAAAGTAACGCATATGGTAGAAAATGGAGGTATACTCTATACCAAAAAATAATGGAGGTATACTGAGAAATTATTTTTACATATTTTTTATATTAAAAGTCTGCACATATATTAGTTCTTCCACCTAAACATTTATAGGAATCATTTATTTATTTATACAAAAATTAAACCGAAGTTTAATGCAATATTATGAATTGAAGCCTTTAACCTGAAATAGAAGTAATATAAATGTCGTGGCATCAATTTTTAGACTTCTTTTATAACTGAAAAAAAAAGTGATAATAAAAAAATGGGGTGCAATGTTATGAAATAAAACCTCTAATTAACCTGAAGCAAAATTTAGATCATGCTTTATTACAAAAGCCACATAACGCGCCAGATAAGGGTGGAACCTACGACTTGCTACTTAGGAAACAGACGCTCTAAGCACCGAGCGACAAGCGCCACCTTATGCCCTCGGTGTTGTGATTTTGATGATGTTAGACTTGCTATTCTGTTGCTGCTCCTTCTCCCGTTGGAAACCTGCTAAGAGGAGAAATGCTTCTTAATTAAATGCTTCCTGATCGAGTTACACCTACGCCAAGAGGAATAACGTTTGGTTTCTGTTGAGTGTCTTGTCACTTGTGTGCCAGACTTTATTTTCGGGAATTAAGGTAGTTGTGGTTCTCCAAGATCATGTCTTTCTTAACTCTTCGTCTTGTAAGTCCAGCAATAATAACAGAATAATTCTGCGAGCATTATTACTAAATCTGATATCAAATTCAAGCATGACTTGTTTTGCAGCTTTATTTGATCGCTTAAGAGGTGCAATAATATATACTACTAGACTACTATTGCAAGGGCTTGTCATGGCTGTTTATGTGGGTAGTGGGTTCATGATCAACTATGTTTCAGCTGCTTAACCTTTGGGTCCCAGGAAAACCCAAAACTAAAGCGATTTGCTGCTTGTGAAGGATATGATTACCGATAAAAATCATGATGATTTTAAAGAAAACATAGAGAACAGTCCCTGAAAAAAGCGAAGATATTGAGCAACACAGAAGCGATGGATAATGCTATTATACTTTTCTTATCACAAAATTTATATTGAAATTGTACATTCTCCTCGTATCCAGTAGATACGTTGCAACACCAATGGACCATCGAAAAAAGAAAAGAAAACAGAAAGAAGGAAAAGAGTTCGGAGTACGTATGTTCAAAAGGCTTCATGCAATCAAATAAAAGAAATAAAGAAAAGAAAACTTGGGAAGAACGTTCTGAATATTACAGGATGAGAATTAAAATGAAAACCAATTAGAGGAAAACGCATGGTCTGGTCTTCTTTCGTTTTTTCTTTGGCTTAGGTGGCTGCAAAACAACCTTGATTGCAGCATCAAACACGCCCTTCACATTCTGAAATATTGCAGCAAAGACAAAGTTAGGCTAAGGCCAAAACACTAATTTACTACCAAGTTTGTGTTACAAGTTGATGCCAGTCTGCAGGATGCTGCAGTCTCTTTTGCAATGGAGTGGCTTATACGATATCTATGACGACAATGATATTATATATACTTCATATACCATATCCATTGTCTTGCAAGAAAGATTCAGACACAAAATATAAACATATAAAATAAATGTTAATTTAGAAGATTGATCGTAAGTGTTCTAGCATCTACAGCAAAATGACTAAAATGCAGCAGCTTTACATGCATTAAAAAGATGTTTTCAATATATATGTTTATACTTTATAGTTACTTTGTTAGATGATATAATCTAATGTGGTTAATATTGCATTTGTAATTGGAATTATTCTGCCATAACAGTTTCTTTAGTGGCCTAATTTCTTTAGAAGACCCTTCTACTGCGTTAAAAAATCTGAACCTGCTGAGTCTTTGAACTGCACTCTATGTATACAGCAGCACCAATTGCCTTCTTCAGTTCTTCTCCCTGCCCAAGATTTTACAGGATTTAAGTGTACATGAAAATGGAATAAAAAAAATTCTATGCCTTCAACAAGAAAACGGAGTTAGTTAGAAGTTCCTTGCCTGGGCAGTGGTTATAGGTGTGGCTCCAGGATGATCAATCAAATACTGCCTGTCTTCCCGCAAATCTGCAGCCAATTACAATGACGATCTCATAACTATTGAATGACACTGCAGATAAACTTGTAGCTTAAGTGATACAAAATTGTTTGAGTAAATTTTATAGTTTTAGGCTTCTAGCAGGTACCAAGTTTGGTTCCCACAAGTACTATTGGCACAGTTGGGGCATAATGTCTCAGTTCAGGAATCCACTGCATAAAATTGGCCTAGCGTCAGATTCTGTTTGCTGGAACTTAAACTATAACATAGATGAAAGTAAGATGTTATGTTTGCATAATAGGTGCAAGTGTGCCTTGAGAGAGAGAGAGGGTTGGGGGGGGGGGGCGGTGGGAGGGAGGGAGATATTGGCGATTTGAAGGACCTTTTTAGAAATATTTTCATAGCTGGCTTTGCTGAGGAGGGAAAAGGCCAGCAAGAACACATCTGCTCCTCTGTAGCTCAAAGGCCTAAGCCTGTTGTAATCCTCCTGTCCTGAATTCATGAAGTTACAATAAATGAGTAAAGTATGGAATAATAGTTACTATATAAGGAGTTTAATTTCAAGTATATCCAGTTTTAGTGACAGAAGCCTAATTTTCACTGCTATGCTCATTACAATATAACTGCTGGGTAGATGCCTTGAAGGGTAGCATAGCAGTTTCCCACCTACAGGAAATACTTACCAGCAGTGTCCCATAATCCCAGGTTAACAGTGCTGCCATCAACCACCACATTTGCACTGAAGTTGTCGAAAACTGTAGGCACATAATCCTGTTTTTTTTTTTTCCCGAGGAGATCAAATGAATTTTTTATTGACCAAACACAAACTAAATTTACAAGTTCAAGCAATTAAACATCGTGTGTCATACTGTGGGGAATGTGTTGCTGGTGTAAGAGATGAGCATACAGGTCTTTCCCACAGCTCCATCTCCGACTGTGACACACTTTATGAATCTTGCTGTGCTCATTTTGAGACTGCTTTGCTGATTTGCTTACTGATTTGCTTACCTCCCAGCAAAGCTCCCTCTACTACCATTTTGTTGCTCCCATCACTGCGAGCTTCTATATTTCTTTCCCTGGAAATATTGGAACTAAAACTAGAACAACGGAGAGAAGAAGAATGATATTTAGAAAGAAGGGGCAGAGGTCCAGGGGGGTCAATTTGGATTTTGAATAGAAATGGAGGGTGAGTGCAGCCTTTAATAAGGCAAGCCCCTCAGCACCAACTTTTGCGTGGCTCTTTCTTTTTTGTGTGTGTGAGTTGTGTGCCTCTTTTATCTTGACCATTATCGCACTTGGCTTTCTGTTTCTTTAAGGGGAAGGCCAGAGCTTTAGATCAGCAAAGGAGTCGTTTGGTGCTGTAGTGGTGTTAGTTGGATAAGTATTGTACAAGGGAGAGATTAAATAATGAGTATTTAGAATACAAGCATTGCTTGGGTAATGACTACCCAAGAACTAATGCTAGAAATGAGAACCATTCATTACAGAAGGGGAAAAGGAAAAGTTGAGGGTAAAAATTTGAGGTTTACACATTACCAACCAAAGCATGATATCAAGTTGCATTAGTGTCATACAGCAACACAAACTCTTAAGTATTAGACCAAGTGGGTCAGTGGGTGGATGAATTTGACACAGAGTTCATGCTAAAAATATTGATTTCCAGGTCACCATTTCACAGCCAATCAACTTTCTGTTCTTGGCCTTAGTGGATTTATCCCCATCTTTGTTGGGTGGTTACTGTAATTGAAGATCCACTGATGTGTTCTCATCATTTTCAGTAAAGCAAACTTTTTGGAATATAATAATAATCTAACATACGCATTAACAATATGTGACAGTATGTACAGTAGGGAAGAAAGAGAACTTCTAAATTCCATTCACCCCATTAAGCTGTTTCTATAGCATACACAGGTTATATTATAATTGTAAACTTGATTAATATACCCAAAAACCGAAATTATAAATACCATTCACCCATCTTTTGGCTTCTGTTCACTTTTTTTTTAATCTCTTGAAGTTTGTTTTTTTGGTTCTTCTTTTGCTCCATGCGCGCCTGGCTAGCTCAATTAAAGTTAGCTTTATTAACACGTTGATGTTGAATGCATCATCATATGACAGTGAAGAATTATCTTAAGCTAGACAACAGCTCCAATAACCATGGCTTTACAATGATGATTTAAGATGAAAAGGTCTAGTTCAACCCTATTTTGCAAAGTTAATTAGATTTCTTTTGAATTTTTCTCATGACACAAACAAAGCCCATATCTGCTTTAATAAAGAGACATAAATCATGGCCCAGCTGAAAATTTGAGCTGCAAAGCTATAGAGCTATTAGTCACAACATCCGTATATTTTTTTATAGATAATGTTAATACAAATGAAAACTTAAAAGAGATTCAAATAAATTTTTAACTTCTAACTTCTAACTGTGTAGGTATAATATTGCTCTTCTATGCCAAATTCAATGAGCACACGCACAGTGATTTTTAATACATATTATATTACTAGTTTGTTACCCTTCTGGTGTATAAATTTATATATATGATGACAACAATAAAATTTGCTAATTTGCCTCACGTCAAGAACATGCCTTGATGATTAGTTCCAAGAATCTCATCATAAAGTAACATAAACAGCCACTAAAAGTTTAATCAGTCAACAACCTATATATACAGTAATGGGATCCACTCAAGAAAAAAAAAAAAACCTGAACTAGGGAGGACATTATTATTTTTTAACAATGAAAAAAAAAGAAAAAATAAAAAAAAAGTTATAGAAAAGAAACATAAAGGAGAACATGGTGAATAATTAAAGGGAAAAGAAAGAGAGAGGGAGAGGGAGGATACTAGCCGAACGTTTATAGTTCCACACATTTCGGTTGAGTTGATCAGGGTTACACATGAGTCATAACTCTCTAGTTTCTTTTTTTAAAAAAATTTAAAATAATAATCATTTTTTATTTTTTTAATGCAAAAATGTGAGACATTTTGCGTTTATGAGAGAAACATATATAATTGTCTCATAATTTTATTTTATTTTTATCTCGAGTTCTTATTCTTCCTGTGAGCTACCTAAATAATTATCACTCCAAGAGACCTTTTTCGCCCAGAAGTCCATGACCATCTTTCCATGCACTTATTAAACAAACAGTTCGATCTTTCCATGTTGTAGACTATATATATCATATTTACAAACATCTCTTTTGCATTCCCATGAAGACTACAACAATAGTTGCGTGAGGTTTGTATCTTGAATTCCCTTTGTTTATATTTCTGTTTTGATCGATTTTTGAATGAATGCATATTGATATAATTCGAGTTGTACTAATTTTCTGTTTAGTCTCTTTGTTTTTTTTTCCCCTCAAAAGAAGAAGAGATGCCTAGTGCTTAAGAGCATAAGATATTGATATTAGGACGGAAAGGAATTAATCCATTATGTGCTAGCTGCATGCGAGCATCATCATACCTTCTTTTTGGTAAACCTTCATGAATTACATATAGTATAATGATAAAGTCACTTAAAAAAAGTTATGTAGAAATTTTTGACTTCATCTATATATAAATATTATTGCTTTATTTTTTTATTTATATGTGAAATTGCTTGCATCTTAATTAATTATCAATAAATCTTCATATAATATTGGCATTTATATATAAAGATCTCTATGAATTTTGAACTTGAAATTTATTTATGTTATGTTTGAATGAGAGATATGGTAGGACAAGTGAGAGGAAAAGTGACCCAAACCATTACATTATTTAAAAGATTATTAAGGAGTGTAAGGGAGGGAAATGAAGAGAAAAAAGAGAACTAAAGCATTTTAAGGAGGGCCTCCTTCCCCTTAATTCAAGGCCTCAAAATTCTTCTCCGAATTGGGGTAATTAGTACAACAAGCTCCATACGCTCTCTAATTTCCATCTCCACTTAAAAACTTTCAAATATAGCATTATAATATATACTATTATATATTTACTTATCATATTCACCTATTAAATTTGTTTCTGATTGATGGTAATACTGATACTAGGATGCAAAGAAATAACAACGGGACGCATCCAGCATGTGCTGCATGCAAGCATCAAAGGAAGAAATGCAATGAAACTTGCATATTGGCGCCTGTTTTTCCAGCAAACAGAAGTCGTGAATTCCATGCTGTGCACAAGGTTTTTGGTGTCAGCAACATAACCAAGCTAGTGAAAAATGCTAAGGAGGAGGATCGAAGAAGAGTTGTGGATTCATTAATATGGGAAGCATTTTGTAGGCTAAAAGATCCTATACAAGGCCCTTATGGAGAGTACATAAAAATTTACCATGAGTACAAGAAAGTGTTGGACCAACTTAAGACATACAAAAACCAAAATCAACTACTGCAATTGCCATATGAAGGTGGCGGCAGTGGTGGTGTTGGTGTAGGATCACAGCCAGTTCAAGAATTGATTACGTTAGATTATGTTCATGATCATGATAATAAGAATTGTATTATTGATTCTACCATTTATGCCACCTATCATTCAAATTGTTTACAAGATTTAGAGAATGTGAGATCGGAAGTTGTCATCCCATTCCGGCAGCACTCTCAACCATACTGTATTACAGGTACCAATCTCTTGCTTTTGTCACAATAAATTGATGATTTTATCATACGGAATTTTTTTTTTCTAAACTATACTATTTTGTATTAAATTGTATTTAAATGAATTTATTAGATTTTTTTAGTGCTGAATTTGAATGTCTAGCTTTACTTTATGTTTACATAATAGGCGTTATCTATTGTTTTGAACATATACTGAACATATTGTTTTTTGATATGTTTTGTGTTTTTTGATGAGATTTTGATATGTTTTTTTTTTTTTTTTGTTGGTCTTCAATATGTTTTTCAGTTAAGTACGAAGAAGACGAAATATGTAGAGTGTAGATATGTTAAAATAAGCCCAGCCCATCAAGCTAGGTTGCTTAGCTCCAGAAGCAATGGGTTGGGTCATATTTTATTAGCCCAACAACATTTAAGCTAATCTCTCAATTAGGAAAATATGGTTGGGTTGAATCCGATTAGCGTGAACTTGGCAAAATAAGCCAATTTGTCGGGTTCATCCATTTAGCCTTAAAAAAAAAGATAAAATATAATTTATATCATTAAAATTTATTTTGATATTAAATTATTTTTTAAAATTTTTTTTTATCTCATTTAAATTATCTAAACTTTGGTTTAACTTTAAAAATATTAATTTTATTATTAAATAAAATAGAGATTACTTTCATGTGCATATCATGTGACTCAAATACACATTACGTGATCATTAGTTAAAAAATTTTATAGTGTAAAATATAATTTACACTTTTAAAATTTATTTTTGTATCAAACTATTCTTTAAAATTTTTTATCTTACTAGACTCTCTTAAAATTTAGTGTAACTTAAAATTGAATTTTAACTTTAATTTTATTTAATAAAAAAATTAATATATTCAAATCAGATAAAAGTTTATGAGAGTTTCGTAAAATAAAAAAAAAGAAATAATTAAATATCAAAATAAATTTTAAGAATATAAATTATATTTAAAAAAAAAAGTCTTTGAGCTGCTTTAACTCAAAAAGGTATATAACCAAAATAGGTTAGCTCAATTCGAGTTAGAATGGCCCGTGTAACAACTGTAGTGAAATGCAAGTTAAAACGCAAGTAATGTTTGAGAATTACATTAGGTGTCTTGATCAATCTTACAAGATGATTAATGATAGAAAACAAAAGAGCAGAAATAGAAAAAAAAATGTCATATAGGAAAATCTTAAACATTAGACCTCCAGGAATTGGCATAAGTAAAATTTTCAAAACATAATTTGTAGAATTTAAAAAATGAAAATAATGGTTTGATGACAAATAACCTTGAAAGTCAGCTAGGAAACTCTAGTATTTAATAAAAGGAAATTGAGTACTTTCATAATTTTTCAATTATGAAAAATAAAATCTCTAACTATATTTGTTCCTGATTTAATTTACTGTAGGTCAATTCAGTCAAACGAATCACAAGGGCATGGAAGGTAGCATATGGGATGGCGAATCATAGTTGTTTAATTTAAGAATATCTACACTTGAAGGGAAATTAGTTCTCACTCAAATTCAGTACAAATATTTGTTCTCACACTTGACCATTATATATGATAATTGTTAAAATTTGAAGGTTCTTCTACATTCGTTCAGAATTCAATTATTATTAATTAGGAATATCTCATCATGGGATGTTTTTACAAAAGCTGGGAGAATATAATATACTTGCTGCTGGTCCTGGGAAAATAACGATGCTAATGATGGTTATCTACGTGGGTTACATTAATATATGACAATACTAATGATGATGAAATGTGAAATAAATGGCATTTAATGATGAAAAGAAAGAACACTTGCCAAGTTGAACAGAATTCGGCGCCAATTGAATTTTCTAAATCTTGTGAGAGTTATATTAGGGTTAAAATTTATTGAAAAATTAAAGATCATTTACTAACATAAATACGAAAGATAAATAAATAAATTTCAAAATTTTTAATTTTATATATATAAATAAATAAGCTTCAAATTTTTTATATATTTATATATATATATATATATATATATATTTTGATTCTATTCCATCAAAAATCAAATAAGAAAACATCGTAAAAAAAAAAAGATTAAATAGGAAAAAAGAAAGAAATATACAAAAAAAAAAAAGGTTAAGGTTGCCTCCAGCTGAGGTCCAAGTCAAGTCAATCAGTGCTAGCGTGCCACAAAGACAAAACCCTGAAACTGGGTTATCACAGTCTCAGAGGAGGGAGAACCTACACCCAGATCAGATGGATTCGCCTAGCTTCGTATCTTTCCTCTCCGCATGCCTTCTTCTCCTGCCTTCTGCCGCTTATTGCCTCTCACACCCTCCTTTCCTTGGAGTTCACCCTCTAGGTACCTCTTCACAGCGGTGCAAGCCAAGCTTTTTGTTGCGGCACCCAGAAAGCATTTTGCTCTTCTTGTAACTTCTGTTTTATTTTTTTTATCAAATTTGGATTGGGCTCTGTGATGCAGATGAGAAATATTACAACTTGGAGGCGATCAAGTGCAAGGACGGATCAAAATCCTTCCCCAGAGACCGTCTCAATGACAATTTCTGCGACTGTGCGGATGGCACTGATGAACCCGGTATGTCAAATAATAGATTATGGTTGTGTTAACCCCTATATAAAACCCATTATCTAGTTTTAGAATTCCGTGAGACATGGGGATGGGGTTATGGATTCTTTACTTCTCTCTCCAAACATATTGCTTTGATTTGACTTGTGTGCTTCCCCTGCTTTTTTCTTTCCTGAGGCACTGACAAGATTTTTCTGGACTCTATTTTAATTCCTCGCTCTTTTAATATGAAATTTGATAAGAAAAATCCTTGTCTTCCTTGACAAATTTTAATACTCTCTATAATCTTATGCAATATGCACACTTTATGGCTGATTTCCATAACTGCCACTATCATAACTTTCTTACTATTTCATGTTTCCTTACATGCATCTTCATACCATTTACAACTTGTTAGGACGTTTTTGTTGATATAATTACAGGAACTTCAGCTTGTCCGGCAGGAAAATTTTATTGCAGAAACATAGGAAGCAAGCCAAAGTTTATATTTTCTTCTCATGTTAATGATCGTTTTTGTGGTAAGCATTTTCTCCTATGTTTTTATCCCTTTTTTTTTAAATTAATTTTTTCCCGTTTATCTGTCTGATTTGCTACTTAAGGCCTATTTGTAATAGCAGTTTGTACATATCTTTGGCATTTCGCCTAGTCAATGGAATGGACTCAAGATCTTCCCACCTAGAAGCATTGTGTTCTTGAAAATAATGGATAGTCTACGTCTCCATTGTTTTTAAAGCCCATCAATACGCTTGACTGTACAGTGAATTGCATTGGTTTTCACAAGAATATATTCTCTTATATCTGCATGTTTTCCGGTGTAAATGGAACAATTTGGAGATGGAACTGACTGGCCTATGCAATTAAATAGACTTTTGCTTGAATTTGGTCTTGTTCTTTCTACTTTGGGTTTTGACCCATTTTAAACTCATTACGTATCTCATATTGAATGATTGATAAATATAAATTCATTAGTGCCAGAAAGTTCTGTTGCACCCAACCTGATTTATCATGTCACATAATCAATCTGCTATCACAGTAAGTAAATTGGAAATGAAGTTTAATATTGCTGCAGATTGTTGAGAATAGGCTGTTGTGATGGGAGTTCCAATTTTCAACTTTGAGTTCCAATTTTCATTCAATATTGCTGCAGATTGTTGCGATGGGAGTGATGAGTATGATGGAACCATTCATTGTCCTAACACATGTGTCATGGGTGGGAATGTTGAGTATAGGATTGGCAATCACATTCCAAAAGTAAGTGATCTGCACTCTATTGTTGCAAAAGAAACAAAAAATGGAGTGAAGTCGGAGGAATCGGCTCATAACCTTACTGGTAATATCTTATCCATGAAAATTTTCATGTGTTTTAAAACTCTTTAGTACATATAAATTGAAACTTGCTCGTTTAGGTTTGAAGTTGGCAATTATTCTTCAAGTGGGTCTCATTATTTTTCTGGTATCTCTCTGGAGGTTTCGTTGCCATACCAGATCTGGAAGGAGGCATCCGCGTTACCATTGAATTGAAAGAGACCTTGCTGTTTGTCTAATATTGAGCTGTGGTAATATTCTAAAATATTTTCTTCGTTTTCCGTTTCTTAGTTCTACCTGATTTTGATTTTGATTTCCTATACTTCTCATGTAGTTGATGTCGGGACTCGTTTCATAAGTCAAGAACTTTCCATAGTTTTTTAAGGCAAAACAAAAAGAGAGAACAACAGAATGAGAGAGAAGAAAAGCATAATGGAAACTTTCACTTTTTGAATTTGTTATCATGCAGGATACATGCGTACAAAAAACCATATCATGCAGGGAGCATAACTTTAAGATATAAAGACTTTTGCCAAATATGGTATTCAATTTGATTGGAGATCCCCATGTCATTGAGGCACCAGGGTTAAATCGAAGAATATAGATGAATAGTCTTTTCTTTAATATTACACCTTCCTTTGATCATGATCACTATTTGTGGTTGCTATCACTTTTTATTTCTTTCTACCCACTGATCTCTTGACGTAAAACATTCATTCACAAAATAAATGGTATACGGGAACAACTATTTAATGGTTCTACATGTGCTTACTCTTAATCAAGTCCTAGAATATCAGTTGTCTTTTTATCATGGCTGTGGCTTAAACATTTGTCTGTGTGATAAGGCAAGCATGCCAAACAAGCTTACCTATTACTTGTTAGTGTGGAGACCTTGGTTGCATGTACAGCACATCACTACATGGTTGATTGCTGTTCATTATATGTACATGTGGCTAATTCATTTTGATTGCATGTTCAGACGGGAGCTATATTGATTCCATTCATATATTTTTGCATTATTTGCATCATATTGTTTGAACTTAGGTTATATGTTCATTATTGTTAAACTAAGGATGCTGTACATTGCTGTGCAGATATCATGACTTTTGGTGTTAATGTGCTGCATGACATGGGTCACAACGTACCCGGAGAATGCTGCGACAAGATGCAACTAAATTTATAAAAAATTTAGGAGTGGCCATCAATTTTTATGTAACTGAAAAAATAATTGGAAAATTTTTTTTTGAAAGTAAACTAGTCTTTGAAAACGAGATCAGGTTCGGGAGTCTAATTATGTACAGATAAAAATAGGAACTTAATCTTACTGCACTCTTGATACTTCCGTTATAAAACGGTTATCTTAAAGCTAATTGTGCAAAATTATTATGACGTCAAAATGTATTTAATTTATCCTAAAAAATAAATATAACAAATAATAAAGAGTGATAAAAATAAACAGAGTATTAATTGAAAATATTTACAGGTTTGACTTGCCTTTTGTGTTTATGTATTCCTACCTGCAACACTTCTTACGCATCACACCCACTCCTCACACACCACCAATTTGCACGCACACGCACGCTCTCACATCTTCTTTGTTTTTATCAAAATTTTTCTAAATTTTATTTGTATATTATTTAATTGTTAATTGTTGTGATCTCGGACGGAAAATTTGTCATGATTTGGTGTTATTTGAGTATAGTTATGCTTATTAATGTTAGTCAATTTGGGTGCCAAACTGTTATACTCGAAGACATACGAAAGGTAATTAAATTTATAAAAAAATTGATTAAATTACTATTTTAAATTTTTTAAAAATTTACTTGATATTAATTTAATCCTTCAAAGATATTTGATATTAATTTGATCCTTTAAAGATATATGGTATCAAGTTTGTTTTTTAAATATTTAAAGTGAATTTTAAAATAGGTTTTCTAAAATGATCATTTGAAAGGATTACTTTTGATGTTATTTTAAATCTTTTTGAGAACTAATTTGATATTATATATCTTTGAATGGATTATTTTAACGTCATTTTAAATTTTTAGAATGACTAATTTGATATCACATATCTTTGAAGGATTCAATTTGATGTCAAGTGAATTTTTAAAAGATTAAAATGATAGTTTAGTCTTAAAAAATTTAAGAGTTGTCACTAATTTTTATTTAAATAAAAAATTAATTGAAAAAATTTCTTTTTAATTAAGAAAATTGAAAAAAATGAGATCAGGTACGGAAGTTTAATTATGCACTGAAAAGAGGTAAAAATTTAATTTTATTGTATTTTTAATACATTTGTACGATTATCTTAAAGTTAATTATGCAAAGAAGATTATGACACCAAATGATATTTAATTTATCCTTAAAGTAAAAGAAAAAACATAATAGTATGAAAATTAAAAGTGAGGCTTATCATTGTTCATTTTATTCATCATCTTTTCTGATCCCGACAACAGTGTCATGGAGGCTGTGATGTGGGTGTGTGCAGATGCTGAGGCGGTGAAGCTTGGGTGCAAGGGTGTGTGCGGATGGGTGAGAGTGAGGTGTTCTGTGGTCGGTGAGTGAGATACCGCAGTGGGTTGTGTGTTGTATGAGAGGTGCAGAGGTGGTTGTGTGCTGTGGTCGGTGTGGGTGTGGGTGTGGGTGTGGGTACTTTTGTGGAGGAGTGTTGTGAAAGATATGTAGAGGTGCTCTGTTTTGGGATGTTGGTGCGTGCAGTGGTCGTTGTGTGAAGAATAATGGTGCAGGGGTGATTGAAGGTGCTGTGGAGTGGGTGACTGCCATAGGTGATAGTGCTGGAGTGCAGAGGTGTGTGTGGTGCTTAAAGAGCTGTGCGGGTGTGGTGAGACCGTGAGAGTGCAGGGGAGGCTGTGAACCGTGGGGGAGTGAGGGAGGAAATGTGTGAATGTGTGTGGCGGTGAAGATGAGCAGAGGTGGAGGTGGAAGTGAGCAAAAGAATAAAAAGGATTGTGTACCCAGAAAATGTCTAGCAAAATCATACATGTTTAACTAAAAAGGTAATGATAGATTCAAATGAGAAAACCAAACCCTCTTGTCTTTTGTTTTTCTCAAAATTTGCCCAGAAAATCCTCTTCTTCCTCCTGCACACCTATGCTTCACATTCCAGCTCTCTTTTCTTCTGTGGTTGAATCCTCTCCCCTTGTCCGTTGCTCTTCCTCAAAATCCCCAAGTCCTCTTCCGTCCCCTTTGTTGTTTTGCTAAAGCTTTCTACAGCGAAAAGAAAATCCCCCTTTTCTCTCTTTGCTCACTCTTTTTCTACGTGCTTCCCCCGGATGGCCCTCCCTCGAACCATTATGCCTCATTTTTCGTAATTGTGCTACCCTCAACCTCTTTCTCACTGCTAACCGAATGGTCCCCTCCCTTGTAACAGAAAAAGAATTTCTCTTATCCCCTGTGAGTGTGGGCTGGCACTAATAAGAATGCTCTAGAATCAAATGAGGAAGAGGAAAAATAGGTCTGGTTGTATTGAGTGAAATTTTTTTAATTTGGACTACAGTAGCATGGGTTACAAATTGGGCTAAATTCATGAATTATCGATCAATAAAAATGGGAGGGACAAAATACAATGTTTACAGCATGCCACATTTTTGTGATTTAATCATTACACATGATATTTTTTTTTTACCCCTGGTAGTGTCTAGTTGGTGGTTCCTAGTGATATTTGCAGATTATGCCATGTGAAGGAGCCATTTTGTATAACATGATGGAGAAAATAAAAATGATATTTTATCAATGCTTGGCCACATCTTTTGCATTTGTTTCTGTGCCATATAAATCCCTGCACCCTTTTGCCCCTATTGATCAATGCAAGTATCTTTCTGACAAACTTCTGCCGGTTTCATGTTTCTTATGGAACAAGGTGCTCTAGTGCTACGTTAGGCCAGCAAGAACGGTGATTGGAGCAAAACAATGCAGTTTAGATTTCTTCTTCATTTCTGCCCTATTCTAAACCAATGGCTGTTAGAGCTGAAGTACAAGCCAAAAACTATGAGAAAATTCCTGACCTTGGATTCCTGCCAAAGTTCAAATCCTTTTTCTTTCCTTTTCTTCATTTCCCCAAAACTTAAGAGTGCAAATTATTGATGAAATGTTGCAGTCTCTTATACCTCTCAGACCTCGCTCTAAGCCCCAGCTAGCATATTCCTGCCTCCTTTCTTACACCCTCCAAAGTTCCCATGCCCTTGCTGTCCTACAACAGACTCTACGTTCTGGTTGCTTTTCAGTTCCTCAAACCCATGTTCTCCTCTTTTCTGCTTGGTTGGACAGCGATGTCTGTCTCATTCTGTATCTAATATTTTACTTGAGATGCAATCAATTGGACATCATCCTGACTGTGAGACTTCTAATTGTCTGCTATAATCTCTTTGTGCTGTTGACCAGTTGCTGGAGGCAGTTAAAGTCCTAAAGGGCATGGGTGGAGCAGGATTTATTCCTGATTTAAAGAGTTATGGCATTGAAATTGGTGCAATGTGCAGAGTCAGAAGGACTGCTGAGGCACTGGATTTGATTAAGCAAATGGTGGTGAAATATGGGTTGGCACCCAAGACAGGGAACGGTGAAATTGTTAGCGGCATTACGGGCAAATAGGGAGATATGGAAAGTTGTTCAGATGATTGAATTCCTAGAGAAAGAGGGACAATCTGTTGGATTTGAGAGTTATGAGATGGTGATTGAAGTGTGCTTGGAGAAAGGTATGTTTTAGGCTGGAGAGGTCGCAACAGGGAAGACAGAGAAAGAGGTTTTATACCGTGTCAGGGTCAGGCAGAAGATAATTGAAGGTTTGGCCAGTTTGGTGAGTGGAATATAGCTTGTGCTGTGAGACAAAGATTTGCAGCACTTAAATCTAGCCGTTAAATTATTTATATAGTGGACCAAGTACAATTCTTAATGCTGAACAGGTGACTAAATATTGCAAAACTGGTGGCATCTGAATTATGGTCGTCATTGTTCTTTTCTTAATGACACTACTGTAAGATGATCTTATGCTTTGAGACAGGGCAATGCAGCACTAAGATGTTGATTTGCAAAATATTTGGGAGTACACTCTGTGAGGTTAAAGCATGGAAAAAAAAGTGAGCATATATAACGGAACTGGGTTTTATTTGAACTATGGAATTAATGTCCCTTCTTAGCCTGACTTTAGTGATGTTGATATTTTCTACGATGGCCGAGAGAATTTGGCAATAAGGATAAGATTTTTGTTACGGGAATATGAAGTGACTTCATGTATATTAATTGCACCATATTATAAATTGATGGGAAATTATGTAATTTGTGCTCTTTGGTGTTCCAGTTTCCTGTCATCTATCTGTTTCTGCAGAATGATCAATGCATGACTTCTATATGGTTTATTAACATTTTAATTGACTTTACTTTCGTTGGGCTCATATGACGTAAAATTTTAAAAAATAGGGGGGAAAAATATATTCTATCGTCTCTGTTCTACGAATTATTACATTACATTCAATATGTGTCGTTCATATAGAATTGATTGACTCATCGATTTTATTTCCCTTTTCACTGGAGTTATATTGTAAGTAGCATTACTCTTACGTCTATCTAGTAATTGTAGTAGGTTCATCATTCTTTTTTGTCTGTAGAAAATATTTTTCTCATTTGATAAGATTTTGGCACCAACTTCTTTTTTTTTTTTTTTTTCATCCTGTCCCAAAGTTGTGGTTCAAAAAAAAAAAAATTTCCTAGTCTGCTGCATGTTATTAATTTCAATCAGATAGTTGCAGTGCCATACTTGACCCTTACATAAAATTATTGTGTAAAATGAACTTGCTAAATAACGTCTCTGATTCTACAGCAACAGCAGGTCAATCAGACTGCTTAGTTCTTGACTGGGTAGCTAGCATACATGGCAATGCCACAAGTACCATCTTTATCCTTAGTATCACGCTTCATCCTAATGTAACCGGATTCTCCCCACTCAGCACCCCATGAATTCTTCACGAGCCAGTACTTGTCACCATTTTCTTCTCCATACCCAACTATAATCACGCCATGATTGAGGTTCTTTCCACAACGTCCAGAGAAGATACCTTCTGAATAAAGTTGAAATTCATAATCTCCTGCATCAATTGCAACGGAGACAGGTTGATGAGCAGCTGCAGCTTTCAGCATATTCTCATCATGAGCAGGTATAGTTTCATAGCCGCTTATGTTGACAGCATGATTTCTAGCTTTGGCCATGTTACAGGGGCCATCTGATCCTCGATAAGGATAGTCTTTATCAGTAGTGAGCCCACCATGCTTTCTGATGAATGTAAATGCTATTTCCATGTCGCCACCTTCGCAGCCTTCGTTCCCATTTTTAACATCACAATCTATCAGTTGCTGTTCAGATAGAGAAACCAACTTTCCTGTTTTTATTTTATGGATGCCTTCCACAGCTGACACTGCAGAGAATGCCCAACAACTTCCTGCATCAAGAGTTTGGTGCCATCAGTTCTTGCTCATATTGCTTTGCAACTCCATATTACTCCAAAAAAGTTAAAACATGATCTTAGCGAACTCACTCAGCATTAGACAAATAAGATGTATGAAATTTCAGAAGAAATCATATGTTACTTTTCTTAAAAAAAATTGAGTTAATGAACTATATTGTCCCTTATTTTTGTTTCACTTTTTGAAGGATCTCAATTACTTGTTCAGTGTCCAAAATCAATATGAGGTTGCTGAGTTAGGTAGTGGACCATCTTCTTGAAGATCCATATGAGAATTAAAAAACACAAAGAAGTTTAGTAGCAGCCAAACTGCAAAAACTGAGAAATTGAACAGTTAAACCATGTACTTATTTATTGCAAGAAACTTTACCACAATGGCCTTGATCCTTGACGTGAGTTACTGCACCTTTCTTCCTCCAATCTATGCTTTTTGGCAGATTCCCGTGTACATGTTCTTTATACCTGAATACTGTCTCTAAATGCAACCTAGGTCGAAAACCCAGATAGGTACTTCTAAATTCGTCGTTTGTAAGATCTGCAAATTTGTTGTCTGTGAGCTTGTACGAATAGTTTTGGGAGTTGATGCTCTCTATAAACTGGAGATTTGCTTGGTAAATGCCAAACCGGACTTCCCATTCTTGTTTATCCTTGTATACTCGGCCATGTTGTTTCAGCCAACTATCATACCTCTTCCTCTCGACTTCTGTCTTGGATGAATTATTCTTGGGCATTGCAGGACATGCACTTGCAGTTATCCATAGATTGCACACGACAAGAAGACTGAGTATAGCGTTGCTTAATGTTGTAGTTGTCTTCATGGTTAGTTCTCAATGCAAATGGAGAATGAGTGCGTGCGTGCATTGATATTTATTATAACCGATATGCTTTTATTCTTAATGCCATGTTTGCATGCTTTCTTTACGCATTGCAATTCACGTGCATTTCTGTATAGAGGCGTTTCAGCTGCAAATTTATCTTTTTTGATCCATGTCTTTCGTGCTTGCAAATTTTAACAAGGCAAGGCTTCTATATTTCATTTTCTCTGCGTGACCATAAAGACGTATAAGTTGTGAACTTGCTTAAGGTTTACCAACCCAAAACAACTGAAATCTGACACGTTTGAATGTTTGATAGTTCTTTTCTTCAATGTAGGCAATTTTTTCAATTGGTGTGGAAAGTTTATTCTTGTCTAGGCTTAGTTTTTGTGCCTTATGTTGAATGAATTCAAATTTAAGGGAGGACTGAGAGAAGACAGTTTATTATAGTCTAGGCTGATATATAGTTGGTGTGCCTTGTACTATTTGAATTTTAAGATTATGGAGGAACCAGGGGCATTGTCAGGGCTTAAGAGGTAGCCGTCTCAGCACGCTAAATTTCATGCAGAAGCCATGCTACTGTGATCCCCAACATGAAAATGAAAAGGCATTTGGCACCATGGATACATTTTTTGGCAAGTTCTATGCTACATTTATTGCCGAGTCAGATTGTCGTTTGAAGTTTGAACTCTGAGAGAGCCACGGATGAATATAATAAAGGCGTCTCAAACATATTAGATTCCAGAAAAAAAAAAAAATCCAGCCCTTTCTTCATGAAATCAAAAGCATTCCTCTATAAAAGGCCTTTGGATGCACCTCTGGAAGAGGAGATAAAACCTCAGGCTTCTTAACTTGCCAGCGCTTCTGGCTTGCCCATTAAGTGATCACACCATGAAGTTATTCTGTGAAAGACACTAGGAAAGCATTTGAAAGGGCTTGATGTGTTGCCAAACCTGCAAGCAAAGAAGAAGAAGAAAAAGGGGGGAAAATGGGGGTTCTAAAAACCAACAATTTAAGATCCATAAACATATCATCCTCCAAATCGTTCAAGTCACCAATGTATAATGAATTAATGGGTGATAAGTTAGACAATTAGCCTACAGAAGCCTTTTGTATTTCTTGAAGGAAAAGTTATATTCATATTTTGGATTCTTCTCTTCTGAATTAGTTGGATTCTCCTCTTATGGATTAGTTGGGATTCTTCTATTACTCCAGTTAACATAGCTATCCCTCTTATTTTCAAATGTATACTACCATAATGAAGTGAACACAATTTGCAAAGGGATCATCATAATTGCGGAATCTGATTAATTATTAATTCACTGAAAGTGTATCTTTTGTTTTTTTTTTAATATAAATTTGCCTAAGTTTATTGGAAGTTGGTTTTACTTTTAATGAACAATCATAGTTGACCAAAGAATTATAAAATTAAGTGAAAAGAAAATTAAAGTGTACAAAAAAATTTCCACTTGTTAGATGGTTTATGGAGCGGATAGTTTAGTTTACAGGTCTCCATGTAGAATGATGCTACTTACAGAGCTCTATATTTATAATCATGCATGTACAATTGAACAATGACTCCTTTTAAATTTAAATTTAAATCTTAAACTTTATTTTATCAAACTCGCATGAAAACACTTTACAGTTGTGCTAAATTATACATACAATAATTATATATGTAAGTAACATGGTCCTCTGATACATGTTTTAAATGACAATGACTTCGATCTACCTAATCACACTAGCTAGTCTAAACTGTATAGCTTAATTGGTTTCATAACATGAAATTTCAACTGCGATGTGTTTTATTGCTTTACTTTTTTGCTACTCCTCAACTGCGATGCTTTACCAGGTAGCTAGGTGAAGGAATATATTGTGAAGTCTATTATAACCTGAGGGTAACAGTGGGCCTTAGTATTTAAATAATATTAATTAACTTAGCATCATAAAGAGAAGGGGAGGACGACCCACAAACAGATAGATGCTATTCATTAATAAATATGAAGTCCTTCTATGAAGATGCTCTATTGGCAGGCACTTGATTTATGAGGGGAATATATATATATATCGATTCCATGAGCCTCCCTAATCATGATTTAGAGCTTTTTCAAACTCTTCTCCATTAAAAACTACATGAATTCCGGAGAAGATAATGGAAAAAAAGAAGGTACCTAGTAACACATGGGCACGCAGGTATGCACACCCATAGAGATAGAGGAGCATATACCCTACATGTGGGAATGGTTTGGGGACAAAGCAAAGAAAGCATAGTGCGTGGCAACAATTCACATGGGTGCATAACATGATCCTTCACAAGAAGGCCTCGCTTTTCCTCTCTTTCACAGCTCATGCCCCAAATCCAACGAGTGCACACAATTGTACTTATCTTAATTACGGCACCTAGTTTTTTTTTAATGTTTTGTTAAACTACAATTAAATGATTAATGAAACACCTCGCACCCCATGCACAACTACTACAACCTAATAAATATCTCAAGCACATGGCATTTGTTCCTCTCTCAAGATAAAGATCACAACCCATATGATTTCACCAATCACTAACCCTTCAAGTGGGGTTGTCTTACCTTTTGTCTTAGAGACATTCCTTTAAAATTTTATCTAGAACGTGGACAGGATTCGTTCAAATCAGTTATCTAATTCTGTTTTCATCTCTTATTTTTAGTGACTTTGTTCTCTTGTAATTTTTTTTTTTCCATTTAACTTTGAATCTACGGGAAAACAGTCAAATTTAAGATTTTTGTTTTCTCTCACGGCTTCAAATATACCTAAATTGGTCAACTATGGTTTGACCTTTGTTTGACTCTCATGTTTTTTTTTTCCTTCCCTAATAACTGAACTTGTTAATGTTGCAATGTACCAAAATAAAAGACCTAGTTATTGTTGCAGGGGGATCATGATTGAAGGGTTAAAATTAGTGCAGTGGATCAGAGGCAGATAAAAGGGTAAGGGGAACCACATGCAGAGATAAGAGAATGTTGGAATTGGATTTGTGCCCAAAATTGTAAAAACAAAATGAGACTATTAAAAGGCTTCCCACTAAAGAGGCGTTCACAAGGGCACGTGGTGGCTGATTCCCACTAGTTATTAATCTACTGGGCGACTTTCCAGTAATACCGTTGAGTCCCAAATCCAACCCCTCCTCCCAGCTGTTCATAGCTGTCCAATCCCTCGCCTCCCCTCCCCACCCTCATGTGACCCCACTGCACAAACACCTAGATACAGATGCCCCAAAGATTTATTGGGATTTTAAACCCAAAAACAAAATATCAAAATTAAAAATTTATGCATAATTTTTTATTAAAAAAAGAAAGAAAGAAAGAAGGAAGAAGAAGAGTACTTGATGATTATGCTGTTCTTCTTCCTGTGACTTTTTTTTTTTTTTGACTGGACCTGTGACTTTCTTCCCTCTTAACATTTCCTGTGTTAGCTGTGATATATATATATTTATAAAAAGGCTGTGTTAGATTAGAGGCTCATTTGGTTTGTCTAAGTTCATTTCTTCTCTCTGACACATTTGGTCTGGGAGGTGCATATATACATTATGCATAGATAGCATCACCTTGAGTTTTGCGAAAAAAAATTTGTTTGGTTTTGGTTCTGTCTGTGTGCTTCTTGTTCTCCTTGTTGTTGTGTTTTGAGGGAGTGTGTGTGTTTGTGTGATAAAAAATGGCACAATTGCCTCCCAAGATCCCAAACATGACACCCAGTTGGCCAGACTTTTCCTCTCACCAGAAGATGCCTTCCCTTGCAAGCTTGTCACCCAATGTTGGCACCAACGCGGGCCATCATCACCAGAACCCTTCTTGGGTGGACGAGTTCCTCGACTTCTCGTCTGCGAGGCGCGGGGCCCACCGCCGGTCGGTGAGCGACTCCGTCACCTTCCTCGAGGCGCCAATGCTGGACGACTGCCGCAGCAACTCCGGCAGCATCCCGCCGAGGTCGGGCGCCGACAGCGAGTTCGACAGGTTCGACGATGATCAGTTCATGTCCATGTTCTCCGATGAAATTCCTGGGGCCCCCATGCCACCCACCTTGTCCTCCTCGAACCCTTCGAGCCCATCCGATCAGAACTTCATCAATGACGAGAAGGAAACGAATCCGACCCGAAAGCCGGGGAAAGGAGGTGAAGGAGCAGGCGGGGGAGGACCAGCACCAGCAGCAGTTGAAAAATGAATCCGATGAGGATGAAAGCCAATGCAAACAGGAAATCACGCAAGCTGCGAATAACAACACGAATGCTACTTCTTCCAATGATAGAATTGCTGACCCCAAGAGAGTCAAAAGGTAATCAAGCATTGTTCATGTCAGATTATGTGCTTTTCCTGGTAAAGTTGCAATTGCCCTTTTACACAAAAGTGGATAATGTGTTCGAGTCTTACTTCAATGGAATTTTTTTTTTCTCTTTTTTGGTTCTCTTTTGCTGTTCTATTATAATGGGTAATTATTGTTTATGAATTATTCTTCATTACAACATGTTCATTATCACAAAACTGATTTATTTGCTGCAACTGACAAAAGAACCATGCTAAGTAAGAATTTTGGTTTCATCTGCCTCTAATTCTCGATTTGCATCAGAATCCTGGCAAATAGACAATCTGCGCAAAGATCGCGAGTGAGGAAGCTGCAATACATATCAGAGCTTGAACGAAGTGTAACTTCATTACAGGTTTGTGACGTGAGTACAATAAATTTCTTTTGTTTTCTTACGAGTGTGAATATAAGTCTATAAGAAATCTTTTGAATGTTCATGGAAATTTTATATGACATATATAATTTGATTTGTAGTATTAATAACATTGGCATTTTTCTATTCTGTTGACCAATGAAGGCCGAAGTTTCACTGCTGTCCCCACGGGTTGCATTTCTTGATCATCAACGCTTGCTTCTGAATTTTGACAACAGTGCTCTCAAGCAAAGAATCGCCGCCCTTGCCCAAGACAAGATCTTTAAAGATGGTAATTGCTTTAAGTACTATTCTGTTGATTAAAACTACATTTTTTCGATTAATTGCTCTTAGCATAGAAGCTAATCATAATTTTTTTTTTTTTATTTTTGTTAATGGAGAAGCAATTGACTAATGAGCAATTAAGAGCTAACTGTTCAGATAATATAATTAATCATACTGTTAAGATATGGTGGATGGATGCTATCAGTACTTTTACTACTTATCTTTCTACATCATACGTGGTTTGTAGATATTTCAAGGCTTCAAAGGCTATATATAAGATAAGAACCTTTCAATAAGACATTCAAGTTTCTTGAAATTATTGTTAAGTTTGAAGTAAATCGAACTCATATATATGACTTAAAGTGGATGCTTTTATCGCTTTCAATCTGTTCCAACTTCCAAAGACCGCATTTGTGCATGCTATATAGATAACCCATGCGTAGTTAATTTGTGCAGTTTTAAGCTTTTAGCACATTATGTGCATGAGAAAATTAGAGAAAAAGAAATCATGATTTGGTGTATTTATGAGGATAAGTAAAAGAATCTGTACTTTCAATTGACACGGTGCCGTCAGTTTATTGAGACCATGACCAAGAAGGAATGGCAAAAAGAAAATGGAGAAAATGCACCACTAAGCTAGCTGGCAGCCTAGCAGCCCCTCGAAGTTGGTTAAGTAATCTCCAGAGAAGGATTAAAAAAAAAAACCAAAGATTAGCCAAACTAGAACCAAGGATATTAATAAAATTGCACCATTATTGGCCTTTTCTCGTGAAGGTTGCATACTGTATGATTAATTATTTCATTACTTTAGAAGGGAGAAACAGGCCAATTATGAAACTGGACAGACTTGTATTGATTTTAGTGAAAGCATTTTCATGCACGCGTATTTAAATGTCTCTGATCATGTGCCCTGTCTCCAAGTAGCTAAGATTGATTAATAAAGCTTCAAATATTGAAACCATATTATCATATACACATGCAGCTCATCAAGAGGCACTGAAGAGAGAGATTGAGAGACTGAGGCAAGTGTATCACCAGCAGAACCTCAAGAAGATGGAAAATGCTGCAGGGTCACCATCACCATTGCCATCACCAAAACCACGGTGTGATGCTCAGACTGAAAAGGAACAGCTTCTCAACGTTTGAATCCTCCAGAAGACTCACCCTATAGTATGATCAAGTAGTTGGCTAGTTTACAAGATGCTGTGATTCTTTATATTTTATAAAAGAAATTGCAGAAATTTGGATGAGAGATGGGTGAAAAGAAAGGGAAAGAAGGTGAAAAAGAGGCAAAAAAAATTTTCTGTGCTTGTAATGTATTGAATGGTATCACGTTCTGTTGGGTCGTGAGACGGTGAGAATTTTTATTAGCCAATTGATGAAGAAAATATTCACTGATCAGAAGAGTCACATTCTGGGTGGTGAGGCCATTGGTGGTAGGCTTCTGCTGTGAAACTGCACAGTCACATGATGTGTTTTCTTTAAAGAAGGGGACCACTCAAAGTTTGCATGATTGGAATGTAGGGAAACACATGTGCAGCAGTGGCATCAAAGAGAGGGTGGAAGAAACAGTTGTGTCTGCTTTATCTTGAAAGGGTTGGTGGTATATGTCGACGATTCGTTCAGTTCTTTATTTGTTGCCTTTGATTCTTTTCCATTTTTTTTGTGGGGTGTTTTTCAATTCAAGTTGGAAAACAAAGACCAGTGGGCTTGTTTAGGGATGGATGCAAGGAAGGCATGTCAGTGAAGTCTTGGCTCCTCTGGATTTTGTTGTACTTTATATTACTGCTTTCCTTGGATGTAATGTAATCATATTTATTTGACAAGTTAATCTTAAAAAAATCGAAGTGTAAATAGTCAGTTGATTCAATTCTCGCTGTATATAGTGAAAGTTTTAACTTTTAACTGTTTCATGAATTTCTAATGTGCTATGGACTGATATCATATACTTTCCTATAACCAAAGGGGGGAAAAAATAATGATGTAAATTACATTTGGGGGGTAAACTGTAAAGAACAGAGGGAATGATGGCAAGGGATCACTTTTTCTTTAAATTTGCAAATTGACTTTAGTTTAACTTTAACGAGATAACTAAATTGAATGTGGTTCATTCTTAAGTACTAAAAATCGTGGCATGATGCTTTTTGATTTTAATGAAGGATTCACAATGGCTCTTGGTCATATTTCTTGCTAAAGAATATGGGAGACAACTAATATTTCCTCTCTACCCTCTTTGTAGACAGTTAAATCTATGCTAAATGCAGATGTCAATAATAAACCTATAATAGTCTTTTCAGTCAGTCAAGTGGAACTTCAGAAAATAATAAGAAGTAGAAGTAGAAGAACTAATAGTATAACTGAAATTAAAATCTATAATTCCATTAGATGAGTGCAATTCTAAGCTGATCTGATAAATCTCAGATTACTTGAACCAGGATTCTCTTCGGAATGGTAAAGCAATAACATGCTTCCATATATGAGACTCGTTGGGGAGTCTGAGTATAAATGTACTCATTATCTTCCCTTGAAGTAAGATTTAATATACATTTATGTGGAATTGACACTGACTATTTTTTTTCTCGTCTTTTTTTCTTTTAACTTGTTATGACAATTGAACTGGCATGAATGTGGCCGGTTGGCTGTCATGGCATTTACTGATTGCCCAGTGAATTCAAGTGCATGTCATGTACTCACTGTCTAAATTAAATCTTAAAATTAGTTTAACACTTCACATTCAATTATACTCTACTGTCACATCACAGTTTATATGGTAAAGGTGCATTACACCCAAAACATGCTAGAATTTTTTGGTACAGTCATGTGGCTGTGAGTCTAATATGGAACTCGTTAAATTCTTTGAGCTCCACCGTACCATATGTTTCATCAGTAATATTCAATGCAAAGTATCGTTCTGTGGTGCCACAAGTGACAAAACAACTCCATTATGACGCATGGCTCTGAAAGGTTTAGTTGTTGGAGAATTTTTTTTCCACTCTGTCTTGATTTACCAAGTTTTGGTACAAGGGTGACTTGTTTTAATCTTGAGGTGCAACTCAAAATCTCCACTCCCAGGTGCACCTTTATTTTGTTTTTGTTCTCAAATCTTGAAGGAAAAAATTGTTTTACATTTAGCATTTAATACATTGACGCACAGTTTTCTTTTGAAATTAAATATTGGTAAAAGAAAAGACATTAATGAACAGAAAATTAAAGGTGATGTAACCCACACCCACACATTAAAAAAGACACTTCTATACAATTGTATATTATTTTTTTCAAGCAAAGAAGATCTAAGGCTTTGGAATTTAATCTCAGGACTACACAAATTTCAAAGAAAATATAGACACGAGTTTTTATGAAAGAAATTTAAACCCTGCGGCCTTGATGTTCCATTTCTCGACCAAAAACACCCATGCTTCATCACCATGGGGATCAGAGAGGATAAATGAAGCAAAAGAGGAGCCTCTAGTGATGAGAGAGAGTCACCATAACCTTTCTGATACAATCGTTATTGTTGTACCCTGAGATGAGATGAGATGAGATGAGATGAGATGAGATGTTCACTTGTGGGAGGAGAGGAAAGCAATCTCAATAGCTCTTGCAGCTTTCCACTGTCAGATTTCCTTGCAACTGCTTCTGATATTTCAGGAAGATAAGAGCTCCTTGGTAAGACCTGCCACATGTTAGTTTCTACAGCTAAGACTGTTTGTTTTACACTAAACCTGACATCTTTGTAACTGCATCGATTGTTTTGGGACTCCTCTATTCTCTTATTTTGAACATTATATTAATTTCTTATTTTAAATTTTCATAGGGCAAATACCCCATACCCCCTCGGACCCCTCCTATTTCTAGTCCTGCAGATGAAAATTGAAAAACAAGTTTGGATCCTTTAAGTGCGTTTAGAGAGAAAAGTACAAGCAATAATCATTACTGATAAAATCAATAGAGTAGATTTTAATAAATTTATAATCAGTTATCTATATATTTAACTCCCGAACCTCAATCATCTATCAATGTTGGCCCTAAAGTGGTAACACCACCAACACCGTCACAATTTTTAGCACAGGACCAGTTTTTAACATATATAGAGGCAGAATAAAGGCTGGTCCAGGTTTGAGCTTGATGGGATTCTGATCGAAGATGTGATTTTGTGCATAATTTGATTTGTATATATGAGTACCCCCATTGCGATACATAGACAACAGCAGAAGGAAGTAGAAGGGCAGGAAAAAAAAATATAGAAACAGTCAGTCTGTTCACCGCAGGTGCAACTAATAGAAACAGCATTAAGAGAAAATCTTGTATACTTACGAAGTAAGTATGTTTTCTTACTCTATACAAAGTAGATACAAAAAAAAAAAAAGCACCTGACGTTAGTAAAAAAAACATTATTTTAAGAACATATAAAAATTTCTCAATTGTTAATCTTTAACTGCGGATGTTTGTCCTCTCGTCCATCCCGTCTTATATGTTTGTCAATATAATCAACGCTTTTTTTAAAAAAAAATAAATAAAGGAAAAACTATAATCAGAGCGGGTTGACTCCCCAAACCCCCTTTTTGCTTACAATATTAGGATTTGGTTCCCTTGGATATGATTCTGCAATTCATGGATTATAATCATAATAATCATCTCCTCTGTTGTGTAAGTTCACGACAGAGACTACCACCTGAAAAATAGAACCACCAATCATTGTTTTAAAGTGAGTTCAAAAGTTAAAGGTATGCACATAGACGGTTGATTGGGGCTCAGCCGCAGTGGCATGCAAGGGAAGAAGTGGAGCTCCTCAGGTGGCTGTTCTATGATCCCTTATTACAAAGTGAAGATTTACCAGAAGAGACAAAAACAGAATCACAACAGCATAGAAACCTCTAGTGCAGCCGTGCAGGAGACCAGATTGGCAACGTTCGGCTATGTATAGGATTATTGTAATAACCTTGACAGAGACTGGCAACGTGTTGGTACCTAATTAAATCGCCCAGCATAGCAATCATTGATCATGCAAAAGATCCCAGGTGAATTGTCCTGGTTGGTATTTTATCTAATTAAAGATACTACTCGATTAAGAAAAGATGAGACTTTTATCTAATTAAAGATACCACTCGATTAAGAAAAGATGAGACCCCAACAGGAACTAGGCTCAACTCTTGCAACGTCAAACAACAGAAATTCCAGTCTCTACACAGAAGGAGCCACAAATATGGAGGTTGGACGAGAAGAATAGATGTGTAAATAAAGAAGCATAAAAGATAAAATAAATGACCATAATTTGTGATTTGATTTCACACAATTTTAGATAAGAATTACTTACAGTTTATGGCCACAGTTTCAAAATTAAACTCTGTTCATTATAAACATAGAGTAGACAACCTGCGGCCTTAAGAGCGTGAACTGATCTTATATCACATGCTAATGAAATACTAAACCTTACTAAGCAGTTTGTCCTTCACTTGGAGCACATTCACGAAGATCTGAAACCTTGCTTTTAGCATGCGTTTCATTCAAAAGTTTTACTTGGTCCTCAACAGCCAGTAATCTGTTACCGAGAGAATGAACTCTACTCAGGTGACCTTCCAGTTTATCAATCCAAACTCCTTCAAAATCTCTCAACTTCTTTTCAAACACCAAACGCTTCATCCTTTCTTCTTCTTGCTTCAGACGTACCTTTTCCAGTTCCATCACACTCAACACAAGGCCCCCAGAACCAGGAACATCCTTGTAAAGGGGTTCATCGGCTTGCAGACAGTGTGCTCTATATTCAGTAAAAGCCTTTTGTGTTTCCCTTAAGGCCTTTCTGTAGCCCTCCAGGAGGTTGGTCATCATATAAAGTTCCTTCTCAAGCCGATATACCTCCATCTGTCTCTTCTGACTCTCATCCAGCTTTGCTCTATGCAAATGCTCAATCATGCTATCCCGCTTCTGTAGCTCATTAAGCAAGAGCTGCTGATTCATTGTAGAGTCTTCACAAGACTGTTCTTTTGTTGCATATATCAATCTAGCTTTCCCCATCCAATTTTGTATCTGGTCCATACACATATCAAAGTCAATTGGCTTAGCATTCCATGGGCTATAAGTTCTCAGCCGCTTGTTACTGCCATTCAGAGAATGATGCGAGTTATGATTATCCAGGTCAATGTCTCTCTTGTGACCATTACCAAAAAGTGATGGTCCAGAAATCATTTGAGGATCATCTCTAGAAGAGAGAAAATCTCCTACAGAATTGTCACGAAGATCAATCCCAGAACTAAAAGGAATTTGAGCTGCTTCCATTGCTTGAATGAGACTCCCAGTCCCAGAAGACATCCCCTCCAAAGGAATACACTTGGGTGATAGATGGAACCCACCCTCATGCTCATCGTCTTCTGGATCTTCTTCTTCCTCCTCTTGTTCTTGCTCTTGCTCTTCTTCTCCCTCTTCATCTTTATTTTGCCCACAGTCCAAACCCCTCACATCATTAATATTACATTGCCGCAAAAAGGGTTCCCTCACATTGTTCTTCTGATCCAGAAACCATTGCCCACGTTCTTCCTTAGGCTGCTCAAAATCCATTATTTGTTCCCCTCCATCCTGCAGCTTTTGCACTTCAACTTTCTCAACATTATCTTGCCCCAGAATCAATTCAATGTTGTGCTCCTCCAACTCATGAACCTGACAATCAGCAACTCCACCCATTTTCACATCACCACTCCCATCCTCCCCCTCCTCCCCCTCCTCCTCCTCTTCCTCATCCTTCACCTCAACCTCCACCTTTGGCGCTTCTCTTAGCAACTCCTCATGCTGCGTCTTAATTAAATGCTGCAAATGCGATGCATAGTAACAGTTTAATAATTGTGGCGCTTTCAATTCTTTGTCCACCATATTCCATATAAACCCGGCCCAATCAACCTTCTCCAAATGCCCCTCCTTGATCAAATTGGTACAAGCCAAAACCTCAGGAGGCATGATATATGTATCCTCGTGCAAAAGCATCCAATTCGACACAAATTCCTCAATGAAAGCAATCGATTCTGCCAAGTCTAGCGCCTTCACAACATTTTCTGCAACCGCAGTCTTCTTCAACGGCAACTTCAAAGCACGCCCCAAGTCAGCCCGATTCACCGCAATTCTAACCCCGTTGACATAACTGCACCGCGAGGAAGGGGTATAGCTGGCTATAAGTTGCGCCAGAAGATCGCTGCGAATGCTCCTATCAAACTCAATGTGCACAAAATCCCACAGCCCAAGTCGCTGCAGGAGCGTCTCGTGGCTCGAAAAGTCAAGAGCTTTAGCAGATATGAAAGGAATGGGTTTAAGGGTTTCGACCAGAACCTGAAGCTTCTCCCGAGACTTCCTTTCCTGAGCAGTTCGCTTCGGCCCCAATTTCTTCCGCTTGGGTCCCCGGCGGCTTGCGGCAGCGTAGGTGTCGGCATTTCGAGGGGAGGGAGCCGAAGGGACATCGGGTTCAGAGTCGTCCACATTCTGAGGATCGTTCTGATCTTCCATTACAGAATCTTGCGGGTATCGAGCAACTTGATGAGGATTGGGATTAGGATCCAGGGCTAGGGTTTCGGAGGATTGGAAATCAAGATGGTCCGTACATTGATGATCGTCGTCGCTTATAGGGTTTTGGGGCGGAATCTGAGGAATCGGAATTGGATTGCTCATAGGTGTTGACGGTAGTGACATGGGAGCATCAAGCAGCTTCTAGAGGGTGTGTATCCGATGGAGGTGAAACCTCTGCTTCAGTCTGGAATGAAAAGGGACTCCATTCAAATTTCAAAAATTATTTATTAGTTTAATTTTTTATAATTTAATATTTTTTTAACTTTAAATTATTAATAAATTTTGTCCATTTACGCATGAAAAGATTAAATTTATTAGTAATTTAAAATTTAAAAAATTAAATTAATAAAATTAAATTAAATATGTATTTAAATTAATTTATTTTATATTTAAAATAATTTATAATCAAAATTTTATTAAAAATTTTTAAAAAGTAATATTTTTAAAATAATTTATCATCAAATATGTATTAAAAAGTAATTTTATTCTTTTATTTATATTACATAATAATTTCGATCTCATCATTAGTATTTAAAAATTTATTAGATTCTAACTAATGAGTACTCGAACTCAAGATCTTGTTTAAAGAAAATAACAGTGTTTTGAAAACTAGACTGGACCGGTCGGTTGGACCAGTCCAACCGTGAACCAATAAACTAATCGGTTCAATCAGGTTTATTAAATCGATGAGTTTTCAGAATTGATAATGAATCGATAAATCAGTATTGAATCGTCCAAACAGTGCGAACCGGTCACGATTTGGCTGGTTCTAGTTCAACTTTTAGAATATAAATTTAGAAACCAAAATGTTCTAGGCTGGATTCTAACGCGGATAGGTAAACCACTTAATCAAACTTGATATTCAAACATATTGTACATTTTCTTTTATATATACTAACAAAAAGAGGTGTGACATCTATATTAAAATTACTTTCGTCAAGAATCTGATATTACTCTTTTAAATAACTATTGTTAACAATTAGTATCAATAAGTTCAATATATATGTTATATACTTATATTAAATTATGTTTTTATTTTTTTAAAATAAATATATATGTGGATACTTAGGTTAAAAATTAAGTAAATAATTTGTAAGTCTTAATAAATTTATACACACTAATATTTTATTAAATTAAAAAATAAATTTAGTTTAACATATTAAATATAAATAAATATAAATAAGTAGGTATAATAAAATATATTTATCAAAAAATAATAATTTTAATACTTAATAAATTTTTGTGATATGAAAAAAATAAAAATAAAATAAAATAAATTTTTATGAATAAGGATGATATAAATAGTAAATGAGTGATATATATATATATATATATATATATATATATATAATAATTGTTAACTAGTATACATATTAAAATTTTTAATATATATAAATATAAGTATATATTTAATTATATTTTGATTCGACCACGATGGAACCACGGTTAAACCATTTAATTTTGAATCAGTATCTCAACCGATTCAGTAACTGGTTTAGTTTTCAAAACCTTAGAAAATAAGTTTCTCATCACTTGAATTAACCATCCGTTAATTATTAAAAATAATAATTTTGTTTTATTAAAATAGTGAATATTTTTTGCTCGAAAAATTGTCATTATTCTAAATTTTTTAATGAAATATTGCATTCTCAAAAATATCAAAGCATCAAATTTGTTATAAAACATATATTAATAAATACTTTTTTATAAAGTAACTATTCAACGATTTTAAACTACAAAATTGTATCAAATTCAATTTAAAATATTTTCATAATAACTATAACTATTATAGTTTTCAATAAATTATTTACATTTCATCAATAAATTAATAATGTGGCCTTTTATGATATTTTATTAAGATATATACTTAATGTCCCAATGACTCCTCTCTTCTTTTCTTACTTCTTCAGTTCTTCTCAAAGTTATGTCATCATTTTTCACATGAGAAAATTTTTTAATACAAGCAACTTCCATCTATGATTAACAGGTTTGTTAAAAACTGGATCGCAATCTTAATTATGAAATTTGAGAAATGATAGTATTCTTTTAAAAAAAAAAAAAACAGGAGCAAAAATTCTTCTTTTTTTATCAACCTAAGAGACGAAAAGTACACTTAAATATAATTTAACTATTTTTATTAATAATAAATAAATAAATAAGTCTGCAATATCACGTAATATTAATTTGAGGATTTACGTAGATATATCCTAACCATAAATCTCTTTATACTCATGCGGCGATATGACGTGGTTGAGGCGAAGTCTTTCCGTACAAGCCTTTGCCTAGCAGAGTAGGAATGAAAGCTGGGACAATGAAGACATCGATACCCAAGCGATGTTTATTTATACCCGTTTGGAGTACAAGATACCTCTTCCTTGGAAATAAACTTCTGAATAGTAGTTTAACTTTTGTCTTTTTAATTTCAACATTTTTTTTTTTGTTTGATACAGTATATTCATCTTTATAGCAAGAGATTTACTGCCATTACTCTTTGAAGTAAAAATATTTTTCTTTTCAAAATTCTTTTGTACTAAAAAGTATTGAACAGACAATTCCCTATACACATCCTAAACAATTTGAGACATGCTGTATTCTATTGAGGCAACTATATCCCTTCGCTTCTCTTTGATATCCCTGACTTAAAATATTGTTTTATATTACAATATAGAAAGACTATGCGTACAGGCTATTCTATTGCTAACAATAAGCAGCCTCTAATTATTTATTGGGCGATCCACTGTATTGTTTTTGTCATGTAACAAATAAGAATAGGAGAAATTTTTAAATGAAGTATTTAAGATAAACAATAATTTCTCAGTAAAAATAGATAGTGATATAGATTTTAGACATCAGAGTATTTTCTATATTAGATTCTCGAGTCTGTAAGAACGTGTCAAATAGATCTAAAGCAAAAGAAAACGTCATGACTTCTTACGAGGTAAACAACTTAGAAAGTCTTTGCATTAAGTCAGAACCCTCTTGAGTACTAAACAATTAATGCATCGGATTGGATTAGTCCTTAGTGAAATAATGGCAAATAAGCAACCCCGTCAAATTGAAACCAATTTCATAGGCATGCTATCACCGCAACGCCACCACATATTGCCATTAAGATATCATCAGTCATATTGCACGCGTTTAAGCAAAGCCTCTCCTATAACATAGGCAGTTGTATTTTTCTGTCTGTAACTATATTTCCACATGATATATGGTATAACCACAATTTCCAAATTGTTTTCCTCGACTTCAGTTCTCGTGGAGACTTTTTCTATGTTTAATCACTTATTCTTCCTTTCCACGCTTAGAAATTGATTAGGATTTAGTCTCAGACATGACTATATCCGAGGATATATATATAGGAGGACACAATCCAATGCCTTTCAAGCATTCTAAAAACTGGCAAAAGGGAGCCAAACCAAAAAGCATGAAACAGAAACTTTCATTCGTTTACCTTGTCATCTTCTTGCTCATATTACCAAAGCCCAGTTAATGGTCGACCCATCACAGACCAGGCACCCTTTGAGATGGTTTCTGATGGAGTCCATGATCATTTGGAACCATCTCTTATTTACCTGAACCCGCTGATTTCGTCAGATACCTGCACAGAAGCGTATGGGTTTTTGCCATGTACCACTAACGTTGTAGGTAATGTCTTTCTCATTGTAGTCTATGGCTACCTGATGTTCTTGGCAGCCAAGTCCTTGTCAGCTGGAAGTGAGATTTTGCTTCAAATTCTTGGTCCTGGTATTATTGGAGGACTCTTCCTGCCTGTCTTGAGCTCTCTTCCTGATGCAACAATTATTCTTGGTATAAGTTTCCCTTTGCAATTCCTGATTCTTGTAGTTCTCTGTAGATTTGGGAATTTTTACTAACAGCAGGTAACCAGTTATCTCAGGTTCTTTTAAGTCAAGAAATCTTAAGTGAAATCCGATCAATTATTTGAATATAAATTTTGTTAGTATATGGAGCAACAAAATACTGGTCAGGCTTCAAGTCTCTTATTTACAAGTTTTCCCTTTTTCCTCGTCTCTTTCATGAAGAAATATGGGTTTTACATTGTTGGATCATCCCTCATTATTGTTATATGAAAGGATTTGCCTTCTTGAAGATCATTGAGCAGGAGCTAAAATTCCACCAATTTATTAATAACATATCTTTAAAATATTCTAAGCAACTGTCATAATCATGAAATAATTTTACCGCAGCTGTTCGTATGCTAATCTAGCTCAACAAGCATCTAGTAAGGAATGAAAGAGTTTTTTATTGTTTGTTAAATTTCAGGCGTATACAGCATTGTCATTCCTTCCCAGAAGCTAGTTTTCATTTGTTTTATGGCTTATGCTAATTTATTTTTCTCTCTTTGAAGATTGAATGGGCTAATGCATATAATCTCTAATTGCTTATGCTCAGCACAATTACTTTATAGTTGCTTCTTTTCTTTCCTGTAAATTCTAATTGTCACAATTGATATCTCAACAGGATATGTTTTTTTTTCAATTAGCATCTGGCCTATCTGGGAGCAAAGAAACTGCTCAAAGTCAGGTCTCTGTAGGGATGGGCCTGCTAGCTGGATCAACCGTAATGCTTCTGACCATACTATGGGGCTCCTGTCTTGTAGTTGGAAAGTGTGACCTTGAAAATTCAGTTGCAATGGATCAGAAAGACACAGAACTCTTTAGCTTAGCTGGTATTTCCCTATACCTTGAGTTATCTGTGATCTAAGATGATTCAATGCTTATTGTTTATGTGACTCTTCTCCTTTAAATCCATGGATGAAAAAGTGATATGTTAATTTTCTCCGTTTCCTTGAGTGTTCACCTACCAATAATCTTGTCTTGTGAACCCATGGGTGAGAAACGCGGGTGGAAGTGGGGTTGGGGTGATGTCAAGATGCTTGACAATTATGATACTTGGCAACTAGATTCCCACTGCTAAGGGAAGTGGGAAAAATCAGACAAAAAAGCATAGGAGTTTATGTTACGGTAGTTGTACTTTCAATGGTTCAAGAATTTGCATCAAATTACTGTTGTTTTGAATAAGAAAATAAATGATCAGCGACTATGTTCCTTTTTCTTTTTACCAATTCATATTCTCTTTATCTCTCATGGGATCTGGTGTAAGCACTGATATCTGGACAAGCTATGCTGCAAGGATTATGATTATATCTGTTATTCCATTCGTTATTGTCCAATTACCCCAAGTTCTACTTGCAACTCCTCCAAGTCGCTTAGCAGTTCTGGTTTCACTCGTTGTCTCCATTTCTTTGTTGGTCATTTATAGCCTTTATCAGGTAGCTACCATCTATATTTGACTGCTATAAATTATAATCATATTGCTGGTCACCTTTAAGAAATTTCTTCAGTAATTAAACCATGTTTTTAGATGGCAAGCCTAGTTGTTTCATACAACAGATTCTGACTGATTTCCTGGAAACAATAAATAAAGATTTTTCAGCCATGGATTCAGAGGAGAAGACTTGCATATGTCAAGCAAAAGAACTTAATGTCAGGCCTTCTAGAGCATTTAAAAACACAAGCAGGGGGACATTTCCTCAAAGACAATGGGGAACCTCACACTGAGTTTATGCAAAAGTGAGTAACTTTTTTCTTTTCATTTTGTTTTAGTCTGCAGTCTGCTCTGATCTATACAACATGCAGGAGACACGAAAACAAACAAACAAATATCCATGTTGCATTGAACAACATGATCTTGCTCTTCAAAACTGATTCTGAGGTCCACATTGTATTGAAAAAATGACAGGTTGTTTGAGTCACTCAAAAATTCAGACGGATACATAACAGCCAAAGAATTAAGAGCTCTTATAATAGGAATGCACTTTGAGGAGAAAGATATGAACATTGATGAAGCTGTTGCAGGAGTCATGTTGGATTTTGATAAGTCACATGACTCTAGAATTGACATGGAAGAGTTTGTCAGAGGAATTACGAGATGGCTTAAGAAAGCTAAGCATTCTGCAACAGAGAATGACCAGAGTCCCACAACACCTAAACTTTTAAACGATTTTCATCTGGTATGTTGTTGATAAAATAATTACCTACAGTCCTAATAGACATTAGACATTGTAATGACATCTTTAATCATATGCAGAAAACAAAGAAAGAACAAGATCTGTTTAGTGGTCCGAGTGATGAGACTCTGGAAAGTGTCAAAAATCCCAGATGGAACACTTTCAAAGCAGTGGTGCTGTTGCTATTGGGAACTGCGATTGCTGCTGTATTTGCTGATCCCCTTGTAGATGCTGTGGACAACTTCTCAACAGCCACAAGTATTCCTTCTTTCTTTGTTTCATTTGTCATCCTGCCTTTCGCTAGCTCTAGTGAGATTGTCTCAGCTCTTATTTTTGCAAGCCGGAAAAAGATCAGAATGGCATCACTGACATTTTCTGAGGTTTGCATCTCTTCTCATTTTGCGTATATTAGACTAACACATAGCTTCTTGGAATTTCTATCAATAGTAGTCACAGGAGATTAAAAAAAGTGAAGTTAATGACAGGTAATAGTAATACTATTTGTTTTTCTTTTCTCTGGTGCAGATATATGGATCAGTGACAATGAGCAACATCCTTTCCCTATCAGTTTTCTTGGGTCTGGTTTACATTCGAAACCTGACATGGAATTTCTGATCTGAGGTGCTTGTCATTCTGATTGCTTGCATCTTAATGGGTTTGATTGCCAGCTTTCGCACTACCTTCCCTCTTTGGCTGTGTTTCCCAGCCTATGCACTTTATCCGTTGTCTCTATTATTGTTGTATATTCTTAATTATGTTGTTGGAATGGCTTAGACTCATTCCACATGAATGAGCAAATGAAGCCTTCAATTGTGCTTTCCATTAGATTTGTGTCATTGATAACCTCTGCTGTCTGCTGTTTTAAGAAATTCTGAATTAATTGTCATTGAATCGGTTATATTAAACAGAAAGGTTTCTGCATGCAACGGTTCTCAAACATCTGCTCCTCCAGTAAGGCTATGTTTTGTGGTGTGGTGGGATAAGTAACCAAGATTGATACAAGAAACTCAATACAGAGCAACATTGCCATACATATTCCAGACTCCTCCATCAAGAATGGTGGTTCCCTTAGTGAGATTCCCACATTTCTTTAGCTTTAGCAATACAGTGATACTAACGATAAATTCTACAGTATGCTTAAAATCAATGATGAAAAGTAAGCAGCAGCATTACATTTTTTGTCTTTTGGCAGTTGGCATGCCTCTGCCGGTTCAGAACTTCAGATATCAATAATAATTCATCTCAGCACCATAATCTACCGAAAAGAAAAAGATGCACACAAAAAATATGCTGGAGCCTATAGTTTATGCATAAAAACAAAAGTCCAGAGGTACCCACCACCGTTACTAGTACTTTGAATGTGTTCAAACTTCAGACACAGGCAAAATCCTCACTTTCACTCACTCACTCACTCATTCAGCTGTTAAAATGCGCCAAAAGCCTTTCTCGCTTCACTTTCCTTTTCTTATTCTTCTTGTGAATTTTCCGCCGTTTTCTGGCGGCGGAGATATTCGGCTGTCTTCGAACGGCTGCGCTCCGACGCAGGAGCCGTGGTGCGTGGCCAAGAACAATGCGGAGGATGCGGCGCTGAACTGGGCGTGCGGAGCCGGGGGAGCCGATTGCGGAGCAATCCAGCGAGGAGGGCCCTGCTATGACGCTTCGAGTGTCCAGAACACGGCGTCGTATGCTTTCAACGACTATTTCCGCAAGCACGGCTTGACAAATGACAGTTGCTACTTCGACAACAACGCTGCCGTTACTTCCTTGAACCCTAGGTAGTGAACTTCTCTCTGCTTCAATCTCCCGTTTGCTTCTCCTTCTTCAATTTCCTTCCTTTTTTCTGAGATCCGAGATCCATGCAGCTATCGTCCAAGATTTTGTCTGGGAGGGTTTCTGGGTAGATTTGGAATCCCGCAAATTTTGTTTTTATCGTGCAGTTCTCATTCTTTTGGATTTCAATTTTCAGGTCACGATAATTGCAAGTTTCCTTCCAGGTGATTGAGTTCAAATTTGTTGAAAATTGTAGGGTTTTTTCCCCATTTTTTTTGGGGGGCCCCCGGGGGGTCAAGATTTAGTTAGATTCAGTTCATATTTTTACATTTTCAAAGTTTAAGCCCCATTTTGTGATGCAGTCTGGCAGTGAGCAGTGGAAGTTTTTCTGGATCAACATCACCTATGGGACTGAAACCCAGTGAAGATATAAGTGGCTGCAGTAGAGTTGCTCGGAGATGGTGGTTTTGGCCTTTGATTATCAGTCATTTTCTGCTCATTGTTTCAGTTTCCCTGATTGTTTCAGGATAATACAAAGTAAAATGGCACCTCTGATTTGATGAAGGAATGGCAAAAACTGAAGTTTTTCCACTTTTCCTTGTTCACATCTTACAGATTAGACGTTTAAGAATATCAAACTGTGTGTACGAACCGAGATCAGAATATTAATGAATATACTTTGCTTGTCAATCACCTGTAAACTTGTAGATTTGCTAGCATAGTCAACTTCAAGAACCTAAATTTTGAAGGAGATTGTGCCTCGTTTGTGTCTGAGTTAAGTAGTTAACGCGTCAACATTCCTTTGGAGTCCCATGAATGAAAAGCTTATGTTTTCTGCTTGCTTCTGGAATGAAAGTCTGTTCATTCTGAATTTGCTACCGTGATCCTTATTTTGCTACAGTCGTCTTACTTTAGTGCATTTGTCATCCTGCCCTCAAGCTCTTGAAAATGCAATAATATTCTTAGGCCAGCTTGTCTCATACAGTTTAGAGTCTGCAATACATTCCTACCAAAAAAGTAAAGAGTCTGCAATAAATTAAATTCAGGCGAGTTATTGACAATTTGCTAGATACCTAATATTATAGAAACTTTTCTGGTGCAGATATTGACTATGAGCAGCTTTCTATGCTATTCAGTTTTCTCGGGTCTGCTTTACATAATATACATGGAATATTTGAAGTGCTCAAGATTTTAATCGTTTGCATATATATTTGTGTGTGTGTGTGTGTTCTTGACTACTCTAGACCCTTTCCAAAAGAAGCAAATGAAACCTTCAATTCTGCTGTCTGTGGCTGTAGTTCTCCATAAGCTCCAAGTCTTGTTTGCATAAGATGTCACGTGCTCTTTTCAGTATTATCGTCTGTGACAGAGGATTTAAGAATTTTTTTAGAAAGAAATTGACAATGGAAGCCATGCTGCTGTTTCTTTTTTTAACCTATATGCTAAGCCAAAAACACCCATAGTCATCATATCTCAGCAAAAAAGTTTTCTGCTACCAAGTAAAACTCGTGAGCCTCTGCTCGCCCTTCCTAAGGTGAGATCTTGTGCATGTCACTAGGATCCTGAAAGAGGCAGAGTAGTCGATACCATCTTCCATTTTCTTGTAAAATAAAAGAGCCATATTCCTTTATTTCTGTTTGTCCTGTTTCTGTTATGCAGCTAGTCAAGCTACTTATTATCCAAAATTAGGGCATGTTTCAATGTTGACAAGAGTAGATAAACTTATATTTACCAACTATCGATTAGAAGAAAGTGGATTTTATTTAAACAAGTAGATCACATTAGTGTTTCACTGGGCAACAACATTCAATAAGTTCACTATAAGATATATATTGTCATAATATAAGGTAATAATGTTGTTGAAATGCAATGAAGGTATAATTTGGTGTGGCAATAGAGTCCCAGGCATCCAAATCAATAAAATGTGCTAAAGTAACAAGTTCAATATGTGTGTATCTATTTCGCAATTTGTCAATTCTATACTTGAATTACTTGGCAGGCTATAAGATTTAAAAGACCACCTTTATAAATAACAATAAATAAAAGGATAAGAATGCACAGGGCTTAGTGCACAATTTCTTATACATGATTTTGCAACAATTTACGTATCTCTTAACGCAGTGGGCATTGCATATTGCTACTTCCTATGAATTTTTTTTACGCTAAATGTAAATAGTAATTGGCATTGCAAACATGAAAGGATTTGATTTCTGTTTTGACATTCAAGGTGAAGTTATTCGTCACTTTTGATTATCTATTCATATATTTTATTCTTTCATTATTTTTAAATAATTTTTAATTGAATAATTTTTTATTCAAGTTAAGTTTCAATTCATTATATTTTATTTTATTTTATTTAAATGTAAATAAAAATAATTTTAAAAAATTAAAATTTCAAGAAATTAGTGCAAATCTGTTATATCCATGGCATTATGAAATGCATTAAGCCATGGCACACGCTTCAACATCTATTTTTAAAAAGCTGCAATTCTATCCATTCACAAGATCCCTACATTTCGATGCAGTTCTTGTCTTCTCGAAATCATCGTCGTGGGTTCAAGCACACATGCTTATTTTGTTGTATAAAAGAAAAGAGAAAGTTGCGGTATCTTGTTAATCCAATTTAGAACAAAAGCACTTGATAGATATAAGTATAAAAACCTTTCAAATAGCGTCATTTGAGAAAGTACTTTTCGATAGTTGTTGCATCCGGCGGTCCCTAGTCTTCAAACGAATCTCATTATATTTGACCATGTCAAGCATAGTTATGCCTTAATTAAATGGAGATCTTTAATCTTGATATGAAAAATAATAATTACTTTAAAATATTTGGAACCTAATATTGAGGAGTGGTTGGGTTTACAAGTCAGATCTTAGCATCATCAAGCTTCAAATTCAAAGAGAGAAACAGTCCAAAGTATTGACATTGGAATAACCATTTGTCCATCACTTCGTCAAAGCGTTACGTCAAACTATAACGTGCATCTCGCTTTAGGTATGGGCTTGGAAGATACCATGCATCATGATTCTTCTTATAGAGTAAAACTACATAAACTCTTTATTATACATAAAAAAAAACTCGTATATCTCTCTATTATAAGATTTATTTCGGATCTATGCAAAAACATTAAATTTTTTTTTACACAAATATACAATCTAACAGTTCTACATGATAATTGTTTCTTTTTATTTTCTCGTGAGTATTGTAAATCCAACAATGTCTTAATGAATTAATCTTAAACTCACTTCAGATACCCACATCAAAACTATAATTTTTCCATTAAACCATATATTGCAGATGGACCTCAACAAAAAAGCCATCTATTGGTGAGGAAACCTCGCTACTTACATACACCCAACAGAAAAAAAAAAGTTTTACTTACAGTCACACAATTGTAAGGCATATGATTGTATTGAAGACTTGAGATGGGGGTTGAATCAAGTTTTGTGTCTAAATGGGAGTTTTTGCAAAACTTTAAAAAATAAAACCTGTACAGAGATTAGTTGGTTCAAGTTAACGATGAGCTGACGTATCGTAGTGCAGAAAATAAAATCAGAGAACCGAGAACGACTACGCAAGCAATAAAAACACTCATATGCCAAAAATAACTATACAATCAACCAAGAAACATAAGAGAGAAAGGTTAAGAGAAGATTGCACAAAGAAATTTATCCTAATTCAGTTTCAATGTAGAACCTACATCCAGTCTCCAGTCAAGCTGAATTTTTTTACTATTCAACAAGTGTTATTTCTTCCACCCTATCCTCTTCAAGTTAGAAACAGCAAGATCTTCACCCTAGCTTACTCACAGGTCACTTGCAGACCTAAAACACTAGCATTCCAGCTAGAAAACCCGGTCACAAAGGCTTTTACAGTGAAAAATGAAGAAAAACTCTCAAAACAGAGAGTGAATATGTCAAGATAAGCTCTATACGAAATTACAAGGGGATGCACAGATAAAAGCACACAATCTTCTCCCTTTTTCGTTGTTGAAGACTCTGAGTAGAAGAGAATATTTGAAGGCAAAAAAGATTTGAACGTTGTAGCTAGTCTATGCCTTATGAAAAGTTGATTTTAGCTTCTTATTAAGACAAATATTGCTTTTTGTAGAGTTGTAATAATATCCAATACTTTGGGGATATTGCCTTAAGGCTTTTAACTCTCCCTTGTGATTTTAGACCATTGGCATCACCTAGGGATTGTCCAAAAGTAATTTTTTTTTTCTGAACATGCAAAACAGGAATAGTGTTGCAGCAGCATTATCAGCCAGCTTATCTCTAGTTATGAGTAAGCTGATCTTGGTCTTCGAAGGATTTTTCTCCACTTTGAAGATACTCATCTCTATCATGAGCAGGGTCGTTTTGGATTTCAAAAAGTTTTTCTATAACACATCTTGACACAGCAATAAGAGACTTCTTTATTTGAATGGTAGTTGGTTCTTCTTCACTTGAAAAGTTTTTTAAAAGTTCATGAACCACTCCACCTTCAATGATTCTTGTATTTTTCTTGGAATCAACCCTCTAATCTTGAGAAATTCTCCATTTGATGTTCAATAAACCTGCAACCATTCCTTTTAACTAAACTCAAGTGAAAGTATCAAAGTTAAGCTAATTGATAATGTTTGGAGTCATCACAAGTCAATGCCTAAGGGAAACCTTGGGCTAACATGTGTCTGAATTTAAATTAACAAAAAAAGGTTTAAGTGAGCCCTCTTAAACTCAAATGTATGCAATTGTGCTCAATTGTTTGTTATATATATAAGTCCTTTTTTTTTGTATTAGTTTGTTATATATGTCTAAATTGCCTGGCTAGTAGTACTATTGTAGCGTGATAGATCTTATGAGAGATTTGAGAACAAAGTCTTCTAAACTAACTATTTATATCCATTATGTTCTTATCATAATCTAAGCGATTGACTAGGAAGAAAATAATCAAGTGAGTAAAATAGAAGCTGCATGTTTGGCTGACAGAGCCAGTAATGCTATGGAAGAGAGTAGGAGATTCATGACTAATGACTAAATCGTAAAGAAAAAATGTTAAACAATTCAAATTATGGATGAGTGCTCTCTACAACTTTGTCTTGTTTAAAAATTACTCATAAATTTAAGTGAATTCTAGTTAAAATTTGTTTTTGACTGTACAACAGTATTTAAATTGTAAAAACTCGGAAATTAGAGCATGTAGCATTTTGATCCGTGTGACGCCAATCAGTGAAACTAAATCCTCAATGAGAGATTGTCTCTTGTTAATCAATACATTAAGTGTTTTTTTTTGTGGTAATCAATGCTTGAGAATTAGTTTAATTGGAGCGAATCAACATGAATCCCGCGATATCAGGATCTTGACTTGCCCCTAAAACTCAACTACTTCTGGTAAAAAATAAAACAAAACAAAGAATAAAAGAAAAAATTTTAAAAAAGAAGAAGAAAAGAAACATAATTAATTTGATCAGTTAATATTAGCAAAGCTCACATGGGCAAACACCTAATCTTCCATTGTTCCCATATTATATCACCCGCGGTCATTATCTTGTTAATTTAGGTTACCAAACACCGAGCACCTTTTGTAGCAAAGTATAAAAAATTATTAATAATAATATGAACAACCAACTAGGCAATTCACTAATTCAATACAAAACCTCTCGTGTTTGACTGATTAACATGTACAAAAAAAAATTTGAGAAACACAGCAGCACCTTCACTAAGTTTGTATTCTTTTCCCTAGCTCTTTCCATGCGTAATAGCCAGTATAATGTAAAAACTAACAATGGGAAATTAAACCCAGATTGGTATGCCTGATCACCAATAATCACTGCCTCTCTAAATCTTGATCAATATTGATATCGTCATGACTGGAAGGTTGGACTTGGATTCTTCTTGACGATCTCTCCCTGCTAAGAATTCTTCGGAACGAGCTCAACCGTGAATTTGAGCTGTTGATTTTGGGTGAACCACCAACGCCACCGTCGGATGTGCCTTCCACTGGTTCCAACACGGGCGGAGCCGTGGGTGCACCGTCAAGAGCCAGGCCAGTAGGACCCTCGCGTGGCTGCGGCTCGAGCCGCGGTTCGGCCTTGGTTCGACAAATGGGGCACGTAGAGTGCGAGGCCAGCCATGTGTCGACGCAACCCACGTGGAAAACGTGCTTGCAATTGGGAAGCAGCCTCACCATTTCTTCGTCCTCGAGAGCACTCAAGCAGACGGCGCACTCCATCACGGAAGCTTCTCGAGATTCATTTTTTCGTTTGAAGACGAACATGGGGAGAGCGGCGATGAGGGCCGGTTCGAGCCCCGCGTTGGGTGGGTCCCCGTAGTTGGCATGAGCGTGAGCCACCGTAAGGCTGAGCTGGTGGATGGCGGCTCGGCGGCGAGCTTGGCGCCTCAGGACGCACCTGGCATAGAGGTGAAGCGCGAAGACCAGAACCAAGACTATTGACAAGGAAACGATGGCTGCTAGCAAGATCTTTCTGTTCAAGTCGCTGTGGTCTGATTCTGGGTGGAAATGTCCGAACGTGAGCGGGACGCGGTCGTGATCGTCATCGAAGCCACTGACATTCATGTCTGAGAGAGAGAGAGAGAGAGAGAGAGAAAGAGAGAGGGGGGGGGGAGGGGAGGGTGTTTCTGGGAGAAGTGAGGGTGTTTGGTTATGTTGTTTGGTTTCTTATGCACCGTATGAAGCAGAAGAATTGAAGAAGAAGGTGCTTTAGTTCGGTTTCCTTGTTTATGGTTATGGCCGGTTATGGGTTTAAGAGTTGGTGTTGTGGTGACTCTGTGCAACGCCTGTGGAGTGAAGAAGAGACAAGTCTTTGGTCTTATCATTCCATTGTTTTTTCTTTTCCTATTGTGGGTTGTGGCTACAAAAGTCTGAGGTCTTAACTAACAAGAAACTATCATTTTTTCAAGTTTTTGACTCTTGAACATTGACGCGTACTCTTTATCTTTTATCTCCATTCATATCGTGTAAACATTGAGAAAAGCAAGGAATGGGATTGTTTGACGGATAGAATCATACATTGCTTGAAATTATTAGGTATGTATTAGAAGAAGAAAATCCTTTTAAGAAAAAAATTAGATGATTATATTTTTTTTTTGGGTGCAAGATGATTATGTTTCTTTTATTTTATTAAAGATGATTATATTTATTTAGTATTCAAATCTTTTATTCCCTTCTTATGTCTCCAATCCTGTCCCTCTAATAAATACTGACAAATTAGTAAAAAAAATATTTATATTTTAAAAAAATTAATATTAATTAAGAGTGATATATATATATATATATATATATATATATATGTTTTTTAATTTATCAGCATTTGATTAAAAAAACAGAATTAAGAATAAAAAAAAGGATTTGAATCTATTTATTTATACATTGAAAAATCAAAAATATTTGATGTCTCAAAAGTTATATAAAAGGGACATCCGAAATTTATATTTACCATTAATTTTTTCCTTTGTTCTCAGTCTTAAATTTGTGATTATAACATTAGACAATATAATCAAGTTTTAATAAAAAAATTAAATAATATTAATTTAGTTTATAGTGTCTTCTAAGACATAATAATTTAGAGCAGGACTATATTACACGAAAGTTTTTTATTATTAATTTGTAAATATTTTCATAAATAATTTTTCGTGTCTTTTATCATTCTTCAATAATTTATATCTATGCACGCTTATACTGTTTTTTTTTTAATATTTTTGTATCTCACTCTTCTTTTAGCTATGTATATGTTAAAAACTTAAAATTAAGGATTATATAGATTCTTTAAAAATTGAATGACGGAATGAGTGGATTAACTGTAATTATAAATTATATATATTTTAAGATAGAAATAAATAAATAGAAGAGACTAAACACAGCGTTTCTATTTATAATATTGTCTAGATAATAAAAAGAAAGAATATTCATTCACTCTCTTTTGATCCGCAAATGTCAAATAATGCCAAAAGATGTGACAATCAAAATCACTATGTTATCGGATCAAATTACTAGATGGAAAATTAAATTTCACCATAAATAAAACTTACCTTTAAAAAAGAGAGAGACAAAAATAAACCCATGTGATAAAAAAAAAAGAAAAGAAAAACTGTTTTGAGGAAATCGGGGTTCTTATATAGAAAGATTAGAATGTAAGATCGCCAGGGTTGTTGACTTTTAAGTTTTAAATTCTAATTCATGTGAAAGTGACTTAATGGATATCTGCTCATTATTTACTTTCGTTGCAACTTTTCAACATAAAAAACTGGTTTAACCCACCAAATTTCATATTTTCTTTATAAAAAAAAAGACTGAGAAAACGTTTGGTCTCAGGCTAGTGCAAATTGCCGCAATTTCAGAAAAAAATGCACATGTAGAAAATTAAGTATTCAGATAAAAATTGCAATATCACATGGAGAGTGAACACAAAGCCAACATGATCTCTTTTCACACGACACTCAAATTAAGAAATTTTTTTACCTAAAAGATATTTTTAAATTAATTTATGCGTTAATTAAAATTAAATTTTATTTAAAAAAATTAACTTTTTTAAATACTAACTGAAAATTTAAACTCGAGTATTTAAATATGAACTTTAATCAAGCATCATTCACCCAAATAAGAAAAATTAACTTTACATCAATGGGTGTTGACTTGAATAGAAATAATTTAAATTCTTTTAAAGATCTTTTTTAGTGGTATCTTAAGAGATTAATTTTTCATTCAATGGATACTCTAAAAAATCAAATAAAAAAAACACCAACTTTACACATTAATCCAACAGATATTTTGTTTTGGGTATAAATGTCAAACTTCAAAATTATTTATTACTTATTAATAATTTAATATTTCTACTACTAATAAAAAATTTATCTTCGTATATTAGTATCAAATCTTAAAATAATATTAATACTTTTATGGTATTATTTATCCTTGAATTAATTTTAAAATACTCATATATATGATTTGATAATTTATTATTTTTAAAAATAATCAAAATAATAAAATTCATTAAATTTTCTGTTCACTTTTATTATTCCTATTTTTTTATTTATTAGATCTCTCTCACATTTTTTTAATGTTTTTTCCTATTTCTTCTCAATTTTGTTTCTTTATTACTTTTTAATTTCAAAATCATTTATTTATTTTAATAATTTATTTTATACACACATTGGTGTTTTGTTTTCCTAGTACATCACTAGCTAGTTTTCCTCCTTCGGAACTCACTTTTGCTCAAGCTTTTCTTTATAATAGTGGGTCTCTAATTTAATTTATTAGATTTGAATATTTTCTTTTTTTTCTTTAAATAAGCTATATATTGAACGAAGTGACGCCGAGACCTGAGAACACATAGCTAGCTTTGCACCTACCCTTGCCTTCCGTCCGTATGGCGTTCAGAAATTCAGTACACCGCCATCTCAAAGTCACTCGAAGAATAAGTCTTTGAAAATGATGGGGGAAAACAAAAGCGTTACTTCCACAGTTTCTTATTTGCACTTCACGTTGCAATTTATATTCAGCCATTGGTCTTTCGCTAGCTAGGGGTTACTATCAATATAATTTCCTCCCTCAATATTCTGCAAACTACCAAATCACACATTTAAATGCTGATAATAATATAAAATTTTTTTATATATTTTTGAAGTAAGATATTTTTTTATTTTATGTTATTTAATAATAATCATATTAATTTTATCAGTTATTATTACTCATTTAAATTAATTTTTTTAAAAATAATGTTAACTCATAAAGTTAATATGTCTATTATTAAATGATATATAAAAAAAATATCTTACTTATTGAACATCTAAAAAATTTTCTTACAATATGAACATCTAAAAAAGTTTCTAACAATATGATCGATACATGGCAGGAAAGTAGAAACTCATCCATTGACTTCCAACCTTGTGTTGTTAATCAAAGGATGGAGTTCCACGTTACTACGAGTTATAAATAACCTAAATTGACTATTGTTTTGAAGGAGGAATTAAAAAATAGTCCAAGTCAAAGCATAGAACATTTCTTTGCGTGTAAGTTTACTCCAATCCAAAGAAATGGTACCCTCCTCTATGGTTCAACCATTAGAACACTTACATTTTCAATTTTTCAGAAAATAATTACTCAAATTTCTTCTATTTTTCTATATATATATATATATATATATATAAACACACACACTCACACCCCATTAGTATAAAGTTATTTTTTGTCATAAATATACTCTATTAACAATATTTCAATATCTAATCGAATAATAGTATAAACTTTTACAGAAGTCAAATCTATATATATGATTTACATAGTAAATCGAAGTTAAAGTGTCTCTCTCTATATATATGGGTACAAGGAAAGCTACCATGAAATTTCTCTGCTTTTCTTGGTTAGGTTGGACTATAAATAATTCATTGTAGAATTGCAGTGAAATCTCTGTTGCATTACAGTGAAGAACATTTTCAAGCAAATGACAAGTTGTATATCCCAAAGCAACTAAGACCTTTTCCCTGTTCTTTTTCTCCTTTTTTGAATTTGAGAGCGAGTAAAGTAAAGCATCACTTTATGTGCTTTTATTGTAGGGTGCACATTGATGCTGATCGAAGCATACCCATTTCAACAATGAGGTTTAACATTGCTGATGAACCAAAACAAGGACATACAACTACACTAGTAGACGGTCTTTGATAAATGGAGGTTTCTCCCAGGGTACTGCTATTTCAAAGTTTCTTAAGATATATTTGAATTAAGGAGAATAATAAAAAAGGAAAAGAATAGAAAAGCGTATTTTAAATATTTTGAATTTAAATTTTAAAATAAGTTTTTTTGTTTCTTTTATTCTCTTCTATTATTTTTCAATCTAAATTAAACATACCCTTAATCGAAAATCATATTAATAGAACACGTGGTTATCATATCTTTTTATATTATCAAATATTTTAACTGAGTTGCAAAGATGAGTTATTTGAATTTGATTTTCCCCTTACTAGTATTGTAATTTCTTCTATTTGCCAAATTATCACTTTCGAGTTGTGACCAAACCAGAGCATCAAACGGTACACAAAGCCCAAAGAAATTATTTTGTTTCTTCATAATTTTCCTCCAAAACAATACTGTTTAATTTGAATAATGTACTTAAATTGATAAATCAACACCTAATTTTTTTGATATAAAACTATATATTTTAGGCTCTAGTTATGATAACGCATATTGACTTTATAAGTAATATTACATTTAAAAAAGCCACTAAGCACTGGCTAATGCTATCACACATAAGCCTATTCATGAGTTGAGTTAAGTTGATTTTGAGATATTTTTAAACCTAATTCACTCATAAAACAGTGGATTGAGTTAGTTCAAAATAAGAGAAGAAATTATAAGATACATATGAGAAATGGGTTGGATTCGTAAATTAAAAGATAATTAAAATTACATATTAAAAGTTAAAAATCAATCAATTAAACATACTCAAATCAGTCAAACTCAACATAACAAGCCCAAGAAACGTACATATAAGCAACAACTACTACATGATTAGACTTTTTGCACTCTTTCGCAATAAATATGATCCAAAACCAGTTCACACGGACAAATCTCCCTTTTGTTTTCGGTCTATGACAAATCTCCTTTTATGAGGCCTAAACAAAGAAACAAACCGCCATAACGGGCCAGAAGCCCAACAAAACAAAATAAAGAAAAAAGATCGCAAACCCTACTACCACTCTTAGAGTCTCACTTTCTTTTTTTAATAAATTAAAAATACTCTTATAAAATTGAGTGTATTTGAATTGTCCCATATATTATTGTTCATCTTTGATACACACGTGGTAGAAAGAAATATATCAATAAATAATAATTAGGACTGTTTTTTTTTTCCATCAATCAAGACTGTTAAATTTTTTTTGTGTAAATCAGCACAGTTAATTTCCGCTTCAACTATTCGGCTCAATAATTTTTCTAGGCCAGTCCAATAATAGATTTTAGCTCGATCATGTCGGCCCGATTCATTTCATTTAACAATACTTATTTTAACTTCCCCTTTAAGTCTGACCCAAAAAAAAAAAGCCCACCTTTTAAGTCTAGTTTCGGTGTTGGCTCGGCCTGACAAAAAAGTCTTATATTTCTTGTCGTTGTGCATGGGAAAGAACTCTTATGATATTTTTGTCCAAAATTAATGATTAAAGTTTTTGCAACAAAGTTATTTCATGAAGTTAAATGAGTTTAATTTTAATCTAGATGTATAATTTTTTATATCATTATTTGTTTATGTATTATTATATTATTAAAATAATTTAATTATAATAGTAACTATTAAAAAGTTAAAAGTTTTTTAATAACATGATGACTTTAATACTAAAAATAAGTCAAAATCAAATATACTGTCACACCAAAATAAACTAAACACAAACAAAACTCAATAATGTTTTCTTCTGCTATGTATTGAAGAGTTTGAAGAAAAAATAATTTTTTTATTTTTATTTACAAATTTTTAAAATAAAATAATAAAATGAGATATTATCAAATAACATTTTTATTCTCTTTTTTTAATTTTTATAATTATTTTATAATTGTCTCAATTTAAAAATGAAAAATTAGCCCTTCTTTTTTTAAAAAAAAAAAATATTCTTCCAACCAAACATACGTTTAGAAAAATCAATTTTTTAAAAGAAGCATACCTCGCATATAACAAGTTTATATTTTTATTAAAAAAAGGATTAACAAGAGTAACCCCACAACCACTACTCAATTTAAAGCCGTGATATCTCCTACCTTTTTCGCTTGCTTATTACATGTTATCACATATGAAGAAGGAATGTGCACTTGAATCCATCAAATACCACAACTTACCTTTGCCAAGCTTTGTCAATTAAAGTTCTTTTTTCCGAACATCAAATAATTTTTGTTTAACTTCTCATCACTTTGTGTTAGAAATCATAATAGAAGTAGTACTTCGTTAGATAAATAGATGAAAATTAATTAGAATTTTATATTATCTCCAACCACACTCTTAGCATCTGTTAACGAGGCATACTCTCTTATTATGTCTTTACAATAAATATTGAATTTTTATAAATTAAAAGCAATTTTGAATATTTTAAAATTATAAATTCATTATCAATTGCTTACTTTTGTATTAACACATGCATAATTTTTAAAATTGTATTTAATTATCCTTGAAAAAGTGTATTTTACTATAAACAATTATATTAATTTAATCCTTTTAAGTTTTAACATGTGCTTTAAGGATACACATTTACAAACCCATGTTGTATTTATTCTTCAAATGTTTTATATTTTGTTGGTGTGTTTGAATTAGTTTATCCTTTTAAAAAAATTATAAATAAAATGCTTATGATAGAGCTCTTAGCTGAAAAGCTTGTTTTTTTAAGTGCAAAATAAGTTAAAATTGAAACATATACACTAGTAGTACAAATTTTAATTTTTTTTTAAAAAATTTTAAAATAGGGTATGTGAATAGGTGGAGAAGATGTACACATAAGTGTTATAATTACTTGATAACCAATGCTATTGTAATTTGTTTTTCTCATGATTGGAGGTAACATGCGGTTTAGAAGAATCTGTATACATTCCTCAGGAACAAGGTTTCGAATTGTAGCACAAGTCCTTTGAAATTGATCTTCAGTTCTAGGTATGAAAGAATAATGAACAAATACGCAGCAATCTTGTTAGTCTCTCAGATCTTCGTCAACAAGGCAAAGAAGACTAAGAATGGTTGTGACTTAGAACAAAATATTTAGCAGTCAGAGACACAGACTAACGTATGTAGGTCTGCAAATACTGGTTCTAGAATGATATATCTCCCAAGATCATTTTGATTAGTAAATACACGAAGCTTCAGGTACCAATAAACATGCTGGTTCTCAGACTGCTAGTATTAGTCTCTGGATTTTTGTTATCATCAATATGCCCTTTCTGCTTCGTGGATAAACTACAGTGACTTGAGATTTAAGGTGTAGATTGAAAAGTTTTCATTTACGCTGTGCTGTATCTTTTAAAACTTTTTTTTATATTAATTTTTATAAATATTTTAAAATTATCTAATTTGAAGAATTTAAAACATCAAACAATAATTTATTAATTAACCTTTCATTTGTATTCTTTTTTTTTCTTCAATTTTTTCTTCCTAACTCCCGTTGAAACTCCCAAATATAGCTTTAGGAAAAGATAATATTAGTGCTAATTTCATAGGCCAGAACACAATAGAATAGCACATTTACATTTCCACATGCTAGCGTCAGTCCACTGCGAAATTTAGACAAATGAGCCAGCAAGTTGTTTGTCCTCTGCCGTCCTATTACAAATGGAAATTCACAGCCCTTTGAAGTTGTGGTACAGTTCAAGTCAGCATAATCAAAGTCCTAGAAAGGTAGAATCAGCACTCAAATTATAATGCTCTATGACTCTATCCCTGACTTTTTTTTCTGTATGAAGAGGGAGACATTACCACACCGGAAGCAATGCATAGCTACTCAAAGTCTGAACTGCCAAGTTCTTAATTTATTTCACTTTTATACTGTTTTAACACTTCTTCTAAATTAGATGTTCCATAGTTTGATCATGATGCTCCTGAAATCTACAATTATCTGCGAGTATTTACTACTAGCTGGATGTTTAATATTCTTTCTGCTGCCTCAATAATCACACATTCACCTGTATGAATGCATGAATGACTAATGAGCAACAGAAAATAAATGAATTTCCTGAAACCAGTACCCCAGAAAGCTAACTTACATGCAAAATCCAATGGTACGTCAGTCCCATTACACTAGCAATAACGAGCGATCTGCACATATTATAATCCTCATTGACAGTTTCCTTGAACTTGAAGCAGACACAGAGAAACACATTGCCAATTGGCTTAAGAAAGTGTTTGACTTCCAAAGTGCTCCTTTATATGTTATACTTGGGGACAAGGAAAAGGCAAACCAAAATCTCTTTCTACAATAGGAGAGAATAAATCAAAACCATACTAGATTCTGTTTTTCTTGAAGTGGGGTTCACCAAGAAGGGACATGTAACCTCTGCTTTTCCCTTGGTTATAGGATGAACTATGCTATTCTCGACATTAACGAAACAATGAGGACTATAACCACGGAATCCAGCTCAAAGCCATATATTAATTGAGCAAAGTATCAAATAATATATATAAAAATATATCAAGCAGTGTTGATTCGAGGGAACCCACTTTTAATTAAAAAGAAGCACCGTCGTAAATGCTTGCAAAAAGGAGCGAAAAGAAAGCCATAAAACAAAAGTTGAATCCAACCAGACAAATTTCGTGGATCATCGAAATGTGTCCATCTTAATCTTCACACGGTTGCAAATCTGGTAGACAATGCTCCAGTCCTGCACAATAAGATCCGTTTTAGAAATTTAGAAAGGAGTAGTTAATGGGGGCAATAACTTGTTACTCAATTTGCAGCATTGCATGGGAAATTGCTTTCATGAGTTTTTATTATTTGTTCCATAAGAACGAAAGATGACATCTTTGCGCAAATCTCATGAAGTGGTCCCTTTTCCTTTTCCTTTTGGTTTTCCTTCTCTGAAATGGTTTACCATTACTGGTCCAAGAAAAGAAAAATGGGTAGGCAGTGGAGTACCATAAGGAAGGCTGCAGCATCGCGCAGTTCATGTTTGGCGTCAGGGATGAGAATGAGGAGAAGCAGAGGATGGCCTGTCGGAAGCAACGCCATGCTTATCTTCCTCACCTTGAATCCTCGCCGGAATGCAGAACCCCGGTAACCCATCAGACAGAAACCGGCTGCCAAAGATGAAAGGTTGGTGAATTGGTTGCGACTTGTGATGCTCTGAGGAAGGCATTGGAATGTCATTCCAAGGGCGAACTGGTGGTGAAAAACTGGACTGAAGGGTCCCCCTTTGAGAATATGCAGAACCTTGGCCTAGAAATGCTGGCGAATTGATCATGAAACCGACTCTGTTTATATCCGTAGTTGCATCGTTGTTCCAAGTTACAATCCTCTGATAATTGGCCTCAAACCCACCGGGAGTCGAGCCAGCAAAAAGGGTTTGGTCATTCGAAGGTGCTTGATTTGCACCCGCTTGGGATTGGCCATGAATCAGACCTGGGTCTTGGAACGAATGAAGGGACAGGCCAAGATCTTCTGTGGAGTTGTTAGTTCTGGAGATTATATCAGGTGGGTAGCTCTGAAAATTGATGGAGGAAGTAGCAGAGGTTGTAGGAAAGAACGCTATGGCGTCGGTGTCAATCGGTGGCGGAATGAAGGGTGAATGGTTATCTGGGTCCTCACCCAATTGCCTTTGGAGCTGAAAATTGTAACCGGAAGACTCTGATTGTTCTGCAATTGCCATTTCACTTGGGCCTGCATTCTGCTCTGCCTCCGGGGCTTCGGTAGCGTTAGCAGTTGGATTCCAAGGAGGAAGCTCAGCAAGCTTGTCAATGGCAGACTTCGCCTTCTTGATGAGCCAGTCCACGGCCTTGCTGGGTCGATCATAGCCGAGACGGTCTTGAACATCGTAGAATTGAATCGCTGTGTGGGCTGACAATCGAACCCTGCGATCGCGAGGACCTTTTGCAGTGTAAACCTTACTGTGGCGATCTTTTCGACCTGTGGATCGAACAATGTGGCCACCTTGGACTTGAACAATCTCTCCTCCAGCGCTCTTCATACCCATTCCTCTTTTATATTTTGTGTATCTTATGGTTTGCTGGAAAGTAGGTCCCTGAGGTGCTTCTATTTGATGGGAGATTGTGCCTACTGCTTATGGGGGTTGGCTTTGGGCAAGTTGATGAGGATATTGATATTGAGTGTATATGCTCAAATTTTGTTCTTGTGATTCTTGTGCTCTTGGTTGTATTGGGCTTGGTAGTTGCTGATGACTCCCACTGAAATTCAGATTCTTTTTTTTTTTTCCTTTGTCTTCTTTTATCTCTGGCTCTCTGCCTTTGCTCTTCTAATGGGTTTTGATTTCTTATAGGTTTTCTTCAGGCAGACACTCTTTTGCTTTGCTTCCTGTCACTCTTAACTGCTGTTGCTTGTTGCAGCTGCCCACAGCCCTGAATTCTGATGATTCTGCCACTGCTGCTGATCCCGAAAAACCAAAACCTGCCATTGCAATCTCTCAGATTCCCTATCCAATAACACTAGCACTCCCAAACCCATATGAATATACACAAACAAAAGTTCATTACTCAATGCTTCTTTATGGGATTTGTAACTGACTCATCTGTCTGGTCTTTATCTACAGAGAGTAAAAGGACAGAGTAAATCAGTAAATTGTTGGTATTTTCTACGTGGGCACTCAATTTTCTGAATAATATGCAGAATTTCAACTTGAACTGATTGTACTGCGAGGGTAAAAGCACAAACTACAACCGGACATTGAACTCTGTGATCTAACTTTGATTGAGCTGAGGAGATGTCACATGGATTCAGAAGGCTTGCAAGAAAGAATTGGTGAATACAGAGTGAGGGGAAAAAATGGTACCTTTGGCCTATGAGAGCTCGTTGATGCTTCTGCAAAGCGTGGCAGAGTCTGCTCAGCGAAGAGATTAAAGATCTTTTGGTCGTGTTTAGCCCCACAAACGTAAATGTAAGACCTTGTCACGAACCCCAACTCTTGCAGTCATCATCTCTTTAGGGTGGAACCAACCCCTTCACTTTCTTCCCTCTAATATATACTCTTGAACTTCTTTAGTAACTCTAATAACCCAAGGTGCAAGTGATGAGCTATGATTAAGGGCATGGATGATAGAGAGGTAACTCTCAATGGCCGTCTCTTCCATCCACACCTTTTGAAGGCTTTGATAATGACATCTACTAGCTTTTTTGGTTTCTTTCTTATCTGTACTTTGCGGTTTCACTATTAAGAAATGTGGGATTTCGCTAAAAGGAACAGCATACACCCTCTCCCCTACTGTGCATTCTCATTACGCTGCTACACTTTTCTACCAACTAAAATCATGCTTCCTGAAACACTGAAAAGAGGGAATTTTGCTCAACTAGAAGATGGGGGGTGTGTCAAGCCCATTTTCAGAATCGGCAGCATGCATTAACGAGACTGTTGATTCCGAAACATTAGCAAATCATGGAAACTTGTTCCAAGAATTAATTGACAAGCAATTTAATGCAAAACTTTAACTTGGTGCTGCGGGGGCTACTTGGATATTGCCTCCAATAAATTATCAGATCTTTTTTCCTTGTACAGTTTTTGGGGTAAACGAGAACCTTGAGCATAAATTAGATTATCTTGAAGGTGCTTGCATTATGATAGCATTTAATAACCATTTTTATAAGCTAAAGTAGACATGTGATTTTCTTAACATTTATTATTCTAGATATTGATTAAGATGTGAATCCCAAACCCCCAGACGGAAGCCTTAACACCATATGGGTTAGACTTATGATCAAGATGAAAAGCCATATGTTAAGAAAAAGAAAAGGGTGGGGGTGGGGGTGGGGGAGGAGGTCATTCATTACAAAATATTCCAAGTCTTCTCCATTCATTTATTTACGAGTCTTTTAATAGAAAGAGATTAGTTTTTTTTTTATCAGTTAGATATGTTAATTAAATAAATTCATTTTAATTCAATAAAAGTTATATCAATATATGTTTTTATTTAAGTTTGGCTTTCAATGCAAACTTATATGCCTTATGAAAGTTACCTAAGCAATAACTTCAGTAATAACTTGACTTTCTACTAAAGACAGAAATAAGTTTAAATCCCCTTTTTCTCAATTAGTAAATGCTAATTCCCCTTAAAGGAAAAAAAATACTTTATGCAAAACCTTTTTTTAAAAATTCTTTTCAAGTTTCTTACGATGATTCCGAATTATCGCTACTTGTACATATAATTATAATTATACTCATGTATTATGTAGTTTGTATATTTTTATAATAAAATTGAACTTGATATATTCAATTAACACAATCAATTTCAAGTTTAAACAAAAAATATATTTATAATAATTTTTTAAATTTCTCTTCATTTATTTGGATCAACGATGTAAAATTGTGATCCGATTGCTAGATATATACCACACCCAAGAATCCACACTGCAAATAAAATTGGAAACAAATCCAGGCAAAGATGATCGTAATAGCATTGTTAGGGTTTCAATCTTACGGCAGGATCCTGCCAATCATATTACTTTTTTTTGATAATTTAATCCTATCAATATTTTATTTAGATATTCATTTTTTCAATTATGAGTTATCTCCCCATTCTTTAAATATGATATTAATCTTTACTCGAATTTGGCTTAATCCTGCCACAGAGTACTTCCAATAGATTTCAAACCCCTTCATATGAACTTTAATTTGCCAACTAAACTACACGATTATTATTTCATGGATAACTTGAGTAAATACTTCATCCAATAAAGAAAGAAGAATACGGTGGCCTTGCAAAAATAGCACATTTATGTTATTGTTTTTGCCAATAGACCTTAAAATCTTTTTTACCCCTAATATATACATCTAAAACTAATTAAGCATTTTACTATCTCAGTTCTCTTTTATTGATAGTTAGCTTCCCGCTCTTTGCTTCACTCCTTCAACTGATTTAGGTGGGTGACATTGTAATGAATTAAATTTGAATGATTGGGTCGTGGTTTCCTTAAAGATGTTTTTTTTTACGGGGTCATTTTTTGGCATTATCGAAGTAATAGCTCGAGTGTTTCGGGAGTCCTTCCATTTATAGAAGTACTCGACTAATTTAGCACATATTTAGAAATGTTTAATTTAAAAAAATTATTTTTTTTAATTTTAAAATTTTTCTTCAAAAGATTTTGATTATAAGTTATTTTGATCATAAAATAAATTAATTCAAACACACACTTAATTTCACTTCCCAAACTAATAATGCCTAACTCTCTAAGATTAAAAAAAAAACTTAGTTCTATTTTTCTTTTGGCTGAAAGAGTACTTATAGAATTCAAACAAAAATCTTCGTATGTTTGTATCTAAAGCTTTATATTTATGTTAAATTTTAGGGCCAATGTATATTGACGTTAGCATAAATCAAAATCAATTTAATACTAATAAATAACATCTCATGAATTTCTTGCAAAATCTACCCTTGGATTAAAAAATGTATATAATGCATATAATTACCATGAAATATTTTATTAATTCAATATTATTCCATACTATATTGAAATATCATAAATTTAAAGTATGATACAATATTTAAACTTATGAAAATACTAATAATTTGATCAAATATTTATTCTTATTTAAAATTTTCAAAATATAACATGTCAGATCAAATAATTAGTTATTAGGTATCACATCATCTCAAATTGATGTCATGCTATCTTGATGTTGTTATTTTTCATTGCTTTTCATTATGTAGTGAAAATTATAAGTACTTCTCACTTTTATTTGTACATAAGATGCAAGTCATTATCTTTAATTTGATCCAAGGCTTTAATTTTGTAAACCCCTCACTCATCCAAGTAGGATCCACCTTTAATTAATAATATTGTTTTGGATCATATTCGAAGGAGACTTGAAAGCACATATACTTAATATGCCTTCGTGCCCTTTGCAGTGCACAAATAGGATTTCCCAATTTCCTCTCCCTCTATGCCACTCTTCCATATTCCAGCTGGTTAACACCAAGTTGTGTGAGGTAATAAGGGAAAAGGGTTCGCACTTCGCATGGCTTATGATATGACTGAATCGTGGTGGGATATGCCCACAAATCCTTTTCAGGTATCAAAAACTCTTTGTGCCATGTTTAAATATTTTTTTAAGTGAAAGTTAACGATATATAAAAGTTGTTTCATTTCAAGATTAGGGTCTCCCATAAGATTCATCGAGAGCTAACTAACGGATTATTTGCTAATAAGGGATCACAAGTAAGAATTGAATTCAAAATCTTTTCGTCAATGCATTTGAATCTTATCAATTGAATTAACCCAGTCAAATTTAATTATCTGCTTATATGAGCTACTTAAATTATGACCAACCGTCCAAGTCTTTTTGCTATGACACGTAGAAGATTTTTTTCTATTAGTCAAAAGAAAAAAAAAAACAAATGCGCTATTAAGACGTTTTTACTTCTATATATTATAGGCACTTGTTCTAGTTGACCATTGGGCAGTGATATTGTACATACTACTTACTAAGTTCTCTTTCTCTTTCTTTCTTATACTTAATTTTCTCTCTCTGTGCTCTATTATATATATGCCTGTTTCATTAATTAGTCTGTTCGTTGGAAGTTTACATCAAGGATATGAATAGAATCATGTGCTGAAAGTGAAACGAGCATAAAAAAAATGAGACAAAAAGTTGGGTAAGGCATCCGCTAGAGAACATGAAAGCAACATACCACGAGTTTTTTTTCTTCTTCTTTTACAAGCGATTGGAGGCCAAGGTTGAACACTTTACTTTTTTGCTTTAATTATTCTTTTCCTCTTTATTTGTTAGCCCTATGTGAAAATTTAATAATAAACTTTGTTGGAATTATATGGTTTAGGTAGGAAGAAAAAAAAAAAGAGAATAGAGAATAATAACGCGATAAATATATAAGATGTGTTGATATGTTACAAAAGACAAAGAACTAACCTCTATTTATAATCTAATAACCCTAATCAAATAAAAAAATTAATCAAAAAATATAATAAAATTATGATATGACTTCTAAATTATTTCATCAATTAGAATTCTAATTGATTTCACAGTATATTTTAAAACTTTTTTAAAAGGTATTCTAAATATATTCTAATACCCTCCCTCAAACTAAAGTTTTAAGCTTTAGTTTGTTACAAATAACAAACTCATAAACAGAAAATAAAGATAAATCACAGCACCACCAAAAACTCCAGAAACCAGCCTATAAGCCTTGGATTGTAATCAGAGGATGCAACAAGTTGTTGTTGTGGAACTTCTTACAGATCTTGAAACGAAGGAGAAAATCACTAAAGAAATCCAAGAAATGACATTGCCAGAATAGTTTTAGTATAGTGAAACTATCGAAGAGCCATTACACTAGCATCAAAGGAATGATGCATGCACGACTTGAAACTCATTCATAACAAAACGAGCCAAACAACAGGAGCAGAGACCAAAGTTTGGAACGGAGATTAGAGTTTGAAACAAAACCAAACTGCGAGAATAGAAACTAGAGTTTGAAACGGAGCCAAACTGTGGAACGGAAACTATAGTTTAGAACAGAACCAAACAGCGAGAATGAAAATTAGAGTTTGGAACGAAACCAAATAACGGCAACGGAGACTAAAGTTTGAAACAGAACCAAACAACAGGAACAGAGACTAGAGTTTGAAATGAAGCCAAACAAGCCAAACAACGGGAATGAAAACTAATTAGCGGCAAGAATCCAATATTTCACACAGGACTAAGAGTAAAAAAAATCATATAACACCATCATAGAACCAGGGAAGAACAAGAAAATCCAATCACCAAATCATGCTCATCACACCAGAACTGAAATTCACAAAGGTGGAACAACCGAAATTCACCCTCATAGTGCAAGAAAAGCAAAGAACCAAAACTGAACACTAGAGCCAAATTATCGTCGCAAAACAAATGATCACAAAGACATCGATTCTGACTTCGGAAAAAATAAATGAAAGCATGAGTTGAGAAAACAATAAAGAAGAATTTACAAAAAAATTTTATACAACTCGACACAGTGAAAAGTATAAATACCCTTAAGGTAGATGAAAACTGCTCTAATATTATATTAGAATTATAGAGTTTAGGTAAGGAGAAAGAAGAAAGGAGAATAGAGAATAATGTGATAAATATATTAGATGTGTTGATATGTTACAAAAGATAAAATACTAACCTCTATTTATATTCTAGCAACCCTAATCAAATAAAAAAATAAATTATGAAATATAATAAAATTATGATATGACTCCTAAATTACTTTATCAATTAGACTTTTAATTAATTTCATAGAATATTCTAAAAATCTTCTAAAAGTATTCTAAATATATTCTAACAAACTTAACAACCTAAAAATTTAAACTATTAAATAAAAATGACTAAAAAAAAAAGAGTAAAAACAGAAATTTAGAGTTTGAAGTATACAAATAGAGAAAGGAAGTTCCGATAATCAAGAAAACTCCAATATTACGATAAGAAATAAATATATACAAACTCCAATATAATTCTTGCCGAAAATTTGATGAAAAACATAGTATAAATATAGAAGAACATTAATGCTATTGAAAGCGATAAACTTGTTCCCGATAGTGTCACATCAGCCAAATCTATGAAGCAACTTGGGCTAGACCATAAGAAGTGCAACAGATAGTGCAAATCTAAGCATTTAGATCAAATTATGTCCCACATATATCCAGAGGACTCTTTTGGCTGAGGTTTATCACTTTTCAACATAATTAAAATGATGTGAAAAAATCTCCTCAAATTTAAAATTTCATTAAACTAAAACTGTAGATTCGAGAATACTTAGCTTTTGCCCAATCTCAAAAGTTCTACATGTTGGTGGTGAAGACACAAAACTTCAACACCATAAATCTCCTGTAAGCTCTTCTCTGAGCACAAAGTGTTCGGGTGGCGAGGGCAAGCGTATGTCACATATGTACTGTCAACTTTGGAATTGGCACTGTTTTGGTCATTATTATTATTGCATAGCATTGCATTCAACATGATATCCATCTTTTTGGTCGGTTGGTGTAGTTAGTACTACAGATACTTTAGAGTTACCCTCACTTGCACGTTACTCAAATCTGTTGATTCCAAATTCAAGTACCCCACTATTCGTAAAATTATCTGATTCCGGTTAGTTTTGACAGGGCCCTAATATTGTAGCTTGTTGGCAAGGCAAGAAGCAAGCACGGACTCTAATTCAACCCTGCTCTCTTTGCCTTCTATTATGTGACACTCATTTCGAAACCTTCAGTTTCAGCAAATCATCCAGAGCCTATATGTGTATATCTTTAATATATCATAATGGCAATGGTTGAGCGTATAAACTCTAAAACTATAATAAAATTTCTGCAGAGTGAGGACAACATTAATATAACTAGGACAAATGCATATATAAGCAAAATTAGCATCTCTCTGATTGGGTCTAATGCTGCTAATTAAGCTTTACCTTGAATGCTCATTTATGGTGACAGAAGGCCATTTTACCATTTGGACTATAGGACGGCTATAGCTAGGTTGTGAAATAGGCTGCAATTAGATGGCTGCGTGCTTTGCTAGACTGGGCACATAATTGACTCCTCCATTATTATTATTATTATTATATCTCTAACAAGTTTTGCTTCATCGATCTTCTTCTTCTCTCTCTCTCTCTTTCTAAAAGCCAAGTCACACTCACGCATGCAACCCGAAAGTCTAAAATGCAACTTCTCAACTTGCCATGCCGGTGACGGCACTTCTGAACGTTGGACAATTGTGTGGTTTAAGAAAAATATAACTGCTATGAAGATTGTAATTATTGTTAATTACTATTATTATTCATTAAAATAGTTTCTTATCAAATATTTTCAGTTAACCCCTATTTAAGAATGAGACATTACTTCCGTTTCGTCTTATTCTCAAATCTCAACACATGAAGCCATTTTCACTTGGAATGATTGTTTCTTGAACTATATGAATCAACTAAAATGTTTTTCCTGCTCACCAAACACACAAATACACGGTCAATAAAATAAAAATTCTACCAAACACAAGAAACGGATGAAAATTTTTTTATAAGAAAATTGTAGCTTTCAAAAGTAAGTAAAGACAAATAAAAAATTACTAGTATTTCTTGGCGTTTATTATCAATTAGCTTGAGTTTAAAAAAATGACAACTACCAGTTGTGTGAGAAAATTGTGTGTAAAATAATTTTTTAAATTTTTAAGTTGATTATTTTTAACCTGATGATATAAACTCCTTAACCAAGCAATCAGTCTATGAAATCAGTGATAAATTAACTTATACTTTAACCACACGAAAGCCTTCAGATGAGATCATTAATTAGATATCTGAGAATTTTAAGTTGTTAGAAGCACTGTATATTATTATTATTATTATTATTATTATTATTATTATAAGGTAGCTATGTACTTCTGTGGAGGTAATTCACACGCAGGAGGTAATTATCACTAAGCTGCATCTTCAAATCGGGGACGAAGGCATTAATTGTTGTATATCTTAGGCCTCTGAAAACTATTTCAAAGAAGAATGGGAAAGAGAGAGAGAGAGAGAAGGGGGGGGGGGGGGGCTGGCTGTAAGGGGCATGCATGCTGGTAGAGACGAAAGTACAGAACAGTGGTGCAGTCCTAGAAAAGGACAATGGCAGAGCTAGACAGATAGAGAGAGGCAGAGGCTGAGCACGAGCCTCACTACTATATTATTATCTCCAAACGCGCTCGATCTATAAGTACAATAGCATTATTCTTAATTACACTTTTTTTCTATATTTTTTAACTTATTTTTTATAGTAAAAAATAAATAAAAAGAGAAATCATAAATCCTTCACTCTTTTTTTTTTCCTTATCTTCTATAAAATATAAATTTAAAGGAAAAGTAAATGAAAAAATATGTATAAATAACATTCCTCCTCTAACTAATATGCATCTGTGTAAGGAAAAAAAATGAAAGCCACCAAACCGGCACGTGATCCAAGATAAGATTTAATGGCACGCTGCCGCTGCTGATATTGTCCTCGGCAGAGCAACGTGTGTGCCTCTCACACAGAAATAGAGACAAAGACAGTGAGAAAGAAACGTTGTGTGAATGCAATTTATGAGGAGGCCATTTTTCACCAGATGGGCCAAGTTTTTGTTGGCTATAGACAGTGATTACTCATCGTCCATTGAGGTAATTTATTGCACAAACTGACTTTTCTCGTGTAGGTTAATTGCACTTATCATAGGGAATTCTTTGCTGTATATTGTGAAGCTTAAAGTAAAGACCAGTCCTACATACAGGAATATGGTTTTAGCCAGGGTTGAATCTCTGTTGTTTTTTTTATTTTTTTCTTAATACCAAATTAGGGTTTTGGGTTCTTTTCCATGTTTTTAGACACCCCCACTTAAAAAGTTCGAAACTTTCTGGTAGGAAATGCATGGCTGACACTTGATTTGTGCCATATTTGCTCGTTTTTACCACCTTCACTGGAAATTGAAGCAGAACACAGAGAGATTCAACTGGGGCAGAGTTAAAATTAAATGAAAGAATCCTTGGTCCCTACGACATTTACTCATAAAGCACATGTGGAAACGATCAACAATTCAACATCAATGTGTTGTACCCTAATGGATAATAAATTGTTTAGCGATTGCGCAAAGTCGAGAGGTTCCCACTTGTCAATGAGAATAAGGCCCCCAAAACAGTATTCAGATGCTAAACTTTTTTGCCCTTTGTTAACAAATCACATCATGAAAATTAGCTAGAGATATATGAAATCCATCGCAGTTGATGAAGTGGCTATCTTCGATTGGGAGGCAAGATTGTAACTTGACCTTCAGTTCAGCCCAGCATTCATCCTTATATTCCACCATTCGCCGTAACTATATATAGCTGCATTTGATTGCAATTTATATTCTTTGAAAACTGACCCTAACAAAATTCAAATTATAGTACAACATGGCCCACCCATTCCTTTAAAACTACGGTACAAAAGCTTTCTTGGCTTTTCCTGAGAAAAAGAACAGCAGCAGTTGAGAAAGAAAGGTGTAGCAGATCTGACAAGGTTAACTATAACCGAGACAAGGTACGTATAGTAAGATTGTTCTAATTAACCAATGGGAGGAAAGTACTGTTGCAGAAATTACGCTGTAAAAGGCAAAGAATCACAGTAATTAAGAAGAAACTAAAACCATTGAGAATAACTGAGGAGATATAGAACTACAGTCAATTACACCTGTATTGTTGAAACTGTGAAACCCTAACGGATTTTTATTATTTTCCTCAAATTCAATAGCAGAATTATGGTTCATTAGTGTATGGTTTTTTTTTTCCCCGACGCTCCCAATCATTCTAATGGTGGGTCCTGTAACATCTTTTACTTTAATTGGTGATTATGACTTTGGCAAGTTGACCAAAAGAGGGTGTCACCATCAAGAATCTCAACCACGAAATGGTTTGGTACTTTATCTGTTTGGGGGGAACTATACATTTCCAACATTCTTTTGGTCCTTTTTTTTTTAAATAAATAAATAAACACAGGCCCTTTTACACCTTTATTTTTTTCTCAAGGTAGCAAAACTTTCGCAAAAGGGCACTAATAACAAATTAAACTATTCCCAAGTCATGGAGAGAAAGTATCAGCAGCTGATGATTATTTGTCAATTGGGATTTGCCTCAACTTTTGTTTGGTATTTTGTTGCACACGACATTTTGTTAACTACTCCTTTGGAGCAAACTAGGCACGTCAATTTTAAAAATTTTTAAAGTAATCTTAACATTTTCATTGATAAGAAGAAAAAAAAAATATTGTAATGACTATACGAGATTTTATATATTTTATTTTATTTTTTTAATCACACTAAACATATACTTACAATATTATATCTAATGATATTTATTTTAAATTTAAATATATAATATTTTATATTCACTTTAACCACTTGAATTATACTATCTACTGGTTATAAATTTAGTAGATTAGATGTATCTTAGATTACTGCATAACAACTTCTCCTCAATTTTTGTCTTCCGTGGTATGTATGTTTGATTGTTTTGTCCCCATCTTTTAGTGAGGTCACTGCTTAGACCATCAAGGCATCTATTTAATTGAGATTGTGAAAGTTATGTGATAAGTGAAGTATTGATTCCCACCCATCATTCTCTCTTTATCTGTCAACATCCACTTGAGCTGTATGTATAATAGCAATGAGATGAGACATACAATCCAACTTGAACTCACATACTAGCTAGAGATTTCACCTAGCTCAAATTAACTAAGGCAATTTCACTTAGTCCAATTTTCCTTTTTCTTAATTGATAAAGTTTACTAGCAAGTAGGAAGATGTTACAGCAAGGCTCTCCATTTTCTATGGGTAAAATATGGAGGGGCTTCTTGCAAAAGTTTTTCAGAATATAATTCTGTATATTCAAAAATTAATTTTTTTTTTCTTTTTGCTTTTCAAGATAATTTTCTGTTGTCAAAATCTAAACCACGAGGGCAATAGGTTAATGAATGAGATATTGTTTGTACACCTGATATGAAAAGATTGAAATTTCTTAGACATAATAATGATAATATTGAAGTTCAAGTGAGTTTAATTGAATTCAAAATTTCCAGTATATGTATAATATATACTACTCTTGTAAAAGTTAGACATTAAAAAAAGAAGGTTACAAATAAGTATGAAATAAATTTAACAGTAAACTAGGAAATATAAATTTGTATATGTAATAATTAAATGAATAGCATTAATCGTATGAAAATAACAATTGGAATGCATTATTTGTGGGGAAAGCAACAGGCTAGAGGGGAATGGGAGTTCTAGTTGGTTGCAATCTGCTTTGGTTATCCTTCACTGGTAAATAAATGAACAGCCTTTATTTACTTGCGACTTGCAATTAGTTGGGAAAAGCTGCTATACTTTAAGGACCACTAGAAAGTTCGGATGTACTGAAGAAAATTTGAGAATTTGATCTCTCTCTCTCAAACAATTAAAGTAAGGAACATCACTTTCACACTAAAAGAAATTATTTGTAAATCTGTGTATCAGAATTCTACTTCAAGATATATATGAATAATATATGCCCTTTTTTTCTCCTATTTTTAGATTCTGATAGGATAAAAAAGGAGCACTTATTTCTTCTTTTTTTTTACAAAAGAAGCACTTAATTCTTAAGCATGCGGTTAACTCGAAAACCTTTTATAGTGAAAAACAAATTAATATTACTGTGACATTTATGAGTATTCAGTCACAAAATATACATTAAAAAAAAAAGGCGCACTTCTGTCTTACTCTCCCTCCCTGCTTCGCTTCCAACTTCAACTCCAAGTTTGATTCAACAAAATTGAGGTCCGTAAGGGTAGAGGTCCCATCTGGGTATGGCCATGTTTAAGACCCAACTTGGTTCTCGTTTATGGATCATCAACTATGTTAGTTCAGGCGTCACTTACAAGACACTTTAAGGAGCAATGAAGCATGAGCATAAATGGGCCTTATTGTCAGCTTTAAGTAACATCCCAAGCCCACTATGTGCTTAATCCACGTCCAGTTTTGACTTGTGAGTGCATAACTAATTTTTTTTTTTAAAAAAAAAAGGATGAAGCTTCTCTCTCTCTCTTTTTTTTTTTTTTTTTTCTCTTTTTTGATCTTCGATGAAGCTTCTCTAATAGGGATCAAAACAAAGTTGCTGATCTGGTAGCTAAAAAGCCCCGCTTATTGGGTCGCTGCACCTCCCCCAAGAGATTATGAAAATGCATTATCATTTTAAAAGGATATTTTACATATTTGCCCTATTTATTTTTATTTAAGACTTGAAACATTTCCAAAATTAATGGTGAACTTTAAGAAATAGACTTGATTTCATCGAATCTTGATAGTAACTAGTAATAAATATGTTTCATTTTAAGTCATGCTAGCCTATTAGCTAACGGCTAGCATGTGAAATGGGATCAGATTGCAAATTTGAACAAAAATGGAAACAAATTATAGGAGTAATTACTCCCTAGTCCAAAATAAGTTAGTATTTAATTGCCTCCAACGGGTGGGTCATAACTCTGCTTTTTTTTAGAGATTTGAAATCGGTGTTGCAATTTTCAAAGAGCCAAGCAGAAAAAAAAAAAAGAAACAAAGAGAAAGCGCTAAGCTCAGAATTTCGCAAATAAATTGATCCTTGGGTTCTTCTTCCTTCCACACCGCGCCCCCAAAATTTCACTTGGGATCTGTCCGGAGACCAAGACGGCAAGGTCAAAATTCAAAATCTCAGATCCCAAAGCCAACACCAACGTAGGGAAGGGAACAATCCTTTTGCAACTCTTTTTCTAGATCCGCGGTTTGCCACTCTCTGAAATTTAAAATCTCCCTCTTGTCCCCTCTCATCGCTCTCCAACCGACTTGAATAAATCTTCGAACTTCGAAGACAAAAAAATGAACCCAACTCATCACACTTTCAACTCGTCCCTCTCTCTTTCCTTAGTCCCTCCAAAATTTTGAATCCTTAAAACAAAACCCAACCATCAGATACCAACAATGTATTCATAAACAGTAATTAGATTCTCCGATTGAGTGTATGTCTGAAGTTTGTCTTCAATGGAGTCCACTGCCACTCGCCACCAGAGGAACAAAGAGAACCTGCCTCCATTTTTCACAAAGGAAAGTAACCCAGTTCCTGCAAATACCCAATCTTTGAAGCAGAGTGCTGCTGAAACAAGGTTGAGGAGGAAGCCTCTAGCTGATATTACCAACATCTTTCACGTCTCGCCTCCTTCAATTCTTTTTCCTCAACAAGATGCCCCCTCGCCCTTGCCACCATCTTCTTTTGCCTCGGTTTTGGCACAGCCAAATTTGGGTAAGCCAACGGCACCTGTTGTTGTTTGTGATTCTGCACAGAGGGTCCGTTCCAAATCCCTGAGGATGGGTTTCAGATAGTTTATGCATTTGTGCTTTCTTTTTGTTAGTTAGCTTCTGGTATGGTAGCTTTCTTCCGTCGATGCTCATCAGCTATGTAATTCATACCACATACCAAAAGAGCAAATGCAGGTTTTGTCAAATTGTTTGATTTTTGATTAATGGGAATTCCCGAGTCTTGATGGATGACTGCCAAGCCAAGTTTCTTAGTTTTCAGTTCACTTGCAATATCAATCTTGTTAAAGCCTCACACATCCTTGTCTCTATTTTTGAGATGCAATTTATATATTTATTAGATAACATCATTTAACACTAATTGGTTGACTTGAAATTTAGCAAGTTTATATGAATGGATTATATAATAATGTGGATAAACATGAAAAATATGATGAAAATATAGTGGGGCAGATAAAAAAAGAAAAAGAAAAAGCTTTGATTATATAATGATGATTTCATTTCGTTGATCCATACAGCAAACAATAATCAGGCTGTATGAAGAAAATCGGACCCTTCATTCACAAGCTCTTGTTCGAAATTTTAATGGAACCCTGATGCACACACATGAGCTTATCAGCAATAAACGACTTTACAATTCTTTTGATTTCCATCATAATATATATAATATGATAATTCCAACGTGAGTATATGGTACTATGGACTTTCCCTTAGTTTGATGTTTATAATAATTGTATAAAAGTCTCAATTCTCAACATTTTCTGGTTTTCTTTAAAAGACGAAACCATTTTTTTAATTTTTGTTACTATAACTTTTGAGTTTAAGGTTTTAGTTTTAGGATTTAGGATTTAAAGTTTTGGGTTTAGGATTTAGCTTTTAAGGTTTTGGATTTGGTTTTAGGATTTTAGGGTTTAATATTTTAGGTTTAGTGTTTCTTGTTTTGGGTTTAGGGTTTCAAGTTTTGGGTGTAGGGTTTAATTGTTCGAGTTTAAGGATAAGGCGTAGGGTTTGGTTTTTACAGTTTATGACTTATTAGGTTTAGGGTTAAGGGTGTAAGGTGTAGGGTTTTTGAAGTTTAGGGGTTAGGGTTTAGTTTTTAGGATTTTGGGTTTAGATTTAGAGTTTAGAAATTACGGTTTTGGAGTGTAGCGTTTCAGGTTTGGTATGGGTTTTAGGATTAGGGTTAGGGCTTATGGTTTAGGTTTATGATATAGGGTTTTAGAGTTAGGTTAGGATTTATGTTTTGGTGTTAGGGTTATGTTTAGTGTTTAGGGTTTAGGAATCAGGCTTAAAGTTAAGGTTAGAGTTTAGGATTTAAGGATTAAGGTTAAACTCTTTTTGTATAACTCTTTTTGTGATAGTTAGCATATACCACAAAGAAAAAGCATGAAAATACCTATAAATACTAGCCTCCTTTCTCTTAAAGCCACACATTTATAATTTATTTCTATCATTTTTCTTTCGTGCCTTCTTTTTGCTTGTTTAAAACATCGACTTGGATATCAAGTCAGCCCATGAAGGTATTTGAGCTCGTAATTGAACAAATTGTAAGAATCATATTAACTTCAAAAATTGTTGACTGGACCATGTGACCAATTTGGTATAAGGTTTTGATTGCTTTTTTATCGAACTTGATAAATAAGTTAAAAAGATTTTGGACTGACAGTTGAATCGATATTTCGGTCATTTAACTAAATAAGATACATAAATCTGTAGATGAGAATCAAACAAAAACCTTAAGAATGATATTTGGGGTGACAATTGAATATATGAATTCATAATTCATCCAATTCATCTATATGTAAATTTAATTTAATACAATCAATTATAATAATAGATTTAATAGATTTAGATGTATTTAATTAGTTGTAATTAATTGATAGTTAATGAACTAACTAAAATATTTATTAAATTTAATATATATATATATATATGGTTTGAAAAATAAAATATATTTAGATATAAGTAAAGTCTATATACATTTAGTTGATGATAGATAAATTAAATGTCATTCATTAAAATAAATTATAGATGAATTAGATAATTTTAATAATTTTTTAATAGATCTTAAATGATTATTAATTTATTTTTTATCTATCCATTAATGATTTAACTCAAAATATATCCAATCTATCAATTTGTCACTCCTAATAATATTTAAATTAAACTTAAGTATTTAAATATGAGTGAATTGAAATAACTCCTAAACCCATATCATAATGTTGTTTTTTTTTTCATATAAAAAAATGAATACATTGATGTCTAAAAAAAAAAAAAGCGCTAAGGCCAAGATTCATGTTTTAGCCAATAATTTTTGGCTCCTCCCACTCCGCGCCCGAAAGTTTCCCTGGAATTCCACCCCAAAGCAATCAACGTGAGCCCGCGAACATTTTCACTCTGTTTTACTGCCACCATTTTATTTTATTTTATTTGTGTTTCTTTTGACTCCCTCCTCCTCGTTTCGTTGCCACCTTAAAATTTCAAAATCTCCCTCTTGTCTTGTCCCCTCCATGTTTTCCTTTCCCCCGTAACAATTAACAAGAAGCGCCTCCACCAAATCTCAGCTTCCAAGTTCCAACTTGAAAACAAAAACCCCCGCTGTTGAAAATTCTCAATTTTTTCAGGTCCTCCTTCCCTATCTTTCTCTCCCTCCTCCTTTCCAATTTCAAATATTTTCCAACAATTTATATATTACCTAGACCGGACACTAGCCATCGCCATCTGCAAAGTGCTTCTCTTTCTCTCTTCCTAAATCCTCCTGTTACTGAAACTTATCGGCAATGGAGGTCGCTGCCATGTCCGATCAGAGTAACAAAGAAAACACCCCTCCAATTTGTACCAAGGGGAAGAACCCAATTCCTCCCGTGGCCCCATCCTTCAAGAAGCACAGTAAGAGGAGGCTGAAGAGGATTCCTCTTGCTGATATCACCAATCTCTTCAACAACTCTGCTGCGTTAACTCTGACCCAGGAAGAAAATGGAGTTTCTGCACTGCCTTCTGCATCGGTTATGTTGCATTCAAATTCTCGGAGGAGGACGGTGGTGGTTCGTCCCGCTAAAACATTAAGGATGGGATTCAGATAGTTAAGTCATATGCATTCACAGGCTTCAATTTTTTATCCCCTTAAGCTGTACAGTTTGTACTTCTACAGGGCAATAGGAATAATAGAATTTGAGGAGGGGGTGGTTACAAATACAATGTTCAGAAGCTGCAGATTGAAATTGAAGATTATAGGATTAAGTTCCATCAATGGTTCTGTTGAATCTTGGGCTTTTTGACCTTAGAAGGGTGTTGTATCAAAAATCATTTATCAACATGGTGTAACTTTCGAAAATATTCCCGGATAGTTTTTGACTCAATTTTTTTTACTAGGAAGTCGATATTGATACGTGTGAAATCGCTATCCAAGCTAATGCTTTGACATTCCAAAAAGCCATAATCAGAATTCATCTGATTCAATTCCCTGCAACCCAAGTTGGAAAAGTTCAAAGCTATAGTTCTTCAGAAGATCAAGAACCGCATTTGGTTTATCTGGGTTTTTTCAATCGTACCTTTCTGGACACTCCCACGGCCATTTCAGGGGACAAACCACATGAGCTGATAAAATGAGAAAAGATTAGGAAAGAAGAAGAAAACCCAATTGGATTTGGGGGTTCTTGCGGTAATGGGAAGGAAGTAGTGAACTGAGAAAATTATGGATCATTTCACCAAACGATTTTGCTGAACTAAGCTTCAGCTTTCAGCCATTCTCCACACATTATTCACTGCTGCACACTTTTGAGCATTCCCAAAGCTACTCTTGATTCACAAATCAACCAAGCACACTACATTGCAAAGGAAACTGGGAAGTGAACTGAAAACAATAAGCCTAGGAAAGGGGAAAAGGAGTAGCATTTACGCATATTTTCTTTTATTTTTTTAATTATTTTTATGTGCTTGTTGGGATTTGAAGTGGAACATCCAAGAAAAACACTACGAACTGGATGAATTTTGCCTACTACACTATTGTAATATAAAAAAAAAAGTAAATCTTCGATTGATTCGTGGGAAGACAATTTTCCTCTTATTGCTGCCTTCTCATTTATCACTTAGTATATATTTAAATTAATTTATTTTATAATTAAAATAACTTATAATTAAACTTTTTTTGAGATTTTATTTAAATAAAAGAATAACTTTTTCTTTGAAACAATACTATACCAAACATGCTTCTAGTTTGTAAGAAAAAATATTATTAAACTCAACCAATTAAGCAAAAAGGGCAAAGGTTAAAATTATGTTAATATATTGAGCACAGATCGGATATGAGATAAGAACGAAGACATGGTAAAATTTCAAATATTTCATTTAGATTAAAAATATTATATTGTATTATATTTAACCCTAGTGTTTTAGATATAAATAAATATATGAATCTAAGACTCAAGCAAGCATGGGAGGATAAAAGATTTAAAATTCATTAATAATTAAATATTTAATAAACATTAAAATTAAAATTGTCCAATTATTCTATTTCGTTGTAGAACTTTTAATTATATGGTAATTCCTCCTCTGCTCATCTATTACTTAATTAAACCACATTTTCTTTAATTAGTAGATTAAACTTTTAGATCTATTAAGTTAATGACTCAAGATTTTTTTCTATATTATTTTATGTATTTGGTTTAAATAAGTTAGAATCTAATTAGCAATAAATGTTTGGGAAAAATAAATAAATAAACTAATGCCAACGACTCAAACATTTAATAATAATCAAGATAAATTGTTTATTTTCCAATACAATAAAACATAAAAGTGACTTGTTAAGTTAATTTTTTTTGGCTGAAAATTGTTAAGTTATTTTTCCTTATATAAGGAGGAATAAAATAATAAATTTAGTATGTCAATAAATAATAACAAAATATTTTCACACTTTTAAAACTTTCCAAACATGAGGCTTACATTCCTCTAAATTTGTATACATGTTTGACACCAACATAAGTTTTTCTTTTAAAATATTGGTGCATCAATTAAAAGAAAAAAAATTGAGGTATCAATCAATTAAAGTCTCATTGAATTAAAGATTTCTTATTTTAAGAATAAGAATATAACAGTATAAAAGAAAAAGACATAACTTATCTAAATTAATTCAATCTTCCCCCCGGTTTTCTAAACGTGACGGTTCAATGATGCTTATGCTTCATGTTTTAAGTCTTCAACACAAGGAAGCATTTCTTCCCCAGGCCCCCCCTCCGCTATCCTCTACGCACGTAAAAAGATGAAGCTAGGTTATCGTTTTCAATTATCATACCAATTCATTCAGCAACTCTCTCTTTCTGTCTCTCTCTCTCTCTCTGAGATCTCTCATTGCCCGAAAGTTGCAATATGTTCTACTCTACGTGTCTGCTATTTGTCTAGCTTTGTCCAACTTGTATTGTAACCCGAAATCCACCGAACAACTAAAATTTAAGCAAAAAGTTTCACCAACATCAATGACTGTGTGAGAGCTTGATATAAAGAATAGAATAGCTCTCTTGGTCCCGTGTTGAGTGCTGTTGAATGATCCTGTCCAAGGTGCCAGATCCAGTAGCTGGTAATAATGGAAGAAGAAAAAGAAGAGAATATCGTTTTGAAGTAATAAAATTCATGCTACCAAGTGCTGCAAGCAAGTTAATGTTGAGAATCAAACAATAACTAAATTCCATTACCAGTACCACTAATCCAAATATATTTGTTTGACCAGGAAGCTATCTTAAGTGCAAGCACAAACACACACTGGTTGGCTCCCCAAGATTTTAAAATCATAATGCTGCTCTATTCATGGACCAAATGACATTGTAGCCATAAAACCACGCGGGTGCAACATTGTGAACATTTTTGTTTTCCACTTTAAGATGATGATCTCAGTTTCCTGGCTTGTATGGATGCGTTGACTTAAAAAATCTCTCCCAGACCCAGTTGATGCAGTTTATCAGATAAGCAGTAAGTGCGGGCAGATTCGTAAAGATTCAGAATGCATAAGATTGAAATTGATAGGTGCAAGTGCAGCTACCACTTTGATTTGCACAATTATATATGTGGACAAAGAACATGCTCAACATCAGCTTGCATTTTACCTTAATGCTTATGGCACTTAAGAATAATTGCTCCGAATCAAACGCGGCACTGATGGAAAAGCGCTAACATAAAAGTGCAGAGGACAAGCCCCAGCAGAAAAAAAATAGAAACCGTGAACCAACCCCCATTAGTTTCTGCAGAACACTGAGTGAACTATAGTAGCAGGCACAAGAGGATCCCAACAGTGCTGATATTGAGACCAATTACTGAACCACTTGCGGCTTCAACTAAAGATTAACCACACGTTTCTCTCCTTTTTACCATGGCCCTTTTAAGGTGGTAAGGTGGTTCATTCATGGCTCTACCCAATACAAAGGGAACAAACTATATGAGCAGCATTAAAGCCAGTGCGGGATGTTTCATCACATGATATCAAATATTGTTTAATTGTATGCACAAGTGGGAGTTAATTATTAAGTCAGCCATGTTATCATATTAATGGTGGCAAGGGCAACTTCAATTTCTAATGTTGCAGTAGATATATATATGTTAGTGATGCAAACTTGTAGCCTCTGACATCTGTCTTCATCATGGTTTTTAATTTCCTTCCTATAAATTAATCCAGGATGGGGATGCTAGCATACGTATACATTTAGTTTCCAATATCATAACAAAACGAAACTCAGCAAAGTTGATGATTTCGACATTGATTATCTATCCATTAAGCTTAATACGATATTGGGACAGCCTTTATAAGGTTCATTAGATTCAGATTTCACCATGACGTGACCTCCTCATATATGTCATTGTCATCTATAGCAAAGCATCAAATTAATATTAAAAACATGTTTTTTTTTTGTCTAATTTATGTTGTACTTTTTATCAAGTAAACATAGTCCCAAATTTGATATGAAAAAATTTAAATGATAAAATGAAAATAGTCAGCCATCTTGTTTTTATTTATTAATTCCTATGTATGCCTTATACGAAGCACATGTACAAGCATATAATTATTTACACAAATTATATATTTTCTCTACTGGCACACAACCTAAATTTTGATTACTTTTGGCTTCGTCATTCCCAAATGGATACCAAATTTTTAATTTACCAAAATAATTAATCTCTGTGCTTTTCAACCAGAAAAGCTAAGATTGGTTAGAGTGAAGATGGGCATGCTACTACATTAAAAAAATGCCATCCTACTATATATATTCTTTTTCGCCTCGCCACATATATCTCGATGAGCTTTACATTTTGCTGTTTTCTTTATTATTCGGAAAACGTCACTATTACAAGTAATATAATGCACTTACAGACAAGGAACTTCCTTGTAGCCAATTGTTGCGTCTCTTAGGGTTGGTACTGAGTACCGCTACCCTGATTGAATATTGATATGTGCGTTGTTTCAGCATAGCCAAAACGTTGAGTTCTATTGAATGATTTATATGGTAGAAGTTTAATGAAGAACAATGTTACCGCAACACTGTAATTGTAACTAAATATATTACACAACAAAAGTTCAATAATATTCCTAACAATAAATATAAATGGGTTACAAAAATTGAAGTGTCGTGTGCAATTATAATTGCAATAGTTTTGCAATTAGCACTGCTTTTGTATGAAAATGTGCATGTTCGTTGAGATCAAAGAATTTTTAGAAGGATCCAAAATTTAAAAGGGAAAAAGTAGAAAGTTTTGAATGGCCTTTCGAAACCCTATAAGGAAAAAGTTTGATCGGTATATAGCCTTCTAAGCTTTGAAAGGTCTCTCCCAGTTCACTACTGAAAGTGGACAGCTCAAATCTGGATTTATATATCCAAGTTCGATAGTGTGATGCGTTTTTGAAGAAATGGATAGCACCAGAAGTACTAGATGACAAATATGAACCCACATGACTTCACTTGGCAATTACCATCTATTTGCTTGGTACGCGAGAACTAAGAATCTCAAGATTTGATTAAGACGTCATTTCTTCCATTTCGTTTTCGTGTCTGGATTTCACGGGTCAGTTACGTAAATGTATATATACTTAGCAGGGCCACTATATTATGAGAAATTTTTATATATATTTCATAAGAAATGTCAGAGTTAAAATTTTATCCTTGAACCAATACTAATATTTTTTCGTAATTATATGAAAGCAAATAGAAACAAAAGCAGAAGGATGAATTATGAATAGTATATTTGAGCTTTGATTTAAATATAGAAAAGGGCGGCATGAAGAATAACAGTATATAAGCACGCCTGGATGTTCGTTTGGAATCACAAAACTAGCTAATGTCTTTGGGAGAAATGGCCAACTCAAAGCACTTGTTAACATGGCTTATTCTGTTGATGCTATTATTTGCCAACAAGTTGGAAAGTCGTTCACTTGAGGCTTTGGTAGAGAGGAAGAAGAAGAACAGCCCCGGCAAGGGTTGCTCCCCGAAACTGCTTCAAAAATCAAATCTCCTCAAGGCAAGTTTTGTGAAAGAAGCCCTTAATTTTCCAAACACATACCAATCTGATCGACTAAGTCCTGAAGGGCCTGACCCCAGACATCACTGACTCTGATAGTGGTCTAAAATAAAGGGTGGTCTAAAATAAAATAATGTATTTACTTAGTCAGTCTTTCGCTTATGTTTCGTTATAATTTAAATTTGATTTTTAAGTTTTTTGATTATGAGTCATCTATAAGTACTTCTGTAAGTACTCAATGAACCTGTAGACATGCTTTGATCTTGTAAGTGTTTAATGGATCTATAAGCATGTACTGTTCTGTGTGTTCAAAAAACTATGCATATGTGTTCTTCACCAATATAAGGCCTGCTTTTCTTTTCTTGTTTTTTTTCCCATCTTCTCTCTTATTATTATTTCTTTATATAATGATTTTAATTTTAATATATTATTCATATAAAAAATTTTTACTATCATCTAATTATATATTATTATATCTTTATTAGATATTGACTATCATGAGCTAAAAGGTTTATCTTTAAATAAATCAAAATTATTTTTTTTATAATCCAAATATTTACTTCACTTAGCTGCAGTGGTGGATTTAAATTTTAAAATAAAAATTAAGGAGGGAGACGTAAAGAAGAAGGGTGATTCCAAATAAGAAAGAAAGCGCATGAAAGAAAACATTAAAAAAGAGAAATAATTACCAAAAAAGAGAGAGAAATAAAACTCAAACTACAAAATGAGGGGCCACGTGGGCAAGTGTCCTTTGACTTTTACGACAGTTCCATACTCTCTTTGCCTACGCATATTTTGAGTTGATAATGCATATATAAAAAGTAATAATAAATTTTTATACTTTAATTACATACTTTTTTTATATATTTATTTTTTGATAAAAAAATAAGAGAAAAAAAATTAAAAAATTAAATTTTTTTATTATTATTTAAGATAAATATATAAAAAAAATTTAAAAATATAAAAATAATATTTTTATAAAAGCAAACTTATAAATTCGCTCCTATCCAACAGCGTATTATCTCTTATGGCCCGTTTTACTGATAAAGTGATTGCTTGCAATTTATGAGATAAGAATTTAACCTAAAAGAGATAAATGGCTATATCCAAAAGCGATTGATTATAGTGAAAGTATATTGTAATCTTAAACAAATTATATTTGTAATATCAGATATTCGAATCCTAAAATCATTCAAAGACCAAAAATGGTTACTACATTATTCATGTAACAATTAACAGATTCATAAACTCCATCTTTGAGATTTTTTTGGCAGGTAAAAAAAGTATACTTGCTTATCTTTCTAATTTAAGAATTTTGTTATAATTCTTAAAATTATAATTAGAGAAAGTTATACAAACTTACATTTTTTTTGCTCAGATACAAAATTACAAAATTACATTTTTTTTTTTGTCAGATGCAAAATTACATTTGAGTTTAATTAATTTTCACTCAAAGATAAAGGGAGAATTGGCCACCTTCACTGTCCCTTCCTGATGGACAAAACTCAATAAAATTTAAAGAAAACAGAATAGAAAAAAGTGAATGAATCTTTTAAAAATGATGGGTTTGTGTTATGGCAAAATTTTCTCTCCTCTAATTGGTCTGTTGTTTATAGGCCCATAAACAAGAGTAGCCCATGCATTATCAAGGCCCAAGGAAGAAGATGGAGGTCCAGCAATGGGCCTACTCTTCCTTCATCGTCTACATAACATGTCCACAACAACATCATGCACAGGAAGTAACTACTAGTTGCACGAAAGATGTTTGACCGATTGCGTCTTAGGATGTCGCTATAGACATTATCAATCTTAGATATTTTATTTAATAAATAACATTATATAAAATTTAATAGATCATATTATAAATATAAATAACTCTTTAAAAAGTAAATAATACATATCAAATATTAAATAAAATATTTAAAATAAGTAATACTTACTTAATAATTTTTCTATCCGCCTCTTACAGTGTGCTTATAGGTGTATAGGACTGCTGGAATTTTCATTGCTTTCGTGGGTACTGATTTGTTAACTAGCTTGTTTGGGAGGCACGGATACTTGGATGAGATGTTTTTAGCATTTGGAGGTATGCCCCACGAACTAAAAGAAAAACAAGAGACATGCCCCAAAAGAGTTTGGTGGCCTGGAATTCGGTGTTATCCTTGCTGGTGCTGGCCCATGATGGGTTTGATTGAAGACTGTAGGCTTATGTTTCGTGATCTTATGCGAGAGAAACTCACTCTTCTCCCGTCTTCATTACCACAAAACGTGAGTATAAAGGTAAAACTGTAAAAATAAAGCATGAGAATAACATATCTGTTATTAGAACATTCTTTCTTTGGCCATTTTGTCTAACAAAAATATTATTCATTCACCTTTTTTTACTTTAAAAAAATGAGAAAAAAAGTATTGGAAAGTGTTGGGAAAGTTTTAGGAAATGAGCTCTCTCACTTTTCTTTTTCTTTTAAAAGGGGAAGGTGCAATGGAAGAGGTATATAGAAAGGTGTATGAATAAATGTGGATTTGAGTACAACCATTGATGCATTGGCAAAAAGTGAAACATCTCAAATGGCGTTGGAGCTTTTTTCAAATATTTCCAAAAGAGGATTGATGCATGTTGCCATTATTAATAACTCGTGTACTAGTTTGAAAAACTCGGTCAGTTTTTGTCAAGAATGTCAAGAGACATCTTAGTCTATTCCAAAAAAGTCGACTCAAAGGATAAGGAGCAACCTCCACTTTTTATATAGGCCCCAGGTCTTCTTCCTGTCCGATGTGGGCTTACACTTTCAATACTCTCCCTCACATCGGAGGTCAGGCACACTCTTCTCGGGCACAAACTTCCGAGCGCCACCGGAGGCTCAAACTGTTCATACTCCGTAGTTTGGTTATAAGAATGGGGTAGGAGAATCATGAGTATGTATTAAGCTCTCTTGTTATGTCTTACACTTTTAATGGTCTCATAAATGAACCGCTGGTCTTAATTTGTCAAATTTTATAATCCCCACTTCGTGCGGTCCCATCTAATTACATCGTTGCTGGAATCTTTAACAACTTGCCAGAACTATGAAACTGTAAAGTTTCTTTCTTTACTCGAAAAACCTGATGTAGTGATGTTTGTATCTTGAAACATTGTCATACGTTGCAGCTTGTGCTCAAAGGAAACGTACACAGGAAACGAAGTGTGAGCAGCACTATTAGATTCACAAGGAAACGAAGTTCAAAACTAGTATATGAGTTCAAAAGCCTGCTAATGTCATCAACTAGAGCTTGGATCCTCCAAATCCAAGGTGCATGCAGTTGTGTCTTTCTTACTCACTCTGCTATTTAGTATACAAGTTTTAATATTAAATGATCGTTGATTCGTTGTGTTTTACTTGCATGATGGTAGGACGAAGGATGGGAAAGGTTTAAGTGACGTTGCTGAATTGGCACACAGGAAGTAGAAAAAGAGAAGGGAGCTGTAATTGCTTTGACGTTTGTTATTTGTCTTCGGTTAATCGGGTTTAAATCGCTTCATATGAAGTTGGATGACTTCAATGAACAAAGTGCTTCAGAATTTAATCTGTTAATCATCATGGTTGCGCCTAAACTTTTTTTTTTTTTTCTCTGAACTCCTTGTTGAATCAAGACTACTGTTCAGTTCTCTCTCTCTCTCTCTCTGCCCTCTCTCTCTCTTTTTGTGGCGAAAACGATTGCACTTCTGATTATTATTATTTTTGACGTGGATTGCACTTATGATATTACCATATCTTAATATTTCGCTTTATCACTTATATTTCTAGGTCAATTTTCTGATTTTCTCACTCAAGAATTGTCTTATTGTCATATAGTAGCATGTGGTCAAGTCTTCCGGGAGGATCATTTGTAGCATTTGTAGGTGGATCGTGGATCGTCATTATTTCTGTTATGGTGTTATTTTGTCTGTAATGCTATCCCTCATCCTCTTTCTATTTCTTCTCTTTTCTTTTCTGCAACTTTCTTTTTAAGTGGTTAAGTTGAGTGAAGAGGTTAAGTGCGAGGATCTTGTCTTATTCATATACCAATAATATATCGCTTTTCTTAGTAATATAGCATAAAATTCCTTTTTTCATTATAATTTTTTTTAGTTCATCAGTGTGGATATTAAACAATAAAAAACAACTCTTTCTTTAATATTTTCTTTTTTTTTTTATAATGGCAGGATTCAATTTCAAACATTTATACTCATTATGAAAATATTTTTTTTAATTGTGATTAAAGGGGCTGATTCTGATCCATTTTTTCCTGATGATCAACACCGATAATGTATACAGGGCAGCTGAAACATGCACAGATCTATTAAAAAAAATCAATAGGCATATTCAATTTTAAAGAAATTTACTCGAGAAACCTTGAAATATTCTAGAAATCAAAATGTAAATTATGGAATATATTTATCATCAACCATTATGAGCATAATCAATTAAGCGGAACGGGAGGCTAGGAAGGGATCAGGGGACCGCGGTCGTCTCCCATTTTTAATTTTTAGATTATTTTAGATTTGATACTCATATCAAATTAAAAAATGTGTGCAGTCTCCAAAAATAAAATATTTTTTATTTAATTTATAATTTAAATATAAACTTAATATGATCCTGTCAAACTAAGTTTAGTTCTATTATCTATATATGTATACACACACACTCTTTCCTTTTAGTAGTGCTTTTTTAATAGTTTAAATAAGTTGTTATAATAATAATTTATGTAAAGTATTATCTAAATTCCTTTAATGCAGAGTCTTAATTAAACTTTTTTTTTTGTGTATAAGGGTTTTAATACTTCTTTGATTAGTAGTTTTGCTTAATAATTATATATCTCTCCCAAAAAAGCCGGGTTAGTTGAATAATCTCCTTTTAAAAAAAATAAATTTTTTTAAAAATAAAATTTTCCAAAAATAATTCTCTAAATAAATTTCTACATGTCTTTTTAGAGTTCAAAACATGTCATTAGCATCCTAACTATCTTAAAAGAACGTATCATTGCTAGGAGATGAACCTCTTGCCACGCAAATGAGTGAAAATTTGCTTTGTTAATAAACAAGTAGTGCATGGCATCGGTCAAATTAAGTAAATATATGTTTACCTTTTAACCCAATCACTTGAAGTATGTGTGTTAATTTAACGTTGAAGGTGATATAATTATTAGTTGTGACGTGTCAATCCAGAATTGATGAGAACCCAATTATAAACTCAGCTGTGATTGTTTTTTTTTAAGTTTAATTATTGCAAAACGATTTTTTTAAAATTATATTTGATTCACGTACTTTATAATCTCTATACATAAATATTATTTTTAATAATTTTTATAATGAGAATTTTCATGCATAATTCATATTTTTTCTTTAGAGTTTGGGATGCCCGGATAACAAGCAGTTTCGTAACTAATATTCAGTAATGCACAATTACACACAACTCGGGTTCTATTATAGTTTAGCTGTCATTAGTCATTACAACATGTAGTGTGCTGGAGGGCATTAAGTTACCTATTGCCAAAAATAACCACAGCGATTGGTAGGGTTGGTACGAGTCTACGAGACTCGATCGAACTATGTTTTGTTGAGTCCCAAGTGACATTCCATCGAGTTGGTGGGTGGTCCAAAACTATCCTAGTAGATCATGCCTATGCATTAATTGACTCCTATATATCCTGTTTGTTCACCAGTTAAAACCAAGGTTCTGAAAACTGAACCGGTCGAGGTACTGATTCAAAGTTTAATGGTTCAATCGTGGTCGAACTATAGTTGAACCGGAATATAATTAAATATATATTTATATATAAATATAAGTATATATATATATAAAAAAACTGTGAAGTCAATAGCTATTAAACTGTGAATGTAACCAAACTTTTCCAATTAAAAAAAATGAAATGAAGTTACTTACGTTCAAAACAACTGCTGAATCAAGGTAGGACCAAATAAAATAAAGTACAATGACGTCAATAGCTATTAAAGAACAACAAAATTCTATCGTTACTATGAACCTTTACACTCCTAGTTCCCGATGACTGCACAAATACCACTCATTATCAAAATATTACTGTTGCCGTAAACCCTTAGCACCCTTGGTTCCAATGGTTGCACACACCACACCACAACCAAAAACCTCACATACAACACCCTTAATTTCCACGGCTATGAGCACCATTCCGCACCAACATTGTTCTGCATACAAACACATGTTACTGTACCAATGTTTTTCTGCACATAAATACAAATACTTTACTTTGTTTTTCTGCATATAAATACATTTTGTTTTTCCTGCTTATAAATACATATATACTGCACTACTAATTTTCTGCACATAAAGACATAACTGCACTACTGTTTTTCTGCACATAAACACAAAACAGCATCACTGTTTTTCTGCTGCTCTAAACAGATAATATACCCTTGTTTGAGCTGTTGTAAACATGTTAAATACCTAAGTTTGGCTGCTGTAAACATAATTAAAATGCTAAGTTTTTCTGCTTGCTATAAACCTACTAAAAAACATCTATTTTAAGCTGCTGTAAAAAAAAAAGAAAATGAAAGAAAACAATTACATCTTCATGCATGTGTGCATTGCCTCCCTATGTTGATAAATGGGTTCTCAAGGAAGAAAAAATAAAAAATAACACAGACCAGGATAAAAATGAACGTTATCAGATAAGGAAAATTTCAAACAAGAAAAAAATTGCATAATCCTATTACTGTTAAGGCATAAGACAACTAACTCATGTTTAGAACTGACTGTATAGTATAACTTCATCATAGTAGTACCAACCATAATACTATATTTTCCTTTCTAGCAGACAGTTTTAGATACCAAGCATGTGTACAGAATTTGCAACATATAGCAGTAAGCAATGCTCCTAATTTACAGGAATATTTGTTGAGGATCTAAAATTCTCCAATCTGTATGCTGCAAAGTCACAGAGGTCATGTCATTTTTTGTACACATTTTTGTAAGACCGAAAAGACAATGACTCTTGATAATTCTAAGCTGGAAAACTTAATTTCATATTCCAGCGATGTTACAACCCACTTCCAGGGAGATCTTTTAACAAGAAAATGAAAATTGATTGTATCTGTAACATAAAATAGCCTCACATAGATAAAAATTATGAACAACGAACAAAATGGTGGCTTCCAATGAAAACAAATTATGCAGAGCAGAGTCAGCAGACACAAACAACGAACAGAGTCAGCAGACACCACAAATCTCGTAAGCATCCAGATAGAGAAATCACTCGAAAACAGAAACAATGACAGTAGAGAAAAACATAGCAAAACCATTTGCAAGATCAAATTATGCAGATAACCTTCCCTATTCTCGGCATCCAGATACAAAAACCTCAAAAACAAAAATAAAGACTATATTTTATACTTAGTGCAAAGGTCTAGAAATTACCCACTAGGTTCAACAAAACTTGGGGATCTCTGATAAGTCACCAAACTCACACTTTCTCTACGCTGTGGGTCTTCAGTCTTGGCCATCACCCGTCGGTTCGTTCTTGCCTCGGTTCGTTCTCCAGTTCTCCGAGGGTTTGAAACTTTCAACCCCCCAAAACGACGTCGTGTCTATTTTTTTTTTTTTGTAAAATCGAAAGTAAAATGACGTCGTTTCACTTAAAGAGGTTAAAAAAAAAAGATCAGAACCGGCAACCGTACGGACCGGTGCCAGTTTGACTGGTTCATCGATTTTTGACCCTACTGGTTATGGGAGACCGCTCGAACCGATGAGGGGACCGATTCTTTGTCCGACCGGTTGAACCGGCTGGTCTGGTCCGATTTTCAGAATCCTGGTTAAAACTATCTCTTTTTGTTCTTGTCAAAATCGAACCCTAAACCTATAAATAAGATGCAATATTTTCTCTCTAGTGTGTAAGTGAAAGACCATACTTATGACTTGGAAACTCCCTTGTTTCTCATGTTTTATGAATTTACATTAAAAAAAAAAAGTAGATTGAAGTCATATATAGTAATTTGTAATAATAGAAAAATGAATAAAGCTTTTGTTACAGGCGCTAAAGAGGCATTTTGGTTGGTTACTTTTACGTCTGCATGAGATATCCCAACTTCCCAATAATATCAAATGTAGGATTCAAGAACCTTCTTATAATATAAAATCGTTAATTTTTTGGTCTGTACTTACATTTATTCTCAAAACTAAATAGGCACCAAAATACTAAGAAATCTTTGTACACCTAATGTAAAAATACAATCATGTCAAACGCTTCTTAAAGTGACCTTAAAAAGTGGCAAAGAAAAAGAAACCCATATCAGTAAATTAGAAGAGACTTCGAATGAATGGGAAACAACTCAAGGGAAAAAAAGAAACCCATAAACAAACTAAAAAAAAAAAAAGAACATAGCTCCACCTCGTTGAGTACTGGACAATCGGCCTTCGAGGATTTTGTCAATCTACATGTTGATTCCACTTTACAGTCATCTTCGCACTTTTATTATTTCAGGTTCCTGTCATGTAAAAGCAAAGTAGAATATATTTCTTCCAAACTGGTCCTTGTATAAATATGATACCTACGGTCAGCTTATTTCTAAGCCACTCTCAAATCTCTAGAATAGGAAGCGCAAGTTGCTCTCTTTTCCCAATTCACATAACCCTTGTACACTCTTAAGATTTACACCACTGCATGGCGAATACAACAATAGTAATTATCTTGATGATCTCCACCTTGTTCATGAGTACTTTGCAGGCTCGAAGTAATATCTATATATATATATATATATATTATGCAGTAATCAGCATTCTCAAAGTTTGCAATATATTGAAGCAGGGACCTGAATTATATAAAATAATCAAAGGTCATAAGATATATATCCCACAACTTTTTGAAACTGCAAAATCTGCAACAGTGAGAAGAAATTTTTTTTACAGTTTCTGCTCACCGCGTAATTCATCCAAAGGGAGAGTGGAAAAAAAAAAAGAGCATCTGCTCATAATTAATATCACTAGCTATACATAGTAATTTAGTGATGATCCAAATATGTAAAAATTTTGTGAAATGTTCGTATAAATATAAATCATTCTTAAGTTATATATGTCAATAACTAATTATTGCAAAAACTTAAACCGTTAAATGAAAACATAACAGTTCAAGATCTTAAAAGAATTAATCCATGACCTAATATCAGAAATTTTTTATATATAAAATGTCGTTATTAAGCATTTGATATCATTACTTTTGCATTCTTCATAGTTTAATTAATTTAAGCGCAAGCTCGGTAATGATAAGCCTGTGCTTTGACCTAAAAGCAAATTTTTCTAGGATAGTTGGTAATTGGCAAATGTTCAAACTTCAAACCAAAAAGAAAAAAAAAAAAGAAAAGGTAGTTGACAAATGTTATTTTCAAATTCTCTCATACTGCACTGGCCATTAAAATGCACAATCTCAAAGACATATATATTATGCCATCTATATATATATTGATACAAGAACCAAGATCGCCATGACCTCGTTGATGAGAACTGCCAAAACAGGAGCAAACTGCCAGAGATTTAATTTTCTGTCCCTCGTGTCAATAAATTTATATTTCAAACTGGCAGATCCAAAACCCACTCATGCATATATATATATATATGTGTGTGTGTGTGTGTGCGTGTGTATGTGTGTGTGATGCTACCATGACCAGATATCCATTACGTTACGTACCCATCCATAAATAAAGCATCCATATATATATATATATATATATATATATATAACACCTCTTTTTGAGTGGTTTTCGAAACCCTTGATGCAAGCCAAAGGACAAAGGTCAACAAAGCAGCGATGGAAGGTACCTTATAATATAAAGCAAGTGAAGGGAAGGAATGCGCAGGCCATGGCATCCCACCAAAATCCTCCAAAAAAGAAAATTTTATTCACACACACCGCAAGAAAAGTTCGCAGCAACAGTAAAGTACAGGAGAGTTGCCGTCCAGCATCTCCAATTCTTCATTTCATTTAGACATCAAAAGGATTCTTATAGTCTTGCTAGTTCATGAGGCTCTCGAATATGTCCTTCCTGATAAAGAATTATCTTTATTATTATTTTATCTTTAGTTTATCTTTTTTTTAATTTATAAATAAATTAGAAATAGTATTTTAAGAATATTTTATTATCTATTTTATCTTGTTATCTTATCTTTTATCTATTGTAACTGTCTTTATTATATAATAAAGTATTGACTAACTATTTGGTTGAACTTAACCATAAACTTCTACATGGTATCAGAACCAAATTGACTAACGTCACATTCAACTCTAGGATGACAGCCTCCTTCTAGTTCCACTTCCACCGCCAATATCTAAGCTATCTCAGCCTTGACGGTAGCCATCTCCAATTTTAGCTTTGACGAAAAGCATAGATGAAAAACTTATTTGAGAGTTAAGATTCTTGGTAGACCATTGAAAAAACATCTGCGTCCATACCAAAAATCGTCTTACCCATGACTCACACGTTCGAGGCTTGATCAACCCCAACCTTAAACTACTCTCATTAGCAGAAATTTGATCGACTAGCCGTACATGGATAACCAATCACTTAATGGAGGAAAGCCTTAGCAGGTTTTGCCATCGATATAAAAAGTCCTCTAACAAGGCATATAATAAAAATGTAGTGACCTTTAATGAAGTATAGTTAGTGCTCAAAGATACCTTTGCTCACCGCTACTCATTACATTCGATCCGTTTGATCCCAAACTTAGATTATGCATGGCGCCGTCCAATTTAAAGGGCACATAAATTATTATTCTTATCATTATCTTATCTTTAGTTTATGAATAAATTAGGATTAGTATTTTAAGAATCTTATCTATATTATCTTATCATTTATCTATTGTAATTGTCTTCATTATATAATAAAGTATTGATCAAGTATTTGATTGAGTCTAATTATAAACTTCTACACTGCTAACTTCTGAAAAGAATCAACTTTGCATTTTTTTTGAACATTATTTAAGATGGTGGAACAAAATGAGCTGTCTCAATAGCTACGCAGCCTCAAAAGTAAACCTTTGCATATTAATATATAGGAGTCAAGGGTTATCCTAAAGGGTTATCCATTTAGGATATGTGTGGATTCAATGAAAATGGAGGGAAAGCGAGAAAAAGGAAAGACACATTTTAACATTTTAATTTTAAAATATTTAAAATAGGTCCTTTTTTTTTCATTCTTTTTCATTCCAAAACATAATCCTAAGTTAGTGAAAGAGTGGTTCAAGTTAAATGAAATCATGAACTTTATGGCAGGTTTTGGTCTATTTTAACCGTCTTACTTTAAATAATAAAGATAAAATTAAATTAAATTATAAATTATAAAATCAATCTCTTGCTTAAAAAAGTAAAATGCAACAGTTATTATGTACTCAAATTTGAAGCGATTGCAAAGCTTGACCACTTTTATAATTAACATTTCGTTAATCATAATTTAGAATTTGGTTTCCGTCAAAAGCTACTTTTATCTTCGGCCCATAAAGGCCGAAAATACCCATATGCTTCCCGTTTTAGTTACATACAGTTTTTCCACAACCACGAAAATAAAGCGCTATTGTTTTTCCTTTTCATCATGAATAATTGAAACCTTATAAATGCATGTACAAGAAATCCGTCCCTTTTTTTTGCTTTATCCATTGGTATCAATTATATAATAAAAGCCCACCTTTCAATAAGACTATCAAATTCTCAAAGCTCAACTCCCTCTTTATAAGTTCAATAAATTTCACCTACTTAGTTAGTTGAAACTAATTGCTAAACTATGTTTTAAATCTAAGTGTGCGCCTAATTATAGAATTCGTAAATAAGTTCTTAAATTCTTACACATGTGAGTGTTTTATTTAATGTCGAATACATTTTCCTTTAGCCTTAAAAAACAAACAAATATTATATAATTAAAAAAGTTATGAGTTAAACTGCTATATTTTTACTTTCCATAAGCATATGTAGGCAAATATCACATCTGATACAACAACATTAAATTGTACTGAAAAAAATATAACAAAAATAAATAATAAGGACAACATGAAATTTTTTTTGAAATATCATTGAACCCTCTGTATGATTACAATATTAATCTCAAACATCACGATTCCTCCTCCTTTTTACCATAATTTTCTGCCCTTTTTCAATCCATGATATTTTGACTAAAAGTTTTTTATTTTTTTAAACGCAATGTTAACATATGTTTGATTGCTTAATTTTACATAAAATTATAAAAACAGCTTTGTCAAGAGAAGAAATAAAACTAGTACTCTAATAACATTTTAGTCCGATAATTTTAGATTGGAGGCTCATAACTTGGGCCTCATTCTCCAAGGCGAAAGTTTTGGGCTTTGCTCGACAACTTATAAGCTCATAAAAACCACCCATAGGCCCAAAAGTAGAAAAAATCACCAACGCTCTCCAAGCGCCACGCCGGCGCGTGGACAATCCTTCCGGGCATTGATATGCACCAGTCGCCGTTCGAAACGGCAAGTAGAAATCACGCGCCCAACCTCCGCCTACGAAAACTTTTCAAATTTTCGCAAGAGAAACTCCCCGCCACAAAAGCCTCTCGCCCTTTTATTCCCGCGTCTTTGACACTTCCCTCCCTGTCTCCCCCCTGATTGGGGCGTGCATGCCACGCTCCAAAACGTCGAGTGAGTCCACGTCCTCAAATTTTGGTGCTATAATGCTTCCCGGTCACGGCTCAGTGGTGCAACCCAAACGCGAAGTCTGGTCCACGGTTCCACACTAACCCTCCGTTGCCGTACACCTGTGATGCGATAAGAGGATATTCATTTATAGGGAGAGAGAGAAAAGCCCAGAGTTCTAGAGAGAGAAAGTGTGGAGCCAGAGAGAGAGAGAGAGAGAGAGAGAGTGCGGGATCTGATCGGAACCAAGGTAACGAGCTCGAAACCCTACTGTGTGCTTCGCGAGCACCAAAGCTCGCTGCTTTTCCCCTGTTCCTTTATCTCTCGATGCGTGTTTGGGTCTGGTGTGGTTCTTCGTTTCTCTCTGCGGAAAGGCGGTGTTTTGGATTTCACCGGTGAAGGCTCCCAGTGAGCCCTAGAAATTTTGGGGTTGCTGGTGGAGGAAAAAAAAATCCTAAACATTCTGGGTTCTTCTTTGTATGTGATTCGTTCATTTCTGGGTCCGTAAAACCCTAGTATTGGTTAGTGGGGGTTTGGATTTGGGATTGGTGTTCGGCGAAGGAGGAAGGGTAAGGAAAAGAATTAGGGTTTTGTATGTATGGCTTCGGGGCCTATAGTTGGAGATGATGGAGCTAGAGAGAAGCAGAGATACACGGAGAGCAAGGTGTACACCAGGAAAGCATTTAAAGGCCCAAAGAACAAAGCCAACGCCTTGAACGCCGTTGCTCCCGCCACTGCTCCTGCCACCACAACTACCAACAACGACGCCACTGCCACCGCCACCAACAACAATAACAATAACAGCACCGTCGAGAATAGTAACGCCGATGAGGCCAAGAATAATGGCAATAACGGTTCTGCTCAGCCACCGGCACGGATTGCAGTGCCGGAGGATGGGAATTCGGCTCAGCCGCAAGTGAATTCGAGAGTGGACGTAGTTTCAGATGACTCGTCCAGCCTTATCCGTCGGCAGGATGAGCCTTCGAGCCTCAATCGTCAGCAGGACGATGCTCCTAGCACACGAGACCTGCCTTCGGGGAATTGTGCTGCAAAGCCGGGGTTGGAGAGTCGAATTAAAATCAGCTTGGCCTCGAGGTCTAAGCAAGAGATGCGAGAGCTCCGGAGGAAGCTTGAAAACGAGCTTGACATGGTGAGAAGTTTGGTCAAGAGGATTGAAGTGAAACAGGGAGAGATTGGTGGGTGTGGTAATTCGAATGTGTTGATGGGTGATGGGATTGATAATGGGGGTGGAGCAAGGCGTGCTCACTCGGAGGTGGCATCTGCTGGTGTTCCACGAGACTCTACCAGGCCTTTGCACCAGTTAAGTATATCGGTGCTAGAGAATAGTCAAGGGGTCAGCGAAAATGTTGAGAAGGAGAAGAGAACGCCTAAAGCAAACCAGTTTTATCGTAATTCAGAGTTCTTGCTTGGGAAAGATAAATTTCCACCTGCAGAGAGCAACAAGAAGTCAAAACTGAATGGGAAGAAGCAAGGTGGGGGAGAACTGGGACATGCTCTTGGGGTGGGATCCAAGTATTTTAAGAGCTGTAGTTCATTGCTTGAAAAATTGATGAAACACAAGCATGGTTGGGTGTTTAATGATCCAGTTGACGTTGAGGGTCTTGGTTTGCACGATTATTATAGTATCATCACACATCCAATGGACTTGGGTACTGTTAAGACAAGGCTGAACAAGAATTGGTACAAATCACCCAAGGAGTTTGCAGAGGATGTGAGACTTACATTTCGTAATGCCATGACATATAATCCAAAAGGACAAGACGTTCATGTAATGGCGGAGCAGCTATCGAAGTTATTTGAGGACAGATGGGCTATAATAGAATCAAATTACAATCGTGAGATGAGATATGGCATAGATTATGGTGCAGCTCTCCCTGCACCTTCACCTCTGTCTAGAAAGGCTCCTTCTTTTCCTCCACCACCCCTTGATATGAGAAGGATTTTGGATAGATCAGAATCAATTACACAAACTCCAAAACTCATGACCATTACTCCATCAACTAGAACTCCTGCTCCAAAAAAGCCAAAAGCAAAAGATCCTCATAAAAGAGACATGACATATGAAGAAAAGCAAAAACTAAGCACAAACCTCCAGAGTCTACCTTCTGAGAAGCTAGATGCAATTGTACAGATTATTAAGAAGAGAAATTCAGCACTTTGCCAACATGATGATGAAATTGAAGTGGACATTGATAGTGTGGATGCTGAGACTCTCTGGGAGCTTGATAGATTTGTGACCAACTATAAGAAAAGTTTGAGCAAAAACAAGAGGAAGGCTGAACTTGCTATTCAAGCTAGAGCTGTAGCTAAGCAGAGTGCCTACCAGAAGGTAAAGTATTCAATTTTAATTTCTAGTTGTCAGTGTCTACTTTGGGAAGCAATTATTACTAAATGCATTTATTTCATGCTTTCTGTGGAGCCAGGCACCAGTTACGGTAGAGGTTCTGAAAGAAACACAAGCAGGTAAATTTTTAATGGTGGCATTTGGACTATTGTCAACCTCAATAATTTAATTAATTGATCTTGTCTGCCTGTTTGTGAACAGATGAAAGAAATGTTCCCCCATCCTTACCTGTGCAAGGGGAAATTCAAGCGGATAATGGGAGTAAGTCAAGTAGTTCAAGCAGCTCAAGCAGTGATTCTGGATCTTCTTCTAGTGGTACTTTGATTAATTACTTAGTTAACAGATATCATACATGTCTGCTTTTGCTTAATATTGAAGTTCTCATTTGTATGTGTCTATGCAGATTCTGATAGTGAAAGTTCCTCAGCATCTGGGTCTGATGAGGGGTCACAAAGAACCTGAATATCTTCTGTCAGGTGCAATCACAACCTCCAAAGTTTTATCTTGCTATATGCTCTTCTTTTTGTCTAGTAGGCCTTCTTTTTTATATTTTATCAGTACTTCTGCCTTTTCATTTCAAAGAGGAATATATGTAGCTTTCAAGATGAATCTTCTTTTAACTATAAATCATGATTGTGTTGCTTATTTAATACTGGTTTAATTAGATGTGTGGTTGATTGCATTTCTGGTCTGGTGTCCTTGGCTTGTAATTGGTGTTTACAAACCCATTCAAACCAAGTCACCATGTTATGTCTACATATTGACTAGGGGTGTCCATTGGGTTGGGTGAGGTCAACTCGCGAATCTACGGGTTTTGACCCAACCCAACCCAACCTATAATTGACGAGTTAGACTGGGTTCACCGGTTGGGTTGGGTTTAAAAATCCCCAACCCGATGATGATGGGTTGGGTTGCGGGTTGAAAAAATTTTAACCCACTCAACCCAACCCAACTCATCTTTTTATTTTTAAAATAAAAAATTATGTTATTTTTTAATATTCAGCATAATAAATTTAATGTTTTTTCTTTTCTCATCTCTTAGACCTTATCTGATTTATTGTATTTGACTTTTGAGACTTGTATTAGTACTTCTTATGTTTAAGATTGAAACTTGTTATGTTATGTTTATGACTTGTAATTTATTATATTTGACTTTTAATTTATTTGAGACTTTATATGTCATCTTTTGTTGAGACTTATTAACTTATTTATTATGATGTGTGATGAATTTTCGATTTCGTATTGATTTCGACATTTATTTTAGTAGATGAAATCTTTTTTAGTGTATGTCAGACCCACGAGTTTAACCTAACCCAACCTACTCATGTGCGGATTGGGTGGGTTTGGGTTTTAGGAAAAAAAATCTCCCAACCCAACTTACTGCTTTAATGAGCGGGTTGACTGCAAAAACACCTCAAACCCAACCCACGGACACCCCTAATATTGATAATTTAAGATGGTCATATGCTACAGGCTTAATAATTATGATTCAATTATGAAATTGAATTTTTGTCCAAATTGTATGCAGTGGGTAGTGTTGAAATATAGTTCTGTCTTTACATTTAGTGCAGTGTGGCAGGAAAAAAGTTTGAAGCCATTTTCTAAAAAAATTTGACACCTTATCATTTGCTCTTTATTCCTCTTTAGTTAGTTCTTAGATGTCAGACAGTGGTATTGTTGTCCCTTTGAAGACGTGTCCTTTTAAGGTCTCAAAAGTGAAAAGCATACCTTTTTACATGACTGTATACACTTTAGTGTACATGTTTGCATATGTTTCATATCGGAGCCTAGCTGTGAGATAGGTATTAATATCTGTTTCCATACCGATTTTATTAGATGTTTAGAGTCTTTAGACTTTCCTTTGATATCATTGGCTTTTGGCATCTTCTGTTGGTTGTTGGTATGTTTTCAGCTTCAAAGTTGTTGTTAAATAAAATGCATGTTGATTTTCACTAAATTTATTGAACTGATCATATTGTTAGTTAGGAGTAATTTGGGTTTCATTCTCTCTTTTTTCCTTCCCCTTAAGAGTTCTACTATTATTATTTTGGTCTTGTTACTTGGCTTCTGTGAAATATCCTAGTGAGTAGAGGAAAAATATTTCCAGGTTAACTAAGCTGTGCCTTTTAAGAATCAAGGGACAGGAGGGTGTTTGTCTAACAGTTGGATCATATTATGCACTTTATATGTAAATTAGTTTGGCATTCAGCTACTATTTTCTTCCCACTATATTGTCCTTTATCGTGATCTGGTTCCTTAACTAATTTCTTTCTTTTTATTGGGTAATTTCTCTCCTATGCCTTTATTTTTGTAGCGTATATATGATTTCTTTTTGTTTGTTGTCTGAGCATGTGTGTGTCTCTACCCCTGCTGTGGTGAATTTGTTGATTGACATTTTCTTCTGTTGTTTGTCTTTGTCGTAGGAACTTTTATGCCTAGATAAAATATCGGTGAATTTGCTGGCTATTTTGATACCTTTGCCATTTGGGGGTCTCTAATTCTGTCTTAGTTAATCCTATTTGTTGATTTGAAGTGAAATTACTGCTAAATTCTGTTGTATATCTTGACCAGATATTAGAGGGAGGCTAGGCTCTAGTGGTAACTCAACCAAGTCAGTACATCTTTGATGTAATGTCCTATTTAGATTCAAAAACAATGCAAAAAGTAAGCCCATCACGTAATATTCAGGCATATAATCTTGGTTTAGTTTGATGCACACTCTTGTGCTGCTCTATGCCTATAACTCTTGTTTCATGCAATACTGATTCGCTTCAGGTGTTGAAGAAGAATGTTGCTTTAGGGGACATGGGACAATTTTGATGTATGTGTTTTGCCATTATAAATTAGGCGTGAAGAGAATGGTGGATATGTCACGAATGGATCTGAAGGTGCAGTAAGGCATAATCTTAATGGCTGTGTTGAATGAGGCATGAGGAATGGAAGCATTTTTATGTCTTTTCTGAATTGGAGTCTCTTTTGGGTCTCGTTGACTCTGTTCATTTGTCTTCTGATTCATATAAAAGGATATGGTCTCTTGACCCTTTTGGGGTGTTTTGGTGCTAATCTTTTTCCAATTTCTAACTCATTTTTTGAACAGAGTTACTTTCTTTCTTGATAAACCCCTTTGAAAGTCCAAAGCTCCCTCTGAGGTGAAGTCTTTTATTTGGACTGCAGTGCTTAATATATTCATACATATCTGAATTTTCGTTGTGCCATGTTGATGGAGGTGCAACTGCGGCAGATCTGAGTTATTCATTTTGCTGTTTATATGACAATTATACTATGCAATTTTTTTTCCTGTAATAGTTACCTGATGCAAGTGTATCTACTATTTAGATTATAAAGAGGTGTGGAATATTGCATTGTTGTTAATATACCTCTAGACGAATAAGATCAGCTTGAAAATAGTAGAAACATGTTCTGTTGAAAAAGTAAATATTGGTAGTGTGAGAAATTATGTTTGCTGTCTTCCGGCACAATTCTCTAAAAGTTATTTGGTTTCTGGAACTGGCTATTTATCTAGGAACTGTTATGAATGGGGCATTCAAGGTTTCTTGAGTAGTACTACATTGTTTAGTAAATGATTTCTTTTTCTTTTCATTTTCCTTTTGGTTGTATAGCACTACCCTTATTAGCAGCTTCGTCACATCTTGTCAAAATTGGTCCGGGTTTGTACTGAATTTGTTTGTGTCATTGATTTTGAAATGCTGGTCTGCCTATTTGTTACTATTTGTTTTTATGCTTCGTTATGATCTGCTTTGCTTTCCTTTTTTTTTTTTCTACATATCTAATTTGTATTTCTTGGTGTGTTCCAATTTAAAGTAGAGGAACAAAAATGCATTAGCATGAAGCATTATGTCCTTGGATTTCAATGACACCTCTATCTTGTCTCCTAAGACCCAAAAGAAATAACAGATCTTAGGAACTTTTCATGTTTTCCTTGTGAACATTGCTCAGTATTACATTTATGGATGAGTCTACAATGCCACAAAGTGCTTGGAAGCCACAAGTTGTTGGCACAATCTGCATCATTGAAATAATAAATATTTATCAATTGTCTTGACTTGTTATATTAACAGTATAACTTGTGGCATCCATGCAACTTGTAGATTGATTCTTTTTTTTTTTTTTAATACTTTGTTTGGAAATTGAAAAAGCGAAAGTCACACATAAACATATGTGCATGCAATTGATCAGACTACCTGAGTTTATAGATCATAGAAAGTGTGAACTACTCCTAACTTATTTCCCCATTTGTTGTTTCATTTCATGTGGCAGATCTCAGTTATTTAGATTAGGTAGTGATGCGATGCTTGCGTAGTTGGTTTTTTCGAAGCTTCCAGATTACGGATCTAAATTTAGCAGTTGGTTTATAGAGGAAGCGCTGTCAAGGCCGCCTGTGATCCTTCTGATGCAGTATGGGATCTTCTCCTTCCCATTTGTTGGAACTGTTGCTCCATTGCTACTCGTGGCCTTATTTGTGCTGACACAAACTCTTGTGTAATATTTGGTAGAATGTGATGATAATTAGATAGTTTTCCGTAGCATGTGTACATTGCTAACTACTGCTACTCACATTAAGTTCCATTGATGACTTGTTTTTTTATTTTTTTGCTGGCAGATTCAGGATTCTTGGTGTTATGCAAAGATAATCTGTAATTCCGAGTTCTTGAAGTCATTATTGGTTCACATGATATCTCATTCCATATGGTAGCATGAGTTTGGCATCAGTTTGGTTAGTAATGATATCATTAGGGGGATATTACTTTGTTTTTACATTTAAGGAAGTTCACCTTCATGCTTTGGTTTTGGAAGATACGAACCGGAGCAATTCAGCAGTGAATATTAAGTTATTACTACAATTGTACAGTGAAGGATATCTCGAGCCTTAGTTTTTTGGTCATGACTGTGTATGATTTATAAGCATAATTTTGTTTCATCGGCCCAACACGCTTTTCCTTGTTTAGTTAACGAGCAGCAGGGTATATTTTTTTATTGGACTAAGCCGCAAGTGTGAACTGTAGTGATTCACACAGTGTTGGTATTCAACACTTGCATTGTTACAGATTTTGATTTGTCTGTCTATAGTGGCTTCAATTCCCGTCAAATTAAGATTCACCTCATTGTTGAATGTAAATATATGACCTCAAAACGGTGTACAATAGTCATTACTGCCTTTTGAAAAACCGTCAGACAGCCAAACAACTTCAAAATTTTCACATCCTACTAGTCAAGTGTAGTTTGAGTCTGAGATCCGTTTTAAATTTTAATGGAGGAACCAATCTCAATTAGTACCTAGGAAGAATTTTAGGCGGTTTTCATATCTTATCAAAAGATGATGTGGCGCATTCCCTTCTGTCATGACACCTCCCTCCACAACCTTTGCCTCTGGCCTTCAATCTTGGCTCCATCCGAGATAGATACATACTTGTGTGTGCACAATGGTATTTCACAACTTTATCCACTATTCTTCTTCACAATCCTCAAATCACCTTCTTGGTAGTGGGGGCACTCTGGTTGATGATTGGCATTGCAGGTCCCTCCTCTCCAACTTTGATGGATGGCGCATCAACAGATTTTCCACTTAAACATGGCTGGACGTCAGATCGCTCGCCGTATCATGTATTTTGAGTTAGTGCCACCTTTCCTCTACTTATCGTTTCATCTTGCAATTCGTGGCCCCATCAATGTTCAATGACTGGCTAGTTATAAAGAGAAAACAAATCATTGACAACTCTAGTATTATCTTCTTTGTTTAATAATGTACATATTTTATAAATGTCTCTCATTTTTCGTAGCCTTTCACTTGATCATTCTTGAATAGAAGATGTAGAAAAAGACGGTGGAGTTGTGTAATGTACAAGTGTCACGGTGTCTCGTTTGTCATTTTTGAAATATTAAACAAAATATATCAGTCTTTTGTACTTCTACCTTTTTAGTTTTATGAAATATTTTCATATTCAAAAAGTGTGAGATTAATTCTTATTTAGAGTATCGAGTCTACTCAATGAATATTGAAACTACTTCTTGTCATAAAATGTTTTTTAGCGAGATTGAACACCTAATATTATAATAAAGTTCATTTCACTGAAATTTCAACTTGTTTACTACTAAATTATATCTTTATGAATATACTCATGCCTTTTAAATCCAAGTTGATTATTCATCAAACTCAACAATATTTTGCCATTGTTTGTACTGCACAACTTGTATCTGATGAATTTGAATTTTAGCTATTGAAAATATGATTAACACTTCAATCTAAAATGCCTTAGACTTATTTTTAGTTTTCAATATATCTTTCTTTTTCTTTAATCTCTGTTATATCATTTTGTTGTAAAAATCTAAATATCATTATAGGACAACCAATTTCATGTGATTTACAGAATCAATTAAAATTTTTTAGTTGTAAATTCACCTCCTTTGTTAGACTCAAATATTTAGTTTCATATTCATTCTCTTTTTCTACGAGAGCCATACTTTAAGAGAATAAACCTAAGTATCTACTGTAATTTTCGGTAAAAAGTATATATATATATATATATATAGATACACATAATGGTATGAGCAAGTTGTAATGATTTGATTGTTCTTGCTACTTTTGGAAAGATTCTTCCTGTATGTTTGTCAAATACACATGCTTCATATGATTAATTGGGATGATTATTAAAGAGCGTTAGAGCGCATCATTTCAATATTTTATTATTTTCTCCTCAAATCTTATATTTTTTTAGTCTAATATTAGTGGTTAATATTTTCAAGGTCCTCTTTATGATATTGCTATGATTTAGGAGTGGTTGATAAAGAGTCTAGAGCCAATCAACATAGTTGCTTGACTCAGTGGTTGCTTTTGTTTGTGATTGGATGCTTGGTGATGTATTAATTTATAATTGATTGTGTATTAATTTAGACCTGATTGTTTGTTTGTCTTGGCTTGTGTTTGGAATAGTTATCCTACTTTGATTTGCACAATGATTCATGTTGCTTTACTATGGTTCAAATTAGAGTTTGAATAGTTTATATATTACAATATATTATTGTTAGGTCAAATGGAATAGATTTAAATTAATAGATTGCACGAAGCGCTATATAATATATGGTTATTTCTATGGCTTGTGAGCTGCACTTTCAACGTAGACGATAGACAAAAACAACTAAAAAAAGTGATAAAAATAGAAGGCTAGATGCATGAAATCTATATAATATAAAGAAAGATTCCATTTAAAAAATACTCTAAGTATATGCTGGTGACAAGTTGAAATGATAATAAGTATATATTTTTACCAAAATTTGTAACAGTTAGGTGAGAATAACTAATTTTAAAAATAAAATTTTTCCCTTGTCAAAGTATAATAATAATTTAAATTTAAATATTTTAAATATTCCACATATAATGATAATATAAAATATATTTTTTGTATTTAAAAAATATTTTGAGACAAATATATATATATATATATATATATATATATATAATATATATAATCATAAAATAAAAAGTAAACTTATGCAGAATCCATATAGGTCTTATACAATAATTATGAGTTTTAGTATTGTAAACAATATATTACATGTTATATTGTTAATAAAATTTAAATTTATTTTTATGAAAAAACTAACGTTGTGGATAATTAGTGTAAAGGATAACACAAAAACATTTAAACCCATTCCTTGATCATAAAATGAAACTCTAAAACAGTATTTAAATTTTTTGGTGAGATTAGTTTTATAAAAAGGAAAAAGTATAAAATTTGAAAATATTGTCTCTCTTGATTATCTTTATCACCTATTATCTTTATATTCTCTCTTGAAAATGATAACAGTAGAAATAAACCTTTTAGTGAAAAAGTTGTTGTTCTTGGTGGTGATTGCAAGTATAAAGAGAGAGTCTATCTAAAAAACATTGCAAGTATATGCTATCATGTGACAAGCTGAAATGATAACAAACATATACTTTATGTAACAGTTTGGTGAGAATAACTAATTTTAAAAATAAAATTTATCTCTTGACAAAATACAACAATAATTTTAAATTTAAATTTTTTAAATATTTAACATAAAATGATAATATAAAATATATTTTTTGTATTTAAAAAATATTTTAAGACATATATAATATATATATATATATATATTATATATATATATATATATAATCATAAAAAAATTTAAAAAGTAAACTTATGCAAAATCGATATAGGTCTTGCACAATAATTATGAACTTCATTATAAACAATATACTACATGTTATATTGTTAATAAAATTTAAATTCATTTTTATGAAAAAAATTAAAGTAGTGGATAATTGGTGTAAAGGATAACATAGAAACTTATGAACCCATTCCTTAATCATAAAATGAAACTTCGAAATAGTATTTAAATTTTTTGTGAGATTAGTTTTATGAAAAGAGAAAAGTACAAAATTTAAAAATATTCTCTCTCTTAATTATCTTATCACTTATTATTTCTATATTCTCTCTTAAAAATGACAACAATAGAGATAAGCCTTTTAGTGAAAAAGTTATTATTCTTAATGGTGACTTTCGTCAAATTTTGCCAATAATTCAAAATGAAAGTAAGCAAGAAATTAGCCATGCAACAATTAACTCTTCCTATTTATTAGAAGTTCTGCAAAGTTTTTAAGTTGACCAAGAATTTCTGACTTCAATGTAGATCTTCTAACAATAATTTCAGAGCAAATCAAGGAATTCAAGATAATCAACCATAGATTTTTCCAAAAGGCTGCATTTTCAAGAATCGTTGATTATGTGCCATGCGTTACTGTTCCATACTTTGGTTAGCAGATGGATGATATCATCTGTGAGCAAGTTTCTCTTCCCCAATAACAAGACAACAAATTCATGGTTGAAAAGTGAATAATATACAAATAAAGAATTAGTATGAGTTTTTTTTTTTGGGAAAAAAAAGGAAATAGCCTCTGGCCAAAAGGCCAACAAAGTAGCACTTACAAGCAAGTAGTGTCTTTGGCCAACTCGAGTTTTTCTTATTTTTTGAAGCTAATAATATTTACAAGCAAGTAATCTTGTTGGCGAACTAAATAAATTCTCTTGTATTTTGAAATGAATACATTTATTGTCTTAAATTTTATTATAAAATGTGATATAAATTTAATTTTATATTATTGCTATTATATTAATTTAATGTTATTAAAAATTGAATGATAATATATATAAAAATAAAAATCATGGCTGAGTTTTTCACCCAAATTTGAAGGGATACTTGAACTGAGTCAGAATTTGTGGCAAAATTCTTGGGGCTTGGTGCCGCACGGCCACTCAACCGAAGCTTGAAGCTGTGTGTGACAGTGAGTACACAGTACCTGTGATGTGCAAATGCAGCGTCTCAAAATCCAAGTGATGCTGGTGTCAATATCACCCTCACGCTCACGCTGGTCCTTGTGCTCTCGTGCTTCTCTCTTGCATTTCAAGCCCAGATGCTTCTCTTCTTCTTCTTCCTCTTTCAAGATTTCGCCTTGGTCTGGTCTCCAATCATGGAGGGAAAGTTCTCTCAACGAGCATCGCAAATGGGGACCCGATGGACCCCAACCCCAACTGTTGTCGACGGCGTCAGCCATTGAACTGCATGACTCCCCAGTTGAGCAAGTTTACTCCTTGGCAGAGCTTGGTTCTCTGGTTCTTTCCACCAGCGATCCTCTCACCAAATCGCATCTCTCTCATATGGCTTACTCTCGGTGGCGCCGCGACAACCTCCCGCTTGGGCAATCAAAACCGCCCGCACGACCTGCTCGACCCTCGAAGCCTGAATTGGTTCGTTTTCTGTTCCGGGAATCGAAATTGTTTGCTCTTTGAACAATTGCTTGTTGCTGCTTCAGGTGTAGTTCTCAAAATTAGTGAAAAGGAGGGTTTTTTTGTTTGCGGGGATAATGCGTATTACATGTTTGTTTCAATTTCGGTTTTGGTTTGTGAATGCAAATCATAAGATTACTCCCCGTTGATTTGATGATGTTGTTTATTTAATTTCCCAATGTCGTAAATCTCCGTATGTATATTTGCTAGTGTTACAGCCTTTTGAGTTGTAGATAATTTGCTTTGTTGGATTTGTATCTTTGATCACAAAGTATGGGATACCGAATATGTAATTTACTTCATTGGTTTTGCTTCGTCTTAATTATGTGTGCATAATGAAGTTATTTTCTTTGATGATTGATGTTATACAATTTTTATTTATTCTTCATTTGGGCGAGACTAGTGGGTTTCTATTCATGCATGGGATATTTTGTGCCAAATTTCAGGTTTCCCCAAAGGAAATTCCTGCTCCCAAAAACTCTGGTTTGCCTCTTAATGCTTATATGCTTCATAATCTAGCCCATGTGGAGCTCAATGCAATTGATTTGGCGTGGGATACTGTTGTTCGGTTTTCTCCCTTTAGTGAGATTCTTGGGGAGAGGTTCTTTGCTGACTTTGCTCATGTAGCTGATGATGAGAGTCGCCACTTTTCTTGGTGTGCACAGAGGCTTGCTGAACTTGGTTTTAAGTAAGGGTTTGTTGTTACTTCATGTTGTCACTCACTCTCGCTGATTATGCTGATTTTCTGCTTCTCCTTTTCTAACTAGATATGGAGATATGCCAGCTCACAATTTGCTATGGAGGGAATGTGAGAAATCATCAGACAATGTTGCTGCACGTTTGGCAGTGATCCCACTAGTCCAGGTACCTTCTTTCCCCACCTTCAGTCCTCCTCTCAAGTCTCAAGCAAATGTTTTTCAGCACGTGATTGGTATCATTTGATGAAAAACTGCTTAATAAATTTAATAATGCAGCTGTTTTCATGAGTCTGTACTTTTTGTTGTTTAAGTGTATCAATTATAGAATATGTGACAAGAAGAATGACTCAGGCTGGTTAAAACTCCATTGTAGATTATATTCTTTAGTATATAAACATAATTTTATGCTTTGCATGCTGTTTATATGTTTATGCATCATTATTGATTTGAATAATCTTTTTCATTTTCTTTTAAGTTATTCTTTGGATAGTGCTGTGACTGCTGTCAATATACAAGTGTCAAAATCATTTTCATTTTCATTTTATCTATTTTCCCCTGAAATTGTTGCTCAAGGATTGCCATCTTGTCCCTTGAGTGGTCCAAAGTATGCAAAAATCAAACTGCATCATGTTCATGTGGGTAGAACTTGATGTAGTAGTGCTACTGGCTTATGAACTTCTGAATGTTTTGTTTTGGTACTTTCATGAAGATTTCCAGATGACTTTGTTCTATTAAACCTATTTCTTACGGGCTTAGTTCATCAACTTGATTTCTTGATTAAAGTTATGATGATTGACCCGAGTCCACAACCAGTTCTTGCCTGTTGACTTTTGTATATAAATTTTCACTAGGCGTTACCTTTCTTGGAAGGCGGAAAGATTTTCAGCAAAATACCTGAGAATGTTTTCCCTATTTATCACATGCTAAAGAGATAGAGAAGCTTTGAATGATGTGATCTGATGTTCTAAACGTATACATTTATTTCACTTGTAGGAGGCCAGAGGACTTGATGCTGGGCCACGCCTGGTGCAAAAATTAATTGGCTTTGGAGATCATAGGACATCTAAAATTGTGGCTAGAATTGCTGATGAGGAAATTGCACATGTAGCAGTTGGTGTCTACTGGTTTGTTTCTGTCTGTCAAAAAATGGATTGTGCCCCTGACTCCACATTTAAAGGTTTATCAGCTTATCTGCTCGCTTGCACCCACACTGAAGCCATGCAAGCTTCAACATAAAAATTTTCTGTAACCATGCAGACTTGCTAAAGGAATACAATGTGGAACTAAAGGGTCCCTTCAATTATTCAGCTCGAGAGGAAGCTGGCATTCCCCGTGATTGGTAAGATGGCTGAAATTTTCAATCTTACTGCTTCCATATGATTGTAACATTTTGCTTACCTCATCTTCTCCTGTCTAGGTATGATGCATCATCTACAAGCAATCAGGACCAGAAAGATGAAGACGGCAAGAAAAAGCAGCTCTCTGCAGTAAGTGACAATCATCTTGGCCGTTCCTGTAATTTTATTTTTAGCTGTTCTTTTGGCTTAATGTTGATGCATATGGATGTACTGTTACAGGTTTATGATAGGCTGGCTTCCATCATTGCTATGGAAAGTGAGAATTCAAGTTTGACCAGGCCGCCTGGATGATCTTTTCAGGATATAATGAGCTATTTCTATCATCAACTGGAGAGAAATTATCTCAAGCGGATAATCATAGTTAATTGCATGGTGCAAACTAATATTGGAACTTATTGTCTTCAAACCCCAACAAGCTCAACAGTATCAAATCCTCTCAAGTCTGAAGTGATAAAGTTTCATGATTGGTTTGGTTAAGCAATTCTTTCATTAGCAACTTTGTTTGACTGCAAGTGCTAAAGCACATTCTGAGAAGCCAGTTGACCACGTGTCCATTTGATGCGATGCAAAGTGGGATTGAAAAACTATGAAATCGATGAGAAGCATAAGCAGAAAAGACAGAATTCTTCTTTGACTTTGCTTACACCAGCTGTTACGAAGTTGTGTACGCATTCTCATGTAAATTCTAAATACACAACAAAGTTTTTATTTTTTATTTTTTTTCGGATAAAAATACACAACAAATTTTTTTTATGAATGCTGGTACCAAGTCATTTTTAGATATTATTTGATTTTGTAATCAATTCTATCCAAATTGCTTTATATGAATTTTATCATATTTTCTTTCTCTTCACATTAAGTCTTAGATCTTCATTGTAATAAATATAAATAAATAAAATCTACTACCTCCATTGTAATAAAAAAAAAATAAAAATCTACACCTGTAAATTGTAATTGACAAGTATTACAATATCCCTGGTAATTAATGTCAATGGTGAAGGTTCTTATGTATTAAAAGAATTCCTACTAAAAGTTAATTGAGAATCTTTAAAAGCCAAAAAGGATATATTTAGAAATAATATAGTACACAAGGTAAGCTTTTGATTAAAAAAATGTAAATTGAACGGTGTCCCTTACGAGACGAGGAATCTAATAAATAAAATAATATTAAATTTTTAATTTGATTATTTAAAAATTAAATTAATATTATTTTAATTTTTTAAAAAAATATCAATATTAATTTAATTTTTAAATTAAAAAATAAAATATTAAAATTATTTTTTTATATATAAATAAAAATTAAATTAATATTATTTTTATATTTAAAAGATAAAATTAATTAAATAATTAAAGAATTAAATTAATATTAATTATTTAAAAAATTAAAATAATATTATCTTTTATAATTTAAAAATTAAATTAAATTAATATTATTTAAAAAATTAAAATAATATTAAAATAATTTTTAAATAATCAAATTAAAAATTTAGTTTAAAATTATTTAAATTTAATAAATATTTTTAAATAAAATATATTAAATACTAATTTATAAATTTTTTAAATAACTTTGTGAAAGTCGAAGGCAATTATAACTAGAAAAATATAATTAACGTAAAAAAAATAACACTTAATTATGTTAATTTACATAAAAATAATAAATTAACAAATTACATTATTCAAGTAAAAACCCGATAAGCTTCCAGAAACATTAAAATTGATTTGATAACAGATTCCTGGAACTAGAGTGATCACTTTCCCTTCCTGAAAGCATACTGTACCACTACTATTGCCAGGCTCATGTGTTGGCCTAGTTGCTTTGACTTAAAGCCAGAAAGCGTGTTCGTCTACCTGTCCTATTAACAAAAGAAGAAGAAGAATCGTCAAGCTACACCTACTTCTATTTTATCTTCTTTCGCAGACGAATAAAAGAGAAGACATAGCAGACATAGCTACAGATTCCTGAAGAGCAGGTGACAGAGGGAAAAATGTGCAACGCAGATGGTGATTGCAGGCCCTTGGGTTTTCTATTGGGTCTTCCCTTTGCCTTTCTCTGCCTCCTCATATCAATCGTTGGCCTTTTTGTCTGGATCGTCGGGTAAAATACTCACTCTCTCTCTCTCTCTCTCTCTTCCTATAATTGCTTCATTTTGATCAATTTTCTGTGGCATCTTCAATACGATGTAATTTGATGTTCTGGGTTGCTGTGATTTCGTCGCCTGTGATCTGGGTTTGGATCTGATTGAATGAAAATTGAAAAAAGATAGAAACTTTACTTGATAATATTTGCAGATTGTTGCTGACATGCATATGCCCCTGCTGCTTGTGCTTGACTGTAATAGTGGAGCTTGCGTTAGAGTTGATCAAGGCTCCGCTGCACGTCATGGAGTGGTTCACCTCTCAAATCCCCTGTTGATCTGCTTTTACCATTGTATCTTCTTTCTAAGAAGAAGATGTCAGACTTGTGTTTGGTTGGTGCTGGTTCCCTTTATCTTCTTGTTAATATTTGTTGATCTGTGTGGTTTCTGGTTTCTCTGGAAAATTAGCAGTAGCAGGTTCAATTAATTCCAGTTACCTATGAAGAAAATTGAACGCTTCACAGTAGATTGTTGTGTCTTATGCATATATTACGCTGATGAACAGAGAGAGAAGATTGTTTTGGCTGATATTGATCACTATTATATTAGCACTGAAAGCAACATATCTAGTAATAGTCGGTAACATTGTCAATGGAATAAGTGAATAACTGTAGAAGTACAATTATTATTATTATTATTATTATTACAATACTATCCCCTAAGTTTAAATCTATGAACTTCGACAAATCACCTAAATTATTCTCCACTAATCTATTTTTAATAGCTTGAATTACATTTTTTTACAATACTAACACACAAGTTTAAATTTATAAATTTCTATTACCTATCTAAAATTTTCACCGAAGTCCACTTTTGGTGGCTTGAACTACAAATGATTTGATGCCAACTAAAGTATGGATAAATTGGAAAGATTGGCTTTTTTTTTTCATCAAAGTCATTGTCAAATAAAATTGTTGTTAGTGTTAGGTGAAGGAAACTCATAACATCAAGGGATCTCTTTCCGTGAGAATAGTGCTTGTGGCTATGACATCTGACGAAAAATTTCAAGGCATTAGGTGTAGGGTCATTTTACTTGTGTGATCCCCGTTTAATATATTCTTTTTCAACGTTGAACTTTTTTATTCACACTTCAATTTTTTAATGGTTAGTGATTAAATTAAAAGTTATTTTAAATTATTCTTAAAAAATAGTTGTTCAATTATAAAACTTTTTTTTTCCGAGAAAGGGCTGAAAATTTGGTGAGGCAATAAGAAAGAGTGGAGTGGTGGAGTAATCGTGATTCATGAGTATTATTGATGGGTGGGGAGAAAAGGGGAGGATGAGGCCTACATGGATAAATTGGCGTCTTTAGCTGAGCTGTTCCTTGAACTTTCACTGGGAAATGAAACCAAATTTTATCTTTTCGGCCATTCTCACTTTTTCACGTTACCGTTTTCCAGGCAGGGATGCCATAATGCTTGAGGAGTTTTCTTTTAGGGGAGGGGGCTAGAATGCTTAACCATTTACTCATGAAGTATTTGTGTAATAAAAGTGAGTTATATTCTAAGTATGAAGATTGCGATTGGATTTTTTATAATCACATTTCAAAAGTTGTGTTATACTATTATCACTTTTAATTAAGAGAGATTAGACTTATAAAACAGTTTAAATAAGTCGAATCCTGTAAAATTATTCTTAGTTGAGAAAAAAAAAAGAATGTTTCACCGTTCCATATCACTTTGAAAAAAGATGCTTTCAACAACAAAAGGAAAAAAGAAATGAAAAGAAGTAATGGGTTATTCAATATAATGTTGTGACTTGCTTGCGTATGGAGATAATTAAATCAACTCCAATATCAGAAGGAGATTACAAAGTTGAATGCGTATGAGATTCTCAATCCCATATCTCACTCTATATATAATTGGAGGAATGTTTACTAAACCCCTGAAATTCTCCTATGTTCTCCCACAATTATCATGCCGTTATCCTTGCATAACCCCTTGAAACTCATACGTTTTCTCACAATTATCAGGCACACCATCATTCCACAACCACCATTCTAGGTTCTCCCTTCAGTCACCTCTTGTCTCTCATACCTCAAACATTTATAAACAGTTGAACACACATTTATAACCTACATGATTTGTCGGCTAGAAACCCCTCTCTTTGTCAAACAAGAGAACAAACCTCCCACACATCAAGAAAATCCGTATAGGAAACTACCTAAATCTTACTAAATCAAATTTAGGTCAAACACTAACATTAATGAAACATTATTCACCATTTTCTCTTCTTTTTTTTTCTCCTTTTTTTTTTATATATTGAAGATTCATTACATAGTTTGAACTTATGACATTTCACCAAATTTTCAGCCACTACAATCACTTGAATTACGTCCTACTGAATCTCCCTTTCTAAGATGATTCTTTTTTTTTCATGTTTCATTGTAAGTGATATCCATGACCCACCTTCCTCAAAGTTGTGCTGAAACTAAAATATTCCATTACCACCCTGGAAATTGTGGTTGCGAGTTAAGAATACCACATAGAAGAGGAGGAAGTCACACATTTAAAATAAAAAAAAATGAATAAAAATACAATTTGTTTTCAGTTTTAATACTGATATTATCATTATTACTGGTTCCAGTTGGATTCAGCTTATTTGTTTCATTTGTCGAGAAAAATGCTAGACAAGTTTCCTCAATATGATATCAGTATATAGAATGTAAACTACAATAGTTTCTCTTGTGATGATGGCCAACAATAATGCAAGGTTTATAAGACTCTACCAGCAATATCACAAAGATTCTGTGGGTATATAATAGGTTTGAGATATTGACCCAGGCACATTCGAACGTGCAGTCATTGTGACTTTGTTTATTCAAGCAAAATCAACATATATCGTAGCAGGTATAACGGAAGACTTCATCCAATGTAAATTGAACTAGGTGTGTTAATAACATTAACATAACCAAATCTGGATAACAAATTTGCATGTAAATTTTGTTAGAAAATCAAGTGTAAGCGAAAGAAATTTTACATGAGATAAGCATGGATCAAGTGAAACCATATAAGTGAAAAGATTTATATATCTAATGTGGTGTCACCTAAACCACTAATAAGTGGTATGGGCTTGGCGTGACACAGAATTCAAATTTGAGTAAGTTTTCGGTTACATAATTTTAACAACACCTTTGAAGGTAAATTTTTAATGCTTGTCCTAATATTAATTTGACTAAAATTGAATTGCCTTGAGTTACGGCACCCTTTTGGTAAATTTTTAAAGGTTCTGTTAACATGTACCTTAAGGAATTAAAAATAAAAATTATTAAATGAAAAATATAAGCATTTAGTATTTTGAAAATCTAAAATGTATTTAATACTTTTTCTTTAATTAATTAAGATGATTTATAAAGAGTAATAAATGCTATTTTTATTCTTTAACATGTTCCTCGGGTACACTTGTTAACAAAATCCAATTATTTATGCTTGTCTTAATACCGACTTGACTATAATTGAATTGCCCTTATTTCCAAAAGATAACTATAAATAATAAACAGAGTCCTAGCTCTACTCCTTATTATAGTCTGTGTCATTAATATATTTATACATTATAATCCTTCCTTGTCTGGGAGCTGATATGTAACCTGCATATCGAATTCCACTATCTATAGATGTATTATGAGATTATCAACCTATCATTGTTATATTCAATCTGAAAGATTATCAATTCACCATGGAAGAAGTAGAAGGCACAGACATTAAGATTGCCAGGTTTTCCAGTTGTCGTGGTGTGGCATTCGAGATCAATCCTAACAGAACCAACCCATTTGCAATTGGGTCACCAGCAAAGCAGGAGCGAACTGGAACTTGGCTTTGGCTTCCGTGGACTCGAACCAGTTCTTTCAAGGCTCTTCCTCGGACTCACACGAGTAGTCCAGCTCGTAGTAAGGCGAGCAGTCACTTCTGTGACATTGACATTGATGCCAGTGATATCGAGGTAGAGTTCCTAACTGAAGTTCAGGATACAGAGAATCCAGAGAAAGCTAATGGGGTGAAGGCACAGAAGCTGCTGCCCAAGTCGGATTCACCAAGGAGTTCAAGGCTGTCGATAATTCTGCTAGATCAAGGGTTCACAGTATACAAATGGCTATTTCTGGTTTGCTTGACCTTGAATGTGGTGGTGTTGGCTCTTTCAACTGCAGGGCACTTTCCATATGCCAAGAACAGAGCTTCCTTTTTCTCCATTGGGAACATCCTAGCTCTAACACTATGTCGCAGCGAGGCAGCGTTGCGAGTCGTTTTCTGGTTGGCTGTGAAGACTCTTGGGAGGCCTTGTTTTTCCCTTAGAATCAAAACTGCCACCACCTCATTCCTTCAAAGCGTTGGAGGAATTCACAGTGGCTGTGGTGTTTCTTCTATAGCTTGGCTCGTCTATTCTCTAGTCCTTACCATCAAAAACAAAGACAAAACCTCCCCGGAGATTATTGGGGTGGCGTTTGCCATCCTCTCACTCATTTCATTCTCTTCCCTCACAGCTTTCCCTCTTGTCCGCCATCTTCATCACAATGTTTTTGAGCGCACCCACCGTTTCGCTGGCTGGATGGCTCTCATCCTTCTCTGGTTATTCATTCTTCTCTCTGCAAGTTATGAGCCTACTTCAGAGACCTATGACTTGACCATGTCTAGGGTGCTCAAGAAGCAAGAATGCTGGTTCACTCTAGCTATCACAGTTCTCATTATCATTCCTTGGTTGACTGTTAGAAAGGTGCCGGTTAGTGTATCTGCACCATCAAGCCATGCTTCAATCATTAAGTTTGAAGGTGGTGTTAAAGCAGGGTTACTAGGTAGAATAAGTTCATCCCCCTTATCAGAATGGCATGCCTTTGGAATCATATCTGATGGGAAGGAAGAGCATATGATGCTTGCTGGTGCAGTTGGGGACTTCACCAAGTCCTTGATTTCTGCCCCACCAAAGCATCTTTGGGTTCGTAGAATGCATTTTGCAGGCTTGCCCTACCTAGTGAATTTGTATCAAAGGGCATTGCTAGTAGCCACAGGCTCTGGCATTTGTGTGTTCTTATCATTTATTCTGCAGCCATGCCAGGCTGATGTGTGCTTAATCTGGGTGGCAAAGGATATTGAATTGAACTTTGGAAAGGAGATAAGAGAATTGGTGTGCAGATATCCGAAGGAGAAATTGATAGTTCATGACACGGCAATTTCTGGTCGCCCCAATGTGGCAGAGATGAGCGTGGGTGCTGCAATTAGGTGGAATGCTGAAGTGGTTATTGTTACTAGCAACCCTGAAGGCTGTAGAGACGTACTTAGAGCATGCAAGAAGGCGAAGATCCCTGCCTTTGGCCCCATTTGGGACTCCTGAAAGGCTGAAACCTAAATTCAAAGGGAAGTATTCATTTACTTCTCTGTTTGGATCGAACAGGGTATAAACTAATAAATTCTTGTTCAATGATATAAACTTGTACAATGGAAGCATATAGTACATTACCTCTCAATTCCTTCATTTTATTTCCAGTTGGTACAGACTCTCTCTAAAACAAGTAAAAATTAAAACTTGTATTGGTGGTACTGGTAACCATGACAATTCTTTTACAAAATATTAGTTGCACATCAATTTAGTGTTACACCATTTTCTTTTTTAAAGTGATATAAAACAAGTTGTGCATGAATATCACTAACTTGTTAGAGGAGGAAAAGAAGTGGGACAGAAAAGGGAGAGAAACGCAAGCCCTTCTATTGGATTTAGAAGCAAAATTTTTACAGAAGTGATGATACATTTTTACATTAACAAGAGATAACAAAAGAGGGGGAAAGGGGTAAAAAGGCTAAAAGCCTACAAACCAACACAATAGGACTAATTACCAATAAAATTTACAACACTAACAGAGTTTACAACAAGACCTAAATATTTGTACTATTTTTCAGAATCACAAAAAGAGATTCTTATTTATTCACAACTGCGTAGAACAAACCCAAAACATCAAACTTACAGCTAGATACTATCTGACAGATTTTTAAACATCTATGAAACTCACTTTCACTCTGGCTCAAACACAGGGCCACCAACCCTCTGTGGCGCTTGATCAGTTTTCTGAGTCGTCTCCCTGTGACCAGCTTCAAAGGAGCCCTCTTCATGCTTGCCACGATCAGTTGAGCGAAGCTCTGACCCATTGCTCTGCCCCGGCTCCCCTTCGCCCTCGCCAACAACAATTACTTTAGTTGTCTGCGCTATTTCTACTATGGTTTCTCCCATGGCACCCAAAACCCCACCACCTTCTCCCTCATGACCATGCTCTTGGACTTTCTCTGCTGGTTTAATCATGGTTTCTCCGATCTCACCCACAGTTTCACCTACGGCCCCCAGTAACTCGCTTCCTCCCTCAATGACGTTGTCTAATGGTTCTTCCATCCTCTGCGCAACATCAACTAACGTTTCGCCAATTGTTGTCACTGCCTCGCTTCCCTTCTGTCCTAAGGTTGTCATTGCCTCACTTCCCTTCTGTCCTAAGGTTGACAATGCCTCACTTCCCTTTCCCTGTTGACCTTGACGTTGTTCTTGGCCTCCCTGAAAGCTTCCTCCAGTGATGTTTTCAAGTGGTTTCTTTATCTTCTCCCCAACATTGCCCACAGTTTCGCCAATGGCTGTCAATACATTGCTTCCCATTCCCTCTTGACCTTGTGCTTGTCCTCTCTGAGGGCTTTCCCCAGTTGGCTTCATTTTTTGTGCACACTGGCTGATAGTTTTGGCCTCCAATTCCCGCTTTGCCTCGTCTTTCTTCCTTGCCGTGTACTCCTTAGCAGTGTCATCAGCTGCAGCAGCTAAACCTTTAACAGCATCCACTGACTTGGCCGCAAGCTCAGAGGCCTTATGACCTGCATACCTTGCTGCTTCCTGAACAACATTGGCCGCAGGCTTCGTTCCCTCCGCCGTCTTCCCAGCAGAATAATGCGCGGCAGTCCACCCTGCCACCGTAGCCTTGTCCTTCAAATCCGCAGCCACTTTCCCGGCATATTCAGCAGCACTCTTGCCAGTTTCTACTGTAACATCTTTGGCTTGAATAGTGAATCTTTGGCCTTCTCTGCAACTGGGGCAGTATATTCTGCAGCAGTTGTGGCCGCATTTGCAATGTTGTCCTTTGCCGCAACGTAGCCCTGCTGGCCCTTCTCTACCGTGGCATCCTTTGCTTGTGCTGCCTTCTCCATTGCAATGTCCTTTGCCTGGGAACTTTTCTCTTGGGCAGCTTGAGTTGTGCTACTCAGTGTCTCGCTCGGTGCTCTTTTTGCTCTCTCGTATCTCTCCTGAGCAGCTGAAATCACCTCCATTGCGTTCTGTTGCGCTTGAGCTCTGTACTTGGAAATCTCTTCCAAGGTAGGTAGTTAGTTCTCCCCACCCTCTCCTTTGCTTTCTTTCTCTTCTGCTGCTGCTTCTTCTCTTCGTCGTCCTTTCTGCTCACCTCCTTCCAATCTGCACGTTATCACCGCCGTTGCACCTTCGGTTTCAGCACCAACTCTGCTCCTACCCTCTCCTCTGCTTTCCTTGTCTCTTCCTGATTTCTCTTCACTTGCTTCTTCTCTGCTGTCTCTTCCTCTTCCTTTCTCCATATCACCAGCATCCAATCTACCCTTCACCCCTGCGGTTTGGGCTTCGGTTTCAGCTTTATCTCGGCCTTTATCCTCTTCTCTGTTTCCCGTGGTTCTTCCTTTCTCTACCTCAACTTGTCCTCTGTTTTCTCTTCTTTCTTTCTCCTCACCGCCCTCCAATCTTCCCGTTACCACTCTGGTTCGTCCTTCGAGTTCAGCTCTGTCGTTGCATCTGGCTTCTCCCCCTGAACTCCTCGGTTCAGCTTTCATTCCAAACTTTCCCACATCATGAACACCACCGCCACCACCTTCTCTTTCTTTCTTGGATAATTCAGCCTCTTTCTCTGGAACTATATTCGCAGTCCTGGCTATATCAGCGTTGGACTCCCTCTCTTTCTCCCCGCCATGACCCTCTCTTTCATCCCTCACTTTATCAGCAAGGGACTCAAAGTGAGCTCTCAATTCATGGGTCTCTCTTGCTTTCCCACGTCCCCCAACATCGCCAATGGCTTTCCCAGCATGCTCTTTTCTGAACTCACCACCCTGTAACTCCTCTATGCTCCTCTGCGGAGTCTCCTTCCCACCGGTAACATCGATTCTCTTGCTCGCTCCGCCCAGATGCTCGAAGTAGGTGGTCATCTCTGGGACTGTGTTGGCCTCAATGTGAATCTCTCTCTCGGTCGTCGTGTTTTCTCTCTGCGAGACATTTGCTCAGACGCCATTGTTTTCTAGTACTCTTAATTTCCTCTCAAGAACAAAGGCACTGCTTTCTTTATGGTGGTGCTGTTTGCTTTCTCAATGGGTCTGCTCTGCATGCGTATGTGATTAAAAAGAAGGAAAGGCTTGGCGGTTTCGAGAGTTGGTCGTGGGTGGGTTTGCATGGGGGAGGACATGTGGTACAAGACTTGGAGGCTAGCACAACAACGTGTGAGCAATGCAGAAAAGAATCCAAGAGGGGTTCAGCGAGAGCTTCATGTTTATGACACATGGGAACTTGAAGGAGTGCCTCGTAAGAGTACAATAGAATGGAAGACACCTGGCTCGTTTATTGGTTGTGAGCGATTCAGAATCTTTCCTCCTTTGTACGTGTAAAACACAATTACGTAAAGTTCAGCACAGACTACAGAACATTCCCCCTCCTTGGCGGTTTCAAGAGTATTCTCCCTTTACGAGCACCTTCTTTCTTGGTCATGTCTCTTTCCGAGCACAACATTCATTTTTTTTTTGTTAACAGTGCATTAGCATTAGCAAGCACAAATTGTACCTAGCTGGGCCAGATCAGACCACCGAGACCAGCCTCAGTTATTTGGGTTCCAAATTTGCTGAATAAACTGAAGCTTATGAGGCCATAAGAAGATGAAAAATGTCTCTTCCCTTCGTCTCCAATTATACAGCCCAACCTGATCAAATTGTAGGTCGCTTGCGATGTACAACCCATCCGCACAGCTTGTTTGTAATAAGTAAGGTTCTGAAAATCGAACCAATCACTGAACCGGTCGAGGTACTGATTCAAGGTTCAATGCTCGAACCGTGGTCGAACCGGAGTATAATTAAATATATATTTATATTTATATAATTATTTATAATAAAAAAATATAATATAAATTAATAATAAAATTATTTAAAACATAAAAAAATAATACCATAAATAAAAAATATTTATTCATATAAGTAATACAACAAATATTCTGAACGGCTTTTATACATTGTCTAAAATTTTTCTTTAACAGCTGCAAGCTACACATACAAAATTCAATTACTGGATGGGATCTTCAATCACGGGAGTTGTTTGCCTCAATTTCAAAACTTGTCAATTTTGATAACCTATATCAGTTTTCACAAATTTTGTGCCAAATACGTGTTCACAGAATCACAATGTGACCTCACTTTCACTTCCGTTTTATATAACGTCTCTGACAACTGGCAAAGACACAATCACACACACGCACACATTGAGCATAAATGAGTAACAAATGCAAAAATTAATAAGTCTATACCTAGAACAATAACAAACTGTAAGGCTTCAACCTGGAGGTGCGGTGCTGAGGCGGAGTGGCAGATGTTGCGGTGCGGACTGCGAAGGCAGAGCGGACGGTGCTGGCTGGTTGGGGTGCGCGACGCGGACGGAGGCAGCTGGGGTTCGTGATGAGGGACGGAGGCGGATGCTGTGCGCGACGCGGGACGGAGACCGAGAGGCGGCTGTGGTGCGTTCGTTCTGCGGAGTGCGGAGGCAGACCGGGCCGAAGGGGGTTGCGGGACGGAGCCGCTTGCGGCTGCGATGCATACGTTCCGCAAGGAGGAGGCAGATCAGGCTGAGGGTTTTCAACCCCCTCCGGAAAACAACGCGCGACGAGGGTTTTCGCGGAGGCAGATGGGGGTTTTCAACCCCCTCCGGAAACGACGCCATTTCTTTTTTTTTTTTTTGTAAAATTAAGAGCAAAACGACTTCGTTTTGCTTAAAGAAATTTCAAAAAAAAAATCAGAACCGATAACCGTACGGACCGGTACCGGTTTGACCGGTTCAATCGGTTTGAGACCGGTTCACCGGTTTTTGACTTCACCGGTTTTGGAGAGCCGCCCAAACCGGTGAGGGGACCGGTTCCAGGTCCGACCGGTTGGATTGGCCAGTCCGATCAGGTTTTCATAACATTGGTTATAAGAGACATTTTTGCTTACATTGTGTGTAACCATCTATCTTGTTCTATTGAAGGGGTAACGATATTTCTTTTTCTATTGAAATTACCATCATCTAATTTATTTTGGTCTCACAGGTTGAATGGGTCATATTGATAATAAAACAAAGAAAATTTTCTTAAAAAAAAAAGAAAAAACATTTCCTCTAAAAGAAAGTAAGAATTTCCTTTATAAAATTGTTGAAGTACATTTAGGAGAAATGAGCATCTAAAATAGGTCAATTTGTAACAAAATTCGAACAGCTAATTTAATTTGGAAGACTTATTGACCCCTTCTTGTATTTAAAAGCGGACTGATGAAGCTAAACATTGCTTAAGTTCTTTTGGCAAAAAACTTGCTTAAGTTTGTAAAGTGAGATCACATTCTCTGTATGCTTTTTCATTCTTAAGCTTCAGAAAGGGGAATTCCATCGAAGTACTAGATTACAACGATCCAGCAGCAAGTCATTCCAAAGTAGAGTTAATTGCAAAAGCTTTTCAATATTCCAAAGGGGGAATATTTGGTACAAATCAAGGCAAGTTTCTGCCAAAATAATCTGAAAATTTACAATTTGGAGCATCAAATTAAACCCTTTTATTGCCCAATTACAAGAAGCAAAATGCCAAATTAAATATTTCCCTACAGTAGAAAACAATGGGTTTTCCTGTAATAAAAATTGGACCTAATAAACAAAGTTGCCAAAGTCACTGCTGCATTCAGCCAAAAAGAGCTGCATGCAGAAGCACGTTCCAAGTATCAGGAAGCCCTGGAAGACACCAGTGGCTGCAATCTGTTCCCATAACCCCACTGTAGCCTTCAGGATGTGCATCTTTCCTGTACTGTGAGAGCGTGGTCACGTCTAGGAAATACACTGGCTTCCTTATCCTGCTCAGCACCTTGTTCACCACCACCCAAGCCATGGGTGTCCCTGCAGGGTACCTCAAACCAAAGAATGGCTGTGTCTCACTCATGCATGATCTTGCTGGTTGATTCCAATCTCTCCCCCTAATTAATTACCATACCATATACCACACAGACTGTTAATAAAAACTAGTACTACTTACAATAGCATAGAATATCTGCATGTTAATGCCTTAATTGACTGAAGCAGAACATAACTTACACGTAATGCACAGGAGAAATTCCCAAAAAGAAGACCTTGGTTTGAAGTGGATTTACGTTGATGTTAACCCATCTAGCCCAAGTTGTTAGCCCTTTGTAGAATGCAATGAAACGGTTCATGTCTTTGTACAACTTGTTACGCTCTTGAATGTAGTCCCACCTGCAATGGAATTTCAATGAACAAAAATTAGTGTCACTCACCCCATCAACAAAATTGCTACGTAGCCCAAGTCTCGAAAATAACATTAATTGATAACGATACAAGGTGAAAGATTGATCGTACGGTTGTGCATTTCCGGTGTGGGTCCACCAGTGCCACGTGTTGAAGATCAGCACGTCCATCCCTCTCCAAGCGTCACCGCTCTTTATCGAGTCAAGCTTCAGAACCCGTCCAACTTTCTCACGGTCAAGGTCTACCAAGTATGCTGTGCGGTATAGAAATAACTGGAGGCCGTAATCCTGAAAAGATTAAAAAATATATATATAGAGGATTTCTGATTGTGCGTAATATTACCACAACCATCCCATTTTTTCTTTACATCTCTTTTGTTTTTTGGGTACTTTTTCTTTACATTTCTTTCATTTGGTAAAGTCTCCTACCAAAGGAAGTTTACTTCTTAAGCAATTTCTCTACCCAATTGCTTTCAAGTGATGTCCTTTCTTGTCTCTAGGCCCCCAGAAGAAAAAATGGAGGATGGAATAAAAATAAAAACAAGAAAAAGAAGATCCTTCCTTATCCCAAAAAAGTGGCCCAATTTTTGACACTTCTGCAGTTAATTTACGAAGGAAAAATCGTGCAAGCAGCCAAGAAGAGAACTGAGTCTGAATCAAGCCACAGGTGGTACCATTTTGGAAGTGATTAAGGACTAAATTACTAATTGTATATCGTTATTTCCAAGATACATCCAGAAGCTTACAGAGTAATGTCACTGTTGCTGTTACAGTTTTATACAATGTTCATGTAGATTTAAATGGCCCACTTCAACTTTTTTTTTCTGTTCTTTCTATTGAACTCGATGAACCCGTATGCAATTATGGACAATTATAACCGTAATATTATGTAAATAGCATCACTGAAGCTTATATTATAGGCAAACATAAAGAAGCAGATATCAATCAGATTTTGTTGGAGGAGGACAGAAAGAAAAGGCAAATATCAAATCATCAATCATTTCATTTGCAGAAAACGGACCATGAAAAGAAGAGTGAGTTAGCTGACTCTTGCTTTTATTCATAATTTAGTTACCACTAATGATGGTAGCTGGGGTGCTGTCCAATACTAAGCAGGGATTGATGATTTAATTTGCACAGTGCAATTATTTGGAAGGAAAACTAGATCTCCAACACTAATCATTACTAATTGAGACATTTGTTAACAAAGTTTCTGTATAAAGCAACTCGATTTTGACAAATGGGATCGCTAATTGACCCAAAAAAATTGAGGTTTTTCTTGGCCAATGAACCAGAAAAGAAAAGGCCCTGTTAGAAAATACTGTATTCTAAGCATACTGGCTAAATTTTACAGTAAAAGGTTTTCCTTTCCACCGTAAACAAATGAAGATGTGGCAACTGAAACTCCACGTTTGGGGTTATAATAACTATAATTTTTAATAAAGATTTTTTTTCTCTCTCTCTTTTGATCTAGCTAAGAAAATTATGAGCACGTTTGAATTTGGTAGCGCGAGTAACAGTCCGAGTAGAGTATATTAAGACACAAACATTTAATATCCCCTTCCTTAAATTAACAATGAGAAATGTCCCCTGCAAAAGGAAAAGCCTCCCACCAATCGCGTTCCAACTTTATTGCTCCCACTTCATTATTCAGTGCTTCACAGCAACATAAGAAAATATTCACAAAATCACAATACCAAGTTTTGAGCTCAAGGCTCGCCGCCGACTTACACCAAATAGATCAGATTTGGGGTAGCAGAATTTGAGTTCAAATTTGGAAAAGATTTCAAAAGTTTTCAACTTTGAGTTGAAACCTAGAGAGAAAATGACAGGATTTGCATGCACAACACCAACAATCATCATTTCCTGCACTACATTCAATGTCAAAATTTTCAAAAGATGGGAGAAAACAGCACAACACAAGAATGAAAAACCCACCTCGAATGTCACTGAGGAGAGAGCGTCCTTCTTTATATATGTGGTCCTGGATTTTGGCACCCAAGCGTGAATCATACATGCCAATGAATTGAACTGGTTTAAGCTCAAAGAGTCACCGACAAACATGATCTTCTTCCCCCTGTATTTCTGCAGGAAATCAAAGGCGTTGAACCTGCAGAAAATTTTGATACCCGTTTAACCACTAGCACCAGCTTGAGAACATGTTCAGAAATGCAGAGAGGGTGACTGTGATGGATGGCAGAAGCAGAAGAAGTACCTTGGTAAGGGACAAGAAAATGGCTGCCACCTATATTTTTGGTACAGTTTATCTGGGCGACCGTACTTTTGGCAGTTGAATTGTGGATCTATGAAGGGACAGGCAGAGGGGTCATATAGAGGATATGAAGCGTCGTAGACCCATTTTCCGCGGAACCAATTACATCTTCCTGCGAGCTTTCTGGCACTGAAACTGGTCGCATTGCTGAAGGAATCGAAATCCTCTGCTTTTGTTTGGTGGGAAAACAGAAAGAGAGACAGGAAGAAAGCTCGTAACAAGAAACCCATTTCTTGGGTTTCGATCCCTCCCCGGAAATTTTGTCGAGAGAAAATGACGAGGAGTGAAGAAAAAGTTGGCTGAAACAGAGACTTATATCGTGTATGTGTGACTGTGGGCGCGTCTGCGATAGAAAAAGAGAGAGAAGGGGGTTCCACATGGAATTTGAAAACAGAGCACCTTTTTCCTTTTCTTTTCTATATACCATTTTATTTATTTAATTCTACTGGCAGAAACAGTGGACCTTTGGATGGGTTTCTTTTAACCCTTGCATTGGGGTTGGATCTTGGCAATACGGTCAACCCACTCCGTATCGTCCTGCCTCTCACGAGTTAAAGTAAAAAATTAAGTAAAGTGGATTCACTCGTTTTTATTTGATAAGTTAAAAAAAATTAATTTACAATATTTTTAATAAATTAATAGATTAATGGTTAATTTATTTATAATTTAAAAAATATAAAAAATAATAAAATAATAAAATAATTTTTTAAAAATTAAATAAAATAATAATAAAATAACGAATTAATGAATTAACTCATATTATTAATTCATTAATTTACTATTAATAATTAAAAAAAAATATAAAAATTTGATTCATCATATCAATTCGTCTCACATGTCTCAATCTACGAGTTAAATGAAATAAGCTAAAAAAATTCAATTTAAAAAAATTGATTGCTTTATATAACTCAATTCATTATTTTTAACGAATTAATGTCGAATCGAATTTATTTTATTATCTCTAATTTGATCCAATCCTAATCCTTAATTTGAAAATTCTTAGAATCATTATGACTATGATTCAAAAATAATGGCAACATTTTCTCCACCAAGAAAGGCAGAATTGAAAATGCCTTGTAAATGTTACTTTTCTTGGGATGGGAGGAATGGGTAACTCCACCGTTCAAAAGGAGATCAATTAATAACAAATTTACTATTCAGGTATGCGTATGATTCTACTTGATTCTTTCAGGTCTCAGAGTGTTACTTTTTGTCCAGCAGCCCCTGCCTCAGTTGTGCTTCCTTTACTCTGCTAACACTGCTATTAATAATTTGATGATCTCACAATATCATTTTGGATTTGGGTAATAGACAGTGAGCATGCAAGGTTGACCAGTGTAGAGTGGTTCCCTTTCCATCATGTGCCTGCTTTGCTTTTTGTGCAGAATAAAGAACAGTGGTATTTGCTACATAGGCGTGCACTGTAAACATGTCCTTCCAATTGGGAAAATGTTTGTTTTCAGAGCTCTTAGCAGACGAAGTTAACAAAACAATATCATGTTCTATATTTTTACTTTATCTAGAGAACAACTCATCTATGTGGTTTTTGGTTCTTATTATTGCAAAGAAATTAGGGTTAGTTTTATTCATTGAAACTTAGCTGTGAAAAGCATCATTATACATATTAAATTGAGGACAGTAGAGCATGCACCCCATGCAAAGATACGGGTCTCCTACCAAAGCCAAAGGGTGTTAGATATTGACTTCACTGGGACGCTTGCCGCACAGCCACATAATTAAGCATACATTTAATCAAAAATACTATGAGCTTGCACAAAATAAAGATTTGATAAGTTTTATAAGGTAGACTTGTATATCTTTAATTATGTGACTTAGCTTCTGTTTCTTTATCCATTAAATTTGTACACAAAATTGTTGGCCTGCGTTTGACATGAATCAAAGTGGGTGAAGCAAAAAAAGGTGAAATTAAAAGCAGTAGCCACCGTATGCATGTGAGAGTCTAGTCACACAAATGTATGATATTTTGTATGTAAATATAAATATATTAAATCGTACGTGAATTTATGCAAACAATTTATTGATATGATCTTATATAAATATAAAACAAATATAGTGTTACAAAAAATATATGTGAGAGAAATGTAAAAAAAAAAAAAAACCTAATTGAAGGGAATTCCGAATCAAATGTTGCTGGTTGCTACTTCTCCAACAATAAATTTTCCAATACATTAACTCACCAAGGCAGTTGCACAACAGTGATTATGATTGTCAATTATTGTTTTTCTTGTGATTTATCAGCGTTTCTTTTGGGGTGGAATTGGTCAGTGTCTGTAAAAATTTTGTTTCTTACGTACAAGCTACTCCAATATTATGGTTGTGAAATTTTCTGCCGTAAAGTTGAAATTTTATGATGAAAGAGTATCCGGTGACCCTTGATTGGTAAGCATATATGTCTAAATTATAAACTAAATTGCAGTGCAAAATGATTAAATTGCCTTAGGCCATGTGAGCTCATATTTTGTTTTAGTGTATGTTTGATGTGACTGTGAGAGTAAAAATGAAAATAAATTTTTTATAGATGAATTTTATATGAAATAACATAGTAAAAAGTAGGACAAAAGAAAAAGAATGCAAACAATTTTTAAACAACTAGCTAGGAAAGAGATAAAACTAGAACATAAAGAAAATGACTCGGGATTATTTTCAAATTTTAAGGCTAAAATCTACCTAAAGTTGACTTGAGAACTTTCCTTAAGTACATGTAAGAAAGAAAAAAAAAATTGTAGCTAGTTGGGGAAATTTCCAAATGTGAAGACAAAAACCTGTGGGCTTGATATATAAGTGTACACAGTTTAAGTTGATATTTTCAAATTTATTTTTTGGTCGGGAAGACAGCTAAAAATTTAGTCCTCTAGCTTAGTCAAAGTAATTAGGATGGTGAAAAGTAGTTTTAAATTAAAATTATAATATCTAAATCATAAAATGTTTTTATTAAAGAGAATAATTATGAAAATGAGAGAATTTTCTTTCATTTTATATAATTCATACTAGGAAAATGTTATGTAATTTGAATTTCTTTGTTAGAATTTTTGATTTAGTGATTTAGAATGTTAATTTTTAAATAAATGAATGATTTTTATTATTTTATTCTATCTAATACTCATCTTTAATTTTAATTAAATTTTATAAAAATTTTGAATATTTTAATTTTTTTAATTATGTAGCATTACTTTTCATTCTAATTGATTAAAAAAATAAATTCAAAGTGTCTTAACTATTTATGGATGCATTAAAAGAGAAAATGTCGTTATATATATTATCTCATTGGATAATGGATTGCATAAACGTAGAAATTCATTTAATAAAAAATTTAATGATATTATTATATAAATTTATCGAAACGTGTCAAATATAATTTTATTGAAAAATATAAAAAAAAAGTGAGAAAGAAATATAATTGATATTATTGTATTTAATTTTTTATATATTTAAATATAACATTACTCAATTTAAATATCATATTTTTGACTGAATAAATAGTGGCGAATTGAAGAATGGGAGACAGATGGTATTATTGAATAAAATTAACAGAAGTTTAATAGTTATCTCTTATCTCCTCACCACTAGTCAACAAAAACGGCGACTTTGCACTGCGGTTTTATTAGAGCACGTTAATTATGCAAAGGGATCTTATTCATTATCCCTTTCTGTTTTTCTTTTTATATTTATTTATGCACTTAAAAAGGAAGCAAGCGACATGTTTCCCCTCGCCTTCTTTTTTGAATTTTTTTCCTGTAATTTGTAAATCCAATCATTTTGTGGTGTCCCAGTACTGAAGATGCTTTCTCCACTATATAATACCTTCTTCTCAATTACTAGCTTTTAACACTTTATTTGGATAAAAAAAAGCGAAAGAAGGAAAAATTTTAAATTTTAAAATAAAAAAAATTGAAAAAATTGATTTTTTAATTTTAGAGATTTTTTTCTTTTTATTTTTTTATTTTCTCTTCAATTAAATAAAAAAAATTTAAATTTTTTTTTCAAATTAAATATAAGATTAAAAATTATTTACATTGATATTTTTATTAATTTGTCAAGCATTTTTTTAAGTATTTATAATGTTTTATAAATTTTAAATATTATAATAAAATTTAAAAATTAATAAATATTTAACAATTCGAATAAAATATCAATAACTTGAAATATCACATTATCATATTACCACCGTTTTTACATGTAAATTATAAATTATTGGTTTTGCCATCAATTATCACTGACTGGGATAGCCATGAGTCAATGTCCCTATGAAATATGGATGGCAAAGCATGAAATAAAGATCAACCATTCATACCGATAAAGACTAAAATAAAAAAAAAATTCCCTTTTTTGAGTCCTACCACGTGTTCGAAAATTTGGATGACAACTTAAAAATGGGAAGGGGATAAAAAAAAATAAATTGCAAAATAACGAGAGAGTAAGACAGAAAGTGAGGGGACCCAAATGTCAATGGCAAGCCAGTGACCCACTCTTGTCTTGTTCTACTGAAAGCTCAAATGAGTTCATGGCCAAACTGGAGTAGTAGTAGTAGTACCCATCAAACTTGAAAGGAGTCTGCAAGTCAAACTTTGAGTTGTCAATCACTACGTGCTACTTCACAAATTACAAAATTGGTATTTCTATATAAACAATCTTTAAATATTTTTTAAAGTTATACCTGAATGCATGCGTGTATATCCTTCTTTTTTCTTCTTTCAATTCCAGCAAAATGATTGAAGGAGATGTAATATATTTTTGCATGAAATTTCTTGCTGATGTTCGGCCAAAAGGGGAAACTAATTTTATTATGGGAACTGCTGATCCACTTTTGTCGCAATTCCTGTCAATTATAATGTATTTTTATCATTATTATAACAATTTCTATCCATTATATTATACTGGTGACTGCCGAGGTCTTGAAAAATAATTTATTCTTGTGTGCGCTCAGAAAAATAGAAAGTAGTTGTGGGAGAAGTCGTACCCATCTTCACATGCAGAAGGAAACTGAATCGGTGGAGCGAGTGGGGAACTGCACAATTTTGCAATGGCCCAATGATGATGAAGATCCAGCCTTTGAATTACGTCATTGATTGAAATGAGTGCAAGGCCAACAAGATAAAAAAACAAAATTAGAGAGAGGGACACTTGGTGGAGGTTGCTTCGGGCCAACTATAGCTTTTGTTTAAATTATCATGTTATGGGAATAATTTTAATTTGAAGCTCCTTAGTGGGTCAATTTTCTCTTATTTTATTTGATAGAGAGCCACTTGGAATGATCTAAAGGATAAATTAAGACCACGTAAGGCATGTCGATTGTCGAGGCGTCAAGTTCTTGATTAGCAAGTTCAATTTTTCTTCTCAATTATTGAAACTAGTGCATATATAGTTTTTGATTATTCTATATTCAAAAAGCTTTTAACAAAAAATTTTCTTAGCAACATTTTTATTATAATTTTTTTCAAAGTAAAATAATATAATTAAACTTGCGCTAAGACTATTCTATTGTAACTTGTAACTATAGCTTTTGATATCAAATGGTTATTGTTGAGTGCCCCTTGAAACGAAGGTAAAGTGTCTTTCAAGCAATGTTCCCTTTGAATATGACTCCTCATATAATTCAGAGTTAGTCCTTTAATGTTTGATTTGCTTTTTAGTGTTGCTTTTGGATAATACCTGTTGAATGTATTAATTTCAGTTAAACTCTAATAAAGTATTAACTAGTTGAACTTGAGATACCAATGAGCCTGGTTTAATTGACATCGAACTAAACTAAGGAACATGGTTTTATTTGCTTTTAAAATGTAAAATTTGTGAGTTACGGTTTTGGCGATTCAATGTTGAGTCTCAAACGAACCAAATTAGACCATGAATACCGTACCATTTAATACCTAACGAATTTATATTTGATACATTGTTAGTTTATAAAATATATATACTATCAGAAAATATATATTTATAAAATATATATACTACTATCACTATCATTATTGTTATATTAATATTATTTTATTTATTAAAAAATAAAAATATTAATATCGTTTAACGAAAGTAATTTGTTTTTCTTTTGTACGTTAATTAGGAGGAAGAAGTTAGACTACACTATCACTCCCGACAATGAGCATTGTGCCCTTTGCGATGGGGTTACTTTGAAATAGTAAATATACCACCAAACCAAAAGAGTTTATCGGTGGGATTCAAACTCAAGTTTTGAATAGGGCGAACGTCTCATGTTTTGCTGAATCAATCCCTTATAATGTTGGAACAACAACAATATAATGCTTTCATGCTTTTAATCTAAAAAAAAAAGAATTAATCTATCAAAGTCTAAGTTATACAAATTATAATTCCAATTAAAAGGATGACTTCAATTCGTAAATTTTAATATCACACAATTCACTATCAATATTCAAATTTAAAAAATTTAAAAATATATAAATTTAACTAACATCACATAGTAAAAATATTATTATATTTTGTATATCCTATATTAAAATATGATTTTTATTCTGCCAATAAAACTTTTATACATTGATACTATATTAAAATTTTAACTGGGATGTGACGAAAGTGGGAACAAATTAACAAGTTTCAACATTAGATATAAATGTTAGTTTTAATATTGGAGGTTTAGGCATCATTAATTATGTGTTGGCATAATTAATGCAAATATTATTGTAATTAGGTTTCTATTTGATGTTCTTATAGTTTATTGGCGGGCCACAAGTGGGGAGATGCTCCATGTGATGTCTCCTTCCCTTCCCTCCTCTCCTCACACTAACCACAAAAACAAAGCAGAAAGCAAAATTGAAGTAAAAGATGGGTCACGTCTCCAAACTTGGGTGGAACACATTAAATGATAGTGTTGTTGTACGCCCAAGTGATTGAGACCTTACGTGATTCAATTAAATCCTTTATTATTAGAGTTTCTCTTAATATTTAATAAAATAAATATTAAATAAAAAATAAAGTATTTAATATTTTAAAAATATGAAAAATATTCAAAATTTATTTTATTTAATAATTTAAAAAAATATATTAAGAAGATGAATTAAAAAGATATACAATTATTTATTATTATTATTATTATTTGTCTCTGGATTACACGTGTGTGAATTTTTATTTCAATCATAATAAAACAATTTAATAAATTAATTGCTAGAAAATCAAATCCACGAGCATCCTTACCCAGAAGGTTTTCTCACAACGCTCCCGTCTTGCTGTGCTTTTACGTTTTCGCCATAAAGATGATGTTAAAGGGAAACCCTGTAACTTTGGCTTTGGGCATCCAACAACTTTGGTATAAATTAACTGATCCAGTTTTGTGATACTGATAAACCACATAATTAACTCATTCCCCATCAAGCTAATTAAATAAGAGAGAGAGAGAGAGAGTTTTATATATATTAATTAATGCAGTGTAGTATTAAGTAGGGTGTGGCATATGCGAGGAACGACATATATTTGAGTGATTTGCGATGCGTTTCTTCTGACTTGTCTTATTGTTTCTAGTACAATCACAATCACTCGAGTCGTCGTCAACACGAGAATTCACCCAGAGAAACTCAGAAGCACCTGTAGTTGTTGACGGCTTTTAGGCCCAAAGGCCATCCCTGTCACAAGCTTCTTAATTTCCATCTCATAAAGTCATATCCCCATCCTCCACGGCGCTATGACTTTTTTTTTTTTTCGTGAATCAACTTGGAAATAATTAGCAATCATATATTAAACAATTATTCGATTTACAATTTTATGTTCCCTCCTTCAGTTATATTATCTCTCACCTTAAGTAATTTAAAAAATTTAATATGTTACTTAAACTATGAAATACTATCATTTAATAAGTTAATTTTTTAAATAAATTTATTTTATGAATTGGAATCACAACAAATCTAATTAATTTTAAATAGCAAAAGTACATTAAAATCTTACCCATTTTTATCCACAAACATGTATGGCCAATAGCATTTCTAGAATTTGATTCTTCTATATCCACTTGCCATCTTTTAAATAAAAAAAAAAAATCACTTAAAGAAACCTCTTAAGCCGTAAGTTATGAGCATTCCTGTTTGATTTGTCGGCAGCCGTTACCATGCACCACCTTCTTGTCGGTCCAATTCCTTTATTGGTTGTCATCTTTCTTTTGAGCATACCATCCAAAGCAAACTTTTAGAGTTGTTAAATATGAAAATAACAACCCAAACAAATAACTAAACGTAAGTACTTAAATGCACCGTTTTGTTCTCCTACAAACCCATTGGCTTGAGGTGGGACAAGAGAATGTGGAATCTCTTTTGCTCAAGAAAATGCTGTTTCATGTTGGGCTCTGTGGGCCAGGTCCAGCAAAAGCGGCGGGCCCATTTCGATGGATTAGTAGATTCTAACACAAGTTGCTTGCTGAACGAGTAAAATTAGAGATACTTGCCTTTCCTTAGCATGATTTTGTTGATCCTCGTCCTTGCCCTTTCAATTTCATGGGTCAATAATGGCAGGCACTATCGATGGACCTAACTTTGTACTTAAGAAAAGTCATGTGCTTTATGGCTGCACCCGATTAAGTAATTCATGGTGGATTGGGTGGTCAAGTCACATTACAACTTGATTTTTAATCCAATGCATCATATATATGTAGGCTGCCAATATAAGTTATTCTTTTTTTAGCTAACCACCACCCAAAGATAGTCTCATCATTCGAAGCAAAACTTTGATTTTTTAACACAAAAACAATAAAAAGTTATATAACATATTGACGATGGCACGAGTTTATACTCAAAAGGGTCCCAAAAGGGTAATTTAATGCTTAATAATTTTATGAACTTTAGGGTACCGGTAAATGTCATGAGGATTTCATATAAAATTCAAAGTGCTGCCAATACTTTATTTGTTGGGTTCGGCTTTTACAATTTTGATATAAAACCTTGTTACTTACTCTGCCTAATTTCGGTGAATAGCACTGTACATAAACAGTACTAGTTATCTTAGCGGCACACGAGTCGGGTTGGATCATATTATAGGTAAAAAATGAGTCCAAAATCAATTTTTCAAATTCAGATTAGATTGGATCAAGTTTGTAAAAGAATTTCATTCAACTTAAACCGAATTGAACCGACTAAAAATGGATTGGGTTGGTTTAGTTTGAATTATCGAGTTATACATTTTATTTTTTTTTCTTTTCAATATGTATAAAAAAGTTTTTAAAAATAAAAAAATTATCATTTTTATTATTTTACAACAATATTTGAAGATGTACATTTAAAAAATTATTTTTTATTATAAAATTAAATTAAAAAAAATGGACAATACCTTTTTAATGTTTAAAAGATATGTAAAATAATAAATTTTAATAATAAAAATAGTAATCAAATTGAGTAGTCGAGTCATTAAATTATAAAAGGTCAAATTAATTACATAAATTGATTAATATTAAATTCATTTAATTTTAACCTAATCCGACTCAACTATTCAACATACTCAAAAATTTAGTATTGGACCAGATTAGGTTAATCGGGTCATCGGCCAGCAAGTTCAAAAGGGGCTGCGTTAAATGGTCATTTGTAATCCCTTTCGCATAGCATAGAATTGATCAAAGTTGTCCGTAGTATATCTCCTAAGAATTCCAAGATATCACCCAAACACTTATCCACTTGACTTATGGAAAGTGCTGAGTTAAGCAAGGCTACCACTAGATGAAAGGCCTAATGGAAAAGAAACTGTTTTTATGAAAAAAAAAAAAGTAGCATTATCTCTTACTTAATAAATCCCTTAAATGAAAATACAATTTAAACGTTTTAATCTAAAACTTCACTTCTACTTAAATAAAGCTATTAAAGTGCTTGTTTCCTTTGTAGTTTCAAGACTCTAAAGAGGCATTTACTTTCAGTGAAAATTGTTTTAAATTTTTTCATAATAATTGGCTATTTAAATATGCACTTTTGTGGCAGAAAAAATGGATTATCCTTGCAAGCTACTTATCTTCAATACACATGCTAAAGTTACCAAAGTAAATTTATTTTTTTTTCTAAGATTACATTATATTTTTTTGGTAATTTTATCGTTTAAAGTAATTTTACTTTACACTATCCAAACAAAAATAATTCTTTTAAACTAACTTTTAAAATATAATTTTTCTTTTAATATTAATCCTTTTAAAATTAATTCTTTCAACATTAATTCTTTTAAAAGTAATTCTACTAAAGTCTAAATCCAACGCCCACTAAAACTTTTAAAAATTTGCATGGGGTTTTAATTTGGAATCTTCATGCAATCGTTATATCAAGGTTTTAAAATTGGAATTCTAGCGGAAGCCCTCCGCAGCCAGCCCAAAAGAACGGCATTAGGACTATTGGGCCAATTTTGGGCTTATGTCATAGCGCTACTGTGATATGTTTTTCTTTTTAAGGCCTTACCTAAAATGGGCTAAATGGCTTTGCCATACTCTAATATTAGTGTTGGTGGATCTCATTGTTGTTTTATGGCCGAAAAGATAAATTGTTAATGTGAATAACTTAATATAATTTTTGTTTTCTGACCAAAAATATATATATATATATATAATTTTTGCTTTGGTACTAAAGTGTGGATTATACAGTCAAAGATAACCCTCTATTTTCCCTAAAATCTTCCCCTCTCAAGTCTCAAACGAGGGTGGAACTCGATTCAAACTTTTTCAAAGTTTTTGTGCCCATTGAAAATAACTTGATATCCCTTTTTAGTGAAGACAAAATTCTTAAGTGGACCAACAGTACATGGACTGTGTGGTCTATATGGACATGAGACTCATTTAGCACCTATATGTCCACATTTTGATCCATCAAGTGGACTGTGGACCAAATCCACCCAAAAATGTCTCCTGATGAATGCAGGTTGCAGGTTTTATGACCCTTAAAAAAGTATGATTCTAAAGTGGAGGGAAGTCCATTATTGGTGTGCACTTTTTATTGGCGTGCATAAATGCAACTTTATTTTCTCGTCGCTGACTAAAGAGAGGCGAGGGAGGAATTTAAAACTCCCACCTGAGGTGTAATTTTAAAATTTTCATTCTGAATAAAGAAAAATCCAACAACAATACTTGACAGAATTTTTAAAACTAGTGTTAACATTAATGAAAAAGCATTTTAAATCCACTAGAAAAAAATATATAAATACTTTACCTAAACACAACCTTAAGGACTTAGAAACCAATCAGAAAGGACATGCAAATGACAGTGGCATTCGATGGAGAAAATGTAAATAGGCCGCGTTCAGTATTTTACATAATAGATCGAAGTTACATTAACTACTCTATTTGGAGGTTCTCATCCGAAAGGCCTAATTAAGGCTTCTTTTCTGTCTTTTCTTTCAGCAGAAAAGAGAGAGGATGGGGGGCTAGGAAAGGACACGTAGTGCCAGCCCAGATATTGTAGGATATTTTGAATCTCTGCTGCAACAGTGCATCTCAATCTCCTTCATAACTCAAAAGGACTAGGAAGTGGATTTAAAGTATGTAAGTTAGAGAAGCTCCCACTCAGGTTCAGTGATATTAGGAAGCAGCAATTTCTTTTGATCCTCCACTAAAGTTGGCTGTAGATTCTCCACGCAGTCTCCCTTTCCTTTTTCATTGTTCCCATGCCATATTGCAAGCTCCTCATACTCTTGCTTCCTTGCAGACTTCTTGGATAAAGAAAAGACTTGCCGTCTCTTTTTCTTCAAACCAAAAAAATAAAATAAAATAAAATTTGCAGTTAGAGGTAAATATGCACCTAAAAAAATGTGGGGGGAGGAGTGTGTGTACCTTGTTAGTCTTTAGATTACCCCCTGCCTTTGGAACTAATTGTAGTTCATCTCCAGTCACCATAACACAAGCTTCCTCAAGCTTCAGCGCATCATCTTGTTGCACGGTTTTATGGCTTTGCTCGATAACAGTACCAATCTTCGTTGCATCCAAACTCCATGTTTCTGAAATTTCTTAAATCATCAAAAGTGTCAGTTACCATGAGCTAAGACCAATATGCAACTGAATGACTTGACACAATCTGCTCGTATGTGCCTGAGCATGTCAAGACCATTTTTCATGTCTTATCGGATTTCAAGAAATATGACACAGTCCAATCGGATTCAAAATGAATTTTTTGCTGCTACCAAAATATTTAATTCAATTATGTATAAGTAACCATTTTCAGATCATGGATGAGCTACAAGTTCTTTACATGTTCTACAAAAACAGTTGAGTTGTCTAATGAAAGAAAAGAATGACACTTCAATATAATAAGATATGCAGCCTAGAGTGGGTCCTGCTATAGAAATCTAAATAGTGGAGAAGCATACCACCAACTGGTCATCAAACTGACACAAATTAAAATGGCTAGAGGAATTAGAAAATTTAATATATCATTTAAAAACAAATGAACATATTCAATAGCCTCACTGAATTCAACTAATGAAGATGGGATTAGCATTTTAGCACCAGCAAAGATTTTAAGACTAGCTCCCATAAACCATAAATTTATTCGGTGGTTACCTTATCTAACACCCACAAAAGGCAGAAATATCAAACACATAAAAGAGCTAAAGATAAATTTAAGCATGGTTCCCTCGAGATGTTTTAAGTTAGTCCTGGCTTGAACATAAGGTTATATGATAAATACATGAAAATTAAATAACCCAATTCTGCCACTTCGCAGGGCACAGGATCCTTTCTGCATATTATCATTACAAATTTACCATAGAAACTACCTTTGATATGTACAGGAAAATGAAGCACAAATCCAAATCACATGCACCTGATCCCCACCACCAATTTACATGGCTACTTCCTAATTTCGGACAGAAAAGTTGAACAAACTCCTATCACTTTCATCCTTAAAGCCATTGACAACATTCAGTTGACTATGGTTACTAAGTAGAACAACATGTCAACAACAATCAATCATCCATTTCCACCCACTCCAATATGTACATAAAAAAAAAAGAAGACTGCATCTTAAAAAAAGTAACACTAAGCAATGAATAGAAAAGGACATGCAAAGGATGATGGTGTGCCAGTCATACCTTTTTTTATATCAGATACAAAAAGACAGCAGCAATGCTTAACTTTAGTAAATTCCTTTTCAATTCAGAAGAAGAATTTATTTTTAAATGACAAAGCTCACTTTCTACAAAATTATTGTTCTGAACTCTCAAATACAGCCAAATCGGGATGCCTCAATCTCAAATTCAACCAAAAGAGGTCCATATGCTAAACTCGGCAAGCATTTTCCAAATGATATGTAATAATACCTAAACTTAGGAAGTAATTCAATGATTTGAATTAATATCTAAACTCAGTAAGTACTTCAAAATGATTTGAATTAATACCTGATTGAGATAGAATGACTGTGTCATAAGAATTATTATCAGACTGTATTGTTCTGTCCATAGAGAACCCTACCAGATAAATAATACACTTCTTACAGCTCTTATCAGAAGTCAAAAGTCACCAACCAGAAATAATAAGGAAAAAAAATCAAACTATATCCAAGAGATACTCAGATACTTACCATCTGGATCCCCACATAGGACAATAGAGGAAGAACTCATATTCATCTCTTTCTCTCCAGCTGAGTTAACCAATACCAGAACATCAGGGATCTGTTCAGTACTTGCATTTCCAATTTCATTACAACAGTCTGCTAAAGAGGCAAGCCTCATTACTTCAGCAGAAGCTCGCTTTGAAACAGTAACTGCATGATTTTTATTTTCATTTGAGAGTTCACAGGATTGTGATGTCCTGCATGTATCTGTTTCTGACAAAGTGATTCCACTAAATGTCTTGGTTGCGGGAATCTTTTTACTTTGTTGATTTTCATCAATACCAAGGTTTGGTTTAATATCTGTGCTCCCAACATGTTGCCTTGCATGTAAAATAAAATTGTTCCCTTTGACAGAATTGCTAGAATCCGACATAAACAAAGCATCAGTCTCACATGATCCATCATGAGATGCAGCATGGATTACATCATCATCAACATCATGATTGATCCTTGAATCCTTGGTTGTTTGCTTGGTATCAGCCTTTTCACATCTTTCCTTGGGACCTTGAATTGACTTCTTACAGAACCGAGCATCAGTATATTGATCTATAGGCAATTCAGAGGCTACCTTTTCATCCAAATCACATGAAGATGGAGGAAGTAAATCTTGCATGACATCTGAATAGAGCTTTTTAACACTTGCCCCAACAGTCTGCATCTGATTCTCTATGTATTTAAATGTATCCTATTCCCAAAGAACAAACAGATAAAGGATTATAGTGGATTGTTAATACTGTAGATCAATGGCAGGGCACAGAACTATCAGTCCCGAGAACAGTTCAACCAGGCTACTGTTACAAAGTTGAGATCATATACAAAAAGGTTTTCAGAAAGATTATCACAGATTACCATAAATGACAAAACAATATAAGAGAACAGTTGCATTCAACTCTTAGAGCAATAATATATGTGATAACAATAAGAGTTTTGTTAAGGAATAAAAATAGCATTTATTACCCTTCATTAAATTATCCTAATTACTTAAAGAAGAAAGTATTAAATGTGTTTTGGATTTTCAAGACATTAAATGCTTGTACTTTTCATTTAATAGTTCTTATTTTTGATTCATTAATTCATTTAATAGTTTCTATTTTTGATTCATTGTTAACAAAGTCCTAACAATAATAACAATAATTATACCTAGAATACTAAGGATATATAAGCCAGAGATGAAGAAGAGTTGCAGCTACAGCTCTAGTAGTAGCAGCAGAGGAAGAAGCAAAACCTATAATTTTAGGTTTTCAATGACATGTATAACAAGCATTGGCATGTCCACTTGAGTAATTTGACTCATCTTTTTGTTCCTCATTTTAAACTTAAAATGGGTATAGCTGTATAAGATAGGTTAAAGTTAAATGACAACAAAGGCGTACCTCGTACATCATGTCTTCCACCTCCAGACACATATTCTCAAACTTCTGATATATATTTCCAACCCAAGTTATGCCTTTTATGTCCTTAGTCATCGTAATACCCTTGCTGGAATAGTAATTGAACCTGTCCCGGTATTGTCTGATTTAAAATAAGGTCACAATTCCTCCTGTTTGAACTTGAATGTGGTTCACCTGATTATCAGCAAGAAATCAGGAACAAAAAAAAAAGAAAGAAAAAACCCAGCAAATAGGCTTAGTCGATGGTGATCATCCACATAGGCCTAAAAGTACATTGATCAGGGAGTTATTAAAAAGACATAAAATAGGTTGCAGATAAATTCCAGCCTACAACACATTTAGATTTCACAATCAATTAAACAGGTTCTTACCCAATAATGCCAAACTAAATCCCAACTTCCCACAGTCCCACTCCCCACCTACAAACAACAGGACCAGTTTATAATGTTATCTTCTACATCATGCCACACCCTTCAAGTAATTTACTACACATAACCCTGAATTTTTAACTATTTTGTCCTAAACAGTCCACAGTTTCTAAACCCCCCTCCCCCGGGGGCTGCGGGGAGCTTTCTCTCTTCAAAAAAATAAGAGAGAGAGGGGCAGAGAAAGAGAAACAACATGTGAACTACAGCTTTTCTTGATCAAAATTACCGTAGACAAGACAAACATGTCAAGAGTATAAATTTGCCCAAGGGCCGCTAAAATTAAATTCAACCCAAAATATAAAAAGCGCATACCAAATAACAGTAACAGCATATAGAAACGCAAAAACAAATTTGTTATCAGAAAACAAAACCCATTTAGAAGCGCAGCATAGGGTTCCTTTGTGGACAGCTGCTTTGATAATGGAAAACTCAGAGCTTACTTTTTCTAAGAAACACAGAACACCAGCAACGGTAGGAGTCATACCCAATTCAACTTTTAGTCTTTAAAAGGATGAAAGAACTAAAATTTAACACAAAAGAAATAAATAAATAAATGATGAGAAAGAGGAGAGAGAAAACGTAGAAAGTAGAGAGACGGAGCTGCATACGTTTGAGACGAGGTTTCTGATTCGTACGTTGGGCTCGTCGCCGTTCACTTTTCCGGTCTTTGGCCCCACCTCCGTGCTATTATTTCCCCCACCTGCCACTTCTATGCCTGTTCCGTTTTGTACTATTATTTTGTTTTATTCACTTCTTCATTTTATTTTCTTTTTCCTAAAGAAATATTATTAGTTAATAAGACTTTGCAATTTTATATAAAGGATTTCAATTATTTTTTATTAGTAATCTTGTTTGATAATTATCTCTAAAAAAATAAATAATTTTGAAATAATATATCTTTATTATTATTTTTAATAACATATACATCAATATTAGATTTATTTTTCCAAGAAAAGACACTATGGTAATACAAAAAAAATTTATTTATGATATTTTTTAATCTAAAAAACTGACTGTATAATTATAATTTTAAAAATATTTCGTATCTCTTTTTTTCTAATATATATAAACTCATCATTATACTATAAATTGTTCACGAGAAGAATGTGCCGAGTGCTTGAAGATTATTTAATTGAGAATTAACAAATGAGTCGTTTTACCCACACATTATACATGAAAAGACACACATTTCTTTAAGTATAATTTTTCATTGATAAATACAAACGGTAGTTGAAGATAGGTGATAAGTGTATTTACGTATTGTTTCAAATTGGCATAATATATAATTTTTCAAATAGGAAAGATAAATTAGTTATTTGACTTGATTGAAGAGCATCTAAACTAGTTTCAAATTTGCATTTGTTAAAATTTTTAGATTTATCTATATATATAGAGTATATACTTTACTGCCACTCCAAACCATATATCATGTTTTATATATTTCATTAATGTGAGAAAAATTCATGTCATATAAAAGAAAAGATATTCTTCTCATTTTTATAATTATCTTATGGAACAAGACAAACAAATATTATTTTTTGTTTATCATTTCAATTCCTTTATTTACTCTGCTCATTTTCATTTTTATTATAAAAAGTTAAAAACATCTGCGAGGCCAGAAAGGCCTTTAGCAAATCCTCTTTTTGGGTTATCCACCATGTGGGATAATGGGCAACTGGGTTATGAACCGTAAAGCTTTGACGTAAGGCCACCACAAAGCATATTGTTGTCCATTTCCCTCTGCTTGTAGGTTCCCCTTTTCGTGACAGTACTATTGTCTTGTTACCTGGGTTTCGTTTTTTTTCTTCCTGTTTCCTATTCTTGATCCTCAGGTATTTAAGGGAACAAATCAACAAAGCCATACACGCTCAATCATAACAGCATTTATGTGATCAACAAAAGCCATAAACTCTTGTTTAGGATGGACCAAATGGCACTAGAAGCATGCCATCTCTGAGAAACGCACAAAAGCATAACACTGAAAGTAAGTAACCAAGAGGGAGGAAAAATTCTCATATCAGTAGCACGCAGTGCAACTAAAACAACCACCTATTACCAAGCATATAGGTTGATTCTTAACGACATTTTGTTGGCTGTGATGAGAATATATACGGTCTGAAAGGACAAACTTGAATATCCAAGCTGAATCAGCATTCTGTGGTATTTACCAGATGAACAAGAGTTCCACAATTTTGCATGTTTCCTAATCATCACAAATTCAAGCCGGGCAAGGGACAGGTTAACCGGCTGCTTGAAAATCTCCAAAATCATCATCTGGTATATCCTGTGTGCTTTGATTTTCAGGAGAATTCTGATGTTCTGAGTCTTCTTGAACTGTTTCAGGGGTCTCAGCTTTAGACGTTTTCTCAATGCTGAACTTTGTCGGTGAGTTTGTTGGAGACATCTGCATGGTAGCAGCAGATGAAAGTGGTGCTGGAGGAGGTGGTGGTAACTTAATACTAGATACAGATTCTTTTCTTTCACCCTTTTCTTCTGAGGACTTGTTTAGACCCTGCTCAAAAAACTTGGACTTCACACTGCGGCCACTTTTCTGCACACAACAGATAATATAATATAGAAATCACGATACTTAAAAAAAAAGAAGAGATTTCTCATGAACAACAGGAAAATGCAGATTTCTATACATTGTTCTTAATTTGCAGTACAAGGGTCTCTCCTTCTTTCAAACTGTAATCAACTGAGGAAGTTTGCTGGTAATGTTGTTCCATCTCTTCAGCAGTTTTCTTTTTGTTCAGATATCTTCAATACAATTTAGGAAAAGACATGCTTTCCTTTTGTTAAACAACAGCATGAAGACCTTCATCCTCTATGCCAATGCAATGTGAATAAAAGAGATGGCTGTAAAGACTACCAAATTTTGCAGAGAGAAAATAAAAATGGTAAATCTAACATGTGGTAACTGGGAGGATACTTCATATGGTCATGCAACGCAGCTTGGAAGTCATAAGCCTCTGTTCTTTCTCGAAATCCTACGCCAATAAAAGCATGCCGAAGACGACCATCTGCATGATTTTCAAGTAATAAAGACCAAACTCCATAAGTAATAAGAAATAGAGAGCAGCAAAATGAAGAATATGTATTGGATAGTAAGGAGTCAAAACTCAACAGTCTTTCAACTTGGAATGTCCAAAAAAGGAAGAGGTAAAAAGTACTAAAAAGTAAATATGCTCAGGCTAAAAAGAAGTAATGCTAATGCAGCATAAGAGGCCAACAGCAACAACTAGAGAGAGACCAGAGGTAGAAAAATGCTAGATCATTAAGATTTTCAAGCAGATTTCAAAGTTCACAACAATGAGAAGGCACAACTAAATTAAGTAATATATGTGAAATAAAACTAATGGACAGCAAGAAAATTACAGTTGAATATGACTATCTAGACGTTATGAAGATTCAATTATAAAAGAGTTCAATCTTTCCTTTCTTTCATCAAGAAAAAATTACAATCATAATCATACCAAACAAAAAGATTGATATTTCACCAATTTAAGGTAAGTAAAAACTCAATGGGATCAGACTCTATGACTTACCCTCCATCCTTATAAAATGGTACTAGGTATAACTGCACCCACAGCCCAACAGTTTGGCTTCAGAGTTCAACCTATTGTTCATTAATGAAAATTCCCAAGAACATATCTTTTTTAAAATAAACTAATTCCAAATGTTGTAAAAAAATATAATAGCTTCAACGGCTGATATTAATACTAAGAAAGTAAATTATCTAGTTAGAAAGTTTGAGTGCACTCAAATATTCTTAAATTATACCTGGACACTAAGGACAACTAAAGGTAGGGATCATAATAACTGCAAATGACAATTTGTTTCTACTCTAAGGTGACAGAGGAACGACAAACCAGATCAGGTAAAATCTTAGTTTGAGAACATCACTGTATATTCTAAAGGTACATTTTTCCTATCACCTTAGAACTTCACTTTTCCCAAACGCATTACGGGTAAGTTTCTGGAGTCTGGACCTCAAGAACTCAAACTTGACCTGTTGTGACTATAGATTATTTCACTAATTAAGCAACAGACGAACACTAACTAAAATAATTTACAGAGATTAGTTCTTTTCACATTTACACTGGACAATGCAGGTGTCTTACCAAACCTTATAACTTAAAATCAGCAAGGAGAAAATGTCTTAACTCCAAACTTGGAAATTATCTTTAAGAAAATACTAATTGTGTTCTCAAAGCCATTTAAACAACAGTACTGACGTTAATATAAGTAGTGGTGACTGGATTAATTGTATAGAAATTAGAAATTATGACTGTTAAACGAAGAAAGTGGAACTGTGGAAGACAGCAAAAGCCACTTGGTGCCACGCACGAACTAACCATCAAACTGATTTTTAGTTATGACTAAATAGAATTTAGAAATGCACTGAAATTAAATTTGAGAAAAAGTTTTCTTTTGGATTGAGAGTAAAACTACTTGCTCATTAACCACAAATTGGCAATGATTTCCCACATCTAATTGATAGTGCAAAATACAACCAACAATTACAGTTAAATATGATTGAATATCCTATCCAATACACATTATTCTTGTAAGAATTAGTGATTAGGTTCTTGGGAAGAAAGAAACATGAGGATATGGTAATAAAAGTGTTAGCCATGTTCAGTGAATGACCATCTCATTTTGCAATTAAGGCAAAAGAAAGCCCCGACACTGAAAGGATAGATATTCTTTTTCTCAAAGAGGAATTAGTTGATCACTTTATAAGCCTAGTGCCTCCTAATCCTTCATTTTGGCCTCATACTTTTTTTGGTGGAAGCAGGCCACAGGAGTTTCGAGAATTTTCTGCCGAAACTAGTCGTCCACCAGAACCAACATTCTGTGCTTCTTTAGGTCTTTTAAGGTTCTCAGCTAAATTCATTTACATGCAATGAAATTTTGAGACAACTTGTGCAAAAACTTAAAGACTCTAAAGTTAGCAATATTTAGGGTTGTTAAACATTATGTTCACGTATTCAGAAGGTCTACAAACTAGGGTTTCCTACATCAGTCTCAAACAAAGAATGACTTCAATATATTGATGTGTCCTTCAGGAATTTTTGTTCTCATCTGGTGTCAGTTTAGAAAATTCAAAGATTACTTAATACCGAAAGACCACATCTGTACTAGGGCTGAACAGCTGACATTAATCAGATATATGCTTACAAGTGAGTTTCCAAAAGCTGATCCTTTGAAAAAAAAAATTCACAAACAAGCCAAATTCTTGACAGTGACAACATAAATTATCCACAACTAAAAAGGTTGCTAACATATACTTGATAGCGAACCAACTTTTTCTTTCTATTTTGGTCTGAGAGGAATAGAAACTCATTAAAAAAACTGCCCACAACATTGTTACAGATTACTGAAATTTAATTTTGGGAGCTCAACCAATAGGTTCTCATGTTATTTTATCCTGTTTCCTTCCTTTTCAACTCCTACCCCTCATGGCCTCATGGGTGATAAAATGATTAAGGGAATAAAAGAAGAAGTAAAGCAAAATGCAGATATAATGGCTCACCTATGTTCTCTTCTATGCGAAGAACAAAATATCTGCAGCATATAAGTATAATTGTATAAGCATTGTGAAGTACAAAATGGTATAATAACAACTAAAAGTTATCAAAAGTCTTACAAAACCACCTGCTGCTATCAATAACAGGTTCCACAGGATGCGGCTCTCCATTTCTTAAAAATGCCCGAGCATATAATTCACCTAGTTAAATATATTTCATTGCAGTAATAAAAAATAAAAAACAATTAACTGTATAATCTAATTAAAGCAGATTTAATATGATCTTACCTGTTTTCTTATCTTCAAGTCTTATAATGCATTCTTCTCCCTTGCTAATGACTTTCAGTATCCCTTCCCATGCCCATTTGTTGACATCCCATTCATCAGCCCTGAAATGAACTTCGCAAATATAAATATTGGGCAGTTACACACTTAGCAGAGGTAAAAGAAAAAAGAAATCAAGTCACCAAACTATCAAACTTCCCAAAGAACACAGTTTCACAAAGGAGTTTGAAAGACACGAAACAATTAAAAGTACCAAATATACTGAACAGATCCTAAAACTCTACGAATGAAAGGCACAGTTTCATGGACACTGAAAAGTACGGCTTCTTTACCAAGCTAGAGTACATTAATAACTTTAACATTATGCTAAAGATGTACTAAACAGATCACAAGTACAACAGATAAGGAGTCGTAATTTGAAGTTGATCTGAAACCTGTAAGAAGCTGCACTCTTTCTCGGAGGTATCTGCATAAAATAGTAGAAATCATTAGCTTCACACCAGAGTGTTTTCAAATTCCAAGCCGTCCATCTCGTTACTAAGTAAATTTAAGGATAAAAAATAAACTAATAAATAAATCAACATTCAATGCTACCATAAATTAAGAACAAGCTTATATTTTATTAAATGATAGAGCATCAATGCCACTAAAAAAAGGGTGGGGAGGGGGTTCTTTTTTATGTATATTTCGATTCTGAGCACTAATATCAAACTTGATCATTTGTACTCATATTCTATTGCAAATTGAATTCTCACCTACCCATCCCAAGCCATTGCCTAAACCAATTCATCACAACAAAATTTTCGAACAAACCCATCAACAAAGTCACAAAATATACTCAAATGTGCAAGGAGGATCACTCAAAGCATGGTTAGACTTACTATGTAGACGTAACATTCAGACACTTGAAAGAGAACGAGCTCTATGGCTTCAGTCTCTTCGCTTTGGCCTTCACTTTCCTGAATGTCAGATTTCTTCTCGTCCTTCTCCATGATCGACTGACAGAGAAAGATTGCAAATTTGATGGCAGAGAATTGGGAAGCAGAAGACAAGCGATCTGGGGTTGAAGAAGGGGTAGATTTGGGGAAGAAATTTGACTAAAAGGAATCGAATTTCGGAGAACTGGTTTGGTAATTTGTCAGAAAGATAAAGACTGAAAGGAAGGTCTGTCTCGGCTCGCTTCTCAGGACGGAGACGACGCAGCACCAAAGGAGTTCTGTATCAGAGAAAAAAAGCACCGTCCGATTAAAATACCTTTGGGATCTGACGGTCTTAAATAGAGGATCTGCCCTGGATTGGGATGGGACAGTGATTGACTTACTTTCAAGGCAAATTAAATCCTATATAAAACTATGCACAATAGTCAATATTTAACTTTGAAATAATGAGAAGTAAGGGGGAATATCCTCTAGAATGCTATATGAATTTGTGCATTTTTTTTATTATATGGGTGGTAGAATCATAGAACAATGAGAAAAAATTTAGTATGGATTAATTAAAATAAGACTCAACAAACTACAATTAAATAGGTAGACTAAGAGCTTATTTATAAAATTTTTATAAAAAATTATCTTTTTTAGATGAGCATCTTTTAAATTTTTTTTATAAAATGTAAATTTTTTTAATATTTAAATGTAATATTTAAAAAATAATTTTTTTATATTTAAACGGTTATTTATATTAAAAAAAATATTTTTCTATAAGCATAAAAATGTAACTTTAAAAAAGTATAAAATATAATTGTTTTAGTATTTCAATTTTTTAAATACAGTAAAACATTAAAAAAAATTAAAAAAAAAACACATCCAAGCAAGTATTAAGGATTTTTTTGAATGAGCTTTTAAAAAGAATTATAGGAAATTTTTAGAAATTTTTTTATAAATAAAAAATAATATTTAAATGCAATATTTGATAAATATGTTTTTATATTTAAACATATTTTCATGATTTAAAAAATATTTTTTTTTCATAAGCAGACTCATTTCGATGAGCTTGTATAAACAATATTTTTTTCATATGAACTTTTTTTTAAAAAATCTTTTATAAAATGTAAAAAAACATTTTCTGTTTAGATATAATATTTAAAAAGTATTTTTTGTTATGTTTGAATAGTTTTTCATGTTTTAAAAATTTTGTTGTTTAGGTGCTTCAATTTTTTCTTAAAAAAAATCTACACACAATAAAATATAATTAAAATTTTTTTAAAAAAATTACAAAAAAATCCAAACAAACACAAAAATCTAACTAAAACAAAGCATAAAATAATTTTTTAGTGCTTCTGCTTTTTTTATATTAAAAAAACTCATGATTTGAGTACCATATTTTACTCAACGTGAGATATACAATCAACAAAGAGAAGTATAAATAAAGAGAGAATATAATTCACCAATTTTCTACCTGCAAACAATTATTGACATTTGATAGAGTATGAAGTTTGCAGTATTCTATATTCTGCAAGCAAATAATCCCCTCATTATTGAACCGTATTTTAGTCAGTTTTTATGGCTCAGCTTTAAGGAGGCAACAATCTGACTCAGAACCTGATTGCCTCATTGTACGGTAGTGGCAAGATACACAAGGCCATAGGTGACTATCATAAACAGAACTTTTCAAGTACAATCAAAAATTGTTAATACCAAAAAAAAATGTAAAATTCAAGCACACTAGCCCTCTAAATCATAACACCCTTGCGTAAACCCCACCCCATAAACTTTTTGCTGGTAGTTTTCACTCGTACAGTAATCTTATTCTTCTCCTTCCCCAGCAGCCTAGCCCAGGAAAGAATAGAGTTCCAACATGTCTTTAGAATAAGAAAATAATATAGGAATTTAAGTACAAAGCATTGCACAGCATAGGTCAAATTATTAAACAATTTTCACAATAAGCTGACAATTTTCACAATAACAGCTTACAAATGTCTGCTTTGTATTGCTTAAGTGAAGAGAATTCATGACAGAAGAAACTCTTCTATAAACAAGATACAATATGGCAGAAGACTTCATTCTGTCTTGATCAAAAGATTAAAAGATACTTCGATAAGTTATCAACCTATCTGTCAAAGCTCCCATAATACTTGTACAACCCAGATAAGATGCCCGTTATCTTTTCACATTATTCGTCTTCAAAAAGTACAAATCCGAACTAGAAGGGTGGAAGGACAACATTTTAGTACATCTACTCGAGTTCACATGGTACATGAAATTGCTAATATCACTCACTTCCTCATCAGAATCAGATATGCTATGCAAATGGAGATTTATATTAGTTAAAAGAAAGGATGGTCACAAGAAATCTCCTAAGGATGATGAACTGAATATAGAGATCCTCCTTCTCTTTCTGGTTCCTAAGACGTCCTGTGATTCAGAAAATCTATCCAGTACAGACCTAAGAGCTTGGTGAACAGTGCCAGCCAGAGACTGGCGGTATTCAGTATCTTCAAAGTTCTGCTCTTTGCAGCTAATTATCACAAACACATTCTTCATTCTGCCTCCCAAGGTTGCAGTTTCTGCCCTTATTATCATAAGATGAAGTGCATCAAGTGCTTGTCTTATATCAGACAATAACCCAGGTTTATATTCACAACATAGAGATGCCCTAATCGAATAAGGGAAACCATTCAACCCACCCTCCTGTTCTTCAACTCTTATTTCATCATTGTCCTTTGGTATCATCAAGCCTTCACAAGCTTGTGCTGCATTCGTTTTCAGATCTTTCAAATGTCTAATAACCTCAGCGAGTAATGACGCTTTGTCCATCTATGAGTTCAAAGGTACAAAAACAAAGATTCAGATTTTCAAGCTATGAATGAATAATTTAGCATGTTTATTTGTACTGATACGAGTTTCATAATTCAATGAGCATAACTAGGTTGGACCGTCGGACAGTTAATATGAAGTTCTTCTCATCCCTTCTTTTTGGAAAGAAAACTTTGTGTCCGTGAAAATAAAAAGCAATAAATCAAAAGCAAGACTTCCAAACCCCACTAAATGGCTTTACTCACATATGGATCCCAGAATTTTAAATATGGTTAGTCACTACCTGGTTTACACTCCAATTATTTGAGCATCCAACATATCTTTTAATCACTTCCAGTTTAAGCTTTTGTGCAAATGCATGCATAATAAAGCTATGCTTTCCTTGCAATGGCGGTAAAAGAGGGCAAAGTAAAAAATAAATCATTATGCACCTTTTCAGCTACCATTTTGTTTTGTGACCCAATTCAACCAACCAAACGGCTAGCTAAGTTCAACAATAATAATGCATATTTCACAATGAAGACAAACTATTAATGGAGAGGATTCAATAATAAGTTAGCACCCAGATTTCTCTTAATTTGCTGTGAATGCAAACCACACTATCACGTTCAATTTTAGTGCGCAACAATAATTGAACACCTCAAACTAGGGCCAATCATAAACCTTTAAGTTAATCATCGGACTGTCACAGATAACCTATTTCAACTTAAGCTAAACCAGCATTGACTATTTGTAAATTTGAAATTAGTATATAAACGTTTAAAAAAAATTGATAATCGAGAAAGCATTATATTGAACTAACCTTCCTAGCACCTGGAATCACACTGCGAAGCATATCAAGATGTGCATTGATTCTTGCTCTCCTCCTCCGCTCTGCCTCACTATGGTTCTTCAAAGCTTCAATGCTTCTCTCAGGGGATACACCCTTGCGTTCCAATTTGACTTGGGCCTCCACGAGCTCCCCTCTCTCCCTATCCAAAACCAGAGACGAAGATGAAGCATACCCACTTCCAATTACGGCGGAGTTGACTTGAAAACCATCAGTAATCCTCTCTGGGGCATCTCCATGGATGCCCGAGCCCCAATCAAAAGCTTCCATTCCCAGGGCAAAAGGGACGAGACTTGAGAGGGGTGTGCAGGCAATTTCACAAATAGCGAGTGAGATGAGAGGAGAGACGAGGAAGAAGAGTTTTGGGGACAAGGCCCAGAAGAGAAGACAACTTTGGAAGGTGCAGGTGCAGGTGCAGCTTTGGTGGGTAAGCCAGTTCTGCTGCAATTTCAATAAGGAAAACAAGGCAAACCCTGTTTCTGTTTGTGACGAATTTTAATGATGAAATGGCAAAGCCTTCATCTTTGTCATGTTTCTTGGGTTTGGATACGTATTTGGAATGAAAAAGGTTGCGTGGTGAGGTGGAGTGTCTGTGTCAGACGTTTGATGGTGGGCATGCTGCGGCTGTGAGGCAGAGGGGTGAGGGGTCCAGGGGGAAGAAGAACGCGGCTATTATGGAGTTGGGGACTGCACTACGGACTTATAAAGAGCACAAATTATTGTCTCGTTTCTTTTGGAAATTTTTAAAAAATAAAATAGGTAGAATACAAGTTATATTGTTTTCAAATTGAAAGTGGACTTCAATTTTTTTAAAAATCTAACCCCCATATTTTCTTTTTTAGAAATAGTATTACTCTTTGAATGGATCTTAGAATCTTTAATATAAAATCAAAAATCAATTTTTTTATACAAAAATATATAAAATTGTTCTAAAAGTCAAATTTTATTTATAAATATTTTTTATTATTTAATTCATTTTCACAAGCTAATGAGTAATGATACTAACATATATAGTACTCGTTTAGATGTATATTTTTTATAAAAAAGAGATTTTTTTAGAAAAAAGATACTTTTTTTAGTTTTTAGTATGTTTAAATGAGTTTTTAAAAAAAATTTGAAACAAAAAAAACACATTTTTTTTACAACATAAAAAGCTGTTCAAACTTAAAAAAAATCTTCTCTAATATTATATCTAAACATAAAATAATTTATACTTTTTAAAAAGATTTTTTAAAAAAACTCATAAAAAAATCTTTTATAAAAGCTGATCCAAACGAACTCATAACTTTTTACAAAAAAATTAACATATTTTAAGGAGAAAACCAACTTACACAAACTTACCAAAAGTAAATTTGTAGATTTTGCAACGCAAGACACATCATGTTTCTGATAATGATGCACTTAAGGTTGGAAGATCTAAGATTGCAAATTTATGTAGAGAGCCGATTAGATAGAGGCATGGTCAAACTTTTATTCCGTGTAACTTGAACAAATTTTACAGTGCCAGTAAAACCTTTGTGATTAGTTGACTCTCTATATTTTAGATGATGTTGTAGAATTGGAATAATACATAGAATAAAAAAAATGTTGTATCCATTTCGTAAATATTATTAATCGAGTAATTTCTATAAGATTTATCTAACATTTTCATTAATCTCGTTATAAAATCTTAGGATTTAAATTTAAGATTTTCAAGATAAAAATACTCTTAAAAATTTCAACTTGAAAATTTTGGATTAGAATTGTTGAAGTGTCCTCCCATGGTATTTATGTTAATGCTAATCATTGTATTTATTTTATTAATACTAAATGTTATGAAAATTTCAATATGAAAATTTCAATGTCATCCTTGTAAGATACCATCTCAAATAAACAAATATACAGAGCAAGGCTCAAAATGTTCACAGCGTTTAGCAGCATGTCCGGCAATGGGATATTTCTGTCCAACTTAGTGGTCAAAAAGTGAAGATTAATTTATGTTTCAATACTTTAGCCTCCATTGTAAATTAAACTCAATTGTCAAGATATCCAAACGAAACTCTAATCCAGTTCACATTCATCCAGCAAAGCCAGAAAAAAGTGCCAATAGTCTTCAAATACAAATTTCCTCTCCAATGCAGAGTGTTGAAGATTCACTGTTGGATAAGTTTGTCGGAATCAATATAACCCAAATCAGCCTTTTTGGAACTGAACAATATTTGTCCACTCACACACCCAGAGGACACAGAAAAAAGGAAGCCCTCTCTCTCTCTCTCCCACACACATAAACAAAAGAGTGCATACTGAATAATGACAAATATATATTTTAGCTCATTTTGAAGGGAATCTTATGCATTAGTCATGGGTTCAAAGTCTTCTGAGTTTGAGGCATATAATATATAATTCATACTCTGCCATCAAACCAATGGCCATTGCAATATAGAACTGCATTAGCAGTAAATTGGGATTTGTTGTGATCTCTGTATTGGTTTTCTTATTGCCGCAAATTGCGTTTGCGTCTCTTCCGCGTCTGCAACGCACTCGAAGCTTGAATTTTCTTTTGGAGTCATGCATAGTGATTAGTGGGAGAATGTGTTGGTGCATTTTTTTAATGAGCAATTGCAAGCTTTTAAGTTAGGCAAAAGCCAATTTCGGAGGGCACCCTTTAGGCTAAAGAGCCAGCTAATCACTTTTTTTTTAAATAAGCTAATTAGCCCTTTACCAATCACTTTACTTTGACATTACAATCCTAATCCATTATCCATGTCATTGATGGCGACACAAAACACAGCTTTATTTGAACAAATCCACTTGGATTCACACACTTTATCGTAATGGCCATGAAGGTTTCCTTTCTCACATTTTTTTTAATCCTTTCTGTGGTGGTCCTCGCAAACATGAATTCCAAGGTTGGTTCCTTGTCCAAGTTTCGTACCGAGCTAGGCTTGAATTCACAAGCACAACTCTATTTCTTCTTATAAAATTAAATTTTGATTCGTTAATAACGTGAAGAATTTATCATTATCTTACTGATTATTTAAAAATTAGACGTTGAAGTCAAGTGCTTGCAAGCCGAACAAATTTTAACCAGATAGGTGAAGGCTTTGCAAGGTTGCAAACAAGCTAGGTGAGCTTTCTTCAACACTTAGGCAAGTAATACCTGGTTAGTTTTATTTTTTAATAAAGAGAGAGATGTTAAGGTTTAACTTTAAGTGTGGATGATCTGTTTGAGACATTTTGCAGTAAGTTGTACTGAGTCTCAAACAAATAGCCTTTTTAACTAGTGATCTTTAGTGCTATTCTAGTTCTAATGGGATATATATAGAAAGTTAAAAACAGAGAGTAAAGCGCAAAGGATGATGCTTGAAAGATCAAAATTACAGGGTTAACAAAATATATATAATACTCTCAAATTACCAACTATATTATGTTAGATTTTAGTTTAAAATTAATTAATATTAAATGAAACTATATAATAAATATATAAATCATATCTTAAAAATTGAAGTAAATAATATGAAACTTTAACGATATATGTTTGCTTTTAAGAAAGCAAGTGCCAGCAACAATAGCCACGTGAAGAATAAATGTTTATAGAGAGAGAATTAGAGAGAAAGAGAAAAGGGTATAGAAACATCTGGAAGAAGAAAACTCGATCGCTAATATCCACTCCAGATCATTGTCTGAGAAGACAAAAACCTGATTTCCAACCAAGCCACCATTCCCCCACCCCACATCAGCTGTAAGTCTGCAACTGTTATAGTGGAAGTGAATAATTATGTGTATGTTGGTTTTTATATATGGTTTCCCTAAACATAAAGGGACTGTTTTGGATCTCTTACTTAATCATGAATAATTATCTGTGTTAAATATATAAAATTATTTATATATTTTTATTTAATAATTTAAATTTTTAAAATAATTAATTTATGACATAATATTAAAATTTTTATGACTAAGTGGTTAAAAATTCTTTAAGAATAAGCCTAGAGAAATGAGACCTAATTTAGAAATACGGTACATGCCCAAGTATCATCAAGCAACTCATACACTATACTAGAGCCGATGAACACAATCTATAATGATAATTTTTTGGTTCATTAGCAGCAGCTACGCAATGAAGTAATTTATCTCGCTTTCATAAATCTGGATCGATATGCTTTTATGAAATTTGAAGAAAAAAAAATATAAAATAAAATACTCAATATACTTAACTATTATTTAACAATAATTAAAGATGAAATTGCCACACAGGCGTTCATCCTCATAGACGATAGCTCTTGTTTAAATTGGGCTCTGGCAAGTTTTCTCCCAAAGCTCTTTCCCCTTCCTCTTCCCATCTTCCTCAATAGTATTTGTGATAGTTAGAAAAAAAATCCAACTAAAGGCAAAATCAAGAGATAACTGATCTTATTTTTCTTCAGTTCACATGACATTTTTCTCTTCGTTACCCTCAATTTTATTTTAATAAAAAGATTATCCTCATTAAGATGGATGAACTTGAAGTTACTTTATTTCTCGTCATTACTTTATCATTTTATAGAAACAAGTTGAATAAAAATGGAAATGAAAAGACTGAAATTTTTTTTGCCAGTGTGTGTATGTTTTTTTTCTTGTTAAATGATATTGTGTGTCAATTATGTCAGGATTTTTTTTTTTCTGTCAACAATTATGTCGGAATTGACTCTTGGAGTTCACTTTAAATAATATAATAATGAGTATTAATTATTAATGAAAAATTAAAAAAAATAAATTTTAATAATTTTATAATTTATTATGCATGTACATATATTTTATCATGATTTCAACCATTAATTTTTTTATTAACGGTTAATACTTTTCATTTTATCTTTTAAAGTGAACTCTTCAATTTAAAAGAGTTAAATCCAATAATGACATGATATTTAGGGGGTGTTTGGTTTATTTTCTATTTTTATTTTTAGTTAATATGTTTTCAGTTTTAATTACAAAATGTTACTTTATTTTTAATTTATTTCTTATTTTTAAAATTTTGTGAAGAAAATAGTAAAAATAAGGATTTTTTGTTTTCACTTATTTTCACAATTTCTTTCATAAAATTTTAAAATTAAAAAATAAATTAAAAATAAGATAACATTTTTGTAATTAAAATTAAAAATATATTACCTGAAAATAAAAACAAAAAACAAACCAAACATTCCTTTAGTTTTCATATTTGTGTTTTTTTTGTTTTCAAATTTTTTTGCTGCAAACGATATTCGGCCTTTGGCAGTGAAAAGTGGGTACAAAATATTGGTGTGTATGGGCCGCTGGTGATTTTATAGGAAAAAAAGAAGTAAAATTGTGTGGACCCAAAAAACGAATCAGACACAAAATCCATGGACCCAAATATTGCCCCATCTAAGCTAGGATCTATCCATTGGGCTTATTCTGTTCTATTCGTCTTACCTGTGGACTTCACTTTCCACACATAGAGGCCCAAAAAGAAAAGCATAGGATCAGGGTTAAAGCAACATGCTGATTAGATAAGCAGGATTTGTTGACCAAAAAAAAGAAAAAAAGCAGGATTTGGGTTCAGGCACGTGACCTCTTAATTAGTTGATATGTCTTGAAAAATTTTCAATCGGGATCTATTCCTGCTGATGAAATAAATACCACCTTCTTCCCCAAACCCGCGACCTAAAAAAAACAGGATTTGTATTTTGTAACAATAGCGAGATTGCAAAGAAGTAGACAAATGAAAACAAAATCCCAGCGAGACAAAGTCTAAAAGAAATAAAGTAAGATCCGCTATACTTAATAATTAATAAATTTAACAATATAACAATAATAAAGTTAAACGATTGCTTTACTACTTATGTCTTTTTCTTAGGGATAAGTTATTGAATATTTATTGTGATAAACTAACAATTTATTAAGAATTAGTATTTTTTATGAAAAAATTAATATATCACTCATGTAATGTATCAAAAAATTTAAAAAATAATATCTTTACATAGAGGTCTAAGAAAAAAAAATTAAGAGAAAAAAATAAAAAAAATAAATAAAAAATAGGAGAAAGGAATAAAGGAAAAATTTTGAAAGACCAATACAAGATTTCACTTATGGACTTTTTTCTTTTAAAAATTTAAAACTACAACCTATCAAAATTTTAAAATAATAAATATATTATAATATTTAAAATTTACATCAGTATTATTTATTACATAATTATTATTTACTATAATCAAATATTAATTTTTTTTACATGATAAAGTCAAACTTTATATAACAAACTTAAACTATAATTTTCTTTTTAAATATTATAATAAATATTCTTATATTAAAAAAAAACATTTATGTTGGTGTCCAATGATAATTTTAAAATTTAAATTATTTACAAATAATCACTATAATATTTTAAAAAAAATGAGTTTTGTTATACATATTAAGAAATAAAAAATAAAAAATATTAAATAAAAAATAAAAATATTTGATATTTATTATTTTGAAATTTAAAATTTTATTTGATATTTTATTTTTAAATAATTAAAATAATTTAATAAAAAATAAATATTATTTTTATTTCATAAAGACACATAAAGGCACGTGCTAAATAAAAATTCAAAAAGTATGTTGAGAGAATAAGACAACTCCACATAATCCAATAAAAGATTCCACGTGGTCTGCTCTCACATGCCCTTGCACGCGCGCTCACATACACGTACGAGGAGTGTTGACAACTCGAAACCGAGAGGCCGTTCCACCAGCGTGGAGCGCATTACACTATAAAACACTTCGAGCCACTACGCATGCGCCTCCCGACCTCTCTCCGCCTACCCAACACAGCTGCTGCTGCTTCTTCCTCCGAGAATGGCGGCTGCTGCCTCATGCTCTCCTGCAATCTCCGCCCCGTCCAAAACCCTAGTCAAGCCGCTCGCCAAAAACTTGGCCGCTACCAATCTCGCATTGCAATCTTCGTCTTCCAAGCTTCAACTTCAAATCTCTTAGGGTTAGCCGATGCATTCCCGGCAACGGCTCCGGCTCCGGCTCCACTCTCGGGGCTCGCATGGTATCGGCGCCGGCGTGATAAAGCCTCCTGCTCCGCTTGATTTCGATACTTCTGTCTTCAAGAAAGGAGAAGATTAGCCTCGCTGGACACGATGAGGTATTCTTTTTGGATTCTTCTAAATTTTCTCATTTCTTTTTGTGTGGCTAACTTTATGCATTTGCTATGTGCATGTGAACTACTCTATCAAATTCTCGCCGTGGAAATTAACCTTTTTTTTCTAAATGATTATTTGAATTAATTGCAGTACATCGTCAAAGGAGGGAGGGATTTGTTCCATTTATTGCCAGATGCTTTCAAGGGGATTAAGCAAATTGGTGTTATCGGATGGGGATCACAGGTGATTATTCTCTCTCATATGCTGCTATTGAATGTACGCGTTGTTGACTTTAAATGATTTTCCTTTTCTTCTTTAGAAAGTCTCTAAACTTAAAGGAAAAGTATCGTATCGTATCGTGTGTATAAAATTTAAGATCAAAATGTTATAATCACATATCATGAAAGTGAATATGACCCGCATATATCGGGGTTCTACTTGACTAGTCTAAGGGTGTGCTTGTTTGAGAAGGCAGAAAATTTGAAATGAAAATTATTTCTTACTTGCCTGGTTTAGAAAAAAAAAAAATGTGGGACAGTTAAGAGTAAAGTATAACTCATTTGCACTCCACCCGCCAAATCTTGGCTCAGTTGGCTGTAATTGCCCACCCTTTACCATGCAACTCTGAGTGAAAACAAAACCTTTCCATATCACACCATTTTCACTCTTCTCCCAAGTTTCACCTTCTCCTGCTCATAAGAACACACCCTAAGAGAAATGACGCCCATACCGACAAAATATAAAAGAAAATTAATAGAAATGAAGGTATACAATTTCTACATCATCTTTGTGGGTTCAAAATAAAATAATTTATTTTCTCAAAGGGTTTTCAAAATTTTTTGGGGAACTTCCACCACTGCACATTGTTATCCCCTTACTCTAAAAGGAAAACAGTTGAAACTTAACGATGAAACTAACTGTTTATTCTATCCAAGAGTCATGTGTGCAGACATGTGATTCCAGATCTGTAGATTATGGTTAAGGCCATACCTACTGAGTTATTAAAAACTTTATTTGACTGCTGAGCTTCCTTTGATCAGAATGCATGGATTCTCCTTGTTGCATGGGGTTGACTGACACTATGTTGTACTATTGGTTGATTGATGAATAGTGAAAAACTGTGTGCACTTGTTTTTTTTTTGTAAGGAAAGTTAGTGCAGTAAGAGTATCAGAGTGGACTGTTGCATGCTATGTCCTGTATTTAAACATTTGTTGGCTCCATTTTTGTACATGAGTTTAATATAAGCTTGACGGCAATATGTCCCATCCTTTTGTGACTGATTACTGAAAATGTATTTTTCATGTTCATGTTTTTTCTGTTCTGATGACACGGTCCCTAATTTTGGTATGATTGCTAACTTCGCACTACATTTACCAGGGACCTGCTCAGGCGCAGAATCTACGGGATTCACTTGCTGAAGCAAAGTCTGATATTGTAGTCAAGGTGATTCTTGATTTTATTTGTTTGTTTGTTCATTATCTTTTCCAGTATCAATATATAAGGCTGTATTCATTCAGCATCTTTCTAAATCCTAGTTTTTTAAACATGTTCGTTATTTTACATACACAGATTGGACTCAGGAAAGGTTCCCGTTCCTTTTCTGAAGCTCGAGCAGCTGGTTTTACTGAGGAGAATGGGACTCTAGGTGACATATGGGAAACTATCTCGGGCAGTGATCTTGTGTTGCTCTTAATTTCTGATGCTGCACAGGTTAATTAATTCAAGTCAATGCTCCAGAAATTGTCAAACTTTTTGTTATTTCTTATGTTGCTCTGTATTTATATTCTGTTTCATCTCCCAGTTCTTTTATGTTGCTAGAATTGTTGATTTTTATGATGGTATCCCATGCTTTCCAGTCGCATTCTCATATCTTCCATATCCTGAGCTGGGTGCTGTCTGTTTTTACACACTTTGTAAATCATGTAAATAAATTAATGATAGGGAATAGGAAAAATGTATTTTTCTTGAGTTTTTTCTTGTTTATTCTTCAAAAAATAATCCACTTAAACCAGTTCAAGCTACATGATGTTTGCAATAAGAACTTCTCGCTGTCATAATAACAATTCTTTGTAGGTTCACTTTTAAGAAGTTTGGTCTCCATGCATATTTTCTAATTGCCAATATATCGATATGGATGAGATCAATCACAAGTATTCCTTTTAAAAGTTTATTATCAGATATATTTGTTGGAAAGCTGTTGGGTTAACTTTCGCAACATTAACAATCAGAAGTCAGATGTGTTTCTTATGCGATTGAAGGCATTTAATGCTATTATCAACTTAGCCACAACTGTGCTACCAATGTTATTGCCAACCCACCAGTCCACCACCATTTCCACACCTCATTGGTATTACCAGTACTGCTGCCACTTCCCCCACCACCATCAGCATTCAGCTTCTTACCACCAGTCTCCATCACCATCCCATAATTATTTTTGGCCATTTTCTTTTTTTTTTTTTATGTTATTTGAAGTTCACTTTAATTTTATAAGTTACCATCCTTAATTAACAAACCTGAAAAATTGATTGAAAATAAATTACATTAACATTTTCACAAAGAACCATTTTTTCTGTTATACTTATAGCAAATGCAACCTTAGAGGTGTCTCAATAAGTTTTCTTTTATGTCTTTTAATGCAAGATCATGATTGTTTTTTCTGCAGTTTAACTGGATACCAATGATAAATTTCAGTTTCGTAGGATTTTGTAAAAAGCTTTCGCTGTGTCAGGTTGAACGTGTTGTTTTTGTGGTTGTGGTACATTTTTTAAATAATGTTCAAACGTATTCCTGTCTAGGACATCATATAATTTGAACCTCTTTTGTTTGCCAATAGAAGTAGACAAATTATATCATGTTGCCGGTGATTTTGCAGTTCTCTGATATTCTGTGTCTCACTTCTCTCCACAATCAATAACTTTTTAATAATTTTCTTTCTCATGCAGGCAGATAATTATGAAAAAGTATTCTCCCACATGAAGCCAAACAGCATACTTGGGCTGTCCCATGGGTTTCTTCTTGGGCATTTACAGTCAATGGGACTTGATTTTCCAAAGAACATTAGTGTAATTGCTGTATGCCCAAAGGGGATGGGTCCATCCGTGAGGAGGCTCTATGTCCCAAGGCAAAGAGATAAATGGTGCTGGAATTAATTCAAGTTTTGCAGTCCACCAGGTGATCTCTCTTTCTCTCTCCCTCTCCCTCTTTCCCTCCCTTGTGGGTCACTTGCCCCTAATTATTTAGTTTGATCAATTTATTTTGCTTGGGACAACTATCTTCGCATGTAGGATGTGGATGGCAGGGCTACTGATATTGCTTTGGGATGGTCTGTTGCCCTTGGTTCTCCATTCACATTTGCCACTACATTAGAGCAAGAATACAAGAGCGATATCTTCGGGGAAAGAGGTAAGAACTTTCTGTAATGCTTTGTTGTTGTCCTTGAAGGCTTACTGCTTAACTAATTAACTAACTTTATTTTATGGATTATAGGCATTTTACTCGGTGCTGTTCATGGAATTGTGGAATCCTTGTTTAGGAGATACACTGACAATGGAATGGGCGAAGATCTGGCTTATAAGAACACTGTTGAGAGCATAACGGGAATTATATCTAGAAACCATCTCAACTAAGGTTGTATTCTTATGCTCATCGTTCAACATTAAATTCTTGTCTGGTTGATTTTTTTTTTTTCCTGAGCTTGTGCTGGTGAGCGGTGTTTGTGAATTCTGACATAGCCTTTTGCAATTTTTTGTTTGGATAGGGCATGCTGGCTGTATACAATGCTTTATCTGAAGATGGGAAAAGGGAATTTGAGAGGGCATATAGTGCTTCATATTATCCCTGCATGGACATTTTGTATGAGTGCTATGAGGATGTAGCCAGTGGTAGTGAGATTCGCAGTGTTGTTCTGGCCGGGCGTCGCTTTTATGTAAGGGCATAATCATTTCCCATATAGAGTAATGGGTCTTTGTGCAACATACTTTAAATTATACTTATGTTTTACAGGAGAAAGAGGGTCTACCTGCTTTTCCCATGGGTAAAATTGATCAGACCCGCATGTGGAAGGTTGGTGAGCGTGTCCGATCTACCAGACCAGCAGGTGATCTAGGCCCATTATATCCATTTACTGCTGGTGTCTTTGTGGCATTGATGATGGCCCAGGTATTGTTAGAAGTTTTTCTTGCAAGTCTGTTGGGAATTGGGATGCACATATTTTCCCTGCCTGTAACTGTATGCAGTCCTTATTTTGCTTTCAAATTTGGGACTGACTAGTCAACTACTAGTGAAAAAGGATGGGATTTTTTTGGGGAGCTCTCTTAAGAATTTTGATCTCCATATTCATTTTTCTTCTTGTTTATCTTTGCTGGGGTATAAGTAGAACCTAAAAATGACCTTTTTTGTTTTAATTTATGATTACAAAATTTCCAGATTGAGGTCCTGAGGAAGAAAGGGCATTCCTACTCCGAAATCATTAATGAGAGTGTCATTGAGTCTGTTGATTCTTTGAATCCTTTCATGCATGCTCGTGGGGTTTCCTTCATGGTTGATAACTGTTCAACCACAGCAAGGTTGGGTTCAAGGAAATGGGCTCCGCGATTTGATTATATCCTAACCCAGCAGGCCTTGGTAGCAGTGGACAATGGTACCCCTATCAACCAGGACCTGATCAGCAACTTCCTGTCAGACCCAGTGCATGGAGCCATTGAAGTTTGTGCTGAACTGAGACCGACAGTGGACATTTCCGTGCCACCAGATGCAGACTTTGTTCGTCCCGAGTTGCGCCAGTCCGGCAATTAGAACTCGAAGCAAATAGTTGTTTTCAGAATGCTTAGAACGGCAGCTGTCCTGTTAGTGTGGATTTTGTTTACATGGTTGAGTGCTAGTATGGAATTTGTATTATCACTCTGTGTGGTACTTGTGTTTTACGAATGAGGAATGTGGCTTAATGACCTATTAGAAATATTAAGTTAAAAAACAATGTACAGAAATATTAGCGATGCCTTTGTTTTAGGGCAGAGGAGACGGATTAAGGATTTGACGTTCATAATTCTTGAAGTTCACTGCTAACTTTTCATCAGGTGTTTCAACACAGTCACTTGCTATTAACCCATCCTGCAAAATAAAATATGGGCCATTTGAATTATCACTTGTTATAAATTCAATCTAGACGTCAACAGCCGAAGAAAAATTGCAGTCAATTGTTTGGAAGTATCTTCTACTAACAAGGTGTTTATGAAATATGACATCAACGTCTTCTGCATTTGCAGGGATCCAGAAACTTTTCTTAATGTCAGATTCGAGCTATTGAGTTTGGTAGTCGCTCAAAAGAAACTGGAAATGTCTAAATGTCAAAACAAGATCACTTTTTGTTATTATTATTATATTGATTATTGATAAGTACAGCAATCAATGTAGAGAATATGCACAAACGGAGGATTGCGAATATTTGTGAATTTGAAAACTATGCAAGTAACAATACCCCTTTAGAGTATTAGTATAGGAAGACACCCATGAAAGTAAGAGACCATGTACTATCATACCAAAAAAAAGGGAGACTATGTACAATCAAAGCATTACGCTATATAAGTAAAAATATGATACATAGCATTACCAAAAAATATATATATATATATATATATATATATATATATATATATATATATATATATGTATATATCATTATTAATAATATAGACCGTCAAATCAAATTTATAATATGTTAAACTTTAGATAAAATCTAAATTTTTGAGTATAGTAATACGAAGAATACTTGAGAATTTATCCATGAAAGTGGAGGATAATTAATCCAATATGTTGCAAATACGCTGCAAACATTAATCCAATGGGATGGGATTATCATAATCATAATCCATAATCGATTTTAGCAGTGTTGGGTTTCCTACTAAAATTGTTAAGTAAGAGTAAGAATGTAAACTAGGTTGAATTTATGCTGCCTATAAAATATGCCAGGAAGCTTCTTGGTATAACAATTGAACTAGCCGTCATCTGAACGGATTATATTATATGTTTAAAACTTGTTCCGATGTTCTTAATTATTTACGAGTTGGACTTAAGCCTGTGGCAAAAGAATTGCTTTTCACTTAAATGGTCATTCAACCCCCCAAAAAAAAATTATGGGTTAAATTTTTAGTTAAATAATAGGAAGTAACTTGTCTCTTTTCATAAATTTCGTCCTACAACTTTCAAGAAGAGATTTGCACTTCTGGATTGGGATATTGAATTTGTGTTTTAACTTCAAGTACCCAACAAATTAAAAAAATGTGGTTTAATTCAAAAAAAAAAAAGTTTAAAGCTTTCAATAATTTGAGAACTTATTTTAACAAGTTTTTCTACATTACTGACGGGTTGCAATGACCTCATTGCTGAAATAATAATTTTTTTGAGTTGTCCAATTTAGTGAATCCACTTTCAAATGGTTACTCACACTGTTCATTTGCGCATTTCTACTTGGTAATGTTTTCTTCTACCAATATATTATTGTAGCTGAAAAGAATCAAACTAGTAGTGTCTTTTCCCTCCTTCAGCTTTCCATGAAGTCTTTTAATTTAACGTCTAGAATAAAACTATACTGAGTTCACTCACTCAACAGAGAAACTGGAAATACCAATATTTCATTACTCATAACCATGACTAATATTCCTTCTGCATTAATGCAATTAACTAGTGAACCACATCATGTAGGAATTGCACAGCATTGTAATTGATAACTATACCTATATAGAAGTACATAATTTATAGGGATTAATACCTGAGGTTAAACTTATGCAGTGGGGTAAGAAGCTTGCATTGCTATGCCACAGTGGCCTTCTTTAGCAGCTACATCCCTTTGCATTCTAATGTATCCTTTTTCACCCCTTGTGTCATAATCAACGAGCTAGATCAATTTTCCGGTACTCAGCTTGGTGATTAATTCCTCCCATTGCTACCACGGCAGAAAATGCCCAGCAACATCCTGAAAGATAAATACAGAATTAGATAACAAGTCAAGTCAGTCTTTTTTCCCACTACTTTGTGCATTGGTTTTTTGGCCACCTTTTGTCTCTCACTCTATTAAACCAAAAACTTGTATCAATTGAGTAATAATGAATCTAGACATGACAGTACAGTAGAATTAGACGTTAAGTTGAAGCATTCATCAACTTATATATTTTCTGGTTTGAACAATTTATAGTTTATAAACTCGTGTGTCACACTCTATTTTAATGTATTATATATAGTATATATAGGAATTAATTTATATCAAAAAGAATAAAAATTCATTTTTAAGAGTTTTTTTTCAGGAAGAAAATGTCCAATACCAAAATAACAATAAAGACTAGAAATTTCAAGTTTTCTTTTATATATTGTATTAGGATTTTTTTTTTTTTGGTCTTTGTTCGGATATCCTCACACTCTTTGGCTCTGATACTAATTCCCTTTAGATACTAAAGTTGTTCCTCCTAGTAGTATGTTTCCATGGAAGGGTTTGAATTTCTTATATTGTAAAGGCTCTCTCAACTACTTAATTCATACTTGCTTAACACTTGAAGTGTAACTTGGTAATATATTCTCTCCATCAATTTTTATCTGTCATTTAAGATTTTTGTACAAAGATTAAGAAAGTTATTAAATAGTCATAATTATAAAAAAAATATGATTCAAAATGACTAAATTATTATTTATCTTACTTCATTAATATTTTTTTAATCTTACTTATTCTAATAATTCTCTCTCTATTAAAAGATAAAGATAAAGTTAAAAAAAATTAATTAATACTTCATTAATATTTTTAAATAACAAATATTATTAGATAAAAAAATTTTTCTTACACAACAGATAAAAGTAGATGGAGAAAATATTAAAAAGAATTACTCATTTGTGCAAATTTCAACGCAAAAACCAAACGATCTCAGATTGAATTCATAAATCCTGCAATGTTCGATCTGGTTGTCAAAAGAAATGGCAACGAAAATGAGAAGTAGCTAGCAATTAGTTGGATTGCACAACTTATTACTTTAAGCTTATTTATTTATTTGTTTTAGATGCAAGATACTGACATGCATGCACGACCGTGGCATTCAAAAACAAAAAGCTCGAAAATGGAGGAGACAAACTTGTTTGAGATTTGCAAGTTGACGCATAAAACTAATAATAAAGAATTAGTAAAACCAGCTTTTAGTCAAGTATAAAACCTTTGAATCAGCAATCGCGATGATTAAAGGCTCGCTTTTGCTTGTGTTCCCTCGATTAACCAAACAAATTACTGCCTCAAAGTTAGATTCTTACACTATTATTATTTAATTTATTAATTATTGTAATTATAGCACCTACATTTTAGGTGGTTCCTTCAACACTTTTATATATATATATATATATATATAGTCTTTGATTCAGTAATCTCTTTTTCGGGTGGGTGTCAAAACAAGCTTTTTCATACTGAGTCTAATGAATTTATAGGAATTTAACTTTCGACAACCATTATTAATTAATACAACCAAAACGAGTGTCCCTCATTTATATTTTTATTTTTTTGCTACACTCGTTCATACGATTATTCATTGTGATATAGTCTTACATGTAGAAAGATTTTAACGCGATATGTTATCTATTTAAAGTAATTTGAATGATATGCTATAAGGTTAACACTGATATAATTAGTAAATTAATAAAAAAAACTTTTAAAAAATAAGATTTAAAATAAACACAATTAAAATAAAGATCAAAAACTTAATTTTTTATAAATTAAAAATCCACTTTTCTAAAATTTTTCAAACACCTAATATCTTAGTAGAAATTTTTTCAATATTCTTCTTTTTTATGAATGTACCGGTACCTTTTTATAATTAATAATCAATGTTTAACTATATATCTCACTTAATTAAAATATAAATATTGTATTTATATTTTAATAGTTATATTTCAATTAAGTTATCGTGGTGTGGTGCAGTGTAGTGTGGAGAGTATATGATGGGCAGTAGGAGCCAGTATGGGTGTTGGAGAAGACAATGCATACCCATCCATCCCTCTGATCTGCTCAAGAACACAGCACCAAGTCGCCAATCCCATCCATTCGCATTACACTTTATCTCTCTCTCTCTCTCTTTTTAAAAAAAAGGATAAATAAATTTATTAGATAAATAAATTGCTTTACATTAAAAAGTAGGCATATAATTAGTGAATAGTTATTAATAAAAAATCATTAATCAAAATTAAATTCAAAATTTTTATGTCGACAACTCAAGCATGCTCCAAAGGTCAAAGGAGTGCAAAATCCAAAATTGTTGAGTGGGGTCAATAACCGTAAGTTATGCTTATTTAGAAGGCCTCGGAGGAGATTGAAAGAGAAAGAAGAAAAAATATGTCTTATTTTAAACTTTAAAGTTTAGTATATATTTGGTTTTAATTAATTTTTTTTTAAAAAAAATATTTTTTTAAAAGTTGTCTCAATAAAATTTTAATTATAAATTATTTTAAATATAAAAATAAATTAATTTAAATATATACTGAAAATATGTTTAAAACTATTTTTTTTCTTGTTTTCTCTATTATCTTTAATTCAAACATAACCCTAGGTTGTGAAACTGGAATTTGATGGATGGATGAACTGGCACGGCACTCTCTCTAGTCTCTGCACATGTCCACTTGCTAGTGTCTCCACACACCATTCTTCAGTTCTTCTTCCTCTTTTTTCTTTGCTCTTTACTCCCTTCACTTTCTTCCCTTTCACGTTTAATTTGTGCCCCTCCACCCCCAACCAAACATTTTTCATTTCCTACTCTTTTTTTTTTTGACACATTTGCTATGTTTTACAATTACCAAAGAAGCACATTTTTAATTCATTCAATATCATACCTTACGACGTATGCCTCTGCTCTAAATTAAGGATTAACTTCACAATTTTAGAAGTTCACAAATCATGTCACCTTTTTCCGCGAAATAATAGTTTAAAAGAATAAATTATTGTTTTGAATAATCATTATACGTAAACTTTATTATGTGAATCTCGCATGTTAACTTTCAAAATATTTAAACAAGAATAAATTTGTAACCGAAAAATTGAAGTGTTTTGTGTATTTAAAAAATATATTAAACACAATGTGCATGATAACAACTTTTAACTCAATACTGGGTTCTATAAATTATTCAGCACATAACAAATATTCATAGTATAAGGTTGATTTTAATTTGCATTAGACCTACGTAATCATAATTTGTTTACTTCATTCATTTATATTAAAGTTTCTGTATATTATATTTTTAAATAAATAAACAAATTTACTACTTATCACATAATTATAATTTTTAAATATTATAAAATTTGAATTTCTGTACAGAAGTGTTTATACTCAAGATAAATAAATTTTATTCATCTGGACAAAACACTCGTAAACCAAAAAAGAAAAGGACATGACCTAAGTACATACCTAACTAGTAAGAAATATACCTAACGTCCTATTTCTTTTGGTATACACTTTGAAGCCAAACTCTCCAACTACTTAAACAGAAGACTAACAAACTTGCTATATCTATCTACAAAGAAAAGACTCGTATCTACCAAAGAAGTGAAATCTAAATAAAAAAAATGGAGAACAACGAAATAGGGGGAAGAATTTAACCAATTCACAAAATTTTTCTAATCATACTAAGCAAAGTAAAAATATCATCACACTCTCATTTCTTTTTCTTTTTTTTTTAAATTGTTGATATTGCTTTAATCTTTTTAATGCCTCAAACTCTCCGCTTGTACTTTGTTTCAAATAATCATTTTTCATTCATCTAATTTACACATTTGCATATAATGTAAAAGAATTAAATCATCACAGTTAAAAAATCTTGTTCCTACGAAAATTAATTAGATGCAAAGGTGTAATTAATTAGTTGTGTTATTATGTAGAGCTTATTCTTGAAAAATTTCCCGTCCCATGATTTAAAAAATAAATTTCTACGATCTCAATAGTCAAATAGAAAATGGTTACGTGACCCGAAATTAAATATAAAATTTGTATATATTAATCTAAATAATGTTTGTAACTATAAAAAAAATGACAATTAATTCATTTTGTTATCGAATTTTCTTTCTCTCCCATATCTTCCATTACATTAAGCTTCTAACAACATTCAAATTTATTCCCTATTTTGCCTTTTATTGATTTTCTTAACTTTGGTGTATAACTCCAAACTTTGCTAGCATAATGTATTACTTTAAACTTTGTCATGTCTGAATCAAAGGAACGAAAGTTGACTGAATTGTCACAATCCTTGTTCTGAAATATACTAACAGCTCCCAAATCAACAAAACTCCTTACTTCTCACATAGGCAAAAGAGTGATCCCACAGCCACTTTAAAGCACAATCAGAACATAACGAGATATTCTCATTTCTTTGGTACTGCTCAAGGCTCATCCACCATTTCTGTCATATATAGAGAGCAAAGTGAGAGACAACAGTGACTAGTGTTTTGAATGTACTTTCAAATGGTATAAAATTTTTGTAACAAAAAACATGCTTCAGAATGTGATCTATTGCACTTATTCATTATTAACAATTGCTATTCAATTTGCCATGTTAAAAGTGTATGGTAATTTCCCTCTCTTAATTTCTCTTTAATCATGGTTATACTTATATATTATTATAGCCACTTCTTGGCACGTTTTAAATCTACTGTCATGAATAGTTGTTGTCTTCTTGATTGAAGACGTGGTTACTATTCCTTATTTTTTTGCAGAAAAGTTCGATAGTTATGATTATGAAATGACTTTCTGTCATTTTCTTTTCTTCTTTTACTTTATTATATTAGACAGGGAGAAGAAAGACATTATATTTCACTTGAGATTTAAAGGGAATCAAATCCAAATCCATCATGTAAGACAGCCTTTTCTTTCGCATGGATGAGCGATTTATTGATTTTTTAAAAATAATTATTAATTTATATTTATATTCTGAAAATGTAAACAATTTTTATTTACTTTAATTTTTTAAAAAAATGTGAATTTATGCTGAAAGTGTAAAGTGTGTAACTGTATTAAAAAAAATACTTCAAGTAAATAAAAAATTAAACTTTCAATTAATTTAGTCTTTTAAAAATTATATCAATATTAATTTAATTTTTAAATCATAAAAAGGTGATATTATTTTAATTTTTTTAAAAAATTAACATTAATATAATATCCTAATTACAGAAAAATAAAAATATTATCAATTTAATCTCTTAATTAATCAATTATACAAAATTAATATTAATTTAATTTTTTAATCATAAAAATTATATCAATTTATTTTTTATTCATACATAGAAGAACGATTTTGATATCACTTTTATAATTTAAAGACTAAATTGATATCGATATTTTTAAAAATAATTAAAATAATATCTATATAATTTTTAAATAACTAAATTAAAAATTAACACTAAATAAAAATATACACGCTTTAAAAATTTGTATCTGTACAGTAACTTATTTCAACGAGTAAATAATCTTATCCTTGAAAAATAAATCATTCCAGATAAAAATTGCAGCACGACAATTTGACACTATCAAAGATGAAATTAAAGAAATACATATACTAGAATTCACAAAAGATAGAAAGAAATGAAAAACCACATAATAGAAAAAGCAGTCATCAAATTGGGGAAAAAAAAAAGAAAATAATGAAAACTAAGTGAAAAGTTTTCGAACTTTTCCGTTTAATGGAAAATTGGTGCCAAGTTATTTGTTGAACACAAAGTATGAAGTGATAGATGAACTGATATTGGGAACATTAATTCGGTGGCTCAATTGTGTTCTTTCTTCTTTATACCGTGCATGACTTATACGGCTGATAAAGTATGTCATGAAATATAGGTAGGATTCAATTTAATTTTGAACAGATTTGTAGGGATGAGAATTTTTTTAAAAATGATCTAATAATATATAATTAAATTATCACATAAAAAATATAAAAATATTTTTGACACCTAAGACAGATTTATATATATAATAAGATGAGAAATATAAAAGAAACCCGGTGCACGCGTGCATGTCTCATCTATTGTTCAAACTAAATTATTAAAGGATTTGTTTTTGATTTATTGTAAGGTATAAATTTTTTTATATTATTATTTAATTATATATTTAAAAGGGTTTAATTTTTTAAATAAATCATAATCAAACTTTTTAAATAATTTAACAAGATTTGATTAAATGATAATATAAAATTTTTTTATACTGATAATAAATTAAAATTAAAATTATTATTAAATGTCTCACAGTTCTTTACATTTACATTTAAGGCTTAAACTAGCTATCATTTGTTACAATGCATGGGAGTATACATATTTTAGATTATTTAGAATAATTTTAATTTTTTTAAAAAATATTTAAATTATGTTAATATTAATACACCTATCATAAAAAATTAAAGAAATGAGACATGAGAATAGTAGTTTTCATGTATTTTATCTAATAATTTTTATTAGACTCAAGTGTAATGCACATGGTTATATATTTTTTAGATTATTTAGAATTATTTTAATATTTTACTAAAAAAATTTAAAAGAGTGAAATATGAGAAGAATTGAGTTTAAGAAACTAAAATATAATTATTAGCAATTTTATTTTGATTGGGTTAATATTTAATGTACACAATCTAATACTACTTATTAAACTAATTTCATATGGATTGAGTTAGTACTCAATATACCTTTATCTAATAACATTTATTTTACTCAAGTTAATTTTATTATATATAAATTTTCTTTTACTTCAATTTTCATGCTTGATTTACTAACCAAAATAAGAACAATATTCAATTATTATCACAATTTAACATACCCTTTTTTAACCATACTATTTAAACCAAATTATAAAAAAATTTAATTTTAATTTATTGTTTGTATAAATTATTTTTTATGTTATCGTATAATTATATATTAATACATTACTAAAAAAAATTTAATTATGATAATAATTATTTTAAAATTTAAACTTTTTTAATTATGTAACAAAATTATATAAATTAACATTTGAGTGGTACTGTCGTTTCTCTTAATTCGCATTTTAGTTTTTTTGCTTATATAATTATTTTATAAATTAATTAATTATAATTTTATTATAATTATAAATTAGTTAGGTAAATAAAAATATTTTTGAGAAAAAGTAAAAGATAACTCTTTATATTTTAAAGTAATTATAACTATAGAATATAATTATAAAAAAATATTTATATTTACAATTTTATACTGTTTTATTCAAATTTAATTAGTTCTTAATGGTTTTTAAAAACTTAAAAATTTAATACCAAAGAGGAGAATCCCTCTTAAAATAGTAATATAGATGCCTTGCGCGTTATTTTATTTATATTTTAAGACTTAAATTTTCTTTGATGCCTTAAACTTAGAAAACAGAAGAAAAAATTGAAATTGTATTATGACCATAATTCAACGTACCCTTATTTAATCCTAGTGTAAATGCAGCGTATAGTTTGAGTCAACGGTAGGCAAGACAAGACTATTTAGAAAGATTGATCAAAAAATTAAAAAAAATTAAAAAAATAATTAAAGGATAAGGGTAATCTGAATTATTTATTAGTATTTAAGAGCACATGGATACTTTTTTTTTTCTCATATATGGTAAGTCATGATTTGGTGAAGTTGATGGTCGTATATGCATTGAGGGAAGGGGTATTTTGATAAATACAGAATCCGTAAGTGCAATGATCTAAGAATGGAAGGTTTTGAATGAAAAGAAGGTAATTAAGGTAAGTACACGTAAGCACATCATTAAGAGCCTAATTAATAAAAGAGGCAAGTTCCTGTATCAGCTTCAAAATTCAAGGGGCCAGCTCAAAATAATGTAAATTTGCATTCAAAGGGTGTTCAAAAAAAAAAGGTGGTGTACCATTTTCAATTATGAGTTTTGTTCTTGAATTTTGGGTAGGTATCAACTTAACTAGGTAACCATGATTAATTACCATGCTATTTTATTAGCATTCATTACTATACAATGCATATATTAAATTTCCATATAACAAATGCTATCACTAACCATTTCAAATAACTGCATGCTTGAATTAGTTTATCTTATTTTTAAAATAAATTATAATCAAAATTTTATTAAAAGAGTTTTAAAAAAGTAATTTTTTAAAAAAAATTAAGCTTTATCAAACATGCACATATGTTTGAGAATGCTTATTTTTTGTGAAAACAACTTTTTTTTTATGATAACAATTATTTTTCTATTTTTAATTCATGTTTGGTACTAATTATATGAAATAAATTGTAATTTTTTATTATTTTAAATACATTAAAAATAACTTTTTTTAAGCTTGTTTTTGAGTATTTTAGATTATAATCCATTTGATTATTTTGATAGTTAGTCTAAATTTACTATATTCACCCACCTATAAAATATTATATTAATCCAAACAAATCATTTTGTACCTTGTTAGTAATTTACTATATAAAATTAATTTTTTATACAATACAAACAAAATATAATATTTTAAAATTAATTTTTATTTAACATATCTACTAAACATAAAATTAATTTTATCATAATCCATTTTAAAAAAATTGATTGTACATATAATTAATTATTGAAATAATATTTTTTTATAACTAATTTAAATATACACTAAATATATTGCTTATTATAACTTTGATCATATAACGATAATTTCTTTAAAGTTTGATTAAATTATAAATGTAGTATAAAATTTCCCATCTTTTAAAATTTTGAAGACTATTCTTTGATTAAAATTTTAGATAATTTTATTTGAAGAGTCATTATATTACATGTAAATTTGTGAAAAAAAATTGATATGATGCAACACAAATTTAGAAAAAATTCAATAATACAAAAATAATTTAAATTTTTTATATAATTATAAATCAATAATTATACTTTTTGGTAGTGATTACTACTTAGTGAAAATTTAAAAAAAATAAGTGTAGCAAATATAAAAGTGTTAAGATAGATGAATCAACATGTAAAAACAATATCAAGAGCGGATTTATCTAGTAGAAAGAAAGACATCAATTTTTTTTAAGAAAATCGTTAAGAAAGAATTTACTTCAAATAATTGTATTAAAAAATAAATTTCAATAGAATTCAATAACATTATTTATTCATGTAACTAATATTATTTAATAAATAAATCTCGGTTGTTATTGCTCTTTGACATTTTTAGCGCCATTAATTTAAAATTGGAAGTTGATCGATTAATCAACAATTCATAAAAAGTCATAACAATACTATAAAACGAAAGTAAATTCGATGAAGAGTGCTTTTTTTTTTCCTTACCTTCAATTCTTAATATATTTCTTCAAATACAGCTTACCGTATTTAGCCATAAAAAAAATACCATTAACTATTAGTTTATTTTTTGAAAAAATAAATAACTATTATTTGTTAATAAAATTTCAACAAACTTCTAGGAAAATGGGAAGGGTGAGGAAGCAGGTTAAAAATTAAAATATTGAATAAATAGAGAAATTACCATAGTCAATTAGTCATCACTGGTCATCATCATCATATTTAGAAGGAGAGAGAGAAAATCATAAAGAAAAAAACTTTATTGTTCATTCTCTTCTCTTTCGGTCTTTCTCATCTCTCTCTCTCTCTCTCTCTCTAGTTTCAACCATTTTACAGTTTCCATCGTCACATTCTTTGCTTCCTCACAGGATCCCTCAAAGGCTCATACCTATCCCTCTCTTACAACCTCTGACTCAGCCCTCTAAAGTCTTCCTCACAGACACAGCTCCTCTGTTTCTGCATCACCTTGCGCGCTGTTCTTCTGCTCTTTTGAACTTTTATCCAACTCACACTGCCTCACATAGATTGGCATTTGCGTCATATAATAGTAACTTGACACCCTCGTATCTCGGCGTGTTGTTTTTTTCTTTCCAATCTCCTACATAAAAACAACAACAACAGCAACAACAGACACACAATAATAGGACACAGAGAATGTCGCTGGCTGGCAAGTCTGTGCAAGAACTCGCCTTCGATTCTCTTCCCACCCGATTCCGCGATTCGCTGAGTTGCGACCGCAACAAGCCCGATTTCAAAGAACTCGATCTGGGTTCCCCCGTTTCGCCGTTGAAAATCCGCGGCGCTGTTAATGCTGGTGGTGGTGGCAGCGCTGCCAACACTTCGAGCGGCAGCTCCAGCTCCTCTGGCTCTGCCTCCGGCAGAAGCGCTGCTGCCAACTTGCCCACAAGGCCCGAGGGTGAGCCCAAGAACCACTCTGGGGAGCTCACTGGGTATTTCGATACGAGCTCGAATGCCCCGGAGAGCCTCCGATCCGCCGCGGCAATGCGCAATACCAAGCCGGGTCATCGGAGATCGATTTCCGCCGGAGCCCCGTTAATCTACTCTGGAGGGAGTTTTGGCTGCCCGGGGAGTAATGGCTGCGCAAATGGTGCATCTTCGGGGCCGAATTTGCTACCGAGTGGGAATATTTGCCCGACGGGGAAGATCCTCAAATCCGGTTTGGCGTCTCGGGGGTCCAATAGAACCGATGTTTTGGGTTCGGGGACGGTGAACTATGGCCATGGGAGCATAATGCGTGGTGGCGCGAAATTCGGCAATGGTGGGCACGGCGTCGATGACAATTTGGGTGGGAATTCTCAGGTTGGAGGAGTATCGGGAATGGTTAAGCGGGCAATGGCTGGTTCTGATCCTGAGGAGTTGAAAAAGGCTGGAAATGAGTTATATAAAGGTGGCAACTTTGCAGAGGCATTGGCATTGTATGATCGTGCTATTACCATATCGCCGAATAATGCGGCGTACCGGAGTAATCGAGCGGCGGCGTTGACGGCGTTGCGGAGGTTGGCTGAGGCGGCGAGGGAGTGTGAAGAGGCTGTGAAGTTGAACGCTGCTTATGCCAGGGCGCACCAGAGGCTGGCTTCTCTTTATCTGCGGTAAATGCTCTGTTACCCTCTTTCTTTTGATTAATCTCATTGATGGGTAAGTCTTGGTTTGATTGCTTTTAGCTTTCACCTGGTTTTGAATCGTGTGGATTTGATGTTGTTTGCTGTGAAATTTGAGTATTACCTTTAAATTGCTTTTCTATTTGTTTGGTATTGGTTTATACTGCTTGTTTGCCTTTGCTTATGCATTGATATTGTGATTCGAATTTCTCATTTTGCTGTGACTTGTTCCTTTGTAAGTTGTAATTTGAATTTCTCATCTTGATTGGCCTGGTGCCTGTTGACATTAGAATTCAGAGGCATCAAATTTCTGTTGGCTTGTTCAACCCAATTGATTTGGAATTTCTGTAGCTTTGGGCAGGTTGAAAATGCCCAGCGCCACCTCTTTCTCTCTGGGCTACAGGTGGATCAATCTGAACAGCAGAAGCTGAGGTTACTGGAGAAGCATCTAAACCAAAGTGCAGATGCACGAAAGATTGGAGATTGGAAGAGTGCACTTAGGGAATCAGACACAGCCATTGCAGTTGGAGCAGATTTCTCACCTCAGGTAGGCTCTTGACTAATGAGCCTAAAATTCGGAGTTCCTAATGATGTATATAATTTATATGCTAACACGTGAAAGTGAGACTGCTATTTACAGCTTGTTGCTTGTAAAGCGGAAGCTTATTTAAAACTCCATCAACTTGAGGATGCTGAATCCTGTCTCTCAAACATTCCCAAGTTGGAAGGTTGTCCTTCAACCTGCTCTCAAACCAAATTCTTTGGTATGGTTGGTGAAGCATATGTGCCTTTTGTCTCTGCACAGGTTGAGATGGCCTTGGGAAGGTAAACACCGCAGACTCCATATGCAAAACTATATAAAAGTTCAGAGTGAGTGAGAAACAAATGATGGGTTGTTGCAGGTTTGAGGATGCAGTTGCAGCAGCAGAAAAGGCCAGCCTGTTAGATTACAGTAATACTGAAGTTGCTAGGATTGTAAATGCTGTGAAAATGGTGGCAAGAGCTCGATCCAGGGGCAATGATCTTTTTAGCTCTGGCAAATTTTCTGAAGCCTGTTCTGCTTATGGAGAGGGCCTCAAATATGACAATTCCAACTATGTTCTATATTGCAATAGAGCTATTTGTTGGTCTAAACTTGGACTATGGGAACAATCTGTTCAAGACTGCAACCAAGCTCTGAACATTCAGCCAAACTACACCAAGGCCCTTTTCCGCAGGGCTGTGTCAAATGCAAAGGTGAACCCAATTGCAATGTGCATATGTGGGTGTGTTCATTGTTGTTTTGTTCTCCGAAGTTGTTTTATTATCGTTATTCAAGATGTACAATCTTGTTACAGCTTGAAAGATGGGCTGAAGTTGTGAAAGATTATGAGGCTTTAAAACGCGAACTTCCTGAAGACAACGAAGTTGCTGAATCTCTCCGTCAGGCTCAACTAGCTGTGAAAAAACTCTCGTGGAGCAGCCTATGGTACTACGTTTGGAGTTGAAGTTGAAGAAATCTCTGCATTAGATAAATTTAAGGCTGCGATTGCTTCTGCTGGTAATTTTACTGCCCTTATTTTGATCTCAACTATGTTGGCTCAACATATTTCCTGCTTCATTTATTTTGTTTGAATGAAAATCTGAATTTTCAGGTGTTTCAGTGGTTCATTTCAAAGAGGCATCAAATGAACTATGTGAAGAATTATCTCCATTCATAAATATGCTGTGTGTTAGATATCCGTCTGTTAGATTTATCAAGGTACTCAATGCAAGTGGCTTTTATAAACCTTTCTGCATAATTGTCGTATCAATCTAATTTTCTCTAAAATCCAATTGAAGGTGGACGTGGAGGAGTGTCTAGCAATAGCAAAAGCTCAAAGCATAAGAAGTGTTCCAACTTTTAAAATTTATAAAAATGGAGAGAAGGTGAAGGAGATGATCCGCCCAACCCATCAGTTCTTAGAGGACTCGGTGAGGAACTGTTGTAATCTCTAGATTTTAGAATTCATACCCATTTGCATTCACATGCAACTGAAACCACATCAGTTGAAGCAGGTGCTCCAAGAATGCACCAATCCTCTTAGTTCAGAATTCAAGTTAGGAATTTCAGTTTTCCCTGTGATACACACACATGGGTACCAATTTTTCACAGTGAATTTAGGCAGATAAACCTCAGAGAGATAGATGTTAGTAAACATTTTGAAATCATATATGTATATCTTTTTCCCAGCATCTAATTTGCTTCCTATTTCCTTTCTTCCATGTATCAAATCCAAAGGTTATCCTTTTCCCTCTGTATCTGTATTTTGTTGAATGAGGCTTAACAAAAATGCTAAAAGTAAACATTCAATTTATTCTCCAAAACAGATAAATCAGACAGATTTGGTCCCTGGATGTGGTGACTGATTCAGTTCTTCAATTTTTTAAATGCATCACCTTTTAGTCCTTAAGACTTGACAAAAACTGTTGACATTATACGTTAGTTGCTTTGTTGGTCTTGTTAATTACTTTGTTGACATGGTCACATGGTAGTGCATGACTTGACACTCATGAACTAAAAATTCTTTTTTTTTTGCCTCTCGCTCTCACCTTGTTTCTCCTTTATTCTCATTTTAAAAAAAAATATCCTATTTAAATTTATCAGTCAATACTCAATGCTCTGCCTCGCAATAGCATGTCAACGGAGAAACTAACAAGGCGTTATGTATACTATTTTATTGAAGTGGCTTTAAAACATTGAATGACCGTATCAGTCACTGCAATATATATAAGAAACATATGCACTTCACGTAATGTTTACTAAAAATGCTGTTATGGCCCAAAACCAACACGAAAGGGAGAAAAGGCCGTAAGCTATAACTTAATGTCGACTTTAATTGTAACACCCATTCACATATTATCATATTACACACTGTTGTAACTTGTTTTAGGCCTCATGCTTCTAGTTCAAAAACAATAAGAATAATTCTTTGGTGTCACAAGTGACACTTATGCTATATCGATAAAATCAGGACCGTCTTATTAAATTAAACAAAATTATAAAAGAATTTAAGTGTATAGGGTTCTGAATTTGTCATAGGTTGTGGCATGTGTACCACTTGTGGCACTAAAGAATCATCCGAATAATAAACCATTTGGACCATGTTATTCTTTTCTAAACTCCCACTGAAGTGGATCTGCCAAGATCCATGATCATTTTATGACATCTTGGTTATCCATTAACATTTAAATTCTTAAAAAGAACCAGAAAAAAAATCAAAATTTCCCTTACAAAAGTATATTATATGGGACAAAGGGCAGCAATGTTATGTTAATTATGATTTGGATAGATGGCTATATAGAGGTTGTAAAAAACAACAGGCCAAGAAAAAAAAAAAACTTGCCATATAATTAGATCTTTGAATATTTATTACTTATACAACAATCATTTAGCATAGACTTCTTGAAAAGAAAGATCAACAAAAGCGGTAGATATTGTAACCTTGGTATATAGCTGAATTAAAACCCATTACATGAAGTAGAGTAGAGAAATTAAGCTATTAGTTTTTATTTTTATGCCTAGCATGTAGCTTCTTCTGACATTCATATATATATATATATATATTGAAGTTACTGGCCAGCAGCAAAGGCCTCAACTGGGAAAGTCTTGGTGATACCAGCAAGACTCTTGAAGTGAATCTTCCCAGTTGGTGGGTCATCAACACTGATCTCACTCACAGGAGGCCACAGCATGAGCTCTTTGGCCTTCACACCCTTGAGCTTCTTGATCTTTTTCTTTGAAACGAACCCTGTAATCTGTGTGTCATAGCTCACGAGCTTGCGCACCATCTTGAACTCATGCTCCACCTTCTTCTTCTGCGCGATCCACATGTACCCTGTGGCTTTCACGTACCCAACTTCGATCACATCGGCCAGAGGGAGAAGCCCCGCCGGAAGTTCAAACTCTTGCAGCAGAGACACCGCCATTTTCAGGCCTTCCTCATGCCCTCTCTTTACAATGCCTCCTTCCTTTTCTGCCATTGTTGTTGAAACCTTAGTTTGGGATGTTAGTTGATTGTTAGAGAGCTTTTCTGTGTGTGTATATATAGGACCATGGGTTCTACTTAAGGAGCCGTAGATAATGAGGGACAAGACAACGTTTGTGCTTTGAGGAGGTCGAAGTAAATTTCTTTGTATGTACCGTCCAATGTTTTCTTCTGTTATGCTTCTCCACCTCCTTCTCAACAAGCATTTGTCACAGAAGGTTTCCGAAACATTGTTATAGCCAAATTGAAGTTACACAAAATTTGTAGGACGCGGGTGTGACTTTGTAGAAATAGTGACCAAGCCAGAGAGAAGTGCAAAACGACATAAAACCCATCTGAGCAACCAATGGAAACCGAAGATAACTGCTGGCTGGGTGTGGGTTGTATCAAAAAGGATGTTTTTGTTTGTTTATGGAACTGAAAGTGGAAGAGTCTTCATTGGTTTACGTCCAAGGAGAATTTTGTCAATAAATCAGTTTTGATTGAAATTGAGTACTTCAAAGACCAAATAACAAAAAGTAAAAGGAGAAATTGAGCGCTGGTTTCCGTTACTATAGTTCCATCAATATTCTCTATCACGAATCATTCCATATCCCAATATCATTTGTGCATCAGCATTCACAATTTCAGACCAAACTAAACAAAAACAGAATCGATCAATATACTTTTATTTGCATTCGTTTAAGTAATTTCGTTTCTTTTTTTTTAAACTTTTGCTATTGATTAGGATTACCTACGAATGGAAACTAAACTCACGAATTGCTATTTGCTGCCTCAACCATCGGATCGTAATTCTTTGAATTTCAACTCCATCAAGGATGATCGGACTAGAACCTGGTTCATAAAATCTCTGAAGCAGTACATGAATCACACAGTGGAATGTGGACTTTTCACTTCACTTCCACCCACAAGAGCCACTGTCAGAAATAACCTTCCCATCTGTGATGCCAGCCTCTCGCTAGTCACAGTCCAAGTAGCCGGCCTATACATAAATTAAGCAATAAATATTGTACTTTATCCAAGAAATTATGAAGTTTGATACAGGACTTACTTGGATAATTTTTTTTATATATTTTATTTTAAAAAATTTTTTTTAAAAAAATAATTTTATATTTAAATACAATAATTAAGAAATACTTTTAAATAATAATTTTTTTTAAGTTTATTTAGATAAAAGAAAATAGAAACACTTAATTTATATCAAAATTATTAAAAAAGATATCTAAATGTATGATGAGTTATGATATGTAAAATATGATTAAATGAGTTAGCATAATAAAGACGGTGAAGATTTTTAAATATGTCATGATAATAGCGTCATGAAAAATGAGACATAAGGTAATAACAACATATCTAATTGTGTACTCAAAGGTTTAATAACATGTTACTAGTGTTGTTTTATTTTACTTTCTTTAAGTGATATAATCATTAAAATCAAAATTTAATTTAAGATATTAAGACACAATGACTTAAAGTTACGATATTTAAAATATAATTCATAAAATGACTTAAGGAGATTTATGTAAATAAAGTTTATAAAAAAGAAAAAGAGATGATATAAAATGTAATTTTTAATAAAAATAAAAAATATTTTTGTCATAAAATTATATTAAAAATTATTTTTTTTTTATTTTTTCAAAAATTAGAGATCATTGACTTCTAAAAAAAAATTAATTTTTTTTTAACTTTTACTTTTTTTAAAAGTTATATCTAAACACACTTAAAAATATGTTAAAACACTTTTTTTTTTAAAAAAAGTATATCTATACGGACTGTGAATATATCATAAGAGAACAATGTGATCCCAAGAAAAAAAAAATAAACTTTAGAATATCGTTTTTATATTACTGTTATAACTTAAAACAGTGGCTAATCACTGATTTATTGAATATAACATGTTTACTAGCATTTTAATAAATAAAAAAAATCACTAACTTAAAACAGTGGCTTATACTAGCATCTTGCTATTTGCCAAATACATGGATGACGGAGAACCGCAATCGATTGCTATATTATTAGTTATCAATCATTACAACCCTTTCCTAATAAAACATTTCATGCACATCTTTCTTTATACAATTAATTTCACTATCATGTAAGCTTGCAACAAATTACATAATTATTACCCCATCTTCTCCAACTATAAGGTTGCTTCACTATCTCCTCCATGTGAAGCTTTTCAAGAAAAACTCACGAATGATGGCAAATCCAGTGAAATGCTTGCAATGGGCCTGTATTCTCTGAGCTTCTCCAATTCCGTTGACGTGAGTTCCTGCCCATGCATGCAAATTTTGACTTGAGAAAGGGTACAATATGCTATTAGAATAATTTCATACAAGTTTGAGTTTCTTTAACATAAAAGAGAAGGCTGAGGGGGCAATAGATTTAATTTTGCAAATGATCATAAAACTTCCCAAAGATATGGATAATACTGTTTAATGCATTTTTAGTTTTTTACTCTTCATGAACTCTTGGATAAAAAAATAGCCTCCTAGTTAGATTATTTATCAAAAGATCATCATTACCTTGTTATTCGATGCTCTTATGTAGCCAACAAGGAGGATTTGCATCTGCTGATCAGATTTAAGGTCACAATTTGCATCAATAAGGCAAACATGCTGCAAAATGAGCCCCAGTAATCTCCATTAGTGAATGTTGCATAATGCATTATCAGAGAATCAAGGAAAGGATCAAATCAAGATGCAGAATGATTAGCCCATAAATATGTCTATGATAGCAGAAAAACAGTGTCATACCTCTGACTCTGAGCTTCCTTTCAAGTAACAAAATTCCAGAATAACAATGTTACATAGTAGGGTAAATGTGTACTATGCTCATACTTATACCAATAAGAATTTGGTAGGTACACCATAACCCACGAGTACTAAAGGCACCCACCAGAAATTACTCCCATTGTAGTTAAAAACGAAAAAAAAAATTAAATTGAAGTAGAGTTTTAGAATTGACTACTCACTATTTTTTTGTTGGCAACACAGGGAATGTGGTCCAAATTAATGCTAACCAATATCTTAAAGTTCCTGTCTGTATCAACCTTGGCCCAACCGAAGTAAAGTCCAACAACTTGATCAGGAAGAGAAAATGTAGCATTCTCTGGATTAAGGAATTAAATTTTATCAGATTGGCAAAAACCAAGTTAAAGTAAAATACTAAAATTGAAGGGATCAGTTGTTATGTCAGCTGCTTTGCATATGCAAGATTCATCACATTCTACCCAGTTTGAAGAGTATATTTTTGACAGATAACTTGTCAGTTGTTACTACAATATCATATCAGCATCTATATTAGGAACATGGAAGCTCAAGCTCAAGAGAGTGACTTAAAATTTGTTGTTCCTGTCACCAATTTTATGAAATGAGAAAGTTGGAGTTTCACAAACCTGTGGTTTCATGTAGAGATCCATTAACATACAAACCATTCACATGAATTGGTTCAATAGGCAATGTGTTACCTACCCCTGCCAATAGTAGTTTGAAAGATTGCTTTGATCAGAGAACACAATATTTACAGAAACCAATTAGCATACATATGAAGTGTATTACAGTCATCAAAAGGTGGAAGGCCCCGTAGCTCAGGTTGAAACTCTAAAAGTGAATGAAGCACAACATTTGCTAGCACATGACAATCGGCTTCCCTTTGTGATGGTACAGCCACTACCTTCATTTTTGCAGCATTGGCTGCCTCAACACCAACCCTGTTAGTACATTGGAGAACGTAGTATGATTTTTTCAAGGAAGAAAATTGAGTGGCTGCGCAAAAGGTTCATAAAAACTTGGCAGCAGATGCTGCAATATATCTTAATGGTGCATCAAAGCGGTAAAAGTGATATGCTCAATATTCAGAGATGAAAGTCTAGCAGTAGCAATTAAATCTGCTTGACGTGCACGGGCATATCACGGACCACCTATATTCTCAAAACTATCTGAGAGCATTATTTTGAGCATACGTATATTACTTGGCAAAACTGAATTTTGACCTATAGCAGCAAATACTGCAGAAAGAGGTTCATCTAATTGCCAAGTGTCACACACACTCTTATCAGTTCCCACCTTTTGCACTCAACGGCCATCCACACATATCTGTGTAGGCTTTTCCAGAATTGGATATTGCCAAAGGTGGGGTGCGTGAAATACTGCCATTTTAGGCTTCATCACTGGTGGTACAGTGGCCTTTTCATTAGGGAACATTCTCTGGTTTGAATTCTCTTGCCAGCGTTAGATGGTACACTCCAATCTGACCCCAGAAATTCTAGACCATACTTGGTCTAGATTAGGATTATCTGTCAGTTTGTCATGCAATCAAAATTTTGTAAAGCCATTAAGGACTCCAACACAATTTATTGTAAGCTCAATAAAAAACGCAATAGCAAATGAATCATTCAGAGTCTTGCAGAAACTCTGGGAGACTTACAAGGAATCCTCAATCACCAGGCAGTTAACTGCATCTACACCCATTTTTTTTGCAGCTTCTTCAAATCTGCAACAAAAAGACTTTTACTATTACAATCAAATTGGAAGAGTATAATTGCCTCAAAAGTGGGAATTTTTACTAAACCAAAGATGGTGAAACTGAGGAAATGGTGGGTTGTCTGGAGGAAAAGTTATATATGTCATTGCACAGCATTGAGACAATTATTACTCAATTATTAACTTTTTGTCATGAGAGCCGCTGCTAAAAATTGGGATGGGGGAGACTTGTGTCTCAGTTGTTCATTGCCATTCAGGGTGAAAGATCCACTTCTATTAAAGGTTTCTTATGTTCCCGAATAGACAGTTGAGAGGTCAAAGTGGAAAAGTCCAATTATAAGCTGTAATCAAAGACATTGTTATAATAGAAGAGAACCTTACAAATATGGGGAAGGCTTCCCAGATTTAACCTGGTCACTTCCTAGAATTACAGAAAAGCTTTCTTTCCAACCTACAAATATCAAATCTAATGAGCATCAAATATAGAAGTTTAAGCAGGAAACTATATGTCAATAAGGCAAAGCAAAATGGCATTTATGAGCCAAAAGAAAGCATAAAGAAAGTGGAGAATTCCATAGGATGGATCCTTCAGCCAGGAATTACTTTATACTAATTGGCCTTGCTGACAAGTTAAACAACTTTAAATTTGTCCTATAAGTAAATTGGTTAAAGTTTGGATATCCATTTCAATCTAAAAGGCAAAGCCAAGGAGTAAAATATAATTAATCAATCGGAAAGCATGTTTGCTTGATTCTATATAATTGGCAAACGTTCCTCCAAGTTTTATCATCAATGTCGGTAATGGTTGATCAATACTAAGACAGATTGGGCTAATCAATTAACTCATTAAAAAATCTTAAGGAAAAAAAAAAGGAATTAAAGCTATGTAGTTATCTTTGGCAGAAGTTACTTAAAAAAGTGACCTGTGTTTATCAATAGTTTAACTTTTCAGTGCTCAATTCAGAAGAAATAGCTAGAATGGCAAGCTGATTTGTAATTCTCTTGAAAGTCATAAAAATAGAAAGGCAATGATCAACAAATACTAGCTAGTCAACAGAAAACAACCTTTATGCTGAGAAATTTTTGCATCTATGTATTCTCGCAAGGAGTTTGAAGCAAGAGCCACTGGCACTCCAGTTTTCTGGAGATGTTTGATAAGGCGATTAGCACCAGGCAATGCTTTGGCTCATGCCCACCTAAACCAATTTATGATTTGAAAATAAGAACCAGTGGATGTATATGTGAGCAATTCAAATATGAGAGATCTTCTTACCAATATGACTTCAGTTATTGTAAACTGTAAAACCATTTTAGAATGTGCATTTGCTTTTAAAACATTCAGTATATGGAATGTCTTAAGGAATTCTACACTCACATGTTAAGTGTACTCTGAAACATCTTTTGTATAGTAATCTATGTCCTGGGCTGAAATCTTAAAAACAATCATATTTCTATTTAGCAAATAAAATAAATAACTTTTCTTACTAATTACTATTAACAAATTATTTAACAATTTAGCTATGCATTGTTTCATGTATGAAGATGTCCTTATAACAACATGAATCTCTTACTGAAGTCAGCAATTTTGAACCATTAAACCTTCCATTCCATATTAGATATCAGTCTGACTTAATAGCTTTATGTTGTAAGCGTAGAGGAAGAAACCCCGGGCGGAGAAGAGCGTTACCTCTCCCTGTAGAAAGGCGTGATTTCTTTGATAAATTGCTCAGGTGTCAATGGGAGTTCATAGTCCTTAACGATTACAGCTGCTGACTCCTTCTGTGTCATCCCCAACCTCTTATTCTCCTCCTTCTCCCTGTCCAGTTCTTTCCCATACTTTGCCAAAAACTCATTCAATACGCCCCTTGTCGCCCTTTCTGTACACCAATCATCAACACACATGCAGCGTTTAGAGAGAACCCAAATAATAATAATAATAATAATAAAACTCTTAAGTCATCGAACAAAAATTCACCAACAATATGGCTGAAGAGAAGCAGAGAACAAAACAGGGGTAGGGGAGAATACCAGTATCCAGAAGTGTCCCATCCAAGTCAAAAATGACAGCCAAAATTTTGGCTTCTTTATCGCAAGCTTTGAACACACAGCAGCTCATGGCAGCAACAAAGTTAGTCTATAATTGATGGTAACATTGTGAGGTGGGTGAGTGGCAGTCCTATAAATTCTACATAAAGCACAAGAGCTGTGTCTTTATGGGTATCCAACTTAGAAAGGAAAGGCATTCCATTCCATTCCACGAGTAATTCACAAATTGTATGATTCTGGGTCCTTGTGATAGCGTAAAGGAAACTAACTTCCACACAATGAAAGAGTAAATAACGCACTCTTGACGCTAATTTAGTCTGTGTTTCAGAGAGCATTCAAATTGCACGAGCATTCAAAACCACAGTTTGATTCGTGATATAACAGCCCATTTCTCCATGAGTCTCGCGCATAAATAAATTCTCATTGGTGGAATGGTGGTCGGTAAGGTCACTACTTACCAGCATAATCCTGTGGATATTCCACTCGCTCCCCAAAATGGGAATGTGAAGCATCCTTCAGAGAATTACATGCCACAGAGGAGTGTTTATCTCTGACACGACAAGTGACAACATTTGATTTGAGTTTTTGCAAGGCTGAAACTGATCTCATGCAATAGCTGCACGTGCCTTCATGCTAGCCTATAGTTTTGTTTCCTCACTTCACTAGCGAGATAGAAGGGAACAACAACAACTTGGGACTGGGGAATCGAGTTGGCACTACCTTGCCCACTTGATAGGGTCAATACTCAATACTATGACTGCTTGTGACCGATTCTTCCAATCTTCCCAGAATTCAGAAGCTATGATAATAATATAACGTCTCAAAAGCCTAACCTGTTTTATTGACATTTGAGAAATACCTTTGTTCCTAGAAAACTATCCAGTTCAAAAAATTATTGTCATATTATCTTAATTATTTTTTTGTCCCATAACATTATATTACTGCAAAAGCAAACGACTAATTCCTCCAGAATTGCCCTTCACCAAACACAATGAAAATTATAGAAATATTAATGAAGAGTGAAGGCAAACTAATAAAACAATAATGACTCGTGTCAATTTGAAATTTAAGATCACGTCAAGTAGGGTTATTGTACCAAATAATATCTTTGCATTCTCGTTTCAAAAATAATTGCTCCATGCGTCAGAATTATTGTCAGAAGAATCATCTCTTTCGAAAGGAAGCAAAATATAGAACTGGTGCGCTATGCTGGACTGAAAATTGGCAATGCAATGCAAGACCCTCCTCAGTAAAGGGTGTTTTCCTGATTTCAAAGATAAAGGTATTCCCATGATATCATAAAAGTGCTCAGTGCAGCCAGATCTCTTTCTCCAAGTTTTCCTCACCGGCCCTTTATTTGCTTACTACCACATTTTTTGGCAAAATAATTGGTAAGTATTGGAAATTAAAATACTATGAAGTATTATCGAAGAATCAATCTCCTAAAGGAGTAGCTCTCCATATAGAGTTGTAGCATTTTGCATTGGAACAAGAAATACACCATAAGCAATCCTCCTCACTCAATCCCCCATAGACAGGAGGAGAAGCTTAGTGATGGAATAATAAGCCATTTCCAGACAACACACAAATAAAACATACCATAATATGGCACAAATGGAGTTTCTTTTTCCCCTGTTGGGAAGTGTGGCCAATCAACAAGAAACAAAGAGGAAACAATGGAACCCTATCTCTAGCTAATACACAGATGAGTAATCAGCCCTCATGTTTCATTCCCAAACACATCAAATCCTAAGGAAGGTGCACCAGACACCAGCCTCACTGCAAAAAAAAAAAAAAGTAATATTAAAGCAGTCAAACAGAAATGAAATTGTAGCTACCAAGTATAAAAGAATTACTCACCTCTGCATCCTCAGCTCCACCAAGCTTAGCAGAACCATTCACTTTCTGGGCATCTTCTGTAACAGTAAATGCAGTAAATAGGAGAATCATTTGTTTAGCATCAAATATCCTGGACTTCATATATAGCCTAGCATCGGATAATATTGAACTCAATTTATATCATCAACTTCAAAAGAATATTAGACATCAATCTGATCTTCAATGGAACTAAAATTCCTTTCAGAATGCAGTACCATTTGAAAACTTAAGAGCATGTCTGATTTGTGTATTTTCTGTTTTCATTTTCAATAACTACAGAAAACAGGCTTGAAAACGTGTTTGATTGGGTTTTAATGAAAAATTTCCTAAAATGGGGCTAAATCTGAAAACAACAAATAATTGTTTTAATCGTTTTTCTTATCAAAAGGACAGAAACAGGAAACAGGAACTTGAAAATGCAGAGGCAACTTTGTAATTATAATAGAAACTAAATCGACCAAACATGTTCTCTAAAATTTGAATATGAAAATCATTTTTATGAAATCAAAATAAAAAACAAAAACAGAAAATGTTTCCTCAAACCAAGCACACTCTAAAGGATCGTTTCCCTTTTTTTTTAAGCATTTTCACTGTATTTCTACTAGCACCTGAAACAATAAAATGGGAGTATATGATAATCACCAGAAAAAAAGAAAAGAAGAATATCAAGTTATAATTTGCAGAAAAATCAATCATATTCAGGAGCATGTACAAGCAGGGACCACAATTTTAGAAAGATGGCCTTGTAAAATTCATTGCAAACAATCACAAATGTTCTTTCCAATTATATCCTACTTGAAGCCAAATACTCCAATGCAAATCATAACAGGCTAATAAAGTCCACCTGCCATACTTATCTCCTTCAAGAGATAAGTTAATGTCTTTAATTATATAAGTTGCAAACACAGCAGTTATTATCCTCATTGTACATGACAGGTTGCCCTTGTCACATCCTCCAAAACTATCCTTATCTCTTATCAAACATCATAATAGACCCATAGAAATAAAATCCAAGAATTTCATACAAGCTTATGGACACAACAGATCAACAAATGGAAATAACTGCTGAACCAAGCTCTCTGACCATTAAGCTTATTTTACCAAAAATAATTTTCAAATGCCAGAAAGAAACTGCAAGACAGAAAATCAGAATTAACTTCCCATCACAACTGCCCCAGGCATGTCAAGAATCAGCTATTGGGTGCTTTCCCTCTTCAGAATACAACACTATCTGTACTGCACAACAACTCATCAATCTGTCTATTAATAAAATCACCACCTGTTCGGTGGATATCTACCTTCTTTCACATCTATGGCCGTCAACAACTTAAATAAGAATGAACTTTTGTAGACAAGGTTTGACAGCAATGTTGACTGCATAGACTATGAAAAATGGATGGTCTGATGATGTAACTATAATAATTCAGGAAAATGATAAATGCTGCCAGAGAAACAAGTTACCTAACAATTAACATGAGCCGCAACTAACAAAAATTTTCCTACTGGAGATAAGGTGAAATAATTACAACAAAGAAAACATAACATTTATAGGTGATAGAAGAGGTTCAAAATGAAAACTATTTAAACCTCAAAAGTTCCAATTTTCTGAGAATTTGGAAAAGGACAGTCCATCCAATCGAGAGTGACAAACTAGGTCCAGCATAATGATGAAGTAGTTAATCATATACGTAAGTGGAAACAAAATGACTTCCTTTCTATGCAAGTGAAAATATCTTACTCTATTACACTAAGAAGAATAACATTGACTCATTTACAATTAATGCAAGTTTGCTCCCCTCAATTTCACAAGTACAAAAAGGAATAATCATCAATACCAACTCCCAGAATGAACAGTAACCTACTTTTTTTTTCCCACAAACTGCATGTGTTAAGAGATACATACATGCTAAGCACTTTCAGCCTTTCAGGTAACTCACAGACATCATTAAGCCAACAACAGCAAAAACACCATAGACAATGAATTGAAAAAAAAAAATGCTGAGAAAATAACAAACCAAAGTAAGCTATATGTCTTCTAGTGATAATTACCTCCATCTTCTGGGATGTCAGAAGTCCACAAGGTAAGGTTGTCCCTGAGAAGCTGCATGATCAAGGTGCTATCTTTGTATGACTCCTCATTCAAGGTGTCAAGCTCCGAAATAGCTTCATCGAAAGCCTGCTTTGCAAGATGACAGGCCCTGGAAAAGGAAAATAGAATATCCCACATTGAACACAAAAAACATCAATCTACATAATTAGGATAGAAATCAAACCCACAAACCTCTCTGGTGAGTTCATGATCTCATAATAGAAAACCGAGAAATTCAAAGCCAGACCCAATCGGATGGGATGAGTGGGGGGTAATTCAGCCTCTGCTGCAGTGGTAGCAGACTGCAATAAAACAAAACATACTAGTGTTTGTAGGAGAAATAGGGAGGTATAGGATAAAGCATTCCGAAGAGGAAACTCCTTTGAGCAACAGCTCTTCGAGAAAGTACATTGTTAAATATATGCCAGAAGAAAATAAACACTAAGCATATAATAGAACAGAATAAACTAAATGAAAAAGAAAAACTAATTCAATGCTAGGAGAGGAACAATTACAAGTTCTTTTTACCAAGCAGAACAAACCTTGTCATGTCAAATATATACCAATAATTGGCAGATGTCAATACTCATTACAGAAGAATAATAGTGGAAAAGCAATATACAGAGATCAAAATGCCATGGAAAATGAAACAAAGTTTTCTAGTTTCAGTAACCAATCCTGCTCAAACAACCAAAGAGACTACAGCAAGGAAGGAGGAGAAGAGGAGAGAAAGGGGGCAAACCAATACAGCAGGACTCAAGTACCAATACTTTAATTGCAAATTTAATATGCCTTGACAAGGAAGAATATCTAAAATACCCAACGCTGATGGACTGCATGTTCCAAATACCTTTTATTCTTTTTGCTTAACATCATTAAAGTTAGAGGAGTTCATAATTTATCCCAAGAAATCAATAGAAGACACCTAAAGAACACCAAGCACCAATAATAATAATAATAATAATAATAATAATAAGGATTTTACATAATAAAATTATTATGTTGAAGATGAAGAAACCCGTTCTTTCCATTGGATTCTCCAATTAGTAGAAGTGTAGGACTTACTCAGACATACTATATAGTATTTCTTAAACAAGCAACTAATTGTCAAATGTCAACAGTACACTAGTTTTACAAAATGAAAAAAAATATTAAAAATTAAAAAAAGATGACAAGCAAAAGAAACCTCTTAGATCAATCACTAACAAGCACTGCATATTTTTAATAAACCCAGTAAATAACCATCTATAGGATAGAACCTTGTGCAACTATCATACAAACTGCAATAGCAAGATATAAGAGAATATAAATTCCACCTCATATGCTTTCATAGACTGATCAGCAGCCTCCTTCTTCTCATTGCCTGCCTTAAATTCTGCAAGATAACGATAATAATCTCCTTTCCTGCAATTAGAATATTTGAACACCCTATAACCATCTTGCACAAAACAAAAATAAAACACAAAAAGCTGTAGTGGAGAATGAGACAAGAAAGCCCACATCTTATAATAAAACACAGATGATTCACCAGCTGTAGCTGAAGGTATAAGGTGTTCATCAATCACTCTCATAACATCATTACAGATGCTTGCAAGCTCTGATTCAACTTTTTGCCTATACTCCTTAATCCGTTTTGCATTTACTTCATTTCCTTTTGCTTCTTCCTTTTGTTCTATGGAAGACAGGATCCTCCATGATGCTCTGCGAGCACCGATGACATTCTTATAACCAACAGAAAGCAAATTTCGCTCTTCCACTGTCAGCTCAACATCTAGATTTGCAACCTTCTTCATTGCATCCACCATCTCTGTTACAAATAGATGCAAGAATTAAACATCATGAATCAAGCTTCACATTTTTTTATCAAGTTCGCCAACCCAAAATCTGAAGTGCAAAAACAATAAAACCAAAAGCAAATTCTATTTGATAAGATCACAGGAACAATACTCAAAGTATCATGCCAAAACTTGAACAAGCAATATTATATATTAGTTTAAAGGGTAGGTTCTTGGGAGAGTACTTGTTAGTTGTTACTCCAATGTCATAACAGTATTCTCATTTCTGCTAAACTTAGTTTTTTACTAAGCATCTCCGGGTTTATAGTTGTCCAGTACAACCAAAAACAATTTTTAAAATTTTAAAAAATACAAAGGCCCTATTCAGTAATGGAAAATTGTGCAGATTCAATGAAATTAAAAAACAGTTGAAAAACATGTTAAGTATGAAAATTTTCGTTTCCAATTTTTTCAAATTTTTTTTTTCAATTCTTAAATCTGGAAAACTGTTCTTAAATATTTCCCACTTTTCCTGAACATTTTTGGAAAGCAAGGTGGCATTTGTGTAATTTTCTTTCTCCTTGACAACTCTCACCTCCTCAGTTCACCGATCTTCCTTTCCCACTATGGCTCCATCACGATTCCTTCATTTGTCTCAGACCATAATTGGAGCTCCTTCTCGCTTTCAACCAATGAACCAATGGTGAGCATCCTACGAGGGTTGGGCTATTGTACCCAAGCTCATTGAGGACTGTTTAAGGCTCAGTCATTTGTTGAATACTCATCGCTATGTTTGGTTATTCTGTAAACTCACTTTTCTCTCTTGAAATTGCACTATCTATTCATAAATCTGAGGGGTGGGTCTTCTTGTGCGTGAGTTAACACTCAAGGGTTGGGCTTAAGAGATGAATTATGGGTTTCGAAGCCAGAGGTTAGTTGAAAACCCCACTACTATTGTTGTGCATTGTAAATTTGCAAGTGTTTATATCAAAGTTTGAGAGAAATTTGTCCTGCAGCAGTTATTTGTTGTAGATGTGAAAGAGGGCTAGAGTATTACAGGATTAGCTGGCCTGTCCTGGACATTGTGTTATCTTATTCAGATTTGCTGTTAGAGATTTCCAGATGAAAGGATCTTAGCGCACGACTGCTAGATATAAAATATTGTTGAGACCCTGTTAAGATCTCAGTGTAGGTAGCAGGCCAAACTATGGTGTGAGAAGATTAAAGCAAAGTATAACCGGCCTTGCCCATTTTAATTCACATTAACTGAGGTAGTGAGTTTGTCAATATAGTTTCTGAGCATTAATTGGGTCTTCCATGAACTAAATTTGGAGGTTACAGATCCTATCAAGCAATAGTTTTTTTTCTTCCCTGTTGATCATCAAAATTTATTTTTGGGTTGGAGGACAGGGAGTTGACTGGTGACTGGGCAGTAATTGAACTTTTGACTTATTGAAATGATACTAAATCAGAATCGGAAAACGATTTTTTAACCATTTAACTGAACGCATTTCTCAATTTTCGAATTCTTGGAAAACAATTTTTTAAGCAAACTTACAGTAAACCAAATTTGGGGGAAAATCAAACCTTTACACTGGCACGCATAAACAGCAGACAGAATCGCACTGATCAGAAAAAAAAATCGAAGAAAATCACATAAGTTTAATCAAAACAACTCGAAAGAAGGCATCGCACAAGCAGATATCGACAAAATCAGGCATATCCAAGTGCATGTGTACGCAGTACGAAACACAAGGAAGAAGCCCTAACCGTCGTATCGCTCAGCCTGCTCGGCGAGCTTGGCGACGTAGACGAAGGTATCGCGCTCCTTGGAGGAAGCCATGACCGATCTCCTCGAGATTAGGGTTTTGCGAAATCAATCTCTCTCCCTCACTGCGCTTCTCCTTGCAGGAGTCTTTGTTCTGTAGTGTGTACAAAAGAGTTTGGGGGTGAACTGTCAAATACGTCCCTGCCCTTTGTCCTTTCAATGCTCGACACCGACTGCAAGGATGTGCTTACCTGCGTGTGGGTACACACTAACTCGGTTTAAATAACAAGTGATTGAGCTCCACGTGTCCCAACCAATCTTCCCTAACTCTCTCAACCAATTACAACGCGCCGCGTCCTGCTTAGTGTTCGGATGATTTTGTACTTCAAACTTGGCTGCTGCTGGAACCGGCCGGCCAGCTGGCTGAACCGGAAAACAGTGACTTGGACTCGGTCAAATTTAGTAAATCAGGTAAATTTTTTTCAAAAAATAAATTTAAGGTTAAACTGGATAAAAATTAATATCTGACTATGTTGACCTAGTCTAATTTTTATAAATCTTTTATTAATTAAAATTTTTTATTATAAATATTTAAAATATATATTATTTTTTTATTTTTAATTATTATTTAAAATTTTTATATAAGAATTAAAAATTTATTAAATAATTTAAATTATAAAAAAATATTATTATAATAATTTATTCTTTCTTTTATTTTATTAAATTTATTAACTTTTTTATTAAAAAGTTAAGATAAAATTAAAAAAAATTAATTAGTATTTTTTTAATATTTTTAAATAATACATATTGTTAAAAAATTTATATAACAGATAAAAATAAATAAAAAATATTATTATTAATTAATAAATATTATTTTTTTCACTTTTTTTTGGGTCAAGAACTCTCGATGTCAGTGAAAACGGTGGATTTGCTGTTTCACATGACCAACTACCCCCTTTTTTTTTTGGGTTGTCGCGACCAACTACTCTCCTTCATTGTGAGTTCGTTATCATTTCTCTCTATCGTCAAGTTTTTTTATTTGTTCAGCATCACTTGCTTGAAATTGTGCTGACACTAGTTTCTTAATTCAATAAAAAAATTTATATTTCTTTCGTTTATTTTCATTTATCATTTAAAGAACTTACATCAAAATTAAAAAATTTATTTAATAATTTTAATTATAAAAAAATATAATTTTTAAAATAATTAAATTATTTTTTTTCACTTTATTAATTTTTTTTTTCAATTTCACTTATTTTACTCATTTCTTCTTCATTAAAAAAAATAAAATTTAAAAAAATTAATTAATATTTTATTAATATTATCAAATAACAAATATTGTTAAAAAAAAATTCACAACAAATAAAAGTAGATAAAAGAAATAATATTTATCTTGTAACTTTAAATGTATATTTTATGTTCTAAAATGTAAGTTCCATTGAGCCTTTTCAGTTGATGTCCTTTTGCTTTTGATAAGTACATAATCAGGAATAGTTTAATTTTTAAAAAAAAAATTAAAAATCCTCTAATAAAAATTTTAATTATAAATTATTTTATTACAAAATAAGTTGATATAAATACATAATTATTCAGTTGATGTCATATCCTTATATATATATATATATATATATATATATTCTATGGGATGTACAATAATCTCTATTCTTTTATATTAATTCATAAAGGTCAAGTAAGAATTATAATGTTTATAAAAAAAAAAAGAGAATTATAATGCTTTTTCATATGAAAGATGTGCACTCATTGATGAATGAAAGTTTCAAAAGCTAGCTAGCTTACGGGATCAAAACCAAAGGAAGAAAAGGAATACGACAGATATTATACCATTACAATTTGAAAGAGACAAAATTGGGGTGTAGAATTAGAGGCATAATTGTTGAATCTAGTACTAAGATTTAATTTGAGTATATAAGAATTTTTTTTAGAAAAGAAAGTATTTGAATTATTTATTTTGTAATTAATCATTAATCCTATATATATATATATATATATATAATTATATATATAATTAGCCTAGTAATTTCATGACAAAATTTATATATTTTAAAAGTGATTTAATTTTGAGTGATTGTGTAAATTTTTTTTATATTATTATCTAATTATATATCACAAAATATTTGATTTTTTAGTAAATTAAACTCTTTTAAAAACGTAAAACAATGATCACATTTAAAAAAAAAAGTGTGAAACAGTACAGATCAAAATGTATACCAAAAAAATCAGTCAGGTGAGAAATTCAAATTCTAGATATGAGGCTACTGTTTCTCACGTCCTTTTTCTTCCAACACTGATGTTTGGTGCATTGGCAGTACTGCTTCTTCTTCTTCTTCATAGCTTCACCACCTTTTTCTCCTTCATCCGTTTCAGTCTCCCCGTGGCCACTGCTTGAACCCATCGAAAACGACCTCGAAAAATCCTTCGCTGCCTTATCACTCCCATTTTTGGCCGAAGAAACACTCCCCGGTTTCTCCTTACTCTGTCTCCATAGCTCCTTCATCCCCTCCCTAACCTCACAACTGCGCTCTTCATGCAACCCCTCGCAGAACCCGCAAGTGGGACCCATTTGCTTCGTTCCCCGAATGCTTCTCAGTTGTTCAAAACAGAAAGCCAGTCTCAGCGCAGCGTTCAGCGAATTGGGTTTCTGCAGGAGAACCCAATCATGAAACTCTGCTCTCAATCCGTCTATGAAGACCCCTTTGAGCAGAGTCTCAGGCAACCCATGCTTCCGGCCACCGCTTCAAAATCCACTGCAGCCTCAGAAAGTAGGACCTGACGCTCTCCTTCTCGCCTTGGTTAATCGTCATAATCTGTGACCTCAACTCCTCGACGAGTTCAATTTCGTGATACGCTTGCAAAAACGACAACTTTATCTCATCCCAGGAAAGAGAAGGGAACAGCTCGATGTTGAGGTCGTACCAGTGCGCGGCTTCTTCTTCAAGCGTGACGGGGAAGATCCTCATCAACATGTGAATGGAGGATGCGTTGTTTGCTCTGCAGACTTTGCTGAAACGGCTCAAATGGGTAATTGGGCATTCACCCGGAGTGCCACGAAAGATGGGTAAAGGAGCGATTTTTACATAAGAGTATGAAGCGTTCCGAGTAATGGGTTGTGAAAGATTTGGGAAATTCGAAGCAGACATTGAAGTATTTTTCCCTTCAATATTATTGCTTTCGGGGATATAGGAAGACGGGTCACCGGGTGAATTGGAGACGGATACGGTACCAATGGAGGCAGCGTCATCGTCGTCTTCTTCGTTTTCAGACGGTTCGTATTCATCTCCCTTGGATTCATTATCGTACTGAGATCGAAAACCAGAAGCGTCGGCATAATCTTCGTCGTCGTCTTCTTCTACAGCCTTCTCTCTTGGAATTCTCCGGCGATGATCGCGGCCTCCGCCGCCGGCGGAAGAAGATAAAAGGGAGATTTGGGGTGACGGAGGCGACGAGCGGTGTTTACGAGTCATGTCTGATTTGCTTTGTCGCGTCGTCTACAACGTTGGCCTAGGAACAATGTTGTTTCGAAGGAGAAGTGATAGGTTCGAAAGAAAAAATAACCGCCGATTACCGTTAATTGGGGAAGAGGTGTTTCTGTTTTTTTTTTTCTTTTCTTTTGTGCTTTTTTCTAAATTATATAAAACTGGTTTTCACATGATGGGCTTAATTGGGCTTTCTTCAATCTAAACTGTAAACATGACAAAATAAATAAAGCAAATGCATATTTAAAAAAAAAATAGTGCACATCTTCTGAAATAAATCCTCATATTTTATTGTTAGATCATAATTTTCAGGGTTCAATAACAATAACAAAATCAGTTGACTTTAGGTGATGATCCGCTCCATCATCATTAAAATAAGAAGCAGGTAGAAGCCACATCCATACGCTTTGCCGTTAACAGGTAAAACAAAAAACTCATCATGTATAAAAGAAAATAAAAGAAGCAGAGGTACATTCATGAATAATATAGTACCAAAGATTTAAAAAAGGGTACATACTTGAGTCACCCAAGAGAAAATAAAGAAACAAAATGGACCCACAGAGATATTTTGATGCCTCATTATGCATTATACGAATATATTTTTTTTTTAAAAAAAAGAAAGCATATAGTTTTGATTGGCATCACCATGACATGTATGATCACATAATAGAGCAAGCATGAGGATTGTCGTCACTAAAAGTGGCACCAGTTTGATGGCCAAAGATGGAAGACTGGGAAGGATAGTGATAGTAGCGAGGATCACTGGTATCATAGCCATGCTTGTAGTAGTTATAAGAGGAGGTAGGCTGGGAGGCATAGTAAGAGACAGGGCCATTACAGTGGTGCTGCTGGAGATAGGGGTTCTGATGAAACTCCGTTGTGTAAGGATCCTGCCATAGCTCTGCCCTCCGACCGGTTCTCCGAACCGCTTTCAGAACCTTCTTCTGGTCGGCCCAGCCGTTCACGGTCACCTTCTGCATCCTCATATCTATTTCAATGCCATCCACGCCTTTACAAAACCACAAAAAGAGCAGAATGAAAAATATCAGGTATATGAAGAAAATTACATAGCAATTCAAAGTAGAACAAGAAGGCAAATTTTAAGATCGAAATTAGTGATTATTATACATTATGCTAGGCCAACCAGAAGAAAAAAAAAATTTATATATGGATACGTACCTTTCAGTTTTTGAAGTGCAGTTTTCACCTTGTTTTCACATCCAGGGCAATCCATGTGCACTCGCATCTCAATGATCTGAATGAAATTAAGATGAAGAAGAAAATTAAGATCGATTTGAATATTAATTCCTCATGCATATATACGTGTTAGATCCATTCAAGGAAAATGAAAGAAAGAACTCAAAGTGGTGTTGCTTACCGTCATTTTGCTTTTCGTTGAGATTGAAGGATGAAAAGTAGTATCTCTTTGTGAACTTGCAGAAAAACTAGTTTAAGAGTTTTTGGTTTATAGAATAGAGAATGCAATTTCCAGAACAATAACGTGAGAGATTGAGCTAGTAGGGTTTGCCTCTACCTAAATATATGCATGTATATATATATATATATATATATATATATATATAGGAGAGATTCGATCAATGTCAATGGATGGGGTGCCTCATCTTTGCTCGTCGTGGGAATTAATGGCTCATTTTCTAATAAAATATTGGCATGTTGCACCGACTTTTAATTCATTGTCTTTGGATGGACGGAGATTAATTGGAACTTGAAGCAAAGGGGAACGCTTGCTTTATTAATGGAGTGATGGAGCAGCCACCACATCACATGCCATGTTCCAGACTTGCAGTTATTATTGATCATAATTCAAATCCAATTCAATATATAAACCGAACGGGTTTTGACTTTGTGTTTAGTATAGCTAGCTTTCCTCTTTCTTTTTATTTTTTTCTCCTTTTTCCCCTTGACCCTCAAAATAAATAAAACAATGAAAATAGATAATGTCTAGAGATTGTCTCAGTTATATGCTATTAATACATGCAGAGTCTTTTTTTTTTTTCAGAGAATTTAATATGTAATGATGCGTACTTTTTTTTGAGATAGTTAGTATTATAATAACTTTGAATTTATAAATCCTACAAAGTATTATTAAGTTTTAAATACAAAAATCACGAGTGATTAGTTAGTGTAACATGGATCGTACATGACACATAATTATATATTACATCTTTTAGATAAAAAAAAAAATTATACGTTTAGCATTTTTCAATGAATAAACGAAAACAAATATTTTCTAGTTTAATACAAGAATAAAATGAATTAGCCCAACATCAAATAAAAGAATTTAGTTATGTTATTTATATAAGAATTTATTCATATAGAATTTGATATAAAATAACGTTTCTTTTTTAAAAAATTAAAGTGAAGCGTAACAATTATATAAATAATATGTTTTTAAATACAAAAAATGATGAGTAATTAAATTCTATATAACATATTAATTTCTATTAAATTAAAAAAATTGTATTAAATTCTATATAGCATATTATTTTTATGAAATTATTAAAAAATTTTATATTTTCAAAAAAATTTCAGAAAAGAATTCATTAAGAAGAAAGAAAATTGTGGTATGAATAAAACATTAAGACCTTGTTTAGTATACCGTAGAAGGAATGTATAATATAATATAATTAATATTATATACATTTGAATAAGATATTTGATAACAATTTATTCAGTTAAAATAATTTTATTTTGCTTTAACTGTATGAGACATTATAAAATAAAAATAGTTTAATCATTATTTGTTATACGGTAAAAATTAAATAAAATTATTTTAATTAAATATTATGATATCTAATATTTTATCTAAATATTATATAAAAATAATAATATTAATTATATATATTATATTATTTATCACTTATAAAATGTACCAAATGAAACATAAAACATGAATGGAGCGGGGATGGGAATTGAAAGAAATGCACATGGCAGCGGCAGCCGTGGATCATGTTTAATGCTTTCGGTTCGGCCTCAAGTTTCCTTCAATTCAAGGTTTAACAAAAAATATATGTATATATAAAACTAACATTTAAAAATAAATAAAATAAGATTGAAACTAAAACAATGAGTGTGCCGTTTGATTCAAGAATTTAATCAATAAAGCCTTTTTGATGGGAGAAATCATACACGATTTTGAACCCGAGTCTTCACCATACGGAAGCACCGATGTATCATTTGTACTGTGTGCTATGGGTTTGAGTACTATTTTACCTATAATAAATTTATCAAAAAGAATGAGACAAAAAGAAAAAAAAACATCTAAAAAGAAAGAAAATAATAAGATGACGGAATTCGTTATCTAAACTCGACCACAGTTCACCCTTACTTATTAAATAAAAAGTTTAAAATAATAAAACTAAATAGACTAATATTTTATCAATTTATGATGCAGGTTGATTTCGTCATTAACAAAATATTCAAAATGACAAAATCCCTTACCTTAGCTATGTAGAGAAATTAAAGTTTTCTCTCATTACTACCTTTACAAAGGATGAAAGTCCTATTTTTTTCAGTTTCTTCAATTAGCTCTTGATCTTGATTCTTGTTTCCAACTTTGAAGTGTCTAAAACACTGAAATTTACTTGAAGAATAATTAGATTAATTATATATTTAGATGAATATTTACACTGTCTAAACAATCTAAACAAAATTTTGAAGGCTTAATTATTAAGTTTTTTATTTATTTTGTCTTTTTTTTAAGTATAATTTTAATCACAAAAGTTCGTTTACTTTAAACTTTAAAGTGACTATTTCCTAATCCCAGTTATTTTTTTGAGGTCAAACTCCTTTAGATCAACGTTTTCGAGTTTCTGTCCTATCAGCCTCTGCAACCACATTGACAAAAGTTGATTTCCAAAATCATTACCATTTACCAACAGGATGAGGAATGTGATTAGCTAGGAAAATTGTTTCGCCAGTACAATCAGCCTTTGTTCCAGGAAGATGGAAAGCCAATTGTTTTGACAAAATTGAGATTTTTGGGGCTCTGTCCCTACCACTTAAAAAAAATATTAGGATTTCTTTCTTTAATAATACCTACAGAAAATTGAGATACAATATTAGTAATTTTTTTTAATACAATATTATATAAATTTAAAAAATATAAAATAAGTATATATGTATTACACACCATCACAATCTAAAAAGCACAGGCTAAAAGATATTTTAGACAGCCAGAAAGAAAATATCAAAAGAGAAGATATTTCTTATATCTTATTTTAATTCTATTGTTTGTTTAAAGAAAGTGAGCATATGGGGTAAGGTACGTGAATAATTTTTAATAAACATAAAAATAAATAATGAATGTATATAAGTATTAAATTAAATATAAGTATATTATAAAATTTAATATAATAATAATATATAAATTTTATTATCTAAGAACCTTACCGTGATATTAATTTTTTTGAAAAATTGATAAATTATTTAATACGAAATTGAATCATATATGAACTTGTAAATAAATATATGATAAAATATTATTATATATATGTATATATTATTTATACCAGTGCATTGCCAGTCAATTGGAATTTTTATTTTTTTATATTTATATATACATATTAGTATAATAAAAATAAAGTATTTTTTTAAATATAAAAATTACAGTTTGATTCTTAAAAATTTCATATATCAAAAAATAATCGTGAAATGATAAATAAAATAAAAATATTTTTTTGCATAAACAAAATGTTCAAAGGATACAAAATATTTATTACAATTAAATATGAAAAATGATGGTAAAAAAATATAGAAATAGGTAAACGTAGATGTTAGTTATAAAAAAATTGATGAAAAAAATAATAAAGATAGAAGGAAAAGGAAAAAATGATATTCAAAATAACTGTATATAATAGTTATAAAAAAATTATGAGTTTATAATTTTATAATTTTATTTTTTTATGTTTAATTAATTATTAATGATATTTAAAAAAAAAAAGTTAGATACATGATAAACAGTGGTGGACACTTGGCATGCATGTGGATTGGTTACGGTATAGCTTTTGAATTTTGAGCAGTGACCTTTGTTTGGCCCTCCCACTCCCACCCGCCATCCGCAGGAATGGCAATTCTGAGCTGCATTTCTGTGACCTCTGCTGCCACACCCATCTCACAGGAGTCTTCAACTCCGCCCCTACCAGACCCAAGGCAGACCAAGGTTCTCCTGCCCAATAAAAACCCTCTGAAATGGTCCACTGGGGTGGCTGAGGCTCCGGGGGAATACGGTCGCCCTCCCACTCCCACCACCACGAAGCTTCGAAAGTACTGGGGAGGCGAGGAAGAAGACCCTTTATTTAACCTCTGATGACTTTATGTGGAACAAAGATTTCATGGGTCGGTTTAAAAGGTTGATTCAGGACCCTGATTCTCCCATTGAAGCCACTCCTGCACAGGTTTCAAATAGATTCACTTTACTCTCAGTTATTTGCTATCTGGGTGACTGTCTTTCTAATTTCTATTTGCGTCGATTTCTGTTTTCATTGTAATTGTGGATTGACTGGAAAATTTGATTGTCGACTGGCTGATTATGCTCAGTGAGTGCTCTCTGTTTCTGGGTTTTTACTTAGTTTTTGAGTTGAGACCCTGTGAGCAAAGAAAGTATATTGCCCGATTCTGCTTTTGGCAACAATGGCAATGAAATTGACAAAACCAAGTTTTACCTAAGTTCACATTATCATTATGGTGAGTGCCCTGTGTTTGCGGATTTTCACTTAATTTTTGAGACACTGTGAGCAAGGAAAGGAAATTGTATACATTGGGAGATTCAGTTTTTACTATTTAGTAGCAATGAAAATGAATTTAACAAAATCAACATTTACTTTAATTCGCATTGTTGTCATTGTATGGCACTTTACAATAATGTCAAGTAGAATATAATTAGACTTGGGTGTGTAGATTTTACTGACAGCAGATACGCCCGTCAAAGTCTTGCAGTCAGTTTGACTTTTGAGACTGGCTTTATATTAAACGCAATTGTGGATGTGGTAGAAGAGTGTGGAGAAAAATTACTTATGTTAGGCATTGATTGCTTTATCGTAATTAGTACACTCCAATTTTTGCTTAGGAATCAGAATGACACAACATTAGGTTTCTAAGATGCTCTTTTTTCTCTTTCCTTGGTGACTCAACAAGCTTTGGTGAATGATTTCAGATTAATTATTTTGGTTCAATTCTCTGAGTTGTTTCTAACGTAAATGACTTTGCTTTGAACAGCAAGAGCCTTCTGGATTTCTGAGCTTAAATAGAATCATGAGCCTCGACAGATCTTATTACACAATAGACTAAATTCAATTCTTCAAATGTGGTTGCACTACTCTCTTGTTTTTCGTTCTTCCTTTTTTAAAAGTTATTTGGATTATGGACTCCAGTTTGGAAGTTGATTTGAGCAAAGAACTCTCGGCTCCTGCAAATCATAAACTAGACCATCAAATCGAGGCAGCAACTCAAAGTATGAGATTTGCCTCTGGATTTTTACCTGATAATTATATCTCATGAATTTATGAGATCTGATATATCTTCAATATTTATTTGTAATTTTCTTTCTCTTTGGACTTTTATCTTGAAAAAAATTATATCATACATTCATACCTTATATTGTTTTTCCAGTGATTTTATTTCTCTTTTTTAAATGAAATGGTGATCAGATGACTGAAAGCAACAGAGTAAGATGGAGATTGGCACCAACACGCCGTGAGCAAGAAAAATGGGATAGAGCTACCAAGGCTGCAACTGGAGGCAGCGTAAGTAATGTTTGCTGTCACTTTAACTCCCTACCATTAAAATATAATATGTTGCTCATTAACCAGAAAGATTTTCTAGCTTATAGAACCAAATAGAACTTAATATTTGATGTTGTTAGACATTGAACTTAATCAATGGTTTAGCGTAAGTAATGTTTGCTGTCACTTTAACTCCCTACCATTAAAATATAATATGTTGCTCATTAACCAGAAAGATTTTCTAGCTTATAGAACCAAATAGAATTTAATATTTGTTGCTGTTAGACATTGAACTTAATCAATGGTTTACTTTGGAACCAAAAAACGAAACTTGGCAAGTATGTATCTTTAGTAATATTTAGATGTTGCTTTCTTCTATTCAAAGATATGATTTAATCTACCTTTAGGATGTGATGTTTCGGGAATTAAGGCGGTCTCGTGAAGATCCAGAAGTATTGGCTGCTCAATCCAAGGAGCAGTATGCTAAGGTGCTCAATAGCGTTATCTGGTCTTTTCTACTTTGTTAGACATTATGCAAATATTACTCTTTCCATTGTGGCATTGAACAAATATCTAATTTTGTTAATTCTATCGTAAACTTATTCATTTTGGGTTTTCAGTTAAAGAGGAGGTTGCAAATCCTCACAGTGGGTATAGGCAGTATTGGTCTGCTTTCAGCCTATGTTTCTTATTCTCCAGAGATTGCAGCTAGGTACTTAGATTTCTCCCTGCACTCCTTGACTAGTTTTTCTGAACTTGAGATCTTCCTAAACCTTTCCTATCTTTCACCTATGCTATCAACTATGGTACAATTGAGAACTAAAATTCAGCATAACAGAACCCACACCATCCAGTAAACAAACTCAAAAATATATATATATAAATTGAGAAGTTCCTGGAAATGAGGCATACTGAAGTATTTATCCTTTTAATTTAACCTACAAATAGTCAATAATTTTTAAGTAGCCTTTATAGTGTGTTTGGGGATTTAGGTTAGGTAGAGAAACAAAGGCTTTTAAAGGATACCGAATGGAGTGAAAGGAAAGGAATGGTAAGATCTTTAACTTCCCCTCAATTGGAAATTTAATGAGAAATGGAAAGGGAATATATCTTTCTTGTGCTTGATTAGGAGTTAAAAAGACAAGAAAGGAAAGAGAATAAATTTATTTTGTAGAAATACTTATTCTCTTCCTTACTTCACCCCAATTCAGAAATAAATGAGTTTGACTCTCAAGGAGGGGAATTGGGTAAATAGGTCCTCTTCATTCCCCTCACTAAAAGTTAACTGCTAAACATGTGTGTCTGGTCCCCCAGACATGCCGCTGGTCTTTACCTTTTCATTTACGATCTATCTCTCCTCTCTCTCAGAACAGGCACTATTGCACTATGAGATGGTTAAGAGCCAAAACTTCCAGGGAAAATTCTCAAGTAGCCATTGAAAAACATATTCGATAAATCCATACTGTTGTGCTAGTTATCATATATTATTCTAAAAAAATAATAGTACTGGTGCAAGATAAGGTAGCGGTCAAATGCTGCTAATCCTTCAGAACATATAGTATCCTTCAGAAGAAAATTTTAAGGGTTATCCATGATTTTTAACATATACTTATCTTTCATGTATTCAGCTTTGGTGCTGGCTTGCTTGGTTCTTTGGTGTATATTCGCATGCTGGGAAGTAGCGTGGACTCACTAAAAACAAATGGTGCAAAGGGCCTTATCAAGTAATCTGTAGATGATAGATTTACTTTGCTGAATTTAATTTCTTCGGTATATAAGCTTGATTCTTGTTGCCACCATGACTAGTTTTTTGTTATGAAGATGACTAGTTGATTAATCCAATTTGAAGTCCGAGGTTTCTAATCAGTCATTAGTAATTTTCCAAACATAATTTTCAATGTCTAATTTTATAGCAACCATTCATAATATGATGGTAAAAGATAGGTAGCAAAACTTAACGTAGGCTCAGATCTCCTTAACAACGTCATTTGAGTATGGTGGTCTCATCCTAGCTCCACAATGTACACCAAATAGGTTGGATTTGGACTCCTAGTAGTCTTTTCCTCTTATTTTACAAAAATATAGCCATGATCTATTTTGTTTTCAATTTTTCCCTTTATTTGTTGATATTGATAACAGAGGCTTATTGGATGTTACTTGCAGGGGAGCTGTTGGGCAGCCAAGATTACTGGTTCCTGTTGTATTAGTCATGATTTACAGCGGCTGGAATGCGTGAGTCCCCTTCTGATATGCACTTAGGTCACTTATTATTTTGCTAATGAAGTCGATTTTATATTTGCAAACAAATTTTCTAGGCCCCTATTAAGGGATACCAAGTATAGGACTTTTCTTCTTTCTCTTTCTTGTCTCAGTGATGACACCGTTTTGATTTCTATGTTCAGAAAGATATCCAAATACGTTAGAAGTTTGTTGATGCATTGCATGGCTGAGATACATCTTTGCCAATGACGTCTAGTTCTAGTTGGCACTTCTCTCCTTGAAGGAGAGGGTGAAAGTAGATCCTTCCTGGGTTCTAGATTAAGACCCTTTGGGCTTTCCTCAATAACAACTACAAGTTCTTGAAGCCTTGAACTTTCTTGTGGTCTCTCCATCGCATTGGACCTTTGTATTTAGTTATTTACTCATGAACCCATTCTAGTTTCTCTACAACGCTGCTCAAGCCCTATGTTTTCAATTTTCACTACCTGACAAAGCTGTTTGGTACTTTGGTTGCAGGATACTCGTTCCAGAATTTGGATCTATGCACTTATAATTGATACCAATGCTTGTGGGTTTTTTCACATACAAGATTGCAACTTTTGTTCAAGCCATCGAGGAGGCGCTTACCGTAGCTGTAAGGAAGACATAAACATTGGAGAAAAAAAATGTTTGGATTCTTGTGTCATTGCGGGAGCATGATATTACAAGCTACAAAGTTTTAAAAAGATTCAAATCTACATTAATTGTTGTGTGACAATTATCATATAAATAATTGAGAGATAAACACTATCAAATAAGTAAGGAAACGTCTTCCATTTCTTTAGCTTTGTTAAGGTATTAAATTTTTTTTTGTTTTGGTTTAATAAAGTATTGGATTTTGGTTTAATTGAAGCAATCAATATCCTAAGAGGTTTGATTCGCGTGAAACAAACATTTTTTAAAAAAGTTTTTATTTTGGTGACCGATTGTTTTTGAGAGATTAGTCTCTCATCTAATAAGTGAGAGAATACATTGAAAAATTAAAAAATTAGTAAGATTATGTAATTTTTTGCCATTAAACTAAGCCTCTTGGGTGGGTTGAATTCTTTTGTTAAATAATGACTTTTCTATTATTATAAGACATGATATTAGATTTTGTCTCATCAATTCTATAAGAATTAATTACGCTATTTTTATTTTTTATTTTTTTTTGTTATAAAAAGGTCTAAGACCTGATCTGCGGTAGAAAAATGTAGACTAAAGTTCGAGCACAGCGACTTGATGGAATTTAACCCCAGTTAAGATCAAGCAGTCTCTTGAGTTGAGGTGTCACTTGAGTTAAGGTTTTTACTTTTTAGACAATTTTACCTTTGACAAATAATGATACTAGACTTTAGGTCAAGAATCCAAGAAAAAGAAATTAATGACATTCAATTTTGGTTTTGAAACTAAAGTTGAGCTCACGTTGTTCGAATGAATTCAAATTTACTTTAATATCGACTTTTCCTTTATTTGAAAAATGATATTAAAATTTTCCGTTATTAAATCTTCGTTATTAGTGCTACTTAGAAATTTTTTTAATCACGCTTTTGCTGCTATTGAAAAATAAGGATGCTAGATTTTGTGTTAAGAATCTTACGAGAATTAATCGCAAGGTTTAATTTTGATTTTATGTAAAATTTTTAAATTTATATTATTATATAATTATATATTAATATATTATTAAAGAAGTTTGACTTTTTAACTTTTTTTATCATAATTAAATTTTTTAATAATATATCAAGACATAATTAAATGATGATAGTGTAAATTTTTTTACTAATAATAAATTAAAATTAAATTTTTAATTACATTAAATTTAATTACAAGTTAAGGAAAAGTTAAAAATTCTGTTTGGTAATAACTTCTGTCAAAGAATGACACTAAATTTTGTGTAAATTTTATAAAATTCAAAGATTTTTGTTAATGTTTTAAGTTCAAATTTTTGAATAATATTTTTTGAAAAGTTTGGATTTGTACCATGCGTGATTTTCCAAATTACAGCTTTATACTAAAAACAATAATCTTATAAAGTGTATGTTGTTATATGTGTATATGCCGTTAAATTGTATGCAGACCTGTATTAAAAAAATTAATGTGACCGTACACAAAATTAAAGATAAATTAAAAAAATGTGTGGCGTTTTGTAAGTTATACAAGTGAAACGAGTATCTATGACGACAACCGTTCCCTCAAAAGCAGAGTTCGTTTCAAGTTGAATAAACTTCAAAAAGGACATGTGGCTCTCAGTTTTCATTCTTAGGAGAAATTATTTATAGCCTAGTTGTTTTGAATAAAGAGGATTAATACATTATTATTTTATATTAATAATAAATTTAATTTTAATATATTATTATTATAAAAAATTTTATACTATTATTTTGAGAGATTAATCTCTCATCTAATAAATAGAAAGATATACTAAAAAAATTAAAAAAATAACATTTTATTAAATTATTAAAAGAGTTTAATAAAAAAATAATTATTTAAAAAGTTAAATTATGCTTGTAATGGTGGAAAAGAGGATGAAAAAAAAAATGAGAGGAGAAAATGGAAGCAAAAAAAGTTTTCTCAAGGAAGAAAGAAAAAAAAAAAGTAACCATGGACTCACACAATTTTTTCTTCTCATACTAGCAAAGAAAACTCATCCTAGCACCAGAAAAGTACGCATGGGGCACATGGAATTGTGAATAAGTGTGATGTTTCGTGAGTAATATTATTATTTAAATAATAATGGATTTATTAATATAATAAATAAGGATATATTTATCATTATATATATATATATATATATATATATATATATTCTTTTTATTTTTTTAAATAATTAAATAAGATAATATTTTCTTCTTCATTTTTTTCTTCATTTTTTCTTATCTTTATTTTTTTTTCTTTTCATTTTCTTTTTCAATCTAAGCGAAGTGTTAGTGATTTGGAGATATGTAATTGAGTAATAATATAAAAATAGATTAAAATAAATAATTAGTATATATAGTTTTCTTCGATTTAGATTTTGATCTTTATAATTTTTTTTAAATATCAGTTCCTATAATTTTACTCATTTAGATTTTGGTTCTTACTGTTAAGATATCGGTCCTTATATTTTTTACTTATTTAGATTTTAATTCTTATAATTTTTATTCAATAAGATATTGATCCCTATTTTATATAAAAGATTGATCTTTATAATTTTTAATTATTACGGTGTTGATTTTTAAATAATTAAAATCTAAATATGTGAAACTGTAGGGACCAATATCTAAAGAAAAAAACTATAAGGACCAAAATTCAAATTAAGTAAAATTATAGGAAATCAATTGTTTATTTTAACCTATAAAAATATCTTACATTAAGAGTGAAACAAAATTAAATTCTTAAATCATAATATAAAAATCACATAAACTTTTGTGTGAAATAATTTTTTTACATTAAAAAGGATAATATGTAAGTCCTTTTGACACTAAATCGATGTAAGAATCTCTCCTCATAAAGAGTGTCACAAAGCCAAAATGAAACAAGGAGGGGTTGAAGATCCGAAAACGAAAATAAAGTTAGAAGTTATGAGAATTGGTCATAAACTGTAGGAACTATGGAATTAGAGGAAGAGGGAAGAACCGCAAATGTTCTCCAGACCAAATTTCTCGCGCGCAAAGATACATACAAGTACATATGCTTGACTACATTAGTGTCTTGTCTATTACTACATTGGTGTCTTGTCTATTTCTTTTCTCAAGCCTTTCTTTGGGAAACAAGAAGAGGGAAAAGAAAATGAAGGGAATGAAAAACAGTGATTTATGAATGGATGCATCAAGTCAAGATTCATTTTCAGCTTTCCACTTCCAGTGCTTCCATTTTCTTTCTCTATCACCATCAAAAACAGACCAAAAAGTTTAGAAGCTAGTGAAAAAGGAAAGAAAAGAGCAACCTTACTTTCCAGTACTTCTAGGCCTTTTTCTTATTTCCCACAGCTAACACACTGCAGAAGATGGTTCTGGCGCCGTGAAGGGCCAGAAGGTGGAATTGCTGTCCCTCTGGGGAAGAAATTGAACACTGAGTACCTGAAGCCTGGAATGATGCTGCCAGCAGGAGCTCCAACTCTGGGTTCTTCATGGCTGTTGAGGCCCTTGTGGCGGTGAGCTCTGAAAAATGCAGCATTTGCTATGGCCATATTAGTGAGAAGAAGCCACAACAGAAGGAACTTTGAGTCCAAGAGCATTATAGATGCCATGACAAGAAAACACAGGCTTGATGCCAATTAATCTCCCTTTTTTAATGCTAGGTGTGACTGTGAAGTGAAGGGAGAAAGAAACTGGTTTCGGTTTGGGCTTGTAGACCAAAAGGACATGGCGAAATGCCAAAGTTTTGCAGCGTAACGGATGGCCCTTGCCTGCGAGAGAAAGTGAGAAAGGGAGAGTTGAATTAAATGTGAATGTTGAGACAAGGAACCAGAAGACAAATTGTTGGTATTAATTCAGCAGAAACGGGTTTCTTCCTTTGGAACGGAGTTGCTGAATGCTGGCATTATTATGAAACCAACTGGAGAATCTCATTTATATAAAGTTTGACTTTTGGCTTGTTAGTAAAACTTAAATCCAAAGTAACACATCATAAGGAAATATGGTGCTACTAGAGTATTAAGACTCTTTATCGAGGGGTTTGAAACTTTGAATATAGTTAAGAGGAGGTCATAAATGCAAAGTGCTACCATTGCACCCAAAAAAAAAAGGACTCCTAAGTATCTAATTATTTTTAATTAATTGCTTTTAATTACAATTTTTTAAATTAATAAATAGATAAATAAAAATATAGTTAATTAGAATAATTAAATGCAAATAGACAAATAAGAATATAACCAATCAAGGTAATTAAATGTAGATAAATAAATATAAATATTATTAATTGAGGTTTGACTTAAATAAAAATTTATTTAACCAGATACAATTTTTAAATATTTTAATTAAAAAATTAATTTTAAACGACACTATTACACTAATCCCTAGTTACAAAAATGAGAGAAAATTATTCAATTCTAATTAAATGCTGATAATTTAACAAATAAATATCCTCATTTAAAAAGAAATTATTATTAATTAAGATAGAGATATAAATTTTTTGTTGAGTTGTACTATCAAGGACAGAAAAAAGAACAAATGATTTAAATCCTTTTAAGGAAATAAAATCTAAAACAGTTTCATTTATTTATATGCGTTTTATAACATGTTTAGTATAATTTATTTTTTAAGAAGAAATCATTTTTTTTCAAAAGTTCTCTAAAAAAAATTTTAATTGTAAATTATTTTCATTACAAAATAAACTAATACAAACACACACATAATATAGTTACACTAATCCTTATGGCTCCCACGGTCCCAGGTGAAAAGACCTTGTTGGCACAAACCAAAACCTTGTTTTATTGTGTAATATATAATATATACATATATATATATATATATATATATATATAGACACACACACACACACATATAATAGAGTAACAGTTATTTGATGTTGGTCCAAATCTCTAGAAAACATCATAGGTTACAAAGTTTATATATCCGATGCCAAAACATGCATCATACTTCTTTTTTTTTTTTTGGGTGAACGCATGCATCATACTTTATACAATAAGAAAACGGCACTCCCATGGGAGCTTAACCGGTGTTTTGCATGCCAGCAGCTATACCCTTCATTGTCAGAATAAGGGTGTCCTCCAAACCAGGAGCATACTCGCTTTTTGGGTTGAGTTTTACAAGCTCTGCTGCTGGCTTGCTTGATTCCATGCAGTCCTTCGACAAATGTGGCCTCAACTTCACATGGTAGTCAGGATCACGGATACGCTTTAATGTGTAGGCCTGCAAGACATTGAGGGTTGTGATGTATGAATCACGAAGACGAAGCCTTTGCTTCAGGTAGGGGTCTCCTTCAAGAAGATCCCTGTGCCCAGCAACCTGCAAACAAGATTTACAGGAACAAAGTTGGTCAATAATCATGATGTTATGACACTGAGCAAATGCAGAATTACAATACAGAAACACCATCTACAGCAGATTACAAAGCAATAATAGATCACCTGGAGGAGATGGCTCTTGGTTTGTTCGTATTTAGCCCTTAAACGTTCTCCAAATGGCCACAGGTCTCCTGACACTAGGAGTTTGTCATATAGGGTGGCAATTCCTGGGTCTCCCTTGGCGAACACCATCTCAACCAAGTCAAGGGTGACCCTGAAGAAAGGCCATTGATTGTACATATCTCGAAGTATTTGGAGATTCTTCGGATCCTTTTCAATTACATGCTTAAATGCCTCCCCGAAGCCAAGCCACACTGGTAAATGAAACCTTGTTTGAGTCCAAGCAAAAATCCAAGGAATAGCACGGAGTGATTCGATTCCTCCACTTGGCTTTCGTTTTGATGGACGACTGCCAATGTTCATTCGTCCATACTCCAACTCAGGAGTTGCCTGCAGCTCATAATATTCAGAAATAAAGAGAAAAAATTAAGGAAAGAAATTGCAAGGTCATAAGTATTTTTATTAGTTTTGTGACTCCAAAAGGGAAAAAAAAATAAGATAATTATAAATTTTACTTCGATCATCAGATGCTGTATAATATTCCAGTCAAACCAGAAACTTTTTAAGCAATAAGATATCCACAGAATTGGGGAAGAAAGCATATGATAATTATGCAATCATTGCAGAAAAGGCAAATGCCAAGAATGTTAAAGAGGTATCTGTCATAAACATTATTAATGAAACATTAAACACTCATGTTAACTAAATTATCACTTTTGAAAACATACCACTTAAACTGATAGATTTCAAGGGCATCTTCCATACAACACTTAATAATACAAGATTGAGGGCAAATAATACTTACACAGCGGAAGTATTCAACAAAATGGGGTTCCTGGAAAACAATGGAGCGATACTCCTTTGTTGCAATGACAGCCATCTCATCCAAGAGTGCACGCCATTCGGGTTTTGGTGACACAGGAGGATGCATTCCATGCTCAAGTGTGGCAGCAGTGAAACGCTGAAGTGTTCTAAAGCACAAGTGCTCCTCTCCAAATGACTGCTCAATAACTTCACCTTGAACTGTCACCCGAAGTGAACCATGAATAGTATCCGGTGGCTGAGATAATATAGCAAGATGAGTGGGACCTCCTCCTCTACCAACAGTCCCTCCTCTGCCATGAAACATTGTAAGCTTAACTCCAAACTGCTTTGCAACTTTTATGAGCTCTTCTTGAGCCTTGTACAGTGCCCAAGCTGCAGAAAGGCGACCAGCATCTTTTCCTGAGTCTGAGTATCCTATCATAACTTCTTGCTTCCCATTGATGCGGTTTCTGTACCAATCTACAGAGAATAGGCGGGCTACTGCAGCAGGAGCAGCCTCAAGATCAGCAAGCTTTTCAAACAATGGGACAACCCTTAATGGCTGCTTCACATGACATTCACGTTGTAAAAGCTCCACAGCAAGCACATCAGATGGGGCTGTTGCCATTGAGATGATATAGGCGCCAAAGTTGTCTGAGGGAAGTTCTGAAATGACATTGAAGGTTTTCCAAAACATCAGCAATTTCTTCTGTTTTAGGAAGATCAGGGCCGAAGAGGGGGCGCTTTCCACTGAGCTCAGACAAGAGCCATTCCTGCCTTCGTTCCTCTGCCCATTCTCGATAAGATCCAATCTCCAAGTGTTTCGTAATTGCATCCATAACATCAGTGTGCCTATCTGACTCTTGACGGATATCAAGTCGTACAAGTGAAAGTCCAAATGTAGAAACTTGCCGCAAGAAATCAAGAAGGCTTCCATCAGCTATTGGACGGTCACCACATGCACAGAGTGACCTATAACAGAGTTCAAGAGGCTCCAGGAACTACAAGGAAAAGAAAAATTGGTGGTTAAAAAGTTTTAATGAATATAAACCACTATATCAAGATTATTCTGGAATTTTATAATCTCATGCCATGCGTTACGTGTTTTCTTTTGAGTCATGGGTTTAATGCTATCTGATTGAAAATAGCAAGAGAAATTAATTACACATGGTTGGGAGAACTGTTGCCACCTTCAACAACCATTTACTATAATGATTAGCAATATGAAATTCTCTAAGCAGTTTGAAAGCCATCCCTCTTTTCATATTTTTGTTGCAAAGAGATCAAATAATTAGCTCAAGAAAAACTAATACCATAATAAAGCAACTAAACCTAATACATACGTTAGTATTGCCAAAATCAAGAAGTGAAACAATCTTCAAAAATGGGGAAATCCAGCACTGCTAGTGATATTAACATTAAGGAATGGAGTCTATATATTGCTACAAGTTCTATTGCTCCTTGAACCCCACGTGTAAAGCTTGAGAATATGGCCTGGGTATTAAAAGTGTCCAAAAATTAGAACATAATCTAAAGACAAAGAATATTGGGTAAAACATATGGCCTGGGTAAAACATGTCACTTAAAGGTTTCATTACCACTATCTTATGACAGTTTATTGGGCAGTTGTAAGGATAATACCTGCTCAACACTTGTGAAGCTTGTCTCTTCGGGGATGTCAGAGGTCCCATTGGCTAATAACTGGCGAGCACGTTCACGTGTATTATAGAGTTTGTCCCTCACATCACCAAGAATAACACGATATGGCTCATTTGGAGGAATCTGTTTCCAAAACTCTGCAGCAATGAAGCATTTATTACACTAACATTCAAGGCCAATTGAAACTTATCAAAAGGTTCAGCTCTAAATGAATCCACAGGTATGAAACACCACCTCAACTTTAGTTCAGAAGTGCTGATCTGATATTTTGTTCATTATTGAACTAATTTCTCTTCAATATTGTAGGTTCCAATAAAGATTTCAAAAGTTCAGTATGTAATTCAGAACAAAATATAGTATGTACCAATAAAATGTTTTGCATCTCTCTTTGAGGACTTATGGAGTTCATCAGCACGAACACGAAGCTCGTCATTGCAGCGCCACATAGACAACTGCCAAAAGCAGACAAAGAAGCAAGAAGGTAAGGGCAATGGCCTTGATGCTAAAGAAAAATAAATGATCAAGACATTGAACAGCATATTCAATACCTCAAACATGAGATCCTCTATCTGAGAGAAGTACAAATTAGCAGCCATCATTCTAGCCAGCAAACACACATCCCTTGTAACTTCAGGGGTTACCCTGGGGTTACCTGCAATGCACAGTAGCCATATCGTAAGACAGCAATTCATTAGTATATCACAAACCATGTCTCTTAGGAAACACTCGAGACTGAAGATGATAGAGTCACATGTAGACAGTGAAATGAATGGAGAAAATATGAAGCATCAAGGATCTGAGGCATAGATTTTTTGAATCACATCAATACTTGGGCAAAGTAAAAGTAAGGAAGTTCAACAAAGAGAAAACTGGTTAATGAGAAATATGCCCATTCATTAATTGCTTAGGAAAAAGAAAGATACCATCACGATCTCCGCCCATCCAAGAAGAGAATTGAATAACAGGGGCATTATATGGGACACGTTCATTTATTCCGATGTTCTTCAGAGCTGTGTCAACCCGGCGCAAAAATTTTGGTACACCTTTCCAGATTGTCTCATGAAAGTAGCTCATTCCTGCCCTCATCTCATCTTGTGGCGTAGGAGGAGTCCTTCGAATTTCATCTGTACGAAATGCAGCTTGAATCTGCACGAGAGAAACATCATTATTCATTAGGGCCATTGCATCACCACAAGTATTGCCAATTTGCCATATATAAATCTACCAGCCAATTCATAGACATTAAACCTATTCACATCTTAAAGAAGAATGTCAATAGAAATCTTATCTTTTCGAAATTAATTAGGAAAGGAAAATCAAATGGAACAACCAAATCAATTCACAACCGTACTTTCATGTAACTTGGGCATGCTAACACATATTTTCTGCAATCCTACCCTTATGCATAGGCATACAACGGAGATAACTCGGATTATTTCAGCCTTAGCAAAGAAAATAATGTTATTACTCAATAAAGCATTAGGTCATCATGTCTAAAGTCCATGATACTTGTGAATGTTTAACCTCAATCATTATGTTTATAAATAACTAGAAACTATAGGCAAAATAGTAAACAACTCGGAGAATCATGTGGCTGTGATTAATGGCATAATATATTGTACATGGAATCAAGAACAATTGGCAGTTAAGCACCTCTCTTTGTAAAGCCTCATCAAGTTCCTGCTTATCATCTGGTGTAATGTCTTTAGCATACAACTGTGTTAAACAATTCCTTATCCTGAAAAAGAAGACAATGATTATCAACAGAAAGATTAAGCCTTAGTAAAGAAATTGCCAAAATGCCAGAAATAGTATATAGTATGTCCTGTCATTACAGGTCATTGATTTCCAGTGCAGCTAAATGATAAATGCACAGCAAATGGACTGCCAGAACTCCTCTGAGTTAAGACAACGCATGTAATGGACAAACCTGCCATGCTTTTGCAGCAAAGATCTACGAATAGACTGAGTAGGATGAGCAGTTAGGACCAAATCTACAGTTTGATTCTTCAAAGCATCAAAGACTTCCTGGGGGGTCTTCTTCAGTTGAGTCACAAGCCTCTTGAAGGTCTCTTCGATGTCTGACTCAGTGATAGCAGAGTTCTCATCAGCAAAATCACCCTTCTTTAATAACTTGATCCTTCTTCGGTAGGCAATTTGAACTTCTTCTGCCAAGTTGGCCAAATTAAGCATGTGAGAAAATGCTTTGGCAATGACAATAGAATCCCCAGCATCAAGACCAGTTAGCGTATTCCCAAGTTCCCCCAACTTCTCAGGGTCATGCTTCCCTTCGTACTCAGCTGACAGCTCATAACAATCTTGAACCTAGTAAGAATCAAATTACCTAAACTAATAAGCCACAAAATTCATATATGTATCGGAATAAAAAAATAAAAAAAGCAGACTCTGTGCAAGAGAGCTAACATGCAAGTGAAATTTATTTGATTAAGCAAGAGTTTGTATTTAATTTCACCAAAAAAAAAAAGAACTTTTAGCTCAAAACACAGGACAAAAAAAAATGAGAAGAGACACACAACACACATTTAGGGCCCATAACCCATATTAAACAACAACTTAGAATGAAGAGTTTGAAAACTGATATTATCAACTAATTTAATGAAACTGTAAATTTGTAATATCGATTCCAGAGGGCAGACCCCAGACAAATGTCCTTTTCACCTCTCAAGAACGAGAGAGAAACGAAGGATTCCAAAGATAAAGCTTACGCAGAGATCTTGCCAAACAACCATGTTCTAAGACCAAAAGCGTTTATCTTTTCATAAAAAATTGAAGTGGGGTTTCAGAAATCTGTTAACATTGTGCTAAAACTAGCATCTCTTAATGACCCACAAAACAAAACTAGCAACAAATTTCATAATAAAAATATGTAGGAAAAAAAATCACAATACCGTTTCCCTGATGTCTTCACCATGCAACTCCTGAAGAATGTCAAGGAAGCGGTCCAGCAATAGAGCATCATACTCGACCAGCTTATCATCATCGGACACCTTCCGCGGCGCCAGTAGCCTCAACTGAGCATCAATCGAAGCCATCTTCTCCACGTCGCGAGTCGCCATCTTCTTTTTATATCTCTCACAGGATGTGCCTCTCTGCACTCACTGGCTCTGTTTCTCACTCTCTGAACCAGTCAATTCATGCAAGATACACCCAGAAAGTAGACAACACCTGTAATCTAGCACTGAAAAAACTAGTGTACTACAATTACAGTGACCTCAGTGGATGGAAAAGTTGAATTGAGCTAAGAAAGTAAAAGATTATATAGAACAAAGAGAGACGAAAATCCCGTGACACCCAGATGAAGATTCGTAGGTTCGAAGCTAATAGGCTCCTCGTGATCTCTGCACGAGAAAGTACAAAAGAAAAAGGCGAAGAACTTCAACTACGACTAGCGCCTCCGATCACGGAGAGAAGAGAACGGAGAGAGACGTCATGTGAAGCAAAAAGAACTGATGTCTAGCCTTCAATTTATAGAGAGGGGAACGTTTCTTTCTTTCTTTTTTTTAAAAAATTTTAAAAATTAGCATTTGTTCATTAGAAAAATATTTAACTCAATTCCAACTGTTCCTCTTGGAAGGTAAAAACACCTTTCCTTATCCTAATCGAAACCAAATATATGATAAAGTAAAAGTTGCTTTGCATAAAAGCAACCATTTTTTTTAGATAAGTATCTAGTAATTTGCATGAGTAAAGTATTTTGTCAAATAATTTTAATAGTGCAGTTTAACATATTTTAAAGAATTAATTTTTAATATATTAGTTTTTTTTACCAAAGAACACCTTAAATATTAAATATTTATGATTTTTCATTTTATAATTTATTTATTAAGTATTTAGAAAATTATTTTAAAAAATTAATATTTATGATGATATATCATTATTTAATGTATTTTAGGTTATTAAAATATTAAATACTTATGATTTTTTATTTAATATTTTTTTTATTATGCATTAAAAGAATTACTATGAAGATTTTTTTTTATACAATGGAAGCATGGAGATTCCTATAACTTTCTTCAAACTACCTAAATTTCTTTTTACTAATCCATTCTTAGTGACTTATTAGGAACATTGTTTAAGAAGATATAACATTATTCTACCTCCTAAACATTTAGTCTAATAGTTTATTTAATTACTAAATAAATAAAATATTAAATGGATTTTAAGTTTTAAAGATATTAAATATTGTCAGTATAAAAATTTTTATACTATTATTTAATCATGAGTTATCAAATCATTAAAAAAATTGAACTAAGATAATAACTATCTAAAAATTAAATATTAGATAACATGTGATAAGATAATATAAAAAAATTTATACATGGATAGAAAATTAAAATTAAATCATAAATACTAATTTTTTTTTCATTTAATACGTTTTATCTATACTATTATAAGGGAATTTTTCCTTTTTAGTCTACAATTTTAATTTTTCAAAAACACTATTATACCTTATTTAAACTCAAATTAAAAAAAAAGAGTAAAAAAGTATACTTGGATTTTATTCAAATTCTAATTTTTTTAATATCTAGTCTTTACAATTATTTTAACTTTCTTGATAACCAACATAACTTACGTTATCTTTCTCATTTAAAGAAAATTTGCTTATATTTCATATTGAATAAGATTATAAATTTAATGTAATACTTAAATTATGAGGCCACACCTATCCAATTGGCTAGTCTTTTAATATGGGTTCCTCATTTACTTAAATTATAACAATTGGTACTTTTATTAAGAAATTGAGTTACAAAAAGAGTTATCTAGAGGTTGAATTAAGGTATAGTGTGTCATCCAAAGGAAGGAAGTGTTGCACAGAATACTGATAGATGAGTGAAGCCGCCAAAAAGAAAATGGCTAAGGAAATGGCTACCACTAGGTTATTATCGATAGAGTGAAGCCGCGTATACGTTAGTTCTCAAAGGGAAATGCAATGTTATGTTCTACATTAAATAAGATAATATACTCAATGTAATACTTAAGCCATAAGGTCACACCCACTCAATAGGTTACTCTTTTGGAATGAGTCCCTCATCGACTTTGGTGGTAACAAAGTTCCTCACTTAAAACAATTAAATTCAAAATTTAAATAGATATCATTCACGTAAATATTATTTTTATCTAAATAATGCATTTATAATAAATATAAATAATAATATAAATTAAAATAAAAAAATATGAATTAAAAGACACAAAAGTACTTCACACTAATTAAGTATTTAAAAAAATACTAAAAGATTATTTAATAAATAACAACTCTCTCTCCTTAAATATTAAGTTAACTTCGTTGGATTCATTAATGTTACATTTATCTGTGCATCTTAAATTCCTAATACTAATCACCAACAATATTTCTTTAGTCATATACAAAAATTAAATAAAGTTTTAATTTATTGTTGTCAATTTAATAAAAAATAAATTTATGACTTCTTTTTCATAATAAAAATGATATTTTGATTAGTTATTTTACTTATTCTTTTTAAATAATGTAACTAAATAGGATGTATATCATATAAATCTCCTTCAATCATAGATTCTCGCATTAAATTTGTTTTAACGCTCGTTGTAAATAATTTTATTAATTAAATTAATAAAAAATTATGAAATATTAACATAATAAAAATAAATTATATTTTGAGTATAAAAATTATAATTTAATTTTTAAAAATTATAATTCATTAAAAAAATTATATTATTATCACTCTCGTATTATAAAAAAATAAAATTAGTTAACAAAAAATAATATTTATAAAATTAAATTTTATTTATTTGTTATTTTTTCATTTAAAAGACAGACCATAAATTTCTTGGAGGTCAAATTAATCATGAAACGTATACTGGCATTTGTTTTTTTTTTTCTGAATTGTAAATTGAGACGTAATTCGGTAATTGGAGTATATTTTCTTTTCTTTTTCTTTTTAAATTTTGTTTCTCTGCACAGATTCAGTCGGTGACAGTGCATCTCTAATTAGCCGACTGCCACGTGTTAAAAAGTCACCGCTGGAACACTGATTCTCACAAAAAATAAACAAACTAAAAAGACAAAAAAATAGGACATTATTCTGTTACTTATTTTTTACAGGATATCTGTAACTTAATTAATTTGTTATATATCTATCGATAAATTTTTTTTATAATATTCTTAATATGATATTACCTATGACATTATTTTTAAATATTTTATTTAATAATTAACACGTATTAATAAATAATTTATAATTTTAAATTATTAATAAAATTATAAAATTTGTATAATTTAATTTTAAATGTATTTTGTAATATAATAAAAAATTATATAATTTTAATAATATTTTCAAAATATAAATTCTCAATCAACGTGTGTTAACTGAAAAATTTAATATCGTCGAAAATATTAATACCTTAAAAAAGTTTATTACAACAACCCATTGAAAAAAAAAAAAAGGTCGAGAAACCGCGTCAAGCAGAAGCTAAATTGGAATATTATTGGTTTCTATTTACTTGTAATAATAACTCTTTTTTGGAATAATATTACTTTTTTTTTTGTTTGCGGAATAATATTACTTTTCTAGATCGTAAATGGTTTTTTTAAAAAATTTTATAAAACAAGTTTAAAACGTGGCGAAAGAAAAAAGAGAGTATATGATAAAGGTCAATAAAATAATTTGAATAAAATTGAATAGATCATTCAATATACGAAAAAAAAATTATGCCACTTGAATTCTTTGACAAATGAATTTTTCTTTTTTTTTTTTACAAAAATGAACTTTTCTTTGAAAAGAATCGAAAATATTTAATTCTTTTTTTAACTTTTCCAAAATTGTGTTTTTCTTTTCCTGATTGTGTCTCCTGGTCACCTATCATTGTACATTGGGGGCTAGAAATTTTAATTAGCAACAGAAAAGGAAAATAATTTTTGATAAGTAAATTCTTTTGTTAAAAACTAGTAATTTTTTTTATAATTTACCAAATTTGGGAAATTTTTAAAAGAAAATAGAAGTCAAAATTTGAGGTTAAAATATGTAATTTCAGTTTGTATTGATCTACCCTCTTATACTTTAATAATATTAGGAAAGTAATTGCATATTTTGGTAGGGTTATTTATGACCCAACTCAACCTGATAATTCGGTTATGGGTCAGAGTTATACAGGTTGGATAAGACCTAATTTAAATAAAAATTAAACCAGATTTTAGTATAAAAAATTAGATCTAATGTATCTTTCGACTAAGTTAGATAGCTTAACTTAGTCTGAGATTATCTAATATTTTTTTATAAATATCATTTCTTAATTATTTTTAAAATTAATATAAATATTATCATATTATTACTTAAATATTTAAAATATTATTTTTAAAATTTTTTATTTTTAAATATTAAAATTTTATAACTTAATTAACCAATTGTACAGAGAGTTATCTCCTTCTTGATGTAATGGGAGTAACAACTCCTAAACTTGTATTTTTGTAGTTTTAGTGCTTTTGAGCTTTTGCCACATTTTAATACAAAAGAAAAAATTAGATTATGTTCAAATTCTGAACCAATCCAATATCGATGTGATCCTAGTTGAGCTACACATACCTAAGCATGATCGAATTTATTTGAGTTTAGGATTGAATCAAAGCTATCAATTAAAATATCATATAGGGACCGGGTTAAGTTAAATTCGACAATGAACACCCCTTAATTTCAAGTGTTTTTAGCCTGAGGTAACTTAATTATAAAAATCGTAAAATGTATTTTTTAGAAGGTAAGTGCATAGTTGGCCTTAAGATAGATCTATCTATTTAACAAGTTATTTTTATATTATTATTATTATAAAATCTATTTCTGCCAAAAAAAAGATGCTTGAAAGAGGTAAAGATTTTTAATTTTGACGGAGAAGGTAAAACACCCTTTTGTTTCCTTTTCTTTTGTAATCTCCAAGTCAAACCAACGACCAAGTGTTACATTTTCTACAGAAATAATTGAAATTAACATTTTGTTATGTCTAGAAAAAAATAAAGATTTTAAATTTGACATACTATCAATTGAAAGCTTTTTACACCGTCATATAATTATTTCTTAATATATCAATAAAAAATTAAAATTTTTAAATAATTGTTATCATGATTAATTAAATTCTTTAAATAATATGTTAATACATAATTAAATAATAACAAAGAAAATTTAAACTTAACAATAGACCAAAATTAATTTATAAATTAAACCTAAATAATGTGCAATTCATTTGTACTAAAACAAATTAAATTTGGGATGAATTATATTGTTATGTGGGAATTTGAGAGTTCATGGTAATAGATATATTGATAATAGGTTTACCAAAAAAAAAAAAAGAAATTGAGAATAGGCATGCAAATAGGAGTTTCATTAATCCAATGTTGGTGAAAATGGTTAAGAGCAAAACTGTAGAACACAGAAATTATCAAACCAGAACGCGGGAAAGCAAGCAAGCAAGAAAGTTCAAGAACTTGAGGAATATAAAATAATGGCTGCATGCTTTTGTGCGGAGTTTTTTTTTCTATTTTTTAAACGTGTGTAGAATTAACCTAAATTGTCTTCTGAATCAATGTGGTGCGGTTGCCATATAATCCTTATACGCATTCTTTTTCGATTTAATGTTCATATCCAATGTAATATTGGTAGGAATCATAAAAATTGATATAATCATCTTGTGTGGAAACGGAAAAAAATGACTTATTCATATATATACACTTGAGCTCATGCATGATGTTAATTTCTCAGACATTTTATTTCTTTTTCTTCATATATACTTATTTAATTAAAAAAAAAGGCTTGTATTGGTTGTGCTCTCCAAAATTTGGTAATTTAACTTTTGAGTAACGTTATTTGCACATATAATATGACATCACACACTTTAATATGGTTAAGATTAATCAACTATTATACTAATTTGGTCATTTAACCACGTACAATTAATTATTTATTGAAATGGTAAGAGATAATTGATTAACTAGTTAAATATATTTAACTAATAATATACTTATATATAATCATAAATTTAAAAGAGACCATGATAAAAAAATTATTTTTTAAACAAGTAATTAACTGTATATAATCAAGTAATTAATTCGATTCGGTAGTTGGTTTACGTGAGTTCAAATTATATATATAATTATAATTTCTCTTTAACTTATTAGAGAAATAAAAATAGATGAATGTGACTTTTATTTAAATAATTAGAGCAGGTAAAAATTAAAAACGGTTTGGTCGATGGCGAAGTTGACTTGCTGGGTGTGTGACATACAGGACTATAGGACTCCCTGAATCCCTAGTTCCTTAATTATCTCTCAATCAGTATCAACTTTTAAGGGGTTTGAAATTTTTGCACTTCACTTTCTTTTATTAAATTTTTCTTTTCAAAGAAATCAGCCTGCCTATGTTGCAAGAAGCACGAAAGTATTATTGCAGGTTGGATAAATTTAAAAAATAATTATTTTTTAAAAAATTTAATTATAAATTATTTTAAATATAAAATAAATCAATCTAAATACACTAACATAAAAGACATATGACAGTGTCAAATGTCAACGAGACTTCATTAATTGTGTATAATTTTGTCAAAACAAAATCTCAAAGAGTTTGTCTTTTATTAAATAATTCAATGACCTCGAGAGAGACCTAAGCCTTGACCATCCATGTTTCACGCAATTGGGTCTTCATCTTGCACATGTATATGCGATAATCACGGCTATCATTTCTCTCACACCTACATCAATTTTTCTTTTCCCGTTACTTTTTCATATATAATGGTAAATATATACGAAGGAATGAAAAAAAATAGTTCGAGAAACAGAGAAATAAAATATTTTTTTATTTTTCGGTTAAAGGAAATTAAAGTTTATCCTGGGACCAAAAGCAAAAAGACGTGACGCTAAGTTATTGTCCTTAGTTAGAACATCTCCAGAATCAACTTTTATCAAAGAGTTTGCTCCCTTTTTTTTGGATGTTCGCAGCTTTTAAATTTTTTTCTATTTCATTATTAAACAATGCTTGCTATTTTTTCTATTTAATTATTGGATTGTATAGATAGCATCGATAAATTACTTACACGATATTCACGAAGTATTATATAATAAAAATAAATTATATCCTTACACATTAAATTTGTAGACTAAACTTATAATTTATCTTGATAATAAATTAAAAATAAACTTTTTTAAAATCTATTTATTGACCAGACCTCAATAGTTTAAAAAACCAAGCGTCTTATCCAACGGGTACGTTACCTTATAAGAAGGGTATCAATTATAAACTCTGTTCACTAACTTTTCTGATACGCACTTTGACGTAAACATGGAATAAGTTTTTTTTTAAATAATAAAGTCCATATGCGACTGCAAGGTCAATGAATTGCGTTAAAGCATATCCTTCAGATATACCAATAATGGTCGGACTCAGACACCGCAACTTTCAAGTTCAAGCATCAGTAATTCAATAAGGACACCATTTTTCTACTGTTCCTGCCGGCAAAGTGTTCCAACTTTTATGCTGATGTGATTGCAATTGGTTCACCTTAAACTTTGAGACTTTTCTTTTGTTTTTCTTTCCTGTTTTAGTTTGTGCCCAGTAATGTCATTCTCACTCTTTTAAGGAAAATGGCTTTGAGCACCGCCTTGCTTTTTTTTTTCCCCTTAATATTTAGCCATCCTTCAAATAGAGAAACCATTCTGATTGTTAGGATCAACGTGTAACATCAAAACTTAATGCCTTTGATTGGAATATCGATTCAGGTGGTCCGGGAATCACATTCCCCCTTTTTCGGTCTTTTAATTTGGCATATTCATCGTCTTTGCTTAAGGAAATTTGGATATTCTCACTCATGAATTGCTAACATGTATTCATGTAATATAAGTGAGTTATATTTTTAAATTTAAAAATTATAGTTGAATATTTGAGAATCGCATTTCATAAATAATATCATATTATTATCACTCTTAAAAAATTAGTTATATAAAACAGTTTAAATGAATTAAATTTTATAAGAATGCTTTTGGTTTACACCAAAATAAATTTAGACATTTTCATTTTTCTAACAACATGACAACCTTAGCTTAATTATGAGAAAATAATATTAATTGTTTCTATGCCTAAACCCACGATTATTGTAGAGATTCACCATTTTTTTTAAAAATTAGAGCGTATCTGTTTTAGTTTTGTATTGATGCAAATGAAAAAAATATATTTATCCATGCATATTTTATAGAAAAAAAAAACATCATTCTCTTGAAATCGTATTTGCGTTTGTGAGAATCTAAACCAAACATTACATTAATTTTTAAGAATTTAATATTTGCCAATTAAAAGATAAGGAATTTAAACTTAGTTGTCTAAGAGTTAAGTTACCACATAATTATTTCTCAAGTGACTATTGTAGAGATTCACTAAATTGTATACAAGTACACTTTGTGTTGTTCTTTATAAAGCTTTAATAGAGTTTAATGTCTTTTTTAATATAACAAAATTTAAGAGGTGTATAAGTTATTTCACAATTATAATAAAGTGCTTTATAATTAGTGAATATATATGAATGAGGAATTATAAGCAGATATTTAACTTAAGATCTTATGTGGCAACAAAAATTCAATTCTATTAAATTTTTTCTGATACAACAGAATTCCACAAACTGAGATAACTTTATTTTTGTGTTTAATATCGGCATATCATCAAAATTTATATTGTTTACAAAATTTATTATAATGATGATCTTGTTAATAAATAGTTTTAATGATCAGCTAGCTTAAACAAAATATGATAATAAATAATGAACCAATAAACATTATTTTTACAATCGTGATATTTAATTAAATATTATTTTAATATAATTTTGATTTGATAAAGAGAAATTTTTTTGTACAATACAAAAATTGTACATAGAATTCAAAAAAAGAAGATAATTATATTGGAGTAATTTATTCAATCACGTGATATAACATCTTTTTTTTTTATTTTTCCTATGTCAAATTGCCTTTACTTATGGTAGAGATGCTTCATGTCATTCATTATATATTTGAATTAACTTATTTTATATTTAAAATAATTTATAATTAAAATTTTATTGAAAGAACTTTTAAAAAGAACAAACTTTTCTTAAAAAATTAAATTTGGCAAGAAATTCATGTAAAATAACAGTATTAAAAGATAATATTATTTTTACCAAAACAATACTATATTATAAAATCTAAATTACTTGTATAATTACTTTGTTTTTTAATAAGTACATAAAGTAATAATTCTCTCTAATAATATTTGATTAACGAACTCTTGTAATTTTATTGAGGAATATTATTAATACTTCTTTTGCAAAGATAACTAGCTAGCGAGCTGGAGAGAATAATGTAACAGTTAAGATGTAAGAAATCTATCTTTAAGATCATTGTAAAAAAAATTTAATTTTAATTAATGTAAAAATTATTTTAAAAATGCCATTCTCATAGAAAAGAGTATAATCAATTGGCAACAAGTTATTACAATAAAATTTTTAGTGCACGTTTAAAATTATGAAAAAAATGAAATTGCATGGAAACGGATGAGAGTAAAAATATGAATAAAATAAATATTTTAAAAATAAAAAGAATGATATTATTTAAAAATTGAGTATTTTTTATTTAATTTTTTTATCAAATAAAAAAATAAAAATATCTCATTCTTATTCTTATTCAGTTATTTTTCTTTTCATCAAATCATCAAATTAAATGGACCTTAAAAGTATTTTCACTGAATTAAAAAAGAAATAAGATGATTCTCAAATAAAAAAAAAAAAAAAGAAGAGGCGTGCATAAAGACATAAAGGCACGCATAAAACGACCATATTGGAGTCTATTGTTCATTTAGATTTATATTCCAAATGATTTCAATCTTAAAAGTATGGTAGGAAAGATTTCATTGTTCCGAAGGTTTCAATTTAATAACATTTTTGTACTTCTAATTTCAATACATTTTTATTTTAAAGTATTTATGTCAATGCTAATCCAATATAGAGATTTAGTTATAATAATTTAAAATTACAGAAATAATATTATTGTAATCACAGTTAAAAAATATAAATTTTAAACTATGAGCATGCGCAGTGGCAGACATGAAATGGGAAAAAAAAAAAAGATAAAAAGAGAGAGAGAGAGAGAGAGAGGGGCACAAAGGCGAATCAGCTTCCATTAGACGTAATAAGTTAAGAATTTGAAGAGAATATATCAAGAAGTTGCGGGTACGGCTGTACGGGCATCATCTTGGTGTTGGAAGTTGGAAATAAAATTCATGGCATCTTCTCTTTGGAGTTTAGACCATTGGCTCGGATATAATAATAAAATAATGCTTTCCCTCACTTCAATGCAAGCCACTGCCTTTCCAATCAGAATCAGATTGCAAAAATAGGATTTGGCTCACCATGAAAACTTGCACGTCATGTCTTTACACTAATCTTTATATCTTTTTATTTGAAAAAGAAAGAATAATTTTATATTTTTTTGATTTATTTTTAAAATTTTTTAATTATTAAATAAAGTAAAAATTAAATAATTTTATATTTTTAAGATATTAAATATTTTATTTTTTTATTTAATAATTATCTTATTAAGTATTAAAAAATTATTAAAAGACAATTTTAAGATGATATAACATTATTTAAAAAAATAAAAAAAAGAATGTATTGAAATGTGTATTTTTTTATTTTATTATAAAATAAATAATATAAGAATGATGTAATACAATAATGAATTATAATTATTTGATAAAAAATTAATAATTAAAATTATAATAAAATATACACATATATATAATAAATTATAATTTTATTAAAATTTATTTCTTTAATTTGTCTTATCGATAGTTATAATATCTTATTTTTTTAAAATAAACCCCATACTTTAAGGAAGCTTAATTCCACAAAATAAAAGGAGAGTGCATTAATGATTAAGGAGTTGTGTTTTTTATTTACATAATATTATATTTGTCTAACATTTTTTTTATTCTTTTAATTACTTAAAAAAAGTTTTAATTGTTTAATATTTTAAAAATATTAAAAAGTATTTAGTAATTTTTTTAAATAATTAAAAAGATTATTACACTAGTTTATTAGAAATATTTAGAATTGCTTTTTTTATTTTGATTACTTGAATTTAAATATTAAATTAATATATAAACAAATTAATTATCTTAAATATAAATACATTTTTAAAATAATTTTGAGAATTTAATTTTAATTGATATATAAAAATAATTCAAAAACTCTTACTGTATAAAAAAAACAGATATTTTTTTTGAGAGAGAATATTGATCCGTTTGTATTACTTCCATCTCATCCCCGCTCTGTTTTTTGTTTTTTTCTGGTCAACGGTTCATAACCCTCACTGTCTCAGAAGTCAAAAGAGAGTGAGCTAAGTATAGTGTGGAAAAGGCCCAACCCAATATCCCTATACGGCTAGACCTAAGTTGAAGTTGGGTTTTGGATTCCTTGATGGGCTTTGTGATCTTAGAAAGAGGGAAGGCCACAGGGTCCACCACTGCCATTTCACCATCTGAAGTTGTGTCCCCCAATAAAAGTCAGTAGCTATATCAAAGGAGTCGTGTGACCAAAAACAAAATGTGAAAGAATTCAGAAAAAGTGAAATAGAGAGTGAAAAAAAATCCTTGAAAGAGTCCTTGTTGCATATATATATATATATATATATATATATATATATGTATTATATAAAGATTTTTAAGTAAATAATGTTTTTTATACCTATTTACATTTATAATTTGTATAAATGATTTTAAATTAATTATTAATAATATTATGCTTTTCACTACACAACTTGATATCTAAGCACGAGTATGATTTGTTCTATTCTCACTCAAGTATTAAGATGAGTACCTTTGGCTTACTCTGATTGCTATTATGCATAGCATTGAATAATGAGAAAGGCTATGAATTTATCCTAATTTCAATATATTAGCATATTTTAAATTTATTTAATTTAAATGTATTTAGCACAATTTTCAATTGAGATAAAACTTGTATTCAATCTCAAATGACTTGAATCTTACTGTAATACTAAAAAATTGGATATTCTTTACATACAATTTTTTGACGAGTTAGCTATAAGACATAGATGGCTTGAATGCTATGATTTAGAAAGTAATTACATACTTATGAAAAAATCAATAAAAGGAGTACATCAAAAGGAACACTCATTTTCTTACATAAGACTAAAATTTTTCCCTAAGTTAATACATCAAAAGATTGAGTGAACTATCATTTGAGAATCTAAATTTTTTATAATAAATCAATTAAGAGACTTAACTTTATCAGATAATTTTTTCTTTCAACAAAAAAAAAATTATGACAAGACAAAAATATTTTATTTCAAAATAATTTAGAATATGTGCAAAACACATAATTAGATATGACCTGCTAAACTTTTTTTTGTATTGATATATATTATTGCAATATTCTTTTACAAAATATAATTCATAAGTGAATTATAAAGCTCTTTATAAAATAGTTTTCTCACGAAAGATTCAAAACAACCAAAGTATAACTTGTGGTCTCCTAAATTTAAATTATTGTATGGGTATGTACTTAAGAGTGCTTAAGGAGATATTTAATTTCGGTTGATCCAAATTAATGCCAACATACTTTGTATGGTAAAAAACTCAAACCAACAAATAATTACCAAGTTCGATTACAACATATAATAATGTGACGGTTCAGTTATTTCCATAAATTCTATTGAATGTCCGTTAAGCTTTTATAGAGTAGACACACCCCAACTTCTACGGACTATCAGTTAACAAATCGCAGAAGAAGGAATAATTTGTTGACCAACAAAAAAAAATAAAGAAGAAGGAATAATTTAAAATTTTTTAAAGTAAAATATAATGTGTTTAATATTCGAGTGTAAGCCCCTATTATACACAATGGAAAATTCTTCTACTTGACGTCAATTAAAGACTAAGTACTCGTACAAAATAAATAAATAATTGGGACTAAGTATTGGAGCACTTATTGGGCCTGGTGTATGTACTATAGGAGACACATGACTTTAAATATTGGGCTATCTCGTAAATAAGAGATTTTATGAAGGGAAACGAAAAGATAAAAAAGTGTAGATCTAATAATAATAATAATAAAAAAGTTTATCATCTTCTTATTCAATATTTTTTATAAAAAAATAAAAAAATATATCAATAAATATTGGACATGATAAACGAATCATATTTTCAAAAAAAGACTAAAGTTTGAATTTTTGCGTAAACACTTATTAAAATAACTTCTTAATTAAATAATTATTATAATTATATTTGAGAGATTAGTTTTATAACAATATCTGTAAAAATAATTTTTTTAAAGATCAAAAAGAAATTATAGAATTGATAATTTTAAAATAATTTTTTATTAATTTTTATGGAAATTTAATTTTTTAAATTTAAAGAATATTACATATTCAAACAAAAAAAAATTATTACTTTTTCTTTCTTCTCCAAACTTTTAAACATAACTTAGGATTTCAAGAGTTTTTTTTTTTAGTTTCAATGAACAATCAATATGATAATTTTAAAGGAAAAAATAGTTGAAGGAAATTCTTGATGTAATAAAATATTATCAGACCACGACGGTTTAGATGCAAGACATTACAAAGTCATCTATAATTATTTGGTTTTAGGACCCCACGTGTTGTGAATTATTAGAAAAATTTTTCTACACTTACTAATTTCATTCGGGAATGTTGCGATTTTATATTAAAAATAAATTTGAAATTTTAAATATTATTTTCAATTATTTTTAAGAGTTAAAAATTATTTTCATAAGTATTCGAAAAAATTTTCTTTTTACCATTGGTTAATTTTTAATTCAAGGGAGGTCCACCATTGGATGGGACCTGAGGGCCGGCTTTCTAATAACGCCCCAAGTAGATCCTAGGCCCCTAGGGAGACTCGATAAAGATAGTGTTGGGGGTTCGACCCGTTTTATGTACCAAGCCAACACTTCTGTCATAAACTACAATTTTGAGGATGGTTAAAATTTTCTTTGAACAGTTGGGTGTATAATACTATTTTTTTTTTTTTACATTAATGGGTCGAAGCCCAGAGACCAAAAAACTAGTATAGCTACTTATTTATATCTTTAAATTTAGTGGCCGTCATGCTAGTGAAGTATTAGTTTAAGACATAAAAAGCCTTGAAATATTGTAACTGGAATTCATTTTAGCTGAAGACGATTCTAAATTCTCCCAACACCCCCCACCTCTGGACAAAAAAATTCCTCTAAATTTGGTGTGTAAGTATATAACTTTATTAAAACATTTGTTTTGGTGAAATTTTATTAAATTCATTAAATTGGGTGTATATATATTTTTTTTAATATTTTCATACTCTTTGAATATAAGACTTATTCCGTTTGAAGTATTAATGTTATCTCTTCTAATGGTGTACTTCTACAAATTTAAACTCTTAATATTACTTAATTTGTTCAACTATTAAACTCAAGCATGCTTATTCTTTTGAAGCGCAACATATTAGTTTTCATTAAATGGAGTGTATATTTTACTTTACATAAAATTTTGTTAGTTTTTATCCTGCCATCATCGTACATATACGCCGTAAATCTAAATCAAAAAGTAAGGAAAGGAAAATGGAACATTTTTGTTTTTCATTTCGAAGCTGTCATAAAAATTAAAAAAAATAATAACATATAAAAAAACAGCCAATTACAGTATTATATAGTTTATTGGGACCATAAGTTCAATAATAAAGGTACACATCTTTTCCACCTCGAAGCATCATAGGCATCTACCTAATGTTTTAAAAACCATACCGATTATTGAATTGATTGAGGTACTGATTTAAGGTTCAATGGTTCAACTATGATTCAACTGTGGTCGAATTATAATATAATTAAATATATATTTATATTTATATATAAATATAAGTATATATATATAATTATTTATATACTAATAAAATAAATAAAAATTAAAATACAATACAAATTAATAATAAAATTATTTGAAACATAAAAAAATATTACATTCATATAAGCAGCACAACATTAATCCACATAACATATAAATTAACCAAAATAAACATAATCCACATAATTCACAACTTACAATCTTACATCAATACAACATGAATCCATCATCATAGTCAATCATACTAATAATAACAATTTTAAACAAGTAAACAGCACAAGTTCAATAATGTTTCATCAAAAGTAGTCCTAAAAAAGTTCACAAATTAAATAGGATTATCATAATCAGTATTAATTTGTTGAATATCTCTATCAAAAAGATCATTTTCTTGTTCATTTCCACCATCATGATCATCATCAAATGAACTTAAATTTGTTACTTCAGGCATATTAAATTCAATATCAATATCTCAGCCTTCTAACAAAATAAAAGACTTAGTTAATATAATATAAAATAATTTATAGATAATGCTAATGCTTTTATATAGAACTATAAGAATAAGACTAACTAACATGATAAGAAGGAATGACATTGTCTTGATAGATTAAACTTTCAATCTCTTCATTAGCAAACTCTGGCTCTAGATCTTCTTCTATCATCCAAAAGTCAACTATGTCAATACTTTCATAATCAATTGAATCATAGATTCTTTTCTTTAGATGCAACCTAGAACAAAAAAATAAAGTATTATAATAATTTTTCAGCTTACTAACCTAAAATTTTAAACATAATAAATGACACCATTAATATATAAGTATTAAATACTTAAATTATTAATATACCTGAATTTAAGACGTAAGTTATAAGTTACATACACAAGATTACTGAGTCTTTGATGTTCTAGCCTATTCCTCTTTTTAGTATGAATTTGTTCAAAAAGACTCCAATTTTGCTCATATCCTAAGGAAGAAGCTGCTTGACTAAGGACACAATATGCTATCTTTTTCAAATATAGAGCACTAGTACCAAACAATGTCCACCATTGATCTACATAGATATGAATATGATTCTTAACATCAACCATCAATTATATATTATAGGTTTCAAAATATTAAAACAAATCAGCATATAAAATTGCTTACTTAGTTGAAGCTCCTTGGCTGCTTTGAAAACATTTGGCTTATCAAAACTTTTCTTACATTCCTGATATACCTGTATCTCCTTTATTGCTTTAATTGGATCACTGCAAAGGCTTTTTATATCAAGCAAGTTAAGTAAACCTTAATTTTTCATTATAAAAGAAAGTAGGATTTAAAAGTAAGATGTTGCATGGAGATTTTGCTGCAAGTACTTATCTCATCGAATCTTAATGATTTCTATATAAGGCTTGTATAAGTTTTTCGTATTCTTAAACATATGCTTGATAGCATTTTTAACTTTTTACATATCTTTATATACATATCCCAATGAAGGCTTTTCATCAACATCTATAATTCTCAACAATCTAATTAAAGGGCCTACAAGCTTCACCACAATAAAGCAATTATGCCAAAACTTATTATCTAAGATAATAACACTAACAGTTTTTCCACTAACACTTCTTTCTAACTTGTGTCCAGTGAAGTGTTTGTCTACAATCAAAGCTTGTAAGTCTTCCTTGTATTCATAAATACTTTTTAAAGTAATAAAAACAGTAGCAAAATGGGTAACTCCTGGACGAATAACTTCCTTCCAACCTGGCCTTTTTCTAAGCCAAGACAAAAAATACTTTATGGTTGTAAACAAATATAGTTATCTTTGAAGTACGGGATGCAAGGTTTATTACATAGGGCATGCTGCTAATATCTTTCAAAATGAGATTCAAGCAATAGGCAGCACAAGGAGACCAAAAAATATGTTCATACTTATCATGAATATACCTCTCAGCTGCCACATAATTGACTGTATTGTCAGTCACCACATGTATAACATTTCTAGGCCCAATCCATTTAATAACATAAAAAAACAAGTTAAATAATGTTGTGACATTTTTCATCATATATGAAGCATCAACGGATTTCAGAAAAGAAATACCAACAAGATAATACACCAAAAAATTGATTAGAGTTTGTTACCTTTGATCAGTCCAACCATCAGCCATAAGTGTACAATTAATTTCTTTTCATGAGCTTCGATAACTATCAACAAGTAGCTGACACTCTTTCTTAAGATCTCCCAACAAGTGAACCCTTATTTGATCATAAAATGGACCTTTAAAATTAGGTCCAATAGCAATACCATCCAATGCATCTTGAAAATAAGGTGATTGAATTGCATTGAATAGAATGCCTACATCAACAATCCATTTGACTATTTGCAATTTAGCTTTATGTATGACCTCTTTGCTATCAAAAACACTTTTTAAACTTGGTTGGGCTCATGGAGCTGTCCTTGGTGCAAAATAATTACTAATTCGTTGGGAAGCACTTGCTTTTCTCTTACCTTTGTCTCTAATACGTTGCATCTTAGCTGGTGGAGGTGGAGGAGTAATCTCTTATTCTTCTGCCTCATCATAATCATCACAAAAGCTCACTTTATCATCCTTATTTTTTTTATTTGTTTCAAATGTGCTAACATTTGTCATTTGACATCATGAGGAACTCTTTTACATGAAGCTATTTGTCCTTTATATCGAGTCAAACAAAACATACATGTGTACACTGGCTTTCCATTTTCATGAACTAAATTAATATGTTTCTATGCTGGATCACTTTTTTCACGACTAGAAACTAAGGAGGATTGCTAGACAACATTGACATTGCTCTCTCATGTCAGATTATTAGAATTATTCATATATGAAAAAAGTAAAATTATAAAATCCACAACTCTAACTGATTTGGGCATGGGCATTTGACAATTAACATACAAATCAAATGTAACAAATCGAAATCAATGCTCTGGAAGAATAATTAACAAGCTTATGAGCCAACAACACAACACAGAATAGCTATGAAAAATGGAATTGTACAGATAAAATGAGTTGTTGAATTTACACAAGAAGACTTCACATGCCTGCTTGGATGACTGAATGAAATACGAAAATTCCGCACTCTTGTTTTATCACTAATGTTTGAAATGGAATCTTTAAAAATTTAATTTATGAAGTAATCAACAAAATAGAAAATGGGTGAGAAAATAGCAAGACAAAATAGTCGCGGTGGAGGCTGTTGACAGGGGTGACACTGCTCTTACTCTCAAGGTGACAGAGAAGGACGGTGCCATATTTGTTCCGTTCCTCGTTTCTCCTCAATGACGAAGGAGTTGCAGGGCTAGCTATAGTTTTTCAACTTCCAGCCTCAAAACGACGTCATTCTCATTTTTTTTTTGGCAAAAATAAGAATAAAATGACGTCGTTTTATAGAGCAACAGTTCAAAAAAAAATAAAAGAATAGAACTGTTAGTCGCATGGACCGAGGCCTGGTTGACTTGTTCCACTGGTTTGGAGTCGGTTCAATGGTTTTTGACTAATTTTTGACCCTAACAGTCTTGAAAGGTTGCCCGAATCGGCAAGGTGACTGGTTTCCGTTCCGACCGGTTGAACCAGTCGGTTTGGTCTGGTTTTCAAAACCTTGCATCCACCCAAAATGAGACAAAGAAACATTTAGCAACTTGTGAGTTCAGTCTTGCATAATAATTTGTTTGTTAAATAGGACAAAGTGAAAGAAACAAACTTACCTCTAATACCAAAAAAAATATGATAAATATTATTTTTTTTGAGTATAAATTAGAAATATCTATAAGATTCGGTCTATTTATATCGCCTTATAAATTTAATTTTTTTTGGGAGGAGAGTGATAATAGTATAATCTTTCTCATGATATGCAACTCCTAATAATCAAACTATTGTTTTTATGTTTAAGGACATAATTTACTTTTACTAAGCTAATACTTCATGGGTAAAAAAATATAAATATCTGAATACTTTATATCTTTAATTTATGGACAAAAGAAAAATGTTTCTATATCAATGTTAGGAAAATATTTTCTGCTGCATTGGATCTATATTCCATGGAATTCAAACAACCGCCGTCATTTGCAATCTCATTTTTTGGTGGAAAAAAGTTAAAGAGAGGGCCATTCTTATTTGCAATCTTTTTTTTCTAATAAATATTTTGCATGCGTTCATCTTATATGCTAAATTTTAAAAATTTAAATGATTATATGTTGTTAATCAAATGAATAATTTTTATTTTTATATGAAGATAATTTAATTTCAAAAATATATTTTACGTTAATGACAGAAATTAAGTATACAATCTTTAATATGCATAAAAGGCATAAATACTATTTTTCTTTTTCATAAGTAATAAAATATTGATGGTGAGTGACCCCTGTTCTTTTACCCCCATATAATTTGTTTTCCTCTCAATATAGTACCATCAAATGATTGCCTGATCGTTTATTTACTTCTTTTTCCTTTTCTGCTAATATTTATTTCATACAAATCATAAAATTCATATTGAAAACTTTTCCCTCTGTGCATATATAAATTGGGAATGTCGATTGTCAGGAATTAGTTTCGTGAAAGTTGTTAAAAATGTTATTCCTTCCTGTTATACAGCATAATTCATATAAATTGCTTAGGAGGATGTTTAGAAAAATAATTAATGAATAATTAGACTAATAATAGAATATTTTCCATATGTTTGGGAGAATTGCATTTAAATCCTGAAAATTAAATTTACTATTTAAAATAATGAATATGGTTATTTAGTTGAAAGTTATTTTAAACGTACAATACTTAAAATTGTTCTAGTAATTAATGTAAGTTTAAATTAACTTGTTTTACATTTTTATTTTTTTAGCTAAAAATTTCTTATGAAGCATTTTTATTATAAATTTTTTAAAAATAAAATAAATATTTATTTAAACTCTAATTTAATAATTAATTTTTAAATACAATAAATTTGATTTCCTCTGGTGGTCTAAAGAAAGACATCGAAATGAGGATGAAAGGACAGGCAATAAATCTTGACATCAAGACGAAATTCTGCAATAAATAGTGTCATTTCATGCATGTATATGCCAAAATTCTATGGTGAAATTTTTCATCGTTTTCCGTTTATTTTCTTGGTTCATTGCCCTTGCTCAGTGGAACTATGTTATAAAGGTAAGCAGTCGCACCCTAAAATTAAAATTTTTTTATGTGTAATATGCAGGATTTAATTTTAATTTATTATTTGTGTGAAGTTTTATATATTATCATTTAATTATATATTATTAAGTATTTAACTTTTTAAATAGTTATTATTTTAATTAATTTTTTTAATAATTTGACAATTTATATATAATTAAATAATAATATAAAAAAAGATAATAAATGAACATTAAATTCTTATTTAAATAAACATCTTCATAAAGATGATATAGATCAAATTTATCATTTCTTCTAAAATTCTATTGTCAAAATTTATAGTTCGGCCCTGCTTAATTCTTTATGGTCCCACTTAAATTCTATCGTCCCACTTAAAATTCTTTATTTTGCTTAATTCTTTAGTTCGGCCCAGCACCTTCCAGAGGCAGTTAATTAGAAGTTTGAAATAATTTGAGCCCAAGACACAAATTTTTCTTTTAAATTATGAGTTTGATTTGAACCAATCTTTACCTTGTTTCTTTAATTATAGATCCAGATTCGTGCTATGTACACATGGAGTCCATTTTGCCTCAATAATTAAAATGAGATCTTAATTGCCTTAATATATTTATCTTCAACTAATTTTTTTTAAGATTTCATCTTTATTTTGTTAACAAAAAGGATTTGCCGAGTCTTACCTTTACTTACGCTTAATTCTTGAGGTGTTTGTTTTTTTTGTTAGTAATATAAAATTATTCATATATTTTTATTTAATAATTTAATTTTTTAGAATAATTGATTTATGATACTTTCTTCGTGTGCATGTATGGGGAAAATGATAAATAAGATGGTAGGCTGGGTGAGAGAAACTTATCAATATATGCTGTATTATACCTGGAGTCACAACTGCTTGTAGCAGGCAACTGAATATGGCTACTTATTCAAGAGTCTGATTTCATGGCTCTTTTTAGAGAAAAAAAAAAAAAAAAACTCTCCATCGATCTTATTTTATTTTTATGAAGGAAACTTATTGACATAGCAGTGCCAAAGTGATGAAAAGATTGAATGGAAAGTGGCGGGCAAAGAAGAGAAAGGAGAGGGAGGGCCATACGCAGTGCTCTCATCTTCATTATGCATCTGAGATGCCAACAGTGCAATGGCATCATGAACCCAATTTTCAGTCCAATCATGTATATAAAAGATCAAAAGGGTCCATGTCTGTGTATGGAGGGTGGGGGATGCTGTAGCAGCCTTCACTGTCAGCAAAAAGGGAAAAGGGATTTGTGGGGTTGAGTATCTTAGACCAGCTTACGAGCTTGGAGCCAAGAGAAAATATTCTCAGAGGACAAACAGCAACACCTGTTTTAGTGAAAACAGAAGAAAGCACTGAAGAAAATTGAAAACGACGAATGTAGCCTTGCTTGCCTGTTCATTAGTCGGTAAGGAAGAAGACACACACCGCACTAAAACCAAACACACACACACACACATTTATGCATATACATGCATCGCTCCTATATCCAGATTATGAGGGTTACTGTTACAAAAGGAAAAAAAGTGAAAGAAATTACGAGACATGTATCAATTAAGGATAAGGAGATGGTTTTACATCTTAGTATTTGTCTGAAACTATTTAGTTATATTTAAGGGCTAATTAATGTCTAGTGTATGTGTCACAGAGTAATAGAGAAACTGATTAATTATGAGAGTATACGTACACATTTATACTAAACGTTTAGCATTTATATATCCTTCGCCTGTCGCAATTTTATGCATGATAGGCTTTGCTTACAGGTTTCATGAGCATGAATATAAGTTGTCTCAATGTATTTTGTTCGAACTTTTCTTCCTACAGGCATTTGCAAATGTTAACTTTGCCACTAGGTTATTTACTATCTGCAGGTATTGGTAAAGCTAGCTAGAGCTTATATATGTCTAGTATAAATAGGCTTTTGGGACTGATAATTCAAATAAACCTTCTAACCCACAAAAGCCATACTTAATTAACAACATATCAGAGACGAGAGGAATGGGAGGAATAAAAGGAGCCATTGCAATCCCTAACTTTCTGCACTTACTATAAAGAGAATTAATCATGGATGTATTGGAGAATCTTAAGAGAAGCTGTCATTATATCTTGGCACGTTTGTATGTCACCTAACAGCAAACAGGTTTTCTCATCATTCAAGAGTTTCTAAAGACTTCTCTTAATGTGAGACAACTAATGGTGTATAATGTTCTATCTTTGCTTTAATTAATGAGAATAATAAGGGTAACACACATTACAAACAACTTCGGTTATCATGGGCGAGTCTTCACCATGTAAGATTTTGTTTTGGTTCTCTATGAAGCAATCTATGGACAGGTCTACTGCTTAGGGTATCCCTTTGAAGTCTTTCTCTTCACCTAGCTAATTAAGAACTTGTGTTTATTTTTTATTGTTTCTTTGAGAAAAATATATCAAAAGTATGCCTAATTAATGACACTTATTCATCACTTTAATAAGTTTGACGCACTCAACGCGCACTTGAAATGACGTTGTACTAGCAATATTGTTCAAAGTTGAAAAACATCATCAAATTTAGGTATAATTAGTGGGTGAACAAATGAGATTAATAATTTTTGAAAGGCGATTATTCTAAAATATTTGAATTATGAATCATAAAAAAATAATATTTTTCAAAACAATAACATAAAATACTAATAGTGATAATTATTTAACTTCAGCTCAGCAATGATATAATATTTACAAGAGAATTTTCATTTATAAGAGAAAATAATTACTTATAAAAAAACAAAATATTTGCATTTCTATGTATTAAAAACAATATTTAAGATATTCATGTGATATGTAGCTATCAAAAACTTAATTTCAACTTGAGTTCAAAACACAGCACACCCATATTTTTGTGTCCTCAAATTGATTAGTTATAGTCTGGTTAAACCTTATTATGAGCTATATCTCTCCACCCCAATCCTGTCCCAAAAAATACAGGAGAAATATAAGAAAAAGAACAGAAGAAAATTTGAGAACTTGACGTTGATTTGAAAGAAGAACAACTTAGAGAATAGTGAAAGGATCGACTAATAGCCTAGCAGTTACACCAACTGCCCTCAAGAAAGGCATCTTTAGTGCCTCCAAAAGGTCGAAAGTGTGAAGAAATTAAAGAATTAACGTGCTAAATAAAGCAGTCAATAGTGATGGCAAAGAGCTACATTCGAAATTGAGAGTGGCCATAACCAGGAAAGAATCAGCAGGGAATCAATTTGCTGTCAACTCTATATGATATGCATAATAACTAAAACCAAACTGATCATGAGGAGACTTTCAGTAAGATTCTTTTCATTTAGCAATGAGATATTTATGCCAATAATTTAGGGTATGTTTGGATGAAAGATGAAAAGAAAAGGTCAGGTAAGTTTTTTATTTTTATTTAAATTTTTTTTATTTAAGTATCTTTGTAAATAAAAGAATAAAAATAAAATATTATCAAGTAACTTTCTTATCTTTTTTTTTTATGAATATTTTATAATTTTCTTAGTTTAGAAAAGATAAATCAACCCTTATCCTTTCTTTCCTTTCCCTCTTAACTCCTTTACCCATAAATACCCTTAAGAAAGAAGTCAATGTGAACTGCAGAGGGAAACTGATGAGTTTATCTGCTGACCTAGTTATCTACTGTTTGCTAGCTGAGTTAAACATGCATAAAGACCAACACATAGGGTCTCCTGAATACAGGCTTGGATTCAAATTTCAAACTGTGTATCATCACTTTGTTTAGGTCAGCCATTGAGTCAAGGCAAAACCTGCTACTTTATTTGCTTGCCCATGAGTGATTAGATTGACCTACTTGCCAGTAGATTTATTCTTCTCCCTGAAGCCTTACCCAAACTATGGAAACCTGTCGAAATTAAAGTTGTTATCCAACTCTATTAGAGGAAAGTTTACCAAACCCATAAAGTGCAATGAAATTTAAGTTACTATAAGAGTCCAACGATTACTGTTTGTAGAAATTATTTTGCTCTCTAATTACCTAATTTGGTACTCCATAACCCTGCGATCTTGACAAAAAGAAAATCGGAAAGGACAATACATTGTTTAAGAAACAGAGAGGGAAATATAGAATGTAAAATGACCACATGATTTGAATCAATTTTCATTTGGGTTTTAGCTCCAAACTCTTTTTCGTTTTGGTTGCTGGGAGATTCCATGTCAAATTAAGTCCACTGCTGATTGCTACGTACTTAGAGACAGTCTCCCTCTTTTCAGGCTTTGGTTTTGTACTATATAAGTAGAAGCATGCTGCAAAAGACGTACTGCGAGTTCAATTATATCTGTACCTAGCAAGTTAAAATGGAACAGGAAGAATCAATAGAAGATAGTCATTGCCATATATATTGCTTGACATGTTTTTATTTTAGTGAAACTTCATTTCTTTTGTTCCATTATATCTGCCTTGAACTGTTCATAAAACGTGGCAGTGATTATATGTAAACAACTTTAAGCAATATATGCTAGAATAGTGAAGACCAAGGTGAAGATGTAAAGTGACTTGATAAAAAAATTTAGAGTAAATTACTCTAACTTTGTTTTTTCTATTTTTCTATTTTTTCACAAACTCTTATTTATTTCTAAAACTTATACAAACCTCTCTTCTTAGTATAGATTTATGTGTAGTGTATTTTTAAAATATAAAGAAAGTTTGTGTAAGGATAAAATGTGTAAATTTTTAAAAATACTTAGAGAAATATGTGTATGTTTTAAAAAAAGAGAAGAGTTTGTGAAAAAATATGTAAATAGAGAAAAGATTAAATGATTTTACTCAAAATTTAAATAGGTTTGAACTCAAATGTCACTTATGGATGAACAAAATCTTTTAAAAATTATTCTCTTTTTGGATTTAGCTATTTTAAAGTGAAGATTTTACTTTAAATAGTAAAGTGAAGAGTATTAATTATCAATGAAAAATATCCAATATAAAGTACTCTCTCTCTTTCTCTCTAGACTCTAATATAGTTGCAGGCTTGCGGCATTCATTTTTTCATCATCAAACAAATAAATTCTAGCATTGATATCTGGCCACAAAAAATCCTAGAACCAGCATAAGGAAATGGTGCTAGACCGGACAACATATAATGAAAATAATAATACTTGTAAAAACTTTATTGTTATAGGTTCTTTCTTGGAGTTGTCATCACTAGTTACATCTTAGATATATCAGATGTGACAATATTCACTTGATGAGTGCATGCAGTTAAAGACTTACTGAAAAAAGAGAGGTGGGGGACAATTATTTGGCTAGAATGTAGACCGACAAGGTGCACGTTCAGTGTCATCTTTGAGCTAGCCATTATTGTAAGCAAGTTCAACAAGAACACGAGAGTGGGAAGAAGTGCGTAAAGTGGATGAATGATTACTGATTAGCGAAGATCAACAAGGAAAGTAAAGAAAAAGTCAATTGAATTTCGGCATCAGTTAGCCCAAACTTACTACAGATTAGAAAAGCAAACTGCTACCAAAGGCAATGACTTTATCATCCAATTTGGTCTCGAAAAAGACTTTGTTCTTCTACCTCGAGAATACGTTTGGTAAGTGGGAATGAGACGTGTGAAAAAAAAAAAAAAAATCTCATATTTAATATTTTATTAATTTAATTTTAATTCATTGTCAATGTAAATTTTTTTTACATTATCATCCAATCACATATTATTATATATTTAACTTTTTAAGTCATTGTTATTTTAATCAAATTTTTTTTAATAATTTAGTAGTACATGATTGAATAATAGTATAAAACATTTTATATTGACTGTATATCAAAATTAAACTCATATTTTATTGTATATTAACATGAGAATTTTGTACTTTTTTAACTATATTTCACACCTAAACATGTCAACTCCACTTACCAAATGTTTGATATTTTATACCTAAAGATAAAAATTCTGATGAGATGTGTGACATATTTGAAATTTCCGTTTGATATTTTATCACTGGCATGAAGATGTTATTATTATTATTTTTTTACACGTTTCATGCTTAAGTATAAAATGAAGTTTTTAAATACTTAAAATTTTTAACAAATTCACACCTAGTACACGCTTCCTTTCTTAGGACAATAAAAAACATAGTATTTCTAACTCTCCTGAAAATTCCCTCTTCCAACCAGTAATCATTTATGCCGTATTCTGAACCTTATGTAAGGAGGGAAAGAACCATTTCAACAGTGCTGCAGTAAAACTTGAAACCCATACACAGTTTGTAGAATAAACCTGAAACGTGATTGCTGAAAGTAGAAAAGTTAAAGTGTGTTTGGTTTTTTTTTCTGTTTTTATTTATAATTATAAAAATGTCAGTTTATTTTTATTTTATTTTTTTTAATTTTGTAAAGAAAATGATGAAGACAAAAGAACCTTATTTTTACAATTTCTTTTATAACATTTTGATAACAGAAAATAGAATGAAAATAAAATGACACTTTTGTAATTATCAACAAAAACATATCAACTGAAAATGAAAATAAAAATAAATCAAACACCTCCTTAATTTTTGCATAATTCAGAAAATTAATTGTTTGATTTTTAGTATAACGGTGATATCGAATGGGGTGTGATTTGTCATTTATACTGGTATATATCGAGTTCAATCCATTTCAACAACGAGAAGTGGCTTAATTATATATATATATATATATATCGCAGTTTTATAGAATTGGAGAGGAACAAACAGATACACTTATTGTTGAAAATTAATCATAAGCCTATCAGTACAGGTTTTATATAATTATATTCTCCCTCAAGTTTTTGATTAAACTAATTTTATGATGAATTTCAACTAAATTATTAATAATTCTAACGTGAATGATGTAAGATTTTAAAAAGTGATATACAAAAGTCAATTCAAATAAAAACTTGGTAGATATAAAATATATTTTACCCTTTAGGAAATTGTCAATGTCACTCCAAAATTTTTTTTTCCTTGCTAAAACTTGTGCAAATAATTAAAACGATTTCCTACGCGTACTATTATTGCAATTTGAGCTGAAAAGTAGACAGTAGAATTCACATGGAATATGATTCAAGTTCAAGAGTAGAGCTCATTTTCAAAAAATTAATCTATTAAAGAGAAAAATCTCTTAGTTAAAGTACTACATTGAATCTATTTATTTATTTAATGTGCCACATAACATTACATATTATTAGGTAGCTTTTTTCTTGATCTCTCCTATTTAAGTTGTCCCTTCGTAGTCTAAAGGTTTTTCATCTTTTTAGGGTAGACCATTATGATAGTACGTAGCCTTTTTTTTCCCTCTCCATTTTAGATTGTCTCTTCAGCGTTTAAAGGTTTTTAATAAAAGCACCAGCTGTTACAATTTTAATCCAAGAGAAAAAGTTATTGCAAAAAACTAATCTATTAGAAAAGAGAATCTCACCAGTTTAAGAACTACATTTAGTATCTTTATTTATTCAACGTATAACATAATAGGATCTCACAACACTTATATAGAAACTATATCTATCCAATGAAAAAATTATATTGTGGACTAATACTATATATTAGCTCAGCAAGGGATATAGATACAATTACTAGTCTCTTGGGTATTTTTTAATGAATTTAGATTATTTCCTGTGATAGAATCATTTTGTTGAAGAGAAATATATAAATATAAATTATAATATATTAAAACTTATCCATAATAGGTTATAAATTTCACTTTTCATATTTAAAATTTTTTATATCTTTCTCTTTCTAACATAACACTCTTCTATTATTTCATTAATAGGAGAGAATCTAATACTTTTTTAATGACTTAATATGAAATAAATCAGAGATTCTCCTAATTAAGGTAGACTAATAGTCTCTTGGTTATTTTAAGTATAACAATTAAGGCAGACTAATAATCTCTTGGTTATTTTAAGTATAACAATTCTTATGAAAAATAAATTTGCACTAGAATTTTCCCAGCTATATTCTTTTGGCATTGATAAGTGATTTAATTAAATTTCAAATTTTATATAGGACATACAAGTGGAATTAGTACGAACCCATTCCAGAAATGGAGACTCAAACTTTTGGCATATTGCGTCTATGTTGAAGAGCTAGCAGTGCAACTGGTTCTAGAAAGGCGTTCTGGAAACAGTGGAAATGGTACAAAATGGAGGTTTTAGGGCCGTCCAATTTTGAATTAATTCTGACAATCTCTAATTATCGATTGAATGAATATAATCTTAGTATATAAGACTTTGGCGAAGGGGCATCTATGCATGGGGCCCTCGTTTCTCCAAATTGGTCGGTTGTCATCTCCATATCCACTTGACGTGTACCTCAGTTTCCGTCTCACCAAAATCATGGCAAGAGAGAATTAATCTGTTGAATTTTATATGTGCTACAAGAAAAGGCCACGTTAGGATTAAATGGTGCCAAAATTGTATCACATGTGCCTTACCTAATCTTTTCTTCGTTTTCAGAAATGGGTAATGGGTAATAAGCTAACAAGCTAAGCTAGCTGCTTGAATAAGACATTTCTAACTCGCCACTGTTGAACCATCACCAAAAAGCTAGTTGGAGGAGGAAGCCATGTACACACACAAAGGAATTAAACAAACTGAGATAGTGGTAAGGAAAAAAAGGCACTTCGTGAGAAAAGGTCCTGCATGCTCCATAGAAGTACGGCCAAGTGTCTTTGTGTTGCAGTGGCATGCATGCAAAGTTGCAGAGAGGTGCTCCCGAGAACCTGGTATATACAAAAGCTGTCTGGAAAAGGCTACATGGGTAATATGGTATTTGGCTTAGACCTAATAATGTATATACAAGTCTAGGTTTGTGTACATTCCAGCACTCATTTTGACAATGACAACCATTACAACAACCATAACAGCGACCTCATATGTCAACAGCAGATCTCTTTTACATCGATCATGTTATTTACATTTTTTTTATGCACTCTTTATAAGTCATAAAATAAAAACTTTATATTTATTCTATATGATTCAGATTTTGCACATATTCTCATATATATATATATATATATATATATATATATTCATTATCCCTTTCAGTTTCTACCAATGAGTCAAATTCTAAACAGTGAGATTTTTATATACCTGGTATACTTAACAAAAGAAACTTTGGAATTAAGTTAAAACATTCTTTCTATTTTTTTTTTTGTTTTTACCAAGTATTTTTACAACATTACTGTAAAATTAACCCTCAAACACTATCACAATTGAAGTTTTAGGTATATATGTACACGCACTTAACTAGGTATGTATGCAGGACATGCCAACATTCAAAGAGTATACTAGTATATAGCCAGTCCTACTGGATTGATTTGGTTAGGGCAAAAATGGTAAATAGGCTTCATTAATAAGGCGATAAGGCTTATGTGTTGACAAAGGGCAGACAATAATTGTATGCTTATAGGGGAAACGTATAGTTAATGCTAATGTCACCACCCCAAAAAAAAAAAGTATAAATATGAAAGAGGAAGAAAAAGATGAACAGAAAGCAACTAATATGGCCCATAAAATGTCTACTCATTAGCCCAATGACGTGATCTCCATCTTCCTCCACTCTCCTCTCCTATTCCTTTCACCTTTCACCTCCCATTTTTTTTTTCTTCTAAATTTCTGGCTTTATTCAGAAAAAACCAAACCTCCCGATCTTCATTATTCAGCACCAGAATGTCTGCAAGTGGTAGTGGGAAGGATTTGGCAGAAGGATCATCAGGGTCTCCCAGAGACTATCAGCAGCAGCAGAGCCCAGCCACCCTCAGCCGCTATGAGTCTCAGAAGAGAAGGGACTGGAACACTTTTGGGCAGTACTTGAAGAACCAGAGACCCCCAGTGCCCCTCTCCCAGTGCAATTGCAACCATGTGCTTGACTTCCTTCGCTATCTGGACCAGTTTGGCAAGACGAAAGTTCACCTGCAAGGGTGCATGTTCTATGGGCAGCCAGAACCCCCTGCACCCTGCACCTGCCCCCTTCGACAGGCCTGGGGAAGCCTCGATGCCCTCATAGGGAGGCTCAGGGCTGCCTATGAGGAAAATGGTGGGTCCCCAGAGACTAATCCTTTTGCGAGTGGTGCCATCCGCGTCTATCTCCGAGAGGTGAGGGAGTGCCAAGCGAAGGCAAGAGGTATCCCTTACAAGAAGAAAAAGAAGAGCACGAATCAAGGCAAGGGAAACGAAGAATCAAGCTCCACCATGCACTTCTCTTGATTGTTCCTTTGGGGCGTTTCAAGTAATGGTAACTAATTTCGTCATCGCTAATTAGTTCTCACTCATACTCAATGTGATGCTGGCATCAAGCTTTCCATTGCTTATTTCACAACCTAAAAATTAATTACTACTATATCTATATATATATATATATATATATATATATATATCTATATATATATATATATATATATATATATGTAGTGAAGCATTAATGGATTCCAATCAAGAATATTTAATTTATATAACCATGTGTATTATTAGGACTTCAATTTTGCATTTTAGACCATATAAAAGATTGAATCATTAATTTTATAGCACTAATTGGTACTAAAAAGTAATGTTTCTATATATTTTCTTTCACATTAATGAACCAGATAGCCGATCCACCAAACAAGAATTTTTCTTGTGCGGACTTTAAGTAGATTGTGAACAAAGTCTTGGTATACCCACAAAAGTATTTACAATGTCGTGTACTCTTTATGTTGCAAAAGTGAATTGATTAATTGTAGTAATTAAGATTGGAAAGATTGAATTACTCTCCCCGCGCACATACGCTCTGATACCCCCACAGATATGGAACTAATTATGTAACAAAAACACTGTTTGTGTCACTTCAATTAAATATATGTTATTTGCATGTTGGCTTTCCCCTAATTTTTCCCTTTTAAGATTCTGCAGATTTTGTGTCCCATGAATGTTCAAGTGAGATGACCTACACTTTCTTAAGTTACCAAGCATCAAATAAACAAATGATTGAAAGCATATGATTAATTAAGGTTCTAGGTTACATAAAAATTATCTTATCAAAATATAAAATTGTTGATAATGCATGCTTTTTGTAAGGCTTTACTAATTCACAATTTAATACTAACAAAGTCATGATTGAATGGAATCTTTCGGATAGATGTTGGAGAAACCTGATGCTAATCAAATATTTAATGTTTTGTTAACCTTAACAATTCCCACCTTCCTCACCTCTATTATGCCCCACTTATTGCTATCTTTAATTTAGAAGATCCATGAAAGAGGTGATTGGATATACATGTTTTTCTTTTCTCCACTGTGTTTTTTTTACCATGTACCTTGATTAGATCATGTCGTATAGTATCCGATTCTGTGGTAAAGTAGTTTTATTCCCTTCATCAAAGTGCTGTTGTTTTTCAAGTGTACATTAAGTATATATTAATAAGCTTATTCGGAGCAACATGTTGTTTGGTTAGGCAAATGCTTGAGCTTTGTGCTTCCCATCACCTCACATGTTCTTGTCGGCTATTTATTTAAATGGAACTTCAATAGTAATTTGAATGAGACGCTTTCTTGTATTTTGTATATTAAAATAGATCATGGATTGCTCGTTGACGACAAGCTCTTTGTTTCAAGTGATTATTCAACTCAAACTCGTCAAAACTTACTGCACATATTGATTCTTTAAGCATATAAATTATACATATATCTGGATTATAGAGCTACGTAAAACTTTTGTGAGGGCTTCGTCTGCATAATGCTTCCTCTAACATAGCATTCATACAGAAATCATGTGTAGTATATATCAAAGATCAAGGGAATATTAAGTTTGTATGGATAATTATCTGCTCAGGCTCTGCTCAGTGCAGCTGGTAGCAACTTAGGGTTTTCTTGTTTTTATTCTGAACAAAGTATATGAAAAGTATTCCTCGGCAGCTTTTGTGCTCGGAATTTGAAATGTTTTGATGATTTAGTAATCACATTCACTTGTGCTCCCAGGTTCAGAGATTAATTACATTTCCTAGAGTATATATTATATCTTTTTCAAAGTTAATTTCTAGATATGCCCCGAATTTGCAATTGTGGTACCAGCTATAGTCTATCTCATCTCAAACAGATCTATGCTTGGTAACACCATGTTTGCATTATTAGTTGAACTAGTTAGCTGGCCTATGTAGAGTTCACATCCTTTTGATACCTTTGATACTATGTTTGGATGGGGGTTAGGGAGAAAAAATCAAAGAAAAGAGATGTTTATCATAAGTCTTTTCCTTATTTAAAAATTTTATAAAAGAATGGGAGAGAAAATGAGAATTTTTAAGTAATCTTTTAAAATTATTTTTTATTAATTTTTATAAAGCTCCTTCAATTTAAAGGATTTTGAATGATTTAAAAAACTCAAATAAAAAAAGAAAAATTTATTAATTAATCTTCGATTCTCTTTTATTTTTTTTTATTTTCCTTAAATCTCTTCTTTTTTCATCCCCTCCAAACTCTCAAATATAGCTTGAGTGACAATTTATATTTGCCAGAACAAATTAATCTACATAACCATCCCGCAGCATTTGGATATTTGTAATCGTAATTGAAGAGGAAACTCTATGTTCCTTACTTTTCTTTTCTTTTTAATTTCTCTTTCGTTTTTAGTTTAAGTTAATAGGACTTAAATGCATGAAGCATGATTGTTCTAATTTATTTTCTTTCATAAGAATTGGCAACCGATTATATACATGACATATGTGCATTGATTAGTCATATATTCAGATTAACTGATCATTGCTCAATTCAATGTTCTTTAGTGCTTCTATATCCTTTTGAAGTATGCACACGAGCCTGAAAAAACGATTTGCCTCATTTGGACAAAGAAGAGCTACCTGTCTATTAAGTCATGATTGTATCTCCTTGCAGGACAAGGTAGCATATATAATCAAATTGGAGGAGTTCTTATTTACAAGGCACAATCTATGGGAGGTTTGGTTTATATCATATTGCATAATTTGATGGCATGCCACTCTTTAAAGTTTCTGTTTTGTTTACTCTGAAATTTGTAAACTCCTAGCGGCACAATTCTATAACCGTCAGTTATGCCTTTGTTTATCTTGCATTCAAACTTTAGTTACATATATATATACATAGATATTGTTGGTACCTTTGCGCATGTATATTTCGGATTGGTTCCATTAAAATGTAAGGTGTACTTCAATAAACTTGGGTGCATATACTCTTCCAACATAGTGAACATACATCCTTTGCTTCTTGTTCAGATATGTTAGAAAATCAGTCTGTGTCTTCTTTTAGTAACATAATATTGATTATAGTAGACGAAAACAAGGATAATTTTCAGAACCTTTGTGCCCAGCTAGTAATATGCTTCAACAGTAAAAGTATATCAGCGGTCTTGAAGAATCGAAGAAAGCTTTTTGAGTCTGATTTTTTTCATTAATTAATACCAAGATTGTTCATACATAGAAAGAGGCACATTTAAAGCCACTTAAGTACTGCTAATGTGATTAGGGTGGTTGGATATTTGTATAATCTTAAATTTTTGGTATAAATTTCTTAGATAATGTACCAGGTCCATGAATGGAAAATGCCCTGAGGCCCGTTTTATTCTGTGCTGACATTAACTTAATTAATTATGAAGAATAAAAGATCAAATTTTTAATCACTTTGTTAAATAGGACACATATATATAACTTTTAATTTAGACGAACCACTAACTTGCTCTAAAATGAAAACTTTAAGGCATTGTGTGTATAATAAATGTATTGGTTTATAATTTTAAAAATAATTAAAATATTTAAAAATATGTATTAGCCATCTAATGTTGACTTTTAAAATTGATTTGACCATCGAGTTTGTTTTTGTAAATCAATTTGTCTCAAAAGAAGCATTTTGCTAAACAAAAGTACATTACTTCTCCTTAATATTTACACTTCGGACACACATTAATAAGATTAGAAGAGTCAAATCTTAAAATTATTCTCTAACATCTTCTTCATTAGTTCTAATTCTAAGCCGAGTTTTTTTTATTTTTTTTATTTTTTGGGTTGTTTGAAATAAGCAGGTTACTTTGAAGGCAAATAAACTTGGGTTGAGAAACTATTCCTGATAAGATGTCTCCACCTTTTGCTCCTTGTCTTTTGCAAATTTAGTTTAATCTTGTCTTTTGTATAACTTTAGCTTGTGATTGATGCGACTGCATGAAGCATGTGCTTTTTTATCATTGCCATAGCTAACATGTTATCATAAAAGACTTTATACGAAAAATTTAGCATTGAATTTATTTTTTTAAAGTATCAATATTCAAAATTATTTGTTAAATATTTATTAATTATTATTTTTTAAGATAAATGTTTGAAGCCTAAAATGTAAAATTAATAATCAATAAATATTTGTCAAATCAATTTAGATATTAATATCTAAAAAAAAATATGAATACCAAAATAATTTCTAAAGATAAAAAATTATTTTAATTAAGTGCTACAATTGCATTAAAGAAAACTATTATTTAACATAAAAATAAAGTAGAATATTAACAGAAACTATTTTGATTTAATAATTTAAATGAGAAAAGAATTGATGCTAAAGTGACTTCTCATATGCTGAATATTTTCAGTATTTTTTATTTGATTTTATTTTTGACATGTATAGAACAAAAATTACTAAAATAGTTTTTAGTGCTGAAGCTTTTGGTTTTCAGCATTAAATTGAGTTTTTAAATAATGTGTTAGTTTTGTTTTATGATAAATGAAAAGATTGTCAAGTTGCACTAATTAATGAGATTAACTGTAATTAATGTATTTATAGACTATAAAGCAATAGTTTTTGACTTTTTTGAATGACCATGAGATATCTTTGCTTTCGAAAAATTGAGACGTGCTTTTTCTATCACTCATTAATACCGAATTTTATTGAAAATATTCTAAGCATAATAATTAACTTCTACAGGATTTCCTAATCTCTAGCGGTATTAATTCAAGCGTCTTTTACGTATTTTTGAGATAAAGTAACAGTTTACTTATGTAAAATACAGATATAAATAGATAGATAGGTAGATAGATGATTCATCTTCTTTTTCTTTTAATAGGAAAAAATTTTGCTACTCACAAAATAAAAAAAAATACATAGTTAGAATTTTTGACAGAATGATTTAGTATGTTTTTTTATTTTTGGATTGATGAGTGATCTTCATTATTTAATTCCATCAAACAACCCTATTTTATTCTATCTAAATTTTATAAAAAAATTTGATTATTTTTTCTAATTTTATAACATTACTAAAATAAAAATTGTACCTAAAAGCCTTCAAACTTAAAGTTTTGTTAGAAAGTTATGAAGTACAATAAGTACTACGCTGCTAAACTTAAAATTTGTTAATATTCTACATATCTTAATTAGCATTATATACATGTTCTCCATCTTAAGTTTTCCTTAAGTTTCCTTTACATTGATACGAAAGTGCTAATTTTATAAAATTAATTTGATTATATATAATTAGTAGCGTTTGATTATGGAGATTGAAATGTGGACGAGTGAACAGAATTTACAAATTCTTTTTATAGGGATCTACTCCCTTGCGGGGCCAAATTGCACAGTAAAATAATTACTCAAAATTTAGTAATTTACTTTTAACACAAAATATATATTCCTTGTCTAAATTTGATTAACAGTTATTAATGTAAAATTTTTTACATTATAAATAAATAAGAAAATGACATATCATTATAGTAAAAATAGTAAAAAAAATTTCATTTGCAGTAACAATTTTAGCAAGTTTTTTAAACTAAGTGATACTATATAATTTATTAATAATATAAAATTTTTTCCAATATCAATGGATCAAAGCACAAAAAACTTATATAATTAAGTAAATTACTCCAACATCTCCCTTATTTATCTGTTTTTTCACAAAAATCCTTCTATTGTTAAAATTTATAGAAACCTCCTTTCTCAAAGAAACTATGTATAGTATGTTTTTAAAATACAAAGAAGGTTTGTGTAAATACTTAAGGGGGTATGAATAAATTTTTTAAAATATTTAAGAGAATATGTATAAGTTTTAAAAATAGAGGAAAATTGTGAAAAATTAAGCAAACAAAGAAAAGGTCAGAGTAATTTACTCTATATAATTTTAACATAAACTTCACACACCTTAGAAAGTTTATGCATAAAAATGGCAACTTTCAACCAAATTCCTGTAAATTTTGCATGAAAAAAGTCATTTCATTTTTTGTAATATTAGTTACATATTTATTATTTTTTATTGTGATATATAAGAGATTTACATATTACTCGAGTAATGTCTTGTTTGTATATTAAATCTAACAAAATTAGTGAAAATTTAATTTTTTTGACAAATTTTCAGAAAATTTAAAATGATTTAGTAAGAGAACTAGTAATTAAATCTTTTACCATTAAAATAAATAGAAATTCATTATAAGAATACTTTTTTTATATACAAAGATGAAAGACACTAGCATTCTAGTATCTTCAAAAGATAGTAAAAGAACAATTCAGTTGCTAAAGGATACGTTTGGAAGAAAGAATTTAAAAGAGAAAAAAAAAAGAGAGTAAATTTTTAATTTTGATTAAAAACTCTCTTTATTTGATAATTTTTTTAAAACTAAAAATAAAATGAGAGTTTATCAAGTAACCTTCCTATCTTCATTTTTTAATTTTTATAAACATTTTATAATTCTCTTAATTTAAAAATAAAAAATCTAATCTTTTTTTTTCTCCAAACTCCTTCATCCATACGTATCTTTAAGATATGTTTAAATAGAAGAGTTTAGACAACAAAGAAAAGGAAGATAAAATTTTCATTTTAATTAAAAATTCTTTATATTTGAGAATTTTTTAAAATAAAAGTATAAAATAAAAGATTATATATATATATATAGTAACCTTCCTATCATCCACTTTTCATTTTTATAAATATTTTATAATTTTCTCAATTTAAAATTAAAAAATTAACAATTCCTTTTCTTTCCCTCAAAACTCATCAATCTATACATACCTTTAAAGAACCATGGCAAACCATCATTAGGGTTTTACATGTAGAGACACAAAATAATAATAATTAACATATACCAGTTATTTAACAATAACATTAACACATGGGGAGAGCAAGTTGGCCACGGACTGATGTTTAAAGTAGTGGCCGAAAGCATTTTCTGTGAAAAACACAGGAGTCAAAGTCCAATGGCCAATTGTGTCGAAATACAAGATATTAATGTCAGTTATGGTTAATGTTTTTCGTGACAACCTGTGTTGCACTAAAGCTTCCTTACAGTGAGAACATACCTCTAGACAATGGTACTCTACAGTGACAACACTTAGTCGGCAAAGCTTTTTCTTTTTTGGTACATTAGAAAGAAAAGGGGCAAAACTAACACCTAACAAAAGAGACTCCTAACTTGGGATAAGGGGTTAAAATTAGCCTGGAATATATAAGTGGTTTCGTAATGTTGTGTTGGAGATGGATTCTCAGAGTCTGATTTTCATGATTATAGAATGTGGCATGGATAGTTATACTGTTAGGCCCCTTCTTTCTGCTATCAAGGAGTTGCTGAAAAGGTAGTGGCAAGTTCAAATTTGCCATACATACCGTGAGGGGAACTCAGCTACAGATCACCTAGCCAATCTGAGTTTGGTGCAACCGAATCTAGTTATTTACTGGGATAGTCCTCCTTTTTCATTGAACTATGTAATTTTGAGTGATGCCATGGAGTTTCTACTCCCAGATTGATACTCTTTTAGTTTATTTTTTATGTTTTAGGCTGTTCGGCCCCGTTAAAATACCAAAAAAAAAAGAGACTCCTAACTCATCTGCAAGAAGAGAGGTAGGTACCAATACCCCATGGGGGCCTTGTCCAGAGATGAAAGGGTTCAAAGTTGTGACATCCCATCTTAGCTAAGAAGTCTGACACACCGACCGTGTCGCTTCCAGAGAGTCAGAAGCCACTTATATTCTACGAAATCCCTTACTCCAGCAATTGTGAAGTCATGATAGATCGCAGCGAGCTCTGCATAAAATTTACAGGTAACTCCAAAAGTTATGATTAAGAGTTTAGAAGAAATTGGAAGGAAAAGTATTTAGAGAAAATAAAGAAAAAAAAGAAAAAAATTAGAAGGTTAATTAATAAATTTTTCTTCTTTTATTTATATTTTTTAAATTTTTTAAAATTTTTTAAATTTAAAAAACTTTAAAATATTCACAAAAATTAATAAAAAAATTTTTTGAAGAATAACTTAAAAATTCTTTTTTTTTTATGTTTTTTAAATAAATTTTTAAATAAAAAAAAAGTTTATTATAAAAGTCTCTTTCCCTTATTTACAAAGATAGTGTGCAGCAAAGTCTCTGAGCTGTTATTAAATGACATCTCCCACACATATCAGTGATGGATAGTCCCCTATGAAGGCGAAGACTATTCGTGGGGAGTGCTTCCTTAAAAATGGTCCACCAGAAGAACTTGAGTTTTAGATGATGATTTTTAGTTGTAACTGAATCTTTTTTAGTGAAAACAAAATGAAATAGTTTAATTTTATTTTACTATTGATGTAAAAAATTTTAATTTTACATTATTATTTAATAATATTACCAAATCATTATAAAAGTTTGAATACGAAAGTCCTTCGCATTGCATAATTAACTTGGAGGCTGCAATTTTCTTCACTTCTGCTTATTTACTTTCTACGAAGGAGGAGGAGGAAGAAGGGGCATGGTTCTCCTAATGTCATAGGTCACACAATTGAAAACTGTAGTTTGAAGAAAGCTCAAAATAACTTTTTGTGTGGCCTTCCTAATATAGAGAGAGAAAATTATAGACATGGTGAATCTGATTTCCAATCGCTTTGGCATAGGAAGATTGCATTTTCATTGGACCAATGAAGTAAATAATGCTTGAAACTCGAAATGCTTCAAGCTATCTTGAACATCTTGACATAATATTAAAAAAATGAGAAAAATGGATAGACACTATCTATAAACTATACTTTATTTTGAAGTATTAACTCCCAATTTTTGAATGCGAAAGAGATGTTATTAAACTTTTTAAAATATATGACTATATTTATAACGGAATAAAATCCAGGGGAGATGTTTGTATATTTTTTCTTTTAAAAAAATATTTTCAAGCCATTCCTCACTTTTTAAAAAGTGCAAAAAAAAGTGCAAAACAATTTGCGTTATTCTTTCATTTGTGTCAAGCATATATTAACCCAAATATATTAAAGTAGAGTTTGGCAGGTGGAGTTTGCAAGATTCCTAGAAATGATAGGTTTGGATGCAAAACACCCAAATACTACCTAAACGAATAACTCTTTACCTCAATAATAGCCAACTTCCCTAATGCCTTCAGTTCTTGATGGCCTCTTCCCCTCCCTGTCTTCCTTTCTCATATTCTAGTCTCACACCTCTTTTATCACTTTTAGTAGGCTCTGACCAAGTGACACTAAAGAAATTAAGTTTATCTGTAAGCAACAATAAAAACAGATAAATAGAATTAAAGGGTGTACGCTGTAATTTATCTTGCTAAAATTATCTTTGTTGAGATTACCAACTTGTGGGCATCAATTGGAATAACTTAACTGGGTTGATTAACAAATTAAATATAAATCATTGCGTTTATTATATCTAACAAATATAATAAACCCAAAGGTTGAACTGATTTTCTCAAAGATTTTTATGCACACGTTTTGGTGATAAATCAGCCAACTAAAAGGTTTCCTCGGACCCTATCGCGAGACCCTCCTAACAAGTAATTTCTCTTGGATTTGAATTTTTATCCTCTCTTCCTGGGAGTGTTGCATCTTGATTCATTAACAATACAAAAAGGCCACTTAAATGATCAATCACGTTGCATTATTATTCCCGTTACACAAGCCCCTCACATTCTCAATGACCACTTACATTCTCATTACCATAACAATTCTCATAATCTCAAACCAAGACCCAAGAACAAATACTAGTTTCAAGTACTTTATTCTTTTTGTTTTTTCCTTGAATCCATCAACAATTGCTCCGCCTTCAAGATCTCTCGCTTCCTTTTGTTATGCTTTTTCTTTGACGTTGCCAACAGTTCTTTACTCTTCTATAACCCCTTCTCCAACTCTACGTCTCCCACGAAGGCAAGCCCATGAACGAATTTGTGAATGGGATTCCATGTTTGTCAACTTCAACTCCAGAGATTTTCAGAAAATTTTCCCACTGCCCCCAAATTTCTTTGATCCAATTTTGACCCAAATGACCAAATCGCACAAAACCTAACTTCTGTCAATTCTTCTCGCCAGTTGTGCACGTGAGCATCAGGCGGTTAAATGTAGAATTTTAAATTGTGTGCAAAGTTTGTTGTAACTTGTATCCCTTAAATTTAGGGGATAAAGAATATTTTAACCAAGATATATATAAGGAGAAATTACACTTATGTATTACTTTGATTGTATTTTCTATTCTAATGGAATTATCGTAACCACATTTTATTTTCATTTTTAAGATCGTGTGTGAAGAGGGAATAATAAATTAAAGTTGAGACAAGACACTATGAGTGAAATTCAATCCCTTGATGAAACAATTATCAACACTTCAACGATGGCTCTTGGGCTCATTCTAATTTATTTGATATTTAATTAGTTGTGCCCAAGTGTTAACAATAAATTACTAAAATGAAAATTGATAAGAGTCACACTAAAATTCAAGCTTTTTTTCTTTCCTTAAGAAAACATGCTTGAATCTCTATATGACTAAGAGCGGAAATAATCTAGGTTAGGCTAACCTTTTTTTAAATAGGCTTGACCTATTTTGTAAAATATTAAGTCTGAATCTAATCTATTACCTAACGTATGATTTTTTCTGGGCTCAAGTTGGCTTTTTTATGAAGATACAAAAGACTGGCCTAACCTGTAAACCTAATTAAAGACTTATATTACATGAAAACTTTTAATTGGGCTAACAAGTCTAAACTTTCAAAATCTCAAATAAGCCTGTATTTTTAATTAAAATTGTTAAATTATGTATAAAATTAATAAATTATATAAATATAATAATTTTTTTAATTATATATATATAATAAATAAATAGACCAGCTTAGAATTGACTTATTTAACTAAATAAGTTTTTTTTAAAAACTAAACCTGACTTGTATAATAAATAAATTAGACCTAATAAAGTTAAAAATAAATTAGGTCATAAGCCCTTGTTAGGCTATTTGATTACTAGTTTAAAAATAAATTAGGTCATAAGTTCCTAATAACCATTCAGCCTATTCCCACCCATATATATATATGACCTTTTATTTATATGTAGAGGTATTAGATTATATGTAACTTTCATAATCTCTTGAAGTAGGAGAGGTCAAATTTATTTTACTTCATCACAAGAGAAAAAAAAACTTCTTTATTAAACTTTTCAAAAAAAAAATTATGTAAAGAGAATTTTACACTACAAGGAGGTATTTGATAAGTGGCATTTTGATTTCTCAAATGCTTGAAAACTGAAATCTATAGTATGAGATGCACTAAAAATTTAGGATGTTCATATTAATTAAGACATATCAAACATAAGAATAATTAATTTTTTTAATATATCTCAGCCAAGTATCTTATTCATTAATTTTTAAGTTTTTTTATGTTCATCCGTTAATTTTTAAGTATTTGAAAAATTGAGTCATCAACCTACCAAACGAGTCCGGAGCAATCGCCTAGTGGACTGGATTACAAATTTGCTCCTGCCTCGTGGCTTTGCTCTGGTTTCCTTGAACTAAGTGCAGTTGTGGAATTCAGATTGAATTTAACAGCTCTCATTTCTTCAACGTTATAAAGACAATTTTATCTGGGTTAGCGATTTAGCAAACCTCCAAGTATATAACTATGCTTGAACTCCTTGAGTTGATTTTAACGAAAGAATGAACAGATCAACAAAACAATGCACAAATACAAAATCAATTATTTAAACCGCGATTAAAAATCTAAAGTGAACTTCACAAAATGAAAGTTCTAATTGATTAACCATCCACAATCTCTTTGTTCATTTATATTCTGGTGTTCCTCGAAGCTGACTAAGAAAGTAAATTTACTTCACAAAAGAAAACTACTGCATTATAAATACAACCAAACCTGAACCTCACTGTGAAAATACCTTTCCTAAATTCTTTTCTTCATTCAGAAAAGGGGGGCTAAATATGCTTCCACGTCCAAAGGTAATATCTATCTATTCTTCCCAAGGGGATTCTCCATCACCGCTTGCTATGAGAAACTGTCTGTTTGGGGAGAAAGAAATATAGGCATGAGATTTGGGTCAAATCTCCTTTTCCTCATTATAAATGTAAATAATGCAACGACAAGAATACATAAGAACCGCAATCAATTGAAAATATTCAGCCCATACAGCAATAGTTCATTCTACTTTAGGTCTCCTGAATTGCCAAGAAACTATATATACTCAAATGCTTTTCTTTTAGACTTAATCCATACGATTAAAAAAAAAAAGGAAAAATCATAATCTCAGATAATTAATAGCTATAGCAGTGCCATCTGTCGGATTCGATTAAATGATATTGCACAATTAATCATGTCAATGAAAACTGAAGCCATGCCGAGAAAGATTTAACCATGTAATAGAAATAAAAAATTATATCATTATTATATAAAATCCTTAATCTTTTCTGAGACAGCAAATAAGATTTCTAATGATTCATCGTTACTACTCGTGCATCATGTTATGAGAAAATATGACATCAATATGCAGGGGTGCACAACTCTCACATGAGAGTAATATACATATGCATAAACAAAGACAGAAACTTAGTAATTTTACCTTCTTTTTCGTTTTTAACAGCAGCTACACATCACTACCAAAATTATGTTTGCAATTTTTTTAGTACCTAAACCACTAGACTGATAACACTGATTCTTAACACTAATCATTATATTTCATGATTATTTTTCATATAATATTATATTAAGTATCAAAAAGTGTTGAGTAAACAACTGTATTGCCTTTTCAAATGAAGATTATATTCCAAGGGAACTCCATGATGAATTTAAGCCTGACATTTACAACCAAATACCAACTTGTATACGTTGTGTTTCTTTGAATAATTTTTAAACATTTCAAAGGTATAAACAGCATTTGATACTTTTAATTGACAATCAATTATAATTATCTTAAAGTACTAAACTGTATCCATAACTGATATTCTTCTATTATGGAAAGATAGCCGGTGGCCCCAACCAACCCCCACTCCATAAAAACAAAGAAAGGTATGCTGTTCTCTAGGCTGAGGCAGAGGCTTTTAAGAAAAAGGTGAGATGGATGTTTTGACCTCTACATTATTTTTATACAGCAATATTACTTTACATCACATCCTAGCATCTCAATATATGTCTATATTTTCCCCTTAGTCTTGGTGCCTTAATTCTTTTAACACATATAAACTGGTGACTACCTTTCTTCCCAACAAACTTACTACCATTATCAGAGACTGCAATAACATCCTGCTTTACCTCTTCTACTATAAAATATGTGGCCAATGACATTTCACCTTCATTCTATGAGTACTTTTGTTGAAGGAAGGTGGTATATATCCTAAGATGTGTTGTTATATGAATTCGTACACCACGTTTGTGTTTATGGGTAAAACAAGAATGACATATAGCAACAGTTGTTGAAGAGACAATTTATAATTTGTCTCATATAAGAGTTTTGCTCAGTCACTTCCTAATCAGAAATTCTTATGCTTCAATTTCAATGAATCTAGGCAATGTTAAAAGCATGCAACCAAGAAATCTTATATAACCTAACTCATCTTTCTAAAGCACAGCATACCTAATAAGACCAAGATCAGATATCAGAATTCCCGTTTCTTAGATTTAAATAGGAAGAAAAAAAGAACCTATCACATTAAATGATGAGGTTATGTGGAATCCATCATTCTGTCTATCTAGCAATGAATTAATTGTAAAACTAAAGATCCACACATTGCCATTGCTATAGTTTGCAATGCCAAAGTTGCTGCAGTTTATTTCAGATCAGATGCCAAAAAACAGATAAAACATAAGTACTAGGTGGCACTCAAAATGAATAAAGAAATCTATGTGAAAAATATTTTCTAGTCAGTAGGTAGAAAGCAAGTTTCACAGCAAAAGTGGATTTTGCAAAATATCAGATCCCCATGATAGATCCAAGTGAGAAGCACATAAAAGTGGAGGCCACTTCAACCTCAATAAACAAGTTTGTTTTTCAGAATAAAGCATATGACTGGGAACCAATATCCAGCTATCCTAAGATAGAATGAGAAACATGAAACAAATTTCTTTCCATCACAATCCCAAGGGAGACATATATAGATAAAACACAACTGAACAAGATATTACATTTAAGTAAACAAAAAACAGATTAATTACAAACAATTTATTTTAATTGCACAGATCATGGGTGAGGAAAAAAAAAGGTGAACATTGCACAAATAAAAGCAAAGAAGCAATAATCCATTTGGAGACTTGTAATTAGTTTTGGTTAAGGATTCAAGTAACCTCCTAATATCGGTTCATCACGTCAACTCCTAATATTGCAAAGCAAACCACTTCAGAGGTGGTGTTGACTTCAACACACCCAAAAATTTATTATACCTTACTTGGGAAAACATATTTTCCATTAAAAAAAATAAAATATATAGTTTACTAACCTAATGACATCATTGTTTCATTATTTATACAACCAGATCATCCTCAACACCATTTGGGCTAGTTCCTAAATTAACTCATATTGTGATATGAAATATCAAGAATGTCAACCGTATCAATTTCCAATTATCATACTTACAATGGTAGAAACTACATATAATTAACGAAGAAACCTTATTTTCATGCTGTTTATCACAGTTAATGGAACAAACTTGACCACAGTCACAGCTATGAGAAGTCACATCTCCTTCTAAGCTACAAAACTACCCATACATGACATTATCAACACTAAAAACTAAAGAATTTCCCAACCTAACAAACAACTATACAATCAAATATATACATAATTGTGATTCACATGCCCCTGATAAAGATTCAGCACAACAATACACCACGTACAGCATCACAGTTCAAGCAGAACTATTAAGGCAGATTTGTTATGGGGTCTACACCAACCCAACAGTAACACCAAAACAGATAAAAAAGATATATAAAAAAAGTATACAATAATTAAAATACGCACTGATAATAACTCCTAAGAAAAACATAAATTGGAAAAAGCCTCACCAGCTCCAGAAGATCGCTTGGTGCGCTTGATTTTTTGTAACTGAACCTGCGTTTCCATGAAGAGCTGCATCCGTTGGTACTCCAAATCCTTAGCAAATTGCATCCTCTGTTTCTCCAACTCCACCATTTGCCTCTGCTTCGCTGCCTCTACTCTCTCGTATATCTCGCCAAACCTCTCAATGGCCTGTGCCAGCTCCCTGCACCCGAATTCTGAATCCCTCTCACTGTCCTTGTTTCTCTCTCCTTCCTTCACTCCTCCCCTTCCCTTCTTCCTACTCCCAGTGGCAGCGCTCGACCTCGACCCATTCGAATCCTCACTGTCTCCGTCCTCCGCCTCAGCCGCCGCTGCCGCCGCAGCTGCAAAAGCAGAGAAATTCCGACGAAAATACGAATTGTCGGCACTCAACGGCGCCGGCGCCGGCCGCTTTTGAGTACCGGATCGGGGACCGACCGGCACAAGCGAGGTTATCCAGGCCGGAGACTTCGCGGGAGGGGCGTTCCGGCGGTCACCGTCGGCCGGCGACGAGTGCTTCTTCACTGCAAAGTTGTCGCCGATAAGGAAATCGAGGCGAGGAAAGAACGGCCACAGGCTAGCGTAACCGTCGGATTCCGAAACCCTAGCCTTCTCGATCTTATACTTCTTCTTCAGCGTGTCGATTCGGTTCTTGCACTGGACGTCGGTGCGCCGCGCCTTCTTGACGTGGCCGTGGCGGGCGTTAACGGCGTCGGCGACCTCCTGCCAGTGCTTCTGACGGAGGTTGCCGCGATTCAGGTCGAGGTAACGTTCGCCCCAAGCGTCGATGAGAGTGAAGGTGGCATCCTCACTCCAGCAGTCTTCCCGGCCGGGGAACGGGGACGAAGACGGCCGCGCCGGAGCTGTGGTGGCGGGAGACGGAGCTCCCACGAGGGAGTCCATGAGCGGCGGCGGTGGCGGCGGTGAAGCGGAGGCGGTGAGGTTGAGTGTGTTCAACTTCAACTTCAGAATGGTGGTGGTTGGGTTGGGAGCGCTCTGCCTTGGCTTGCTTGGGCAGACATACGGTAAGTCCGTCTGAGTCTCAGGAGCTCGCCAACGTACGACGTTTGTGATTAACGTGCGGGAAACCTTTTTTTTTATGTTTTTTGTTGGTGCCAAAGCCCGTGGGCTGAGAACCATGATGGGCTATGGAAAAAAAGGCAGCAAACAGATTATGGGCTTAAGCTCTAGGATGGGGTGCTCTGCCTCCTGGTTATGAGTGTTTCAGGAACTTGGGCCTGAAAGGAGTTAAGAAGCCCTTAGGGCCACAGTTCAATTCATTCAAGCACAAGCCCAGCCGCTCAAACGGGTAATATATATGATCCAATTGATTAGTTTGAGTAGTGGTGAAGGTATTCGGTGTTTGTGGGCTTTAATATCACCTGGATTCAGGGGAAGCATGGTCAAGTAGAAAAATGATAAAAGAAAAAGGATGGCCCAAGAGATGTAACTCAAATGTTGAATATCTTTTCTAGAATGTTTAATTTTGAAATTGAATTTCATTGGAACCATTTTTCTTAAATTGTAGTTTACTTGTTTTCTCTCCACCTCAGGTCTTAGACTTCGAATAACAAATAAATAATAAATGAAAATTTTGATATAAAAAAAAATAGCCTAGTCGAACAAATTATGTGGGACAATTATAGGTAGAGTATAGCTCATTAATATTTTACTTGCAAATTTTGGCCACTTCTCCTATATTACGAAATGGTGAAAGTGATTTTTCATCCTCAATCGAGCAATAATGAGTGATAATTAAATCTTCTTATCTCGTTTTATCTTCACTCTTTTATGAATTTTTTATCTTCTAATTTTTTTTACCCACACAAATATTCTTGTTTTGCATAAAGAGAAAGAAAAATAAAAGCTTGAACTGTTTTTTTTTAATGTTATTAATCTTGAATTGCTTTCAATTTGAAATAAAATTTATTTTTATTTTTTAAAAAATATATCATTTATTAATTTTATCTCTTAAAAATTAATTTTATTAATTTAATATCTCAAACTTAATTATGTAAATTAAGTTCGAAGAATTATATCAATAAAATTATATAAATTATTATTATCTTATATTATTTATATACTAATAATAATTAATATAAAAAAACTAAATATAATAAATAATGTAAACACTTCTCTATAAACAGAATGTGACTAGTCTTTTTTTCACGTGGTTTATACATGGCCACTTAGTGCTTGCCTTTACGAAGAGGTAAGTCGTAACTACCAATTTCTAACCAAAAAAAAAAAGAAAAAAGGCCTTAAAAGCGATGGTGTAGAACGATTGTGGCTCTACTTTGGCATGAAGGTACCACAGGAACGTACATATACAGTACAAAGCAGAGAGGCCTTAAAAATATTACAATAAAATTTGTGTTATTTACACATAATTTTTTTTTAAATTAGTTTTATATCATTTTATTTTTAATAATAAAATTAAAAACAAAGCATTCTAATACATATTCTCTAACTTTTTTTTTGTCAAATAAGAACATGCAGTAGATGGTGCATATAAATTAGTATACAATAAAAAAAATTTACCATAAAATTGAAACTCTTCTGAATAAAGTTTCTGCATTTCCTGGCTTCTCACCTTCCACGTAGACTCCATAATAATAATAATAATAATAATAATAACTATTCTTATATCCGTGCAATGTTTGAGTTTTTCTTTTCATTTCTCCCTTTTTTTAATTATAAGTATTCTAATCCCATTTTCTTTTTATTATATTTTGTAAAGAGTGAAAAATATTTTAGTGACAAAATAAATCATAATTTTTATATAATTGATAGAATGATAATTTATCAAAAAAATGTCATCAATAATTTAAAACAAAATGATCACATGAAAGAAAAAAATTGTCTATATCTTCAAATGAAATCAAGAGAAAACACTAGTCATTTTAACAAAAATTAACTATTAAGAAATATATTTCTCAAATAAGTAATATCAACGGAAAGTTTGGTTAAAAGTTCAATCAATTAATATTTAAATATAAGTAACTAATAAATGTAATTTAAAATAACAATTGAGATTCTAAAAAATTTAGATGACTTTTTAAAATACATAAGCAAGTTTAGTTTTTTAATATAATGATAGATACAAACATAGAGAATTATTAATCCTATTCAATAAGTAAAAAAAAAAAGTATAAAGTTTAAGTTTTAAAATTAAAAAAATTATAAAATTAGGAAAAAAAAGAAGAAAAAATAAAGCACAATTTTTAAGAAAGTATGATCTGATGGCCAATAATGCAAGTAATGATAAAAAAGCATGTCAAGATTGTTGAGTTATTATATGGTATATGATTTTCAAATAACACTTACACACAAGTTAAGAGGCTTAAACTATTAAATAAAAATATATGAATAATTTTATATTTTAATAATAATAATAATAATAATAATATTATTATTATTATTATTATTATTATTATTATTATTATTATGTCATTCTCTCCCGTATGACTTTAGTCAATTTAAAGCATTATTAGGAGACTTTATATCCTCCATTAAGTTACTGTTACTAAATACACTTTTTTGGCTACATGTTACTAAATACCTATACATAATTGCTATGGAAAATAAACAAATTCAAATTTCTATATCCCGTTCCTTTTATTGGAGGTAAATTAAGAGCTTTTTGGGAAAAAAAAAATAGACTGCACATGAGTTTTACCTCTCGACTTGTGAGAACATTTTTTTTTTCTATTTTGAGCCATGAATGATAGTACATTTTTTAAAATATGGGAAAGCACTAAAGTAAAGAGAATGATTGGAAATGGTTGCTTAGGAGATGAAAAGGGAATTGGCTAGTTTGCCAACACAGTGGATCCTCAACAAGATAATGAGATATGTCAGCCCCACAAATCTTTCTACCTTAAGACCATAACAGCACTTAGCAAGCCCGTCATCTCATCCCACTAAAGCAACGAGAGATTCCACCAATAATGAACTAAATAAGAACAAACACATATACTCTTTGCTGGATAAAATAAAGCAAAGGGATTAAGAATCTAGGTGCTTACTCTGTGGAACCTTTATTCCAATCTTCAAGTCCTGAAAGAATTAAAACGAATAAATTCTAAAGCTATGTAAACTAAGGATCAAAATAGTTATCATTTATTTACATCTTACACACACACAAATATATATATATATATAACTATGATCATAATTTATTTAATTGTTTTCCTTTTCGGTATGAGATCAAGAAGGCACTTGATCTAGCTAGGCAAAGGTGATTGATCTATCTATCACACAAAAATGATGCATTCATCAATTAATTTTGTTAAATTTTAATGATCTTCTCATGAAGGAACTGTTTTAAGCATAAGCTCTCTGTAGAATGATAAGGTATAACATAATATGACCTAAAAAACTTTTTGTATTTTTTTTCTTTTAAAATACATATTAAATAGAAAATGCTGTTATTACGAGCTTCGTTTTCATTATAGCTTGAACACAAAGTGTTCAAAGTAATTCTTGAAGTTTACTCTTTTATTGATTTTATTAATATAGTTTTCATTTTGAGTTTAATTTTGATCTATGTCAGTAAAAATTATTTTTATACTATCATCTAATCATATTTTATCATATCATTAAAAGTATTTAACTTTTTTTAAATAGTTATTATTATATCTAAATTTTCTTAATAATTTAATAATACACGAGTAAATGATAATATAAATTTTTTTTATATTAATAATAAATTAAAATTAAACTCTTTTATTTTTGTACTTAAATATGATTTTTTATCTAAATATATTATTGTTAGAGAAAACGGTGTAATTTTTTTTTATGTGTTTGTTAAACATGTTGATTATTCTCTTTATGCCGTGACCAAGGCAAAAGACCCCTTACATTAATGATTTTAAAGATTTTAAGTTAAAATTTATTGTGAACAACTTGAGTAATATTTTTTCATAAGGAAGTAGGATACCCTTTACAATCATAGCATTATAATATTAAAAAATATATACATATACAATATAATAAATTGCATTACAACAACCATTATGCCTTATTCTACGTCTGTTTGGTGGCCGCATCGATTAATTGCTACCATTAAACTATATCCAAAATCAAATTTGTATTAAAAAAAATTTTTAGAGCTATTTGTATTTTTGAAAATATAAATGCCCTACATGGCTGTGTATTTTTGGTAAGTAAATGATTATATTTTAACAACTTAAAACTTTAAATAGGCGAAAAGATGTATTGAAAAAAATGAATGAATTTAGCAAACTATCATTTATATATAAATATACAAAAGCAATAATAAAAGAATATATAATATTTTAATGAAGATGTGAAAGTGTTGCCTACGCTCACATGATCTAAATGGCTCGGCCTACACCGCCCCTAACCCTAGAAGTCTTGAAAGTTCAAGGAGCGAAGTTTCTCTTTTCCTCTTTTTCCATTGAGGATGAGAAGAAAACTATGAACCTGGCCTTACTTTTCTACGTAACTTTTGGTCAGACTCAAAGTGTATGATGCCCATTGTTATCCTGTTATATGACTTAAGAGAAAGCATGTGCCAAAGATGGGGCTTTAGTCTCTATCTCTAATCTTATCAGCATGTGCCAAAGATGGAGCTTTAGTCAGTCTCCAGTCTTATCTCTTCTTCGCGATAATTCTCCACTGTGCTGTGAAGGGAGGGGGGGCATGCCATTGGAGTAGGAAGGGTAGTACGTAGAAGGTTTTACATAGATACGTATAGAAATAAAATGAAAATTTTTGAAAAACAATCCATTCCAATTATCTTATTATTCTAAACCTTTTTATTTGTATGTTCTAATTTGAGATGTTAAAATTATTTTTTTATAAGATATTTTTTAATAAATTAAGATTTTAATTTATTAATTACTTAAATTATAACATTATGAGTTATACCTATTAAAAAATATACTTACTTTAAAAATAAGTCTTTTAAATTATATTATTAAATATCCTTTAATATAATATAAATTTTATCACTCTAATAATTAAATAATATAATATTATCATAATAATCATATATATTATTTAAAATAAATAAAATATTTATAGATATTTTATCTAATAATTAGCATTTATCTATATTTTAAAAACATATTATACATAAAAAATAATTAAATAAAATACCAATCAAATTTTAAATTCTATGAAAATTTGATAAATGAGTCAAAATTTTCATACCAAGCTAACAATTCATTGATCAGTCTAGTGTATTACAATAATTTGATAGCCTGGTAAAAAAAAATTAAAGATCTTATTAAGCTTAACAAAAGATCTTATGATATATTTCACATTAGTTTTAATTCGAAGACCCAAGAGTTATGATTTATTGAGTTTTCGGAGAGGGTTGAGTTATGCAATACTTGGATACTTATATAGACGAAATGTGTGAAGACACAGGACATGGGTGGTCATCAATCCCAAGTGACCAGGGGAGCTACTCTATCATCTTCAACCAAAACTACAAAAATAAAGTGGTATCTGTCGCCTATGTTCACCACCGTCCAAAGAAAAATTGGGCATCCTTTGCCATTATTTTGTGTCAGCGAAGAGGAAGAGGTAGAGGGCAGCAAAGTTGATGATGGGTGGCTTTCGCTGCAGGACAGTGTGGCCATGGCTTTGTGCAGCTGCAAATTAAAGAAGCGAAGCAGACTCTGTTCTCAACCTCCACCATCCCCCTCCTCTCTCTCTCTCTCTCTCTCTCTCTCTCTATCATATTCACGTGGGTCTCTATAATAGCATATCCCCTCTCCTTGCAGTAGCAGTAGTAGTGTACAATACACTTGCACCCTGTCTCCATAGTCCATTCCTCCTTCCCTCTTATCTCTATATGACTGTGTCTATCTACCTCCTCCTGAGTTTTCTCTGTCTCTGGAATTGGATGCCGAGAAATTGCCAGAAAATCAACCAGAAACTTACAATGATACCCAATTACCCCTAGAGCTCAAAAATTCTATCTTTCTTGTTTTCCTAAGAAAGTATAACACGAAACCCAAGTTCAAATATGTCTTACCGGAGCAAAGTAACAACCCCCTCTACAGACTCAAGGCAACAGTTACCTCCGGCTTCCGCCAACCATCGGCGATGGCCGGAAATAACGACACCACCATTATTCATCTGCCGCAGGAGATCCTCTCCACCGTGTTCGCCGTCATCTCGGACGCCCGGACGAGGAACTAGCTGTCTCTGGTCTGCCGGAGATTCGTCCGGCTGGAGAGGAAGACGCGCACCTCCCTCACGCTCCGCGGCAACGCCCTGACCTCCACCTGATCCCCACCTCCTTCGAGTGCGTCGCCGACCTCGACCTCTCCCTCCTCTCTCCCTGGGGCCACGGCCTTTTCTGCTCATCCTCCTACTCAGATCCTTGCCTCCTCGCTCTCCACCTCCCCAACGCCTTCCCTCGCGTGACCTCACTCACCGTCTACGCTCGCTCACCCGCCACGCTCCGATTGCTGCTGCTCGTTCCATGGCCGGGATTGCGCCACGTCAAGCTCGTCCGGTGGCATCAACGGCCGCCGACGTTGCGGCCGGATCCGACTTCGCCACGTTGTTGGAGCATTGCAAATGGCTCTCGTCGTTGGACCTCTCCATCTTCTACCACTGGTCCGAGGATCTCCCTCCGGTGCTGGCGGCCAATCCGGTCGCCGCCGCCTTCCTGAAGAGGCTGAACCTGCTGACGACGTCGTTCACGGAGGGTTTCAAGTCCCATGAAATCCAGCACATCACTGCGGCTTGCCCTAACCAGGAGCAGCTTCTACTTGCTTGCAGCTTTGATCCGAGGTACCCTGGGTACGTGGGCGACGAGACGCTGCTGGCCATCTCTTCCAATTGCCCCAAGCTCTCGCTTCTTCATCTCGGCGACACGTCGTCGTTGTCGAACAGGCGGGGTGATCCTGAGGACGAGGGCTTCACCGGTGAGGACGCTAGGATTAGCCGTGCCACGCTGGTTGAGTTCTTCTCTGGGCTTCCCTTGCTGGAGGAGCTGGTGCTAGATGTTTGTAAGAATGTCAGAGACAGTAGCTTCGCCTTGGAAGCGCTGAATTCCAGGTGCCCTAAGTTGAAGGTGCTCAAGCTGCGCCAATTCCATGGGATTTGCTTGGCCATTGAGTCGCAGCTTGATGGGATTGCCCTTTGTCAAGGGCTTCAATCCTTGTCGATTAGCAACTGTGATGACTTGACGGACATGGGTTTGATAGAGATTGCCAGAGGGTGTTCAAGGCTGGTTAAGTTCCATGTACAGGGATGCAAGCACATCACAGAGACGGGGTTGAGGACCGTGACTTGTCTACTTCGCAAAACTCTGATTGACGTCAAGATTTATTGCTGTGTGAACCTTGACGGTGCAGCGTCTCTGAGAGCTTTGGATCCCATTCGGGATCGGATTGAGCGGCTTCACGTGGACTGTGTGTGTAATGGCTTGAAAAAAACTGACAACCTGGGCCGAAGTTTTTTCAATTTTGACCTCAACAGTTTGGACGAACCAGGTTCTTCTAACCTGGATGCTGCTGAATTCGTGGATTACTATGGGAGTGCGGATTACGAGGGCACGAGCAAAAAGAAGAGGGAAAGATGCAACTATTCATCAGAGGATGATTATTATTCCTACATGCAAAGCGATGGCAATGGTTCCGGGTGCAACAGCTGGGACAGGCTGCGATATCTTTCTCTTTGGATAGGGGTTGGTGATCTGCTGACTCCCTTGCCAATGGCAGGGCTGGAGGATTGCCCCAGTTTGGAAGAGATTCGCATACGGGTGGAAGGAGATTGCAGAGGCCAGGCCAAACCGTCGGAGAGTGAATTTGGTTTGAGCATTCTGGCTTGTTATCCTCGGCTATATAAGATGCAGCTGGATTGTGGTGATACAAGAGGTTATGCACTGACGGCGCCGCCAGGGCAGATAGATTTGAGCCTCTGGGAGAGGTTCTTCCTGAATGGGATTGGCACTCTAGGCTAAATGAGCTTGATTACTGGCCACCACAAGACGAAGACGTGAACCAAAGGAGTCTCCCTCTTCCAGCTGCTGGCTTGCTACAGGAATGTATATACTCTGAGGAAACTTTTTATCCATGGGACGGTTCATGAACATTTCATGAATTTTTTCCTTAAAATACCAAATCTAAGCGATGTGCAGCTGAGGGAGGATTATTATCCGGCACCAGAGAGCATCTTGAGTACGGAGATGAGGATGGGTTCATGCAGGCTTTGAGGATGCATTGAATAGGCGTCCAATCTGTGATTGAACTGTCATGGTTCAAGCTCTGCTCTTGGAATTGCTTGGAAGCAGAAAAACCGAGGGAAGAAGAGATTTTCAATCAGGTGTAGAATTTGATACTGACATAATGCTACGTCTTCGGTTTATTTCTTTCTCCTTCCCTTCCTCTTTATATATGTAACAATGCGGAACTCATGTTCGGAGTCCAGAATAAATCATTCTATACTCGGACTTGAAATATATTTGTTCTTTTCATTGCACATAAAAGATGCAAGGGAGATGGAGAGAATGCATCTCTCTCTCTACCCCCAAAAAGAGACGAGTTTGCAGCACATGTTCCGAGAAAAAGAACAAAATTCACAATAGTCTACAACATTAGCCGAGAACACATGTAACAGCTCTACCAGAAGTTCTCTATTTACAAACATAAAGATTGCATCAGCACAATGAGTACTCGATGTCCAGCAGGCGAGAAAGGATCTCCTCACAACTTGGCCGCTCGTGTGGTTCTGCCCAACAGTCTGCACAACAAAAACGCAAGTAATTGAGTTAAACCAGATGGGTCTCAATTCCGTCATCAACATATGATCATTACAAAAAAAAGACCTTCGAAAAAAGGACATAAATATTTTGGCTGTTGCAGAGACCTGAAATCAGCCTGCCTAGAGGGCCTTCAGGAATCTCCAATCTGGAACCCTCGTTAGCAACGGAATAAACCACCTGATCAGCAGAGAAAATAGATTGTCTGGCATAAATACTTTTAATTTTAGGGCTCAAAAGGAAAATTTTCAACAATGAAGCACACAACAGAAATAGAAATCATCGCAGATCATCTGTCAAACATACCCTCTGTGGTGGTACGCCTTCCCATGGTCTGTTCAAGGTGCAGAGCTCCCACATTATCACCCCCAGGCTAAAGATATCGCATTTTTCAGTGAATGGTTCATTTCGAATGAGTTCAGGAGCCATCCATTCTGGAGTTCCAGCTGAAGAAGAATCCCTCATGGGAGATTCTGTCATAATTCTTGAAAGCCCAAAATCACAGATTTTCACGATCCAATGCTTATTCACTAGACAATTTGCACTTTTCAGATCACGGTGAACAATCTTCATACGATGTACGCACATCAACCCCCTACACACCACCAAGGTGTTCCCTCAATGTTAACAGATCAAACGTACTCTTTCCAATATCGTCAAACAATTAACATTAAAAATGAGATAATACAGGAAATTGACAGTAGCCTTTTGGAAGACACAATTTCATATCAACAACTAATGGCTAGATTAAAATGCAAGGTCATTTGGCACTTGATAATTTCTTTAAGTAATAAATAAATAAAGCTCAAAACTTCTGATGAGGGGAAATGCAAAATTCTTGTTTGACTTATATTCAATATGGGATCCGTCACCATCCAATAAAATATAGGTTATGGAAACCAGACAAATAACAGATTTCTCATGAGAATGAATGGACAAAGAAATCTCATATGATTTATTGGAAGACAAGAAGGAGTAATTGATCTGTACCACCTGTTAAGAACGCCCAATGAAGAGGATAAGATTCCGAAAGGTGTAAATGACCAGAATACTTACTTGCATATGTCACGCAACATTTTTAGTCTTCTTCGCCAACTAAGCTTTTTCTTCTGAACGCTCGAATGTATCAAGTAGTACAATGATCCCATCTCCATATATTCTGTAATCATTGACAAGCGTGGAGGCTTCGTGCATGCACCAAGAAATAAGATAACTGCATAAAATTCAGGTTGTAACAATAAAAGACAATCAATTCAGGTTGTCTTGCATTACACCATATCTAGAAAACAAAATGTGCAAGATCAATTAGTGAAAAACCATAATTATAAAAGTAACTAGTTAGGATGTTGAAGAGTACCATTAGGATGTCGGAGCCGGCTGGAGGAAAACAAAAAAACAAAAATACAAAAAGAAAAGAGGACAAGAGTCAGCAAATGTTGGATATAACAGACAAATTGCCGACAAACTGCATATCGAAGACAAGATACCTGAGAATGGATATCTCATTGCAGAAATCTTCCATGTTTTCAGCAGTTAAATCTTGCTCTAGAAAAACCTTGATTGCAACATCTGTGCCATTCCATATACCGCGGAAGACTTCTCCAAAGAACCCTGGAAAAGAATAATACACAGCAATGGTCTCTGAAAAAGAATTGTAGGTAAAGACAAGGAGAACAGAACCATGCTGCCAAGAAGACTAAGATTGCAGGGAAAGGCATAGGAAAAAGGAATGTCTGACCCAACAGGATGTGCGAGTTGTCACCCACCTTTAGACCACCAAAGAAGAATCAAGGATATCCTCAAGTAATATTAGCCTTCTATTATTTAAAAAAAAAAATATTTCTTCAGAATTGAGCCTACTGGTGGTCTCTGTATAGTATAAATTTTTGGGTTTATCCCATTAGAACCTTTCTCTTCCATTCAGTCTCATCCAAATTTCATTATTGTTATCACTTTTGCATGTATCTTTCATTAACACTTCTACCCATGTCATTCTTGCTCTCTTTCTCTGTCTCCATGTGTTAGACTCTTCCGCTTGAGTATTCTCATTCCTTGTGCACCAATACAACCATAATTCTGTAGTGTCATTGTCCAAGCAATCTGAAATCATTCTCTCTTATTTATTGTCTATCAATGCCACCCTCACCTTTAAGCAAATCACATTTAGTCCCATCTTTCTTAGTCCTATTACATGTACATCAAAAATTTCAATCTATACCTAGAATTTTTTCCAAATTTCTCTTAGCATCCACAACATTCCATACTTAAATTATACAAGACATCACCTTCAATCTCACCATCTTAAACCATTGAGACAAGATACTGAAAATCAAATGTCTCATCTATCATTCTTAACCAAACCTTTGTTCCTTTCCCTACTCTTGTTACACTACATCTATGCACGTAGTGATCTGATCCCAGAAAGATTTGTAAACTTGCCAATTAGCAAAGAAACAAGGGAAAGACTTACAGCAAAAATGAGATTCATTTGTTCTTCCCAGTAATTCTCAAGAAAAAGTACACAACGAAAGTTGCAGACATAAAAAATCAAAAGCAAACAGCACCAAAGCTGCATTATCCAGAAATAGCACAAGCCAAACATAAAGCAGCACAAGGAAAGAAATTGATTTAAAGCAACTAGAATTATGAGAAGCATGGTTGTTTCCAGGCAGTTCAAATTATGAATTGAAAGGGATACATTTTGAATCATCAATGGTATTGGTATCATGTACAATTTAGTAACAAATTAAAAATAGATAAAAATTTGTGCCAATACAAGTTCAATAATAATAGCAAGATACTTAATTTTCTTATTTGTTTCTGAAGAGGGTGAGCCTTGGCATTAGCCGCATTACAGTAAGGTTGCTATCTTGTGACCTAGTGGTGACAGGTTCTAGCCACAGAAACAGCCTTTCCGCTTATGGGGGTAAGGCTGCAAGCATCTAACCCTCCCAGATCCCACAATGGTGGTAGCCTCGTGCACTGAGCCACCTATTTATGAATTACATAAGCTTAATTTCTTTCCTTATGTAGTTTGGTTAGCTTTCTGGTTCCTCAATTACTAATTCTCTAAGTTTGATTTCTTTACTAACTTCTTATTTAATTATATTTCTTTCCACTTTCCCAATACACTACTTCCTTGACTGAAACTTGCATGCAGCGCTTTCTTTTCTTCTCCTTTTCTTTTTTCCTTATTCCTCCAATAAATGAGATCCACATCCATAGACAACCCAAAGCCTTTAAAAATTGACGACACCAACAAAGGGAGAGAAAAAGGAATTGTCCATTGTTTTCAAGTGGGAGAAGTAAATTTTAGTACTGAAGGTTTTTTAAGCCTCTCAGACCAGTTTTTTCACTTAAAGAATCAGATTGAAAAAATTAGGGATTTTTCCACTTAGCTGTGACAGATCAACCCAACACAAAAGTAGAAATCCAGCCCCATAAAATAGTTGGGAGTCATGTGATTCAGCTGGAAACAGTGATTCACAATCATTTCACAGATCTGGATCGGATCTGTCACGGACCAGCACAGAAATGAAGGAATCCAGCCCCAAAAAATAGTTGGGGACTTGGAGGCATGTGATGCAGCCGGAAACACTGATTCCCAATCATTTCAACAATTCAATTGCGACTCTTAACCTTGTATACAGTTTGTATCATATGCCATATGAATGATATTGAATCGCACTGTGCAAATCGTAAATCTTGCGATTTCAATAACTAATAACTATTAGAGGTAATACTTACCAATCCCTACACGAGTTCCAACAGATAATTCTGAGAAGTCAATATTCCATTCTTCATATGGTAACAGAGGTTTATTATTGAACATTGGGGATTCAAGGACTTTATTCCAAGTCGACTCCAGTTCATCATTCACTCCATATCCTGATGGCCCACTTCTCTCAGAAGCTTGACCTCTATAATCATGTGGTGAAGAGGGTAATGACATTGCCTTTTGCGAAGTTACTTGGCCATGCTGAAGAGAATATAAGGCAGACCTTTCATGACCATCAAGATGGAAATTTGACACCTGTCATTGTAGAACCAGAATTGCATGTAGAACTTGGAAGATATTTAAGCCGAATTGAATAAGTAAATAAAATTAAATTGTTTCAAAACAGAAGGTCAAAGACCAAAACAGAAGCTAACGCAACTTTTTTTTTAGATTAAGTCACAAATGTTAATACTATAATCATCAATAATTAAAAATATACATAATTCCACAAGAGACTAACTTCAAGTTTGATACAACCATGAATTTTAATGGGGCTGGGACTGGAAGACATGTGAAAACATGATGCAGGACACACTAGCATCAAGAAAGCCCCAGTTTAAAAATAAACTGCATCAATGTTCTGGTTTAGATCAATATTTTCAGTCCTACGGATATTTTAGTGATTTTTGTATCTCCTGGTATAGGGTTGTATTTGGGTTTTGGTTTATGTTATTTAGATGTTATTGGGTTTTATTTTAATTACTAAGTCTACCTTATGGACTTAGTAGTAGTATAGTCTCAATCCTTATAGAATTAGGACTCTTCCTAATTGTCATGGGATAAATTATAGGGGGTCTACTTAAACTGTTGTAATGCTTTCCTTTTGATTAAGAAAAAAAAGTGACCAAACCTAAGAATTATGACAGCATATCACCAGATTAAAACACTAGATCCTTCAATTTGCCCTGAAATCCATCAAACCCGTAACCCTTTCTCGCAGGTATTGTTCACGTTTCACGCCACCCAAACAGCCACCAATTGACCCTTTTAGTCTCATCCTAAAGCTTACAGATCACCCTTAACCTCACGTACACCCAATGAAGCTTCAGTCCACCTATTTTGCATCATTAGAACCCCTACAAAAACCCTAATCCAAACCCATTAAACCCTAAACCCTTTGCTGTCCTACATCAAAATCTTACTGATTCTATTATTTTGCATATATTTGACTGGAAGAATTTCAAATCTTAGACTTGGATATTTTTGCAACTTAGTCACACAAACTGTACAATCCATTTACCTTCAACATTGACCCTGTTTTGGGTACATAATCATCCATTAACATTTCAATTTTTCTCCTATAGAAATCATCCAAATTACGAATGGCCTCTACAAGAAATTGCAAGCAAAATATTTTGGGTGATGAGGCACAACCAGAAAAATTCTGAGAAGTCTATATTGACAAACAAATATTACAAGCAACAGAGTATAAGATAAGGCAGAACCAAATCCAGAAATATTAGTACAGAGAAGAGAAAATTCTTCACAAGACAATTTGCCAGCCATGACAACTCTAATGTAATTTGCAAGACACAAAATATAATTTATGAGAAACAGATCAGCAGAGAAATGAGAGTCAGTCAACAAAACAAAAGGTATGTTCATCTGGGCTAAAGAACCAACAAGTCAAAGACATAGTCAAGAAGCAAGATACAGGGAGTTGTTTTGATGAGATAATGAAAGATGCACAGGCAGAGAAAGAAGGTTTAAATAATAGCATACTCCACTGCTACCAAAATAATGCAGATATACATTTTTCTGAAGATCTGCACTGCTACTTCTATCGTTCGGAGAATGGGAGAATGAACTATCATCCTCTCGTTCTCTCAGAAGACGATTTTGCTTCAGTGTTTCATTCATTGCTCGTACAGCCCTACAGAGAATAGATCCTGAGTTATTACAGTATTCAAACAAAAACTTACAAATAGCACCTATACAATACATTACACAGTTAATTAAAATAACAAATAACTATGCAGTACGAAAATTGGAAATAAATTAAAGGATTATAAATGCACTTGACTAAAGTAAAAATTACAATCATGCATTCTCTGTTTAAGTTATTTAGCATAAAGCAAGAAAGAGTTAAAATAGTCAAGCCTCTAATCAAAACAATCTACCAAATTAGTTCATTATGAAGTTGAGTTAGAATACAAGATGTTAGACCACTCATCACTAGGGAGTATTTTAGAAGGGTTAGGATGGGAAACGGGGAATCTGTCCCTTACATGCACATGGTTAATGAGGGGAGCATGGATCAGCAAGGGAATGAAAGGAATGTAAATTGTAATCACCTGTCCACATGGCAGGCTGAGAGTGGGCAGAGGGGTGAGTCTGTTAGTGGGGAAACAGGGAAAGGAGGATAAAGAGAAAGGTATTCAGTTGGTAAGGAAAGGATTGAGTGGAGGTTGCAGGTCCCTTGAAGCCTCTATTGTATCCATTTCTTTTCTGTTCATAGAGAGGGGTCAGGAGAGTAAACACTGTAAATACCCATCTCTGTCCTGAACTGATATCATCTTTATATCAGTTTCAGTAGAGATCTCTGAGAGGAAATTAAATAAAACAAAGTACCTATTTCCAGTTATCTATCAAAAGCAAAGATTAACTGATCAACCAATCATGACTGTCAAGAATCAACTCTTTTAAAAGTTTAAACTATTTGGTGGAAGCACTTAAATGATTTTATATCTTTAACATGCCCTCTCACACAAGAGCCTTTTGGGCTTAAAGCATGGATAATACATAGACCAATTTTACCTTGTGCTGAATTTAATTTACTTATGAAGAATGAGGATGGCAAGGATTGAACTCTCGATCACTTATTCATAAAAGCTCTAATACTATGCCAAGCACTAACTCTCCTAAAAGTTTAAGCTATTAGATGAAAGCACTTGAACAGTTTTAAATCTTTAACACTGACCTAACACTTTTTTATTTTATATTAAAATAAGGTCTATAAAGAAAGTAGACTAGTACATTGATGGCACAAGGACAAGGAGTCGTCCTAAAACAGAGAGGAAAAAAGGGGGAGAACTAAAAGAAAAAATAAAATAAAACAGCTAATTGCTTTGCATATCAGATAAAGGAAACCCTTAAAATATCCACTAGCTACCCACAACAAAGCCTGTCGCATAAAAGATGAGGTGGTCAATATCTACAACTAAAACTTCTTGCATTGCACTCAAGCTAATGCACCATACTCCAGCAAAAGAAGACAACTCCAAAGTGCCTTGGTTCTAACAGGGTAAAAAAGGGTGGCCCAGTGCACTAGCCCTGGTCATTATGGGGCTAGGGAGGATCAGATGTACACAGCCTTATCCCCGTAAGTGGAGAGATTGTTTCCATGATTAGAACCCTTGACCTCCATGTCACAAGGCACTTTATCATTGTACCAAGGCTCACCCTTTAACAGGGTAAGTTTAAATAATGAGATCATAAGGCACTTCATTAGTCATAACCTATGGATTTTGCAAATACCAAAAAAGACCTAACAAAGCCACAAATAAATAACATCCAACTTCAAATGGCAAAAGATGCTTGCTCCAAGTGGACCAAGTCTTATGAACCTCTACTTTCTTAAGGCAAGTTCCTAGTCCTGAGCATTTGTAATCATTCATGAGATTGAAATACAAATAAATAGAAGACCCCTATTTGATGAGCTTGGTTGCTGTGGTAACGTCATTAATTTTCTGCTAATGAAAGAGGGCAACGGAGTCTCGGATCATTAACAGAATCTGTTGCAAACCCAAGAGAAAAGTCAAGTAACAAAAGAGAAAACCAAAACCAAACCTTCTAAACTAGAACAACCAAATGCAGAAATAGCATGAAAGGAAATTTTTTGAAAAAATGCAAATAGTTAACCACAGTAACACACTGAACATACACATGTTCAGCTAACAGATGACCCAGGGAAACTATCATCTTCTACATATCCAGGAACCAATAGCATGCATATGTAGGAATGAACCATGTGGAAGTAAAAAGGCTAAAACATGGAAAAACGATAACTCACTCAAACAATTAAAAGCAGATAACACAATGAATCATTAAAGGTGTTAAAGACGGAGAGTAAAACATTTATCTGCACCAAGAACAGCACACTTCACAATGAAGCAAGTACAAATCCGGAGGTATAATAGAACAAAAATCAACCTCACGATATCATCACCAATCTCTGGTGTTATGCTGATGCTTCTTCTTCGTATCCTACGAGCTTCTAATGAGGATGCACCATCTGACCTATAACTGGATCTGAAAAATGGACAAATTCATATCTTCAAGAAATCATGAGATAGTAAAGGACAAGAACAAAAACAACATGCTATATTCTTCCACAAATGCTCAGAGAAAACAACAGACAAATTAAGAGCAAATGCAGTGAATGCAACGATCCAGCCATTACAATTTTATCCTACTTAAAATCCCATTCAACAGCCTACTTGAAAATGTGTGGAAGTACACTCACATCAAAGGACATATATATGACAACAATGAACATATGCCTCAAAAGTAACAGTAACCCAAACCAACAAATTAATTAGTAGAAAAGGAAATCATCTCAACAGTCCCTAGTCCCAGCCACCATCTACAGTGATGATAATTTATCACTTTCCTTTTTTTTTTCTTTTACTTATCTATTTAGTTTTAGAGCTTGTCAGTTTTGGTGGCAGCTCTTCAGATGAAATCCAACCAATCAATATCATTGCTTTTATCAAGACTTGAACTGACACAGAAGATATTAAAGATTAATGCAATAAACTTATCCAAAGTTTTTACAAGATTATTACAAAATTATGTGGAATCTAGTGAAAATGCAAATAGTTACAATATTAAATGAGTGGATTTCATAGCTCAAATGAATTGCCATATAAACTCAAAAGTGTTCTCATGTCAAAACTCAATTTTGTCTCAGTGAATCTCATCACAAATTTATGTTTGATGAGTTTGATTACACCTCAAGTAGCAACATCATGTGTCAAAGGAATACGTAAACGCATTGTATATATTACTGTTGCATCATACGAATAAATATCTGTTATCACCACTTCTAGCCCCAGAATGAAAAGTGAAATTAAAAAGAAAAAAAAATTCAGGGCTTGTTTGGATCTATTTTTGTTTTTAAAAATTTGTTCCATAAAATATAACTTCAAAACAGATTTTAAAAACAAAATGACTTAAAAAACATGTTTGGAACAATTATGTTGGAAATGAATTTTAAAAGAATAAAAACATAAAACACGTTTGGAATGGCTAGAAACATCACACCATTGTGAACGGCATGAAACACCACACCACCATCAAAATTATTACTTTTAATTACTAAAATGCCATTAATGAAACTTGGTATTTACATTTATGCCACCGGTCACCAACTATATTATTATTTTTAATTACGAAAACGCCATTAATGAAGCTTGTTATTTACATCCATGCCACCGGTCATCTACAGTAGCATCATAGGAGAACAAGGATTGTTTCTTGAAAACATCTTTAAACTGTTTTGAGTTTCTTATTTTTAAAACCAGAGTGTTGTTCTATTGTTTTCAAAAATCATGGTTAGAAAACAATCAAACAAGCTTCATTGTTTTTTATTTTTAAAAATAGAAAATTGTTTTTGAAAACAGAAACCAAACAGGCCCTAAATCTCTTCCATGACAATGTTTCAATCAAGTAACTGCAACATCTTTAAATCTATAACCCATAAAAGTCAAGTACATGCGCTGATAAATTGTTTCATACACATACAACAAATAAAACTGAAAAAACATGACAGAGAAACCCAAACTTGTATAGACAAGTCAGAAGAGTCAAGCAGTGAGTGATTTTCATTCAGAAAATAGGGAGAACTCAAAAACAAAAAATGAAGTGAAAAATAAAGTATCTTGCAGCTAATCACATATTCACATGGTATGAGACTTTCAAGAACATGTAAGGCGCTATAACTTTATATAGCAGAATGGAAACAAATATTAAGGAACCATGAAGACCAAAACCTTGATGTAGCCTGGTCATCAGCAAAATCTCTAAATGCTGTCCTATCACCACTAAGCATGGACCGTCCACGTGCTCGAAATGATGGATGTTCTGGACTGCAAAACCATAAATATTTGAAACGCAAAAAGACTGACCATAGATTACTAAATTCTAAAGTATTTTAATATGTACTATTTGGGGATTGTTTAGATACCCTTGCCGCTAAATTCACGAAATGATAACAAATACATAGACCAATTAGAAAGACTAAATTGCATGTCCTAGAAATTAGAATCAACTTGTGATGAGGATGTGCATCACTTTTAAGCCAACAGAAATACCCTTTTTGACTAATGGAAAGCATGCTAAAAATGAAGTAAAAGCACAGAGCTAGATAAACAGGTGCATGCATGCGAACACCACAACATGAAAAATTTCTTATAGAATGCAATTTTCATTTAAACAACCATTAAATTATCAGTGATTCTTATGTTCATCAGAGATGCTGAATTTTATATAGATATTCATAAATTAATTCAATAGCCAAAGTTTCAGATATTTGACAATCAGATGACAGATGGTACAATAATCTTATGAAATAGTCTAATTATGACAATTTATGCAATACCTAATAGTCAGCATATTACAAAGGCCTCTAATATCACAGCAAAGAAGACATTTAAGCAAAGCATATCAAATACACCATGCTAGAATTAACATATTCTCCCAGAGAAAAATATAAAACAGCATTATTGATTCAAAGTTTGAAATAAAATTGGTTTTGACAGGACTTTGGTCATAATAGCTTTATTATTTAACATGACTTTGCTGAACATTGGGCCAAGTGAAATTTCACACCAAGTTTCATCATTGCAATTCTGACAACTATTTTTGCTCCAATAGTCTTTGGATAGTGCTAGTGCAGGTGTTGACTTAGTGCCGTCATCTTAAGCTAGATCCTAAACATCGAAGTCAGGATGATTTCATATTATGTTTCTTCATACTTGCAACTATGGGATTTTTATTTTTTTTTTAGCTATAAGTATTATGTAAGCCAGGCCTTGTAGTGTCAAACACTCTAGCCCATCAACACTATAAACCTTACTGACAGATATCAAGAGATCAAGAGTCAATCTAGAGTCCAGAAAATACTCATAATGCTATCCAAGATAAATTAAAGGCTTTATCTAACAAATCAAACTGAGAAAAGTTTCTAAGCACCAATCAACAAAGTAATTAAAACCAAGATCATGAATAATACAGATCTTGTGTTCTAAACCTAAAATATACATACTCATATCAATCCAAAATACAAAGGAATTATGAATAACCTTGAACTAGCTGTCCTCTGTTCAGCAATGACCTTTCTCCGACTACGCCGACCAAATGCAGTTGCAATGTTGGGTTCACTATAAGACAAACTGAGGGAATTGACAAAATCATTCAACAAGAAACAGTTAGTAGTGTACATCTTTTATAGATTCTAACCAAAAAAAAAGTTTCACAATATACAAAAATATAGACCCTAATGAAAGAAAATTTAGAAGTGGAATGAAAAAACTGAAGAATATATGCAACTGGACGGAAAACAATGGAAAAATGCCAACACAAAACATTCTAGATAAGCAATGGAAAGCATTACCTCAATTTCCTGTCCAGACTGGTATTTGATCGTAACATCATATTTCGCAAGGAAAGGCCCGATACATTTGAAGATGCTTCAAATCTTCTATGGAATTGGAGGTTTTCCTCCTTCTCGGCACTGTTAGAGGGGACCAAGGAAATCAATACGGATCAATTGACAACTCTTGTAACAGGCAGAACAGATATAGAGGCCTAAATGTTTTGTACCCATAATCTCACAATTCACTTATTATTGAGCATGCAGGAAAGTTATATTTGACCCAAAGGTTAGTGTCAGACCAACATGACAATTATTTGGCCAGTGCAAAATCAGAGGTTGAAATCAAAAGTATAAAACTAAAGGATAATCGTCACTTTTGGTCTGCCTAGTTTCACTAAGTACGATTTTGGTCCCCCTATTTTTCAATTGCAACAGTGTTACCCTCGTAATTTTAAATTGATACAATTAAGTTTCCCATCAGCTTGATGCTGCTGTCACAATGCCTTTTTGCCAACATGGAATAAAATTTGACGATGAGGCACTCTTTTTTATTGACTTTGCTGACTTGGAGATGATGTGGCACGATGCCACATCAGAAAAAAAAAAGTGTTGCGTCAACATCAAGAGAACTTAATTGCAGCAATTAGAAAACTACAAGGACAACATTATTACAAGTAAAATTAAGGGGACAAAAGTCAAATTTCAATGAAACTAAAGGGGCCAAAAGTGTAATTAAGCCAAGGCAACAATATATAGTTTCCAAACCTGTCAGGATCTAACCTCTCTGAAACCCCATATAAAGGACTGTTTGGTTCTAATGGTGAATCACAAGAATCATTTTCTGCCGAATCACTCTCTCCAGCTGCGGAAATATGACTCATAAAAATTGCCTTGGTTGATCGTGGTAACAATTGGCCAGGGAATCGCATAAGATCAACCAGCATTTCGACAGAATTTAACACAACTATCACAGACATATGCTTGTATGAGTCTACACATTCAACAGCCCCATCACTTGGCAAACCCTGATAAAGAGGATGGCAATACAAGAATATCCTTCAAAAATTAGATATGATGATAAACAAAATTGAATATTTATCATTAATTTTTTTGCTAAACACATTTTTAATTATATTTAAACATTAGTAAACTAGTGGTCAAGTGTATGGCAAAGAGCAACTGAGCCCACCAACAGAAGTCAGAGCTTACCACCATGAGCCTACTTTCAAGACCTACAGTATCAGCTAATACTTTAAATAAAATAGCTCGAGGACGGCATGAACCATGCTTTATTTGCCCCAGCATCTGAACACCTCGATTCTCAAACATGTGGGAGGTTTCGTCTAGTGCAGCTTTCGCTGGACTTTCCACATTGGGCCGTTTATAAAAATCAGAAACCTGTGCAGAAATTGAGGTCAAAATAAATGCAAACCACCTTTTACTATGCTTAGAAAATAAATCAATTAATGGACAGAGGCAACGAAAAAAAAGTTACAATACATAATTGATACTAATCCCCGTAATACCCTATGACAGACTTGTAATTAATAATTAAGATGGAATGATTTCATTAAAAAAAGTTGCAGCTGACTAAAATCAGAAAGCAGAAGATGTTAACACAGTGCAGCCAACTAAGTCTAAAATAAACATGTTTCTTGAAAAGTTTATACTAGGACTATTTTGGAAATTATTTGGCAATAAAAATAATTAAATACATTATTTGAAACAATATTGAATGAACTTCTAAAATACATTCTTGTACAAGGAAAATAAAAACTTATCACATGATGACAATGGGGCATCAATCATATATTAGAATATCCTTACACACTAAACAAGAGCTACACAATAAGATACAATAAAAGTACATACTAATCCAGCTATCTTCTTAATTATCGCAGCTGGATTTGAGTTCAATCCTTTAACTAATGTCACAATCAGTTGCTTCAACAAGGATAGCTTTTTATCTTTCTCTGAATCCACAAGAATGATATCAGCCCTAAAACCCTCTCCACCCAAAGCATGAAGCTCATCCAAGGTAGGAATACTATCAAAAAGTTCCTTGAATCTTTTCTCCTGCACATTATTAGATAAATTAATGACAATACTATGAGTTGGAAAATTCCTTTTTAGTTACACATCAAGAACAAGGATACCACCGACAAACTCAAACAATAATGGATGCCATAAATGAGCAAAAGGTTATTGAACAGCATTGTAAAACTCTCTATCTCTAAGTAAAAATGGCGAGTACAGTTAAGTAACCACGAGAACTTAACAAACTAGGCATATTAAGCAGAACATGCTGAAATATCATCAGCTTCCATCAAGAACCTTTACCTGATTCATATAAAGGGTGCAGTGGCCCACATTCTGAAAACAATTTACAGAATAATAATTCACATACAATTTAAGCATACACAATACATGTGTATCATAGCCAGTGTCAAATTCCAGAATATACTGACTGTCCCCCTTCATGCAAAACAAAATGATCCTTTCTTTAACAATCAATGACACCTCTAATGATATTATAAACACCAACTACTTTGCACATCCTAAAGACATGCTTTGTAGCCACCAAAATAAAAATGTCCTGTTAAGTGACAATAACTTTAGCCTTCTCATGCCTATTGCAACTCAAGCTCCACTAATAGTAAACTTCTTGTGTGTCAAGCACCACCTACATCTGTAATGCTGCAAATGATCCTTACCAAGTAGCTGCAAAAGATCCTTAAGGCTGTTCCTACAAGTTATATAATAATCTAAGTCTTAAACTCAAAAAACAAGCAGTTTTGTATCTCATTTCCACAAAATACTTGCTTCACAGAGGTCTTGTTTTCCATTTTTGGTTAAAAAAGAATTTTCAAGAATAAGAGAGGATAAAGAAGATAGTATAAAATAGAAGATAATATCCTCCCATTACATGAAGTAAGATACACAAAGGAAAAAAAATCTCTAAAAGATATGAATAAATGCAAATGGACATTTGATAGGATCTTTTCCTCCCATGTAACTAGAACTAGAAGTTCCAACTCAACTCGATTATTCTCACTTAATGGTATATAACTCTGTCAGTCTATCAATTTCTTTTGGGCCTAAATCATTCCAAATTGATATGTTCAATTCAATGAGTATTGAAAACACAACTATACTCCAAGCACATGTATTTGTAACATGCTCAATCAGAATGCGCCATGCCAGGAACTTATCATATATAAAAACTGTAAAGAAAACAAGCACAAGAACTAACACATGACAGTTCTGTAAAGAGCACATATCAAAGAATAAATCAAAATGCGTGCAGATTTTGGAGTATGCAACAAAGAAAATAAAATCAAAACTCTTACAACTTAGGTATATATCTCTTAGAAGTATCAATTTTCAGCAATAATTATATGCAACAAAAGATCACTAGCAACCCTAGTAAGAGCAATTAGATATCTGCATTAAGAAGGTAATGTATGAATCAATCCTCACCGGAATGACTGAATAAAAACCATTTGGTATTGGTTCTGATAGCATTCCAGTGCGCCAGAGAATTTGTGATGCTTTCTGAGGTGACAAAACATCTTGGTCAGAATGTCTAGGTGATTCTTTATTATTCAAGGTCTCATATTGAGAACCCAAAGAAACAGATCCAAACTTTTCAACGAAATCTGAAGGCCACCACAAAGCATTAGATGGCCCTTGCTCTGATGGCCCTGCATCTTCTCGTGTTTCCTCCATGTTCTTATATATTTGGAATGTAAAACCATTTCGCCGCACTTCTTAACCCATAAGAGACATATCCAAGCCAAAGGTAGTTCTTAAAATACAAATAATTGAAATACATACTTCAGTAGCTCCAACTGTTTCACGCTGGAGGCCATGTAACCTGCATGAACCAAATAACAAGGTATATGCAATACTATAATGAGAAAACAACAACAGTAAATAGAAGGAAAGAAAATTAATCATCACATACTACATGAAAACTGAAGCATTTACAACCAAGGGCCAATAGCATTACCGTACAAAAATAAACGTTGCAAATTTGTTAAAATTGCCCTAGCTCCACCTGTGCAAGAATCCCATGACACTAATGGATGAGTCACTAAGATGACCCCAAAGCAACCACAGGAAATAATTTCAAAACTGATATAATCACTATGATGAGCCCATAGGACATAAAGAAGCATGGACGATCTCGGTCCAAAATCATCTGTAAAACAACAGTAAATCTCTCTGTGCAATTTGTCACATTCCCAACATCGTTTTCATTGGTATGCCACATAGAAACACCAGCTATTGAACCTGTTATCTACCCTCACTCTCAAAAGGATGGAGAAACCATATGACTAAAATTTGACTACTAAGACCTTCTTTAGACCATTTCCAACTCAGAGCACCTTCCCACTAATAAACAATGAAAATGAAGAAATCACCATGACATTGCCCCCTACATCAATGATGCAGCTACTGACCCAGACACATATGAGGAAAATCAATTATCTAGGTTAAAGGGCAGAACTTATCTTCAATACTGGGGATGTGGATAAAGTTATACCGTGAAATATTCAAATAATCAGACTAATCTTGTAAATGGCAAAATCTAACATTCACATCTTTGCGCATAATGTGCTGATGATGCTGGCTGCTGACACTTTCATTCCATGTATGTATTATATACAATTATAACTCCAAATGCCACCACATCTATATTGAAATTCCTAACATTTTTTCTATATTATTCTTTAAAATGTTGTGACTTTTTACTAGTTCATTATACAATTTTCCAAAGTGCCAAGGCAAACAGTAATTCAGTCACCTCACATTTGACTGACAATGGTTGGTATATGGTAAAGTTAAAGGCAAATTGGTAAGGCAAGCTCCACTGAAGCAAGAAGGAATCCTTTACCTTAAGATCAAACACCCAGGCATAAGCAGAGAATATGATCATAAGTACCATTACTAATCTTTACAATTCCTTGTCATAGTATTCAATGCACATCCAAAAGCAAACTCTCAGCACAAAACTAAAGTTTCCAAAAGTACATCTTATTATATTAATTCCCTTTATCCGGTATTACCAAAGATTCTCTCCTATTCTCTCTTCTTTCAAGTATCCCCATTTTGAGTTGTATTAATAAAATCTTCATCCTCTATCTGCCAGCTAAACCAACTATCCCTACTCAAGCTCAAGTCCATTCTCTAATCTTTCCATGGTCAACTTTTCTTTCCATTTTCCGTATATTTTCTTCCCTTTCATGGTTTCTACACTTGTTTTTTTCAGGCAAAACAAAAAGGATGGTTTCAAACTTCATTTTTAACCATTACCTTTTCATTCGTTTTTTCTATAATTTAATCAGTAAAACTATTACTACAAACGACAAAAACAGAAAAAGATAACAACAATCCGCATGCCGCAGGGATAAAACTAGTTACTTCAATAACAAAAATACAACTCAGAAACCGCCTACAATGGAAGAGTGTTCCCACATCCCGGATTTGCACGAGCAATTACAGCAGTAACAAAAAGTTGGAAGCCAACGGCACAATTCAATTTCAACCGCGTGACACAGCAAAGCCCGAAATTTCAAAAGTTGAGCCAATCCAAGGATATTCTAATTTCCAAAACCGAGAGTTGCACAAGAAACAGATAACAAGGAAAAGCACATTCGGATCAAACCGAGGACCTATTTATATTACACGCAGACTCAGCTCCATTGACTCTAAATCAAAAGGAAGAAAAAAAAAAAGAACCGGAGTATTCCAAAAAGAGCATCAAACGTGGAATGGCGAGAAACAGAACAACGGTTGAAGTGAGAATGCTACGGCATCAGAAACAGGAAACAGAGAAACGGAATTGAAACAGTGAAACAAGAAGAAGAAGAAGAAGAAGAAGAAGAAGACGGAGCAAAACAGAAAATACAATGATGGAGAAGACAAAAAAAGAGATAGAAGAGAGGAGGGATTTTACCGCCAGTAGATCGAGCGCAAATCTGGTTGGGCGTGCAATAGCGTTTGAATCTGAATTGCTCCTCCGCATCAACCCCTACGGAGGCACCGGAGTCATCATTGCGCATACACACCAACAGAGACAGAGAGAGAAAGAGGGAACAAAGTGTGATGGAAACGATGAAACGAAAGAGAGAGAGAGACAGAGAGAGAGAGAGAGGGGGGGGGGATTTGATATTTGGGTTCTTGATTGATGGAAGAAGAAAGCGATGGGCTTTTTTCAGAGAGTTGAGGAGAGTGAGAGAGAGAGAGAGAGAGGGGGGGGGGAGGGAGGGGGTGAGTCTGAGTCACGTGCAGTGCGAGAGGGATCTGGGGACCTCTCTCCGACAGCCAGCTGGCAAAAGAGTTGGCTCACCAACATCCACACCTTCTTCCGCGTCAAAACTAATGCCCCTTGCCTTTCTTTCCTCTCAATTTTCCGTCCATTTTTCTCCTTTCTCCTATTCATTGTTCTTTATTATTTTTATTATTATTCATTAATAATGAACATTCACTTATAGTTATTCTTTTATTTTATTCTATTCTATTTTATATACATACCAATTGATTACTTACATTCTAAATTAGGAATATTATTTATTAATCATAATAATACTACATTTATATGTTAAATTTAAAATATACAAGTCAACCTACTTATAACTCAATTAATTTTGACCTCAAATGATATAATATTATTAGATTATGTTTAAGAATTTAAAAAAAATAAAAAAAAAATAATTTTAAAAAAATAAAGAGTAATAAAATAAAAGAGAATAGAAGATTAATTAATAAATTTTTTTATTTAGATTTTATTAAATTTTTTAAAAAATTTTAAATTGAAAAAATTTTAAAATATTTAAAAAAATTAATAAGAGAAGGTTTTTAAAAATTATTTAAAAATTTACATTTCTTTTTTTATTTTTTATAGAACTTCTAAATAAAGAAAGACTTTATGATAAATATTTTCTTCCTTCATTTATATTCCCTAACTCCTTATCCATATATAACATTAGAAATTTGATATTACGCTGTTAATATAATACTATTGAAGATTTGGTATTTCATAAAGTTTCTTATTCTCTTCTTCACACCTCTTATATAATAAAAAAATTGAAATATATATTTGTTTATTGAATAGTTCTAATAAGTGAGTCAAATTATTTCATCAAAATAATTTTACTTGTCTAATATTTTCTTTAAATACAAGAGTCATAATTTAAGTAATATTAAATATTTTTTATAAATTATTTAAATTTGAAATTAAATCCATCCCATGCCAACACCAATTCGTATATACTTTAAACTATTCTCTTTCTACTCGCATTCTTATACTACCAAACCTCAAACTTACTCGCAACAAAAAATATTCGTTTGTTTTTTTCTCATATATGTTCTAAAGATACATAAATAATAACTAGACAACAACCATGAGCGAAGACCTAGACTATGAATAGTCTTTTGGTACTGGTAGGTACAATCTTGGTGGACCCTGGAGGTCAATGGGCTCCAACCAGTTCAAACCTTGATCAACCTGCCACGCACGTGGAGAATTAATATAAGACCAAATTGGTTGTCATATTTAAAAAAAAAAAAAATTCTCTCTCCTTTTTTTTTTTCCTCCATGAGCATTTCCTAAGATTTAGTAAAACCCTAATCTATAATAACTTATTAGTATTTGACAGTAATGGTGAGCATAATTTTTGTTATCTTTCAGCTAATAAATTGGATTTACACACACTAACTCCCAAAGCACTCAAATTTTGATGGAAAAAAGTATCTTCTTGCCAGCAAATAAAATCAATACTAAAAAATATATATAATGAAGTTATAAATGTATTAAAAATTATTTAATTATGGAACATTAATAATAATAATATGATTCTACTGATTATTTATAGTACAATAAGTTATTAAAGATTAATGTATGGAAAATTAATTAAATTATGGAACATTCTTGATAAAATTATGATTCTACCGATTATTTAGAGTAAAGTAAGTTAATAACAAATTTATAATTTATTTTTAAGTATTAAAACTTTATTACTACCAATGAACCTAGATTTATACTCAAATTCCTACCTACTCAACAAACCATAAATAGCCAATTATAGTTTTTTACTTTCCAAAAAAATTTTCAATCCGTGATAGTCTATTCTATTATTATGTATATCAGATATGATATAGCCTCCGCATGTGAATGATAGTTTTATATCATTTTCCCTCGGGAATGTATCACTGTCATGTTTTAAAAACGAGATATTTATTTTCTTTTAATAATTTACTTGGCTTAATAATTAAAGGAGTATGTTTTCTGTCTTAATTAGTGATATCTATAAAATCAAGTATTTTTTACGTAAATTGTTTTGCTTGCGAGTTAAAGGGGCAAAATCTATTTATTAGCAGGCCAATTCGTTTATTTATTTAAAGGAAATGTACTATTCTTTTCATTTTTTCTGTTGTATTAAAGATTATGTAAAAATTTTCAGTATAAATAATTAACATTTGAATTATGTAAGTTTAAATTTAGATTACGTAATGTAATAATTGATTTTCATGTTTGAGCTTATTAAAAAAATGATTTTAATTAATTAAAAAAATCTATAAATTAAACAGATAGATGATTTAGTCGTACAAATTCATATTAGATTATTCGAGCTAATACTTTATTTAAATATTTTTGAACCAATTTATATAACTTGAAGTTATAAATGATTCGGTCTGGCTAGAAATGAGTGAACCCTTATGTTTGCAGAATATGCTTTCGCTTTCCGTCAAGATCATAAATTAGAATATACCGTATAATTCTATGGCTATTCCAACAAAGGCAATGTTGACTGCTCAATAATATTTTATGAATTTGACATTAAAGAATGAGAAAAAAAAATTGACCAAGTTTTTCAGCAAAATTGATATGTTGGCATGGAAGCATATTTTTAAAAAATTAAATAACTTTTAATAATGGTTGTACAAATAGCTAATATATATCGGTACTTTTATCAAAATATTTTATTGTAAATATTTACCAAAAGTACCGATAGATATTAAGTTGGTGATTTATTTTTTAAAAGAATAATTTTCATACTTTTGATTGTTTAATTCGTTGATAATTTATATGACAAAAATTTAAAACATTTTTTCTGTGATATCTTGTTCGAATAATCACTTATTAATCACAGATTTAATAAACATATCAACTCATTTTAGTAGATACTCTATAAAAATAATTTTAACTCCTATCATTCTCGAATTCTCCATTCTGGAATTATGACATAGAATTTGATTTTCTGGTCAACAACTGTCGTATCTTTCGGGTCTTACTTGTATATAATGGTAGATGTAGCGAATGGCTTAAAAAAATTCATAAAAATTTTTAGTAGATTATTTGAGGAAAATTTTTAAAAATTTACCAATGAATAATCTACTGGAAAAAAAAACTGCGGGAAATGATTGGAATTCCCTGTATTTTATTGATTTTTTTTACGGATTTTCACAAAATATTTCTAATAAACAAGAAAATTTGTCAAAAGGAAAAAAAAAATCACAACGATTTTTTTGAATGAAACAAATTGCCAAAACTCCTTCAAAAATTAAAATTTTTTTATGGAAATTTCTAACAAATTATTTTGCCAGAGGACAGCAATTTTGGAGTAGTGTGATGGTTAACAGCTAGATTCAATAACGTTTAAATGTGAAGGTACTTGGTATCTTAACTGGAAAAATGTCTCTTTCTTCAATGGACACAAGCATTTGAGTTTGAATTGAATCTGGTTTTCACGAATAAAATGAGAGTTTTAGGGAAATAAAAAAATTATATCTTCTACTGTGTAACCTACCATGCAGGGTCACAGATTCATCAAAGCTAACGTGTTTGAGAATGTGACATTTTAATAGCAGGAGAAAGCAACGTTATCAAGGATAAAATAGGGCTAAACATAAAAAGTCAGAATTGTGCAATTTTTGCTGTCAAAAGTAGTGTCATTATCAGAAGTTACAATATTTCTAAACGAAGCCATAGTAGCAGTAGTATTTTGAACTTCAATTTAGGAGCTTTATGGTCTAGTCGTTTTTACTTTCGAGAGGGAATAAATTCCAAAGCAACCATGTCAAAAAAGGGGTCAATCAGCTTTCTCCAGTGACATGCATATCACATACAGCTATTAAACTTTTTCTATTTTCCCCTTTTCAAATTAGAACATGTTGATTTTGACTTGCGGATTAAATTCATATGCAACGCTTTAGTCGGCAATAATTGGGCTCCTAAGCGTAGGTGCCGCTGGAAATTGGTTTGTTGTGCCCCTGCTTTGGCCAACACACACTGCAGCAGATAATAAATGTATGCTTTTGTGGGTTGTGGTTGTCTCAAAGCCATTTTACACATGGAAAGGTCGACGTGAATAAAGCCCCCTCCACACTTTCCTTGATGATAAGAAAGTTGAAGCAGCAGCGCAAACTCAAAACTAGGGAGGGAGGGCATCCGTTGGCCCAAGGATAGTGTTGGTGCCAGGAATAGCTAAGCAAAGTTTAATACTTGAACACTTGGTTTGGTTCCCTGTGATTTTCCGTGGCAGCAATGTGCATCTGGGAATCTTACGAGTTTTGGAGCAAAAGTTGGTGTTGATAATTTTACGAAGGTGGTTAGAACTTAGAATGGAAACGAGGGATGGCAGAAAAAAAAAAGATGAACTTGATACAGGTCTTGACTCGATCTTAATTGATTGGATATGTGCTTTTTGTTTTTCTATTTCTTCCGAGGTATAATTTTGTTTAAGTTACTGAAACTATTTTTTTAGTATTTTTTAGTAAAATTTAAATTTCTAATATTACATGTAAATCTTATCCTAGGTGAAAAAATGTTTTATTTAATTTGGAGTTATTCCACATCAAATTGTAGTGGAATTTGTTTAATTTTTCTGTTGACAGACTTCAACCCTTTTCTCTCTCCCGGGCCTCTCAAGTTGTAAATGTATCTGAGGAGAGGGAAAAAAAAGGGGGGGGGGGGTAATATTACCTTCATTAATTATTTTTTTATACAAATAATATAGTGAGAAAAATGAAATAAGTGTGTGCTTGTATGTTTAATTTTATTTGATTTTTACATAAAAATAATTGTTAGGTCAAAAGTTTTTTTCATACTATTTTGATTATAAATTTTTATAAATATAAAATAAATTAATTTAAATATGCATATTTATTTGTAGATTAATTTATTTTATGTTAAAAAATATAATAAAAAACTAAACTAAACATGGGACACATCCACTAAAATTTTATTTTATCAAATACATGTGATAAGATGCAATAAAATAATATTATCGATAATTGGACTGAAATTTTTATATTTAAAGTGAACATATACACACATAACGATTTGAGTTTGTAAGAGTATTAATTCTTAATACGGCTACCCGTTTGTGACTAGGCATGGCAATGGGGTGAGTGGGATTGGACTCCGACCCCCCGACCCCATTCTTCACTCTCTTATTTTTTGTGAGAACTCGTCCTTATGAGTTTTGAATGAAGAAATTCAAACTTCATCCCCGCAGTAATATAAATAGAGAAGCCGCATCCCACCCGCACTTATAGTTTATTTTAGCTATAAATTTACAAAATAATCAATTAAAATATAAAAAATAGTTATAATATGATATAAACTAAAATATATATTTCAAGAAGAATACAAATTCTAACAAATCAAAAATTAAAACAAGTTAATAACATAATCATTTATTTTTTGATATAATAACATGATCAATTCTAAATATAATAAAGTCACAAAAATTAAAATATTAGATATAAAGTCAATAAAAAAAATAAAGTTCAATACTTAGTCTTACATATTTCTCCATCATATAATTAACTATTTACTTATTCTCTTTTTTTTTATTATTAATTATAATATAATTTATAAAAATTAAAAAAAATTAAAAATATTAAAATATTAAGAAATGCAGAATGAGACAAAACATATTGTTTTAAACCTGAACTCACCCTATCATGCAAGTAAAATAAATTTTAATTCATCCCATCTCAAATTGAAACAGATTTTAAATCCGTTCATAAGAGGCGAGATGCGTTAGGTACCCACAAATTAGGGTGTATTTGTCATTTCCATTTGTGAGACATATTCTTCCTAATGAAATTAAATGTTGGCACAACGCATGGTGAAACTGTAATTAAATTTTGTCCAGCCTCAAGTCTGAAGTACTTTGGCATGGGGCACGAAGGAGCGCTGAAGTCAAAGTAAATTATATTTGATCAAATAATTTAAAATTGTATTCCAAAAAAGAAAAAGTAATAAAGTGGCTTTTGTACGGAATGGCGTGGGTGGGATATTTGTATCCGTTATGACATAAGAAGGACACAACATATGAATGTACGATTGATTTTGAAATTTTAAAGACATATATATCAAAGTTAACTATTGAATGCGATAATGATCATCTCTCTCTCTCAAGTTAACTTTTTAACATCAAGCCAGGAACTGGGTCCCAGATTAACCAATCAAACGTTGCCCACTGGGTAAACCTATATATGGCAATGGCAGTCACTTCTGGATTTGACTATGTGTATACTATAAATAGAGACTATATAGAAATTAATTAATTAATGAGTTAATCCGAATTACTTCGCTACTAAGTCAAACTAGGATTCGAACTCACGCATTCAATTTTTATTTATTTTTTTAAGATAGTTAAATGATGCATCTTTGACTGGCTTTTCAGTTTCAACACGTTACTACTTTACTTGCGCCAACGCCAACAGATGAATGCGATTGGACAATTAAAATGTACTATGAGGTCCAAGAACTTAGAAAGGGAAAAAGACAAAAGGAGAGTTCAAACTCTTTGTCATTAAGTTGGTTCTAAACTAGATCAGATGCTATGTGAATTGTGACTCATTAGAAAAAAAAAACATAAATTTGGATTTTTTTTTAAATCAGTGTGCTTTTTTGAGGATATAGAGTAAGTCTTGACATAGTTATTTAACTATTTTTTTTTACGGGTTATTAAGTAATAATTTGAGTACATTTTCCACAACAACCATTCCCCTTGTTTAGTCTCTTTTTTTTTTTCTTTGGTCTTCCCTTGTTTAGCCTTTTTTTTTCTTTGTCAACCGAAATTCATTCAAGAAAGCAGAGTTGATCCCTTGTTTAGTCTGAAAATATATCCTTAAGAAAATACTTGGTACCAGGCAAGGCCCAATTAGCCCTGACCCAACTGAATCGTAAAGCCCAGACTTGGTACTAGGCCTCATTTTAAATAAAAGATATAGCTGGAACAAAAGAGATGTATAAATGACATAGGTTGCTCCAGCTAGATATATTTATGTTCCCGTCCCCTCATCTATCCTCCGCTCCCACTACTCTTAGGCCTTGTTGGTATATTATATATAATAAAATTTGATAATATAAGATTTAATAGTATAAAATTTGATAGTATAATATAAGATAATATAAAATTTAATAATATAAGATTTGATTATAGGAGGAATATTTAGTTATTTACATATATTCGTATTTACATGTTTTGTTCAAGTTGTTGGGTAAAGCTCGAGCTCTTCTCATTGGTAAATGTATTTTGTAATTAAGTTGTGGGTCAAATTCCCTAACTACTCTCAAGATTTTTTCATTACACAGATACTAGTCTTATTGTTACCACTATATGTTTTGAATTGTCCCATTGTGTGTAAAAAAAAAAAAAAGAAGGAAAACAAACCATTGTTTTCTTTACACATTTACTGCAGAGATAAATAAATATCCTTTATATTTTGAAACCCTAAATCGATTTAGTAGTCCCCTACTCTTTTACATACCTTACAGTATCATTTTTTGAAGTTTTCTACCGGTGTACATAATCAATTTTAAAGAAAAAAAAAAGAGTTTTTTTAGCAATACTATATCTTCTTAACATATTTTCCTAATATTTCATTCATTTACTTTTATCTATTATTTAAAGTAATTATACAAAAATTAAAATTTTTTAAATAGTTTTAGTTATAGAAAAATATAATTTAATATACTAATTACATTTTCTCTCACTTCATTAATATTTTTTTTTTAATTTTATTTATTCTACTAATTCTCTCTCCCTTAAAACCCCATTGGGAGAGTTTTACCCTACCTAAGTGGTTCACCCGACTTAAAATAAATTAGTAGGAGCACAGTAGATTTCTAGATACCGGTGGTTAGACTAAAAAATTTTCTCTCCATTAAAAGATAAAAAAAATTAAAAAAAATAATTAACGCTTTAATAATATTCGCAATGACAAATATTTTGAAATTTTTTTTTCTTATATGATAGATAAAAGTGAACAGAAAGAATATTTAATAAAGTAAGTATTAAATTAAAAAATAAATAAAAAAAATTCTTGAAAACTTCTATAAAAAGTGTTAATATGTCTTTCTAAAAATTTTTTTTTAATAATTTTCTTAATACTTAATAAAGTAAGTATTAAATAAAAAAAATAAAGTATTTAATATATTAAAAATATATACATAAAAAGTATTCAAAACTTAATTATCTTAGAAATATTAAAAATATTTAATACTTATTTTATTTAGTAATTAGGAGAATTATTAAAGAAAAAAGTTAAAAGGATATAAATTTTTTTTTCAGTTTTATACTTAAAAAATATGAATTTATTTAAAATAATGATTTTCTTATACTTTATATCTTACGCTTTATTTTTTCTTACATTTTTGTGAGAATACGACAAAATTGTTTTTTAAAAAACAATGCCTCATTGTTGATATTTTTTCTATTTCATATATGGTTTATGTCGAAAAATAAATTGCAATTATATGTATTTATATTATTATGAAATTTATATTTTAGATATAAATTTATAATAACATTTTTATCTATGTGTCTATAATATTGCTCTTACCATTTAAATTTTCTGAAACTTTCACGGTCTTTAGATTAGATACATATCATTATCAAACATTCAAACCTCAAATTTCATGATATGATGAAAAAAAGATTATAAAAATTGATCCCATCTTGCATTATTTGAATATTTTAGAGTAAACCTTTATTTTGATATTTTAAAAAATACAAGTGTCATCACTTTAATTCTTTAAAGATTTGTATTATCAATTTAGTTTTTGAATCTAAAAAATATCATTATTTTGGTTCTATATATATAAGTAAAACTGGCTTGAAAAATAATTAAAACTGTTATTAAATGCTATTTTTTAAATTAATAAGATTCTTAAATTTATATAAAATGTCAAGAAAAATCCATATATATAAGTAAAATGCTATTTTAAAAACAATAATCTTCTTAAATATATATAAAATGTAAAAAAATCTATATATATATAAGTAACATTGTCTTAAAAAATAATTAATAATATTATTAAATATAATTTTTAAAAATATATCCTTTTCTCCTTCTTCATCATAATTGCCGTTCTTAAAAGAAAATAAAAAAAAGTTGAATTAAAAAAATAATATTAACATATATATATATATATATATATATATATATATTAGTAAATTTATCTATCTATAGAGATAACAAAAATTACTTTAAGAAGCAATGAATACTGATATTAAATGTTATTTTTAATAATAATAATATTTTTAAATATATATAAAATGTTAAGTAAATCTAATGTTAAAATGTTAATTAATAACCTGTGCAAGGTACAAGTAAACTAACTACCAATATGTCTTTTGTTTTCTTATATCTTAATATTAATTTATTTTTTAATTTAACTATTTTATTATTTTTTAAAAAAGTTTATCAGTATTTAAGAATATTTTTGTTTTTAAAAATAACATTTAATAAAATTATTAGTTACATGTGAAAACAATTTTATATATGTATATAGATAGATTATATATTTTTCTACATTAAGAACATTATTAATGTTTGATTATTTGTATATTAATTAATAAAATTATTAATTAAAGATTTTTTATATTTTTTGAAATTTTAATTTATTTATATATTAATTAATAACATATCAATTATATTAATAATATATCAATTACATTCAAACTAATTATTTGACATTGCATAGTTATTTTTTATTTTAATTTCACTATTTCATTAACGCTTATTTTTTAATTTTTTTTATATACTATCATCATTACTTGAGTAATTCTTTTTAATTTTACTATTTCATTAACAATTACACTCTAGTATTTTTTTATATGCCATCGTCATTAGTTAAAATTTTTTATTTTATCAAAACTTATATCATAATATTAATTTCTTTTAAAAATTTATCTGTATTTAAGAATATTTTTGTTTTTAGAAATAACATTTAATAACATTATTAATATAATTGCTTCTCAAAATTTTTTATCTTATCAAAATTTATATCCTAATATTAATTTTTTTAAATTTGACTATTTTATTTTTAAAAAAGTTTATATGTATTTAAAAATATTTTTGCTTTTAAAAATAATATTTAATAATATTATTAATTACTTTTCAAAGCAATTTTACATATGTATACAAGTGTTATTTCATGTTTTATTTTTATTATTTTTATCAAGAATAATTTGTGTATATATAATTATAATTTTAAAAATGTTATTTATTTTGTTAAGGACTTAAAGCTCTTAAAAGGAGTATACACTCATATATCCCATATTAGGTTATAATTAAAATATGAGATGATACTTATATCATGAAACTCTTCCATTAATAAGTTAGTCTTTCGGGACGTGCTATCCTTGTAAGTTTAAGCTAAATTACTTACACAATAATATTTTTATTTTATGTTATCACTATTATTTAAATAATTTTTTCTTACCAACATTTATATCTTAATATTATTTTTTTGATTTCATTATTTCATTAACACTTAATTCCTAATATTTTTTTTATATAGTATCACCTTTACTTTAGTGATTATTTTCTTTTCTAATTTTACTATTTTATTAACACTTACTTTATAATATTTTTCTATATGCTATTATCATTACTTGAATAATTTTTTATTTTACTATTTCATTAACGCTTACGTCCTAAGATTTTTCTATATGGTATCACCATTAGTTAAATAATTTTTTATCTTATAATATTAATTTCTTTTCTAATTTGACTATTTTCTTATTTTTTTTAAGAGGTTATATGTATAATAAATAATTTGTGTATATATAGTTAAAATTTTGAAAATGTTTTTTTTTTTTTGGTTAAAGACATCACTGCATCAGCTTTTGAAGGAGTATATATGCACTCATATATCTCATGTTAGGTAGCCATCTAAACATTAGATGACACTTAAGTTATGATTACTTCTACCTAATATACTATTCTTTTGGGATAAATAGGTTATCCTTGTAAGTTTGAGTCATATACTTATACTATAATATTTTTTTTATATGCTATCATAAATACATAAATAATTTTTTATCAACATTTATATCTTAATATTATTTTATTTTTTAATTTTATTATTTTATTAACATTGACTTCTTGATTTTTTTAATACGGTATCCATCAGTACTTGAATAATTATTATTTTTTTAATTTCACTATTTTATTAACACTAACTTCCTAATATGTTTCTAGATGATATCACTATTATTTAAATAATTATTTTTTTAATTTTACTATTTCATTAATACTTACATCATAATATTTTTTTTATATGTTATCACAATATTATTTAAATAATTTTTAAGTTATCAATATTTATATCTTAATTTATAATTTTCAATCTGACTATTTTATAATTTTTTAAAAGTTTTATATATATTTAAAAAAATTATTATTTTTAAAATAATATTTTAATACCTATTAATTACTTCTCAAGATAATTTTACTTTTATATATATATATATATATATATATATTTTAATATTTAATTTTTTTAATATGATTATTTTTTATTTTTTTTAAGAACAATAATTATGATGAGGAAGGTGAAAAGGACACATTTTCAAAATTGCATTTAATAAGATTAATATTTTTAAGACAATTTTACTTTATATATATATATATATATATATATATATATATATTTTAACGTTTTATATATATTTAGATATTATTGTTTCTAAAAATAACATTTTACATATATATATATATATATATATATATATATATATATATATAGATTTTTTTTACATTTTATATATATTAAATAATTTTATTAATTTTAAAAATAACAATTAATAACAGAATTCATTATTTTTTAAGGCAATTCTACTTTAAGACAATTTTACTTATATATATATATATTTTTAACATTCTATATATATTTAGAATATTATTATTTTTAAAAATAACATTTTACTTAAATGTATAGATTTTTTAATATTTTATATATATTTAAGAATATTATTATTTTTGAAAATAATATTTAATAACAATATTCATTACTTCTCAAAGCAAATTTTACTTTTATATATATATATATATATATATATATATATATTATCAATATTTATTTAATATTAATTTTTTTAATTTAACTACTTTTTTTATTTTTCTTTTAAGAACAAACAGTTATGATGATAGGTGAAAAGAATATATTTTCAAAAATTGCATTTAATAATTATATTAATTATTTTTTAAGACAATCTTGTTTATATGTATAGATTTTTTTTAAAATTTTATATATATTTAAGGATATTATTATTTTTAAAATATCATTTTACTTATAAATATATATTTTTCTTGATATTTTATATAAATTTAAGAATATTATTATTTTTAAAAAATAGAATTTAATAATAATATTCATGCTTTTCAAGCCAATTTTGCTTACATATAATATAGATAGATTATTTGAACCATTTCAATTGTACAATCATTGGAATTTGTAAATCTTTTATTATTTGTATGTTAAGAACATTATTAATATCGAATTATTTATATATTAATTAATAACTTTATCAATTTGACTATTTGATTTTTTTAAAAGTTTATCTGTATTTAAAAATATTTTTGCTTTTAAAAATAGCATTTAATAATATTATTAATTGTTTCTCAAAGCAATTTTACATATCTATATAGATTATTTGAACCATTTCAATTGTGAAATTATTGGAATTTGTAAATTTTTTATTATTTGTATATTAAGAACATTATTAATATCTAATTATTTGTATATTAATTAATAACTTTATCAATTGTATAATTTTAAAATTTCTAAATGTTCAATTATTTATATATTAAATAATAATAATAATAACACTATCAATTAGAAAATTTTTGAAATTTGTTTATCTTTAATTTAAAAAATAATTTATTCTTACTTAACATTCAAACAATTCTAAAAATATTTTTTTAACATGTTACAATAATGGATTCTCATATGATAATATCATGTCCTTTCAATATTTCATAGTTGCAGAAGCTAAAGGAGCACGGTGGATATCATAAACACCGCCCACAAATGTTGATGGAAAGCACAATAGAAAGGAGAAAATTGATCATGAAATCAATGGTAATTTTGGGATTGTAAATCAACGTAGCCAAGTGAGTCCCTGTAATTCGTGTCTTAATGCTATCTATTACAATATATATATGTGAGTCAACAAAGGATTGAATTTATTATCATTAATTTAATTAATTAATTAATTTCTTTAAAGCATTAATCTCTCCGTATCCACTTGTTAAAATTTTAGATTTTTATAAATGATTCTTGTAATAAATTTATATCATGGTCTTAACATATATTCTTATTATTTTAGATTTTCGTAGATGACACATGAAATTTATCATAAAAAATATTAAACAAAAAAAGTTAAATAAAATCATTCTTGCATTATGAATTTCGGCATATTTGTATTGAATTGAAATATTTTATTCCAAAAATAAAATCATATGTTACGAAAAGGAATAATTTTCGCACAAGCACCTTGAAACGCTCCTCCATCACTGCCATATAACCTTCATTTCCTCCATAGCTTCCTCACTCACCCTAGCTAGTAGTCTCAACATGGCACCTTATCCCTATCTTCTCCTTGCTTACAAGCCATATCAATCATTTGCTTCTGTGGCATATCCCTCACTGGTGCACTCAATAATGGTGGCTTTAGTGTGGAAATCATTCACCGAGATTCTGCAAAATCTCCACTGCACAACCCCACCCAAACTCGTCTTCAGCAAGTGTCCAATGCCTTTCATCGCTCTTTCAAACGCTTCAACCATTTCTACCCAACAGCAAAAGTTTCTCCCAATGCACCTCGTTCTGAAGTAACCTCCGACGACACTGGAGAATACACCATGAAGTATTCCATTGGCAAGCCACCGTTCGAAATCATGGGCGTTGCCGACACGGGAAGTGACCTCATTTGGTCACAGTGCAAGCCCTGTGACCGGTGCTACAACCAACCCGCTCCAATCTTGGATCCATCGAAATCCAAAACATCTTTTGCCTTGACAAGATGTGCGGAGCAATGGAGGAATTCTCTTGTAATAACGTCTATGACTATGGGGAATCACCTTGTACATACGATATTGTGTATGGAGATCGATCATTATCAAGTGGAGATGTTGCCTTTGAGGCACTTGCTTTGGGCTCTACTAGTGGTGGCACTGTCTCCTTTCCCAAGATTGTCATTGGTTGCGGTCACTTCAGCGATGGCCTCTTTGACTCCAAATAATCTGGCATAGTTGGCCTAGGACGTGGTGTTGTCTCACTTGTCTCCCAAATAGGTACTTCAATTGATTCAAACGCTCCTACTGCTTGGTGCCATTGTTCTCAGAATCCAAAAACACAAGTACATCAAATTTTGGAAAAAAATGCCGTAGTGTCTGGTTCTGGGGCAGTTTCTACTCCCATTATAACTGGTGAATATCCTACTTTCTATTATCTTACATTGGAGGGGATGAGTGTGGGATCCAAAAGGTTAGAGTTTACAAGTCAACCAACCGCAACCAGTGGCGAAGGCAACATTATAATTGACTCCGGCTCAATACTGACCTTTTTGCCAAGAGATTTCTACACCAGATTGGAATCAGAAGTACCAACAAGAATCCATTTAGAACGTGTTCAAGACCCAACTCAAACGTTGAGCCTTCGCTATCAGTCCCCATCGCAAATAATTGAAGCTCCAATCATTACGGCACATTTTACTGGTGCAGACATCGATTTGAATCCGCTCAACACTTTTCTTAGTGTTTCCGACGGTGTAGTGTGCTTTGCTTTCATCTCACAGTCAGACGGTGATTCCGTCTTTGGAAACATAGCACAGACGAACTTCTTGGTTGGATATGATTTAAAGGAGAAGACGTTGTCGTTTAAACCCACTGATTGCACCCAGATGTAATTGAAAATGCTGAGTTATGCACAATTCTAATTTTTTTTTTCTTCTTTCAGCAAAAAAAAATAAATTGTGTTATGATGTCATTGGCTTATCTTTTTATGTTTGAGTTGTTAATTCTGTGCATGTCTTGCTAGGAGATTTTTGCATTGAATGCAACTTATTCATTTGGTATATCTCCGGTCATTGTCCAAGTTTTCATTTCGTCATCCATTATCATCACTTTGAAATTTGATTTGTGTTATCGTGCAAAAGTCAATATATTTTGTGCACAAAGAACTGATGATTTCAAATGTCATTATGTCAACAATTTGAAAAAATAAAAACAAAAGGCGACTCATTGCTCTTTGTACACAAATATAATTTAGGAGATATTCCCAAAAATCCCTCTATTAAGAGCTTCAGGAACCTAACCCTTACCTTTATCGCCAACAACCCAGCAGTGTTTCCTCGTACACCATTTTATGGTATCATCGTAGTAACCAGCGAAAAAGAGAGAGCAATTAAAAAAAGTAACTTATTATATGCAATATCAAATGGTACATTCATTGTTTTTTTTCTTAAAAAAAAAATAAAAGGTATATAGCAATAACAGGACTTGTACGAGTAATATAACACATGCATGTTTGATCACAACAAAAAGCTTCTGCGCAAACATATAACCATAGTGATTTTTCAAACAATGCTAATTTATAAAGTGCTCATTTATTGACGATGCTAATTATATAAGCCTTAGGTCATGCACATGTTTTATTTATATTTATTAAGAATCGAATTCTGAATATAACACTTAAAAGACCTAAATTATTTTTACTCGTACCAATGGATGTTAATATAAAAATTATATAAGAATGTTCTTTTTATCATTTGCATAACAAAAAGAAAAGTTATCCCTCTATTTATTGATTTAGTATATTCCTAATTTTACCAAAAAGAAATTAAGCATAAGATCAAAATTAAAGAAGAAGATAAAGGAGGCAATTGCAGGAATGCAAAATGTAATGAACAAGATCATAAATTCAGGAATGGAACATGTAAAGCAGGGTGGGCCTTTTTGTCCCTTTTCAACTCTTTTCATTCACACACCTTTCTGATTTTTATGCGTATGTATCTGTGCCGAAGTCATGGTCATCACCCTGCCAAGGCCTTCTCCAGCTTCACCTTCACACGATCCCACACCAAGTGACCCCTAAATAAATGCTCAGCAACCAGAAGAGCATTAAAATAATCAGAATGAACGAACGTACATTTTATTTTTATTTTTTCATGCAAAATTCACTTTCAAATTTAAATAAAATAAATAAAAGAAGGAAGGAAGAAAAAGAAAGAAGAAGAGAAGGAATTTGCTTTTGCAGCATCAGCGGGTAAGCTCACCTCTGCAACCAAGAAGCAATAAGCACAAAGCGTACAAAATAGTTTATTCTCAAAACCCGCCTTACCCAATTCCTTTCTTTCTCTCTCTTTATATTTATACCATTTTCTTTGTCTTCTTTCTCTGATGTTCTTGTGCTAGACACGCGAAATTGCCTCTGCTGCTAACTACTCTGAGGGGCTTTGGAGGTCGTATTCACTAACTTTCCAGAGGAAGAAAGTGAGTTGATTTCTGGGTCTGGTCATTTTTCTGAGGTACTTTTCCTTAACCCTTTTTCTCTGGCTAGTGGCTTGTGTGTGTGTCGGTGTTTCTTGGGTTTGGTAAATGGAGATGAATGGTACAGTGAGGTTGGTTTGTTCGTCTGTCTGGAAAACGTGAAAAAAATGATATATTTATTTGGAGGGCGAATGGAATTCCTTGTATTCTAACGTTTTGCATCAAAACTTTCTTGGTCCCTGTTCTTGTTGAACGAAGTGTTTTTGATGAATGATGGCCTTAGCAAAACTGGAATTTGCATTTCTTTGATGAATGTGTGTTTTCTCCTTGTAAGTCGTCTTGTTTGATTTGATTGTCATGGAAGACTAAAGTAAGATGCTGCAGATTAAGTTATTGATATTATTCAGCTTCTCCCTGGGGCAATTTATTTACTTGATCCTTTTTTCCTACCCCAAATTAGTTATCTTTCATTCCTCTATTCTTGATGATTCATTATACTTATGCAATTGAAAAAACTGTAATTTTAAAAAAAATTTCAATGCATAATGCTAAAATTGTATCCTGTTAATCAATTTTCTAATGCTGCCCACCGATTATGCGAAATGGTTTATTTGTCCTTTGTTACATTGGCTTTCTTTCAATTTTCAACTACACGTATTGCAATTTGATGGTTTTTATTTCCCTCCCTCCTCCCTTATGAGACGGGTAGAAGAATTCTGGCCTAGTACAGATACATATCAGTAGAAGGTGGTCCAAAGGCAATGCTGTTGGACGGATTCTCTTTCAGAAGCCTATAACTTTTTTATTGTTTCCAACTTGTAGAAATCTAATGGAATAGGCTTCCAATGCTATGCACAGCCCAATTATATGCTTTTGTGGGTAGTTCAGATAGTCATTCTAGGGAAGTTTGAGATTGAGCCAAACGATAAGAGAAACCTTTGAAGCAATGTCATGGCTAGGGAGTCAAAGGGACAAGAGAAATCTTTGAGGTTTGAAGCCATATAAATTGCCTTGAGGTTGTCTCCTTTTACTAATTCAATTCCATGTTTTGCTGTAATATGTACAGAACTGGCAATGCAATAATGTCACTTTGTTGTTCTTAATATTTGGTCCATGTTACTGAAAATGCCTAGTTTGAGTTTCGATTTGATTTGATTTTGGTGTTCTACAGAAACTAATAACACGATATTCAAAAATCTAATGGAAGAAAAGCAGTTAAATCTTAATCAGCCACTTTTATCAGTAAGGCGGCTCTCATCAACAGTGGCCTCTGAAACTGACTATAAAAGGAAAATTGATAATTCATTAGCCAGACTACCACCTCTTCCTGCTTACAAATCAGAGTTGAAGTCAGGTCCAGTGAGGAATCCTGGAACTGTTCCTTTTGTATGGGAGAAGACTCCTGGAAGACCCAGGGATGAAAGAAAATTACAGACAAAGGCTATTCAGTGGCCTCCCATTACTCCAAACCTTCCACCTGGGAGGGTTTTAAAAGAAAAACAAGATTCTGATATAGTTTTAAAAGGCACATCAGTTACTGAGTCGATAACAGGATGCACTGTCTCCAACTCTCAAAATGTTGCATGGTTGGATAAAAAAGTAACAAAGCATGAAAGCCCGAAAAAGGAGATTGAGGAAAAGGCAAGTTTTGATTCAGATGATGGAGATGAGGCCTATCTAGATGCTCTTGATACACTTTCCAGGACTGCATCATTCTGCATGAATTGTAGTGTGAGTGGTTTGAGTGGATGGGATGATCAAGAGGTCCAACCATCTGGAAGTTTCTCAACTGATCAACAGACTCTTGATTTCATGATTGGTCGTTTCTTGCCTGCAGCAAAGGCAATGACATCTGAAACGCCTCAATATAACTCCAGGAAGCCACTTGTTGGACGAGAACAACTGAGACAGGTTGAAAAATTTGTGAGTGCTGAAAGATCCCGTCCCTTTAATCAGCATGGGCCAAAAATTTTGCCACATTATGCCCAAGATATTGGTAGGGAAGGAAGTGTAGCGGAAAGTGATGATGGCAATGGATCTGAAAATTGCACAACCACAGTTTGTGGGCTATTTCCTCGGTTCTGCCTTTTGAATCCAATACCAGGATTAAGAATGGAGGACAGAGTTCTAAGTTCTGAAGTTCCTGGAATGCAGGCTAAATCCATTGCTTCTCACTGTAAAACTGCAAAAGAGGTATTAATTTGTCTCTATCTACTTTTCTTTCATTTTTGTTTTATTTCACTTCAAGCATTATTATCCTTTCTTCACCTTTCTTATTCTGCAGCATGCTAGAACTGCTTATTATGGGAAAAAATCAGTAGATTCCCAGTCTGGCTTTACAGAAGAAAAAGATTTTCTGGGCATTCCTGAAAAATCTAAACATGGCATTGGTCCACATCGAAGAGGTTGTAGCAAATTATTAGCCTGTGAGAGCACTAAAGGCAAATCTAGCTGTGAAAGCCCTATTGTTGAGAAAACTCTACATGTAGATTCTGTACGTAAGGTTAAGTCTCATTCAAGTTCATATTCTTCTGAAATGAAGGGTCAAACCAATCACAGAGGGGATGATTTTGAGACTTTAAGAAGAGATAGTGGCATTTATAAGAATCCTATAATAGATTCTTCACTTGAGGATAGCAAACAATTGGGTGTTGTGGATGAGAAGGCAACATTACAACCTAAAAGTTCAGAGTCTCTTGATTCATCTTTCCTCCTTTGTTCTGAAAATTCCAGTAATGATATGCATAAGGAAATGACAAATCAGTCCAAGAAAATAGATTTAGAAAAGCAAGGGCTGACAAAGCCTGGCAACCAAGGAAGTGATTTAGATCAGGATTTGGTTGTGATTTCAAGTCCAAAAGTGGTTGAATGTAAGAAGATAGATTTGGAAAGTCAAATGTCTAGCGGTCAAAAAAGTTCAGATAGCCCAATTCAGAATCCTGTATCATGGAAAAACCTGAAATTGGCTGGTGATTTGGAAGTTGATTTAAAAAGCCAACAAGCTACCAAATCAGTTGATCAAGAACGCACTCATGGCTCTACTCAGTATCCTAGTAATTTGGCTAGCTCTAAGGTGGGAGGTGATGGGAAGATTGACTTAGAAAGCCAATATCTTATGAAGTTAGGCCATCAAGAGGCATCAGATGCAAGCCATTTGCAGCTTCCTTTTGCCCTTCCTTTACCAAAAGCTCCATCAGAGTCTTGGCTTAAGCGTACTTTACCTACCATCTCCTCCAGAAATATATCTTCACCGTCAAATCTTACTGCAAACATTTATGCACAAAGTCAAACTCCCAAGACAGCATCACTGTATCCCAAGTGGGAAACAATTGTTAAATCTTCTAAGGTACATCATGGGCATCTGCGGTTCTCTGAGGTAATTCAGTAACGTCTGTCTGTGCATCATTATGTCTAACTACTAATGTGGGAACAAAGTGCTTAAATTCCTTCAATTTTTGCAGGAACTAGTAACACCCATTCCAGAAGCTTGAACTTTCTGTAGAGAATGCCGTTAATAATTTGGTTTTCTTGCTGAAATGTGCAAGGTTTTTGGCAATGTAATATTTGCATCTGCTCTCTGTGGTCCCATCCTACAGGTTGGTCCCCTCTTTTGTTCATGAGATGGTATATAACCGAGACTGTAACTCACAATTTGCCTTTTTTTTTATCCTGTAAATGCAATAAGTTCGTTCAATTAAAGATTGTGTTTGTAAATTACATCAATCTCTAGGGTATGTTTGGTATGGGGGTAACATTTTAATTTTTTCCCATACCAAACATACACTTAAGGAGATTCGTGTTCGTATAACATATCAGGCCTTGCCCAAAAAAAAATTATTTCTTCAAAATGTGCTGTAATGCTCACTAGTGGAGTAATGTGTTCCAAGTCTTATTATTGGCTTGTGAAAATTGAAAAGGGGAAGCTTTATGGTTTTCTTTTGTGTTGTGTTTGTCCGGAAACCGAAGACGCTTTTATGAGTCACTGTGTCAGCAGAATTTTGCTGCAATAGAGAAGCATGTATTTGGAGTTTCTTTCTAAATTACTTTTTTCTTAAGTGATTCTTATAAAAATGCTTCCCACATAAGTTATTCTTACGATAGTAGAAATTTCACAACCAAGCGAAATAGACACGTAGCAAGTTCGCATCAATTATTTCAAACATTAAAAAAAAAATGATGATCTTTTACCAGATCATCTCTCGTCCTTTTGAAGGGCCACTGAAGTTGTTAGTTAAAGAATGTACATGGTACGAGTAAATAAATATAGGAGCTAACACTATGACTAAATGATAAATCTAAATTTGCTAAGCATTCGTGTAAACTGAGCATTGCGCTATTGCAGGCACGTACAAGGTTTTCAATGCCTATACCATATTCTTTGTCAGTGATCCCTTGTTGCATCCCTTTTTGTACCAAATAATAAAAGAATTTATAAATTATTTTTGAGTAAAGTTGTTTGAGAATCATAAAGGAGAATTATTTTAAAATATATTTGTAGTGGTTTTTTTTAAAAATTTATTAAATTATATTTGTTTAAATAAATTTTATAGTATTAATTGTATACATATTTTTTAAGAGTTTAATTTTAATTTATCATATTATATTATTATCTAATCATGTATTGACATGTTATAAAATATATTTGATTTTTCAAATAGTTCTTTCATAATCAAACACTTCTAATAATGTGTTAATATATGATTAAATGACAGAAAGAAATTTATATGAGATCATAATTAAATTTTATATTTTTAAAAATAAAATTTTACTTCAAAATCAATTATATTCGGCAAAAAAGTTAGTTCATTACTGTGTACCGAAGAATACCTCAGGTTTATTTCACACCTCAAACCTATGTATTTTATTGATTGATAAGAAGTTTCTATGACCATAAGGGCTAAGGCCATGGACAATTCTATTTTATTTGTTAAAAAAAAAAGAACTAAACTAGCATTAACATGTATTTAATAGTTTCGTGGTCTCTTCCAAGTTTCAACCCATATTGGCTCTGTCATTTTATAAATTTATATATAATAATAATAATAAAAACTAGCAGCATAACCAATTGGACACGTGACAAACAATGCTCCATTCTCCACCAAAAGTTGGGATCTCAATCCCTATTTCCTTGCTTCAAATATCTTTTTACCATATTTTTAGCAATTAACCTTTTACTATTTTTCTATGTAACCCAAGCAGAAGTTTTTGACCAAGTTAATGGTAGCTACCATTGATGGGACTTTTGATTAATATATATATATATATATACACCAATAGATATAGATAGTCTGAAAGCGAAGCTCGAGCTAGATTAAATAGTGAAAGATGGCCAGAGACTTCCCTGCCACAGTTCACGGTGGCCATGGAGACGAATCAGGTAAGTATAGATCTGGGGCCTTATTTTTGTTGGGAATGATCTTTCTGTCTCTTTCGGTTATATCAATGATCATATTTTCCTGTGGTGTTGATAATTCCCATAAGCATCGAAAAACGAGAGCTGGTCTCAGTGGAATTGGAGGTGACGTGGGGGTGGAGGTTGTAGAGGAGGCGGCGGGGGTGGCTGTGGAGGTGGCGGCGGTTGTGGAGGTGGAGGTGGGGGTGGCGGCGGCTAGAGAAGTAGAGATCGAGAGCTTGTGCGGGAAATGCTACGGCGGAGTATGGAGGCGGTGGATGTGGCCTAACGCGTTAAGCAAATGATATCACAGTTAACTCATGTATATAAATTATTTAGCTTGATATGTATAACTGCAAATGAAACTAGTGAATTTGTTCAGTTGTGTTTTTTTTTTTTTTTTGAGGAAATGATTAGAGTTCTTGACTTGTTGCTATTATCGTATTTTCAATTTTCTTAGAAATGAGAAATAAGTGAAAATAATGGAATATGCTATCAATATTCAATAGATAGTGTTTTTTTAAGATGTATTCAATAGATAGTGTTATTATTGGATTGTTTAATTTTCTGTTTTTAATTAAGAAGCGTCGTATATATATTTTTGTCTTGAATGTTATTAGATTTTCTTTTCTTGCGTAATTTTAATTTATTTATTTGTTGCTCTGGCACTAATTAACTTGAGCGTAGATTATTCTATTATGAAAATTTACTATTTAAAAAGTAACATTTACCAAAAAAAAAATCTGCAACAAGATAAGGTGCCACCAGGTATAAATTACTCAAGTATTTATACATTTTTTTCAAAGCTAATTTTTTTTTTTAATTAACCTCGTCAATCCAAAGATCAGATAAAAACAAGAGAACAAAATAAACTGTGAACAAGTGTAGACGCAACAACAAAATACAGGACTAACAACACCCATTTCTTTATTACCGTCCTCATCGTTTCGGGTCCCTTAGTCTTTATATGATCATATATTTAATTAGTTTCCTCCAACTCTTTTAATGTTGAGGAATCATCCTCAAGTCCTATATATGACAACCATTTAATTGGCTGTTGGAGAATCCCTCCTTAAGTGGATCAACTTCCTATTTAAATGGGAGGTTTCAAATTAAGAAATGATATATGTTGCTTGCTTGATTACTTAATTTATCTAAATTTATTGAGTAATGATATATGTTGTTATTGCTTGATTAATGATTATAATTTAATTTATATAAATTTATTGACTATTGGTGTTAGCTGACCAACCTTATATTATATATAGTATCTGTCAACATTATTCGTTTTTGTTCAAGCTTATTAAAATCACATTGATTAAAAGTTATTAATCGTGGCATTTGTTGTTACCATCAAGTATCGGTTTTACTAGTAGGACTGGCCAACCTCATAAGCATGTACTAAGTTTACGATTATTCAAAGTTCATACTCCTTATAACTAATCATGCAATTTCTGTCACGACTCACGACTATATATATATATATATATATATATATGAGAGAGAACTTCAATTAGCTGAGAAACTTGCAGTACTAGTAGTGAAACTTGGGAAGAAACTTGTTTCTTATAAAGGGTAGCCACAAGAAGAAGCCGAGTTTTTTTTTTTTGTCAATTAAGAATATTTTACAGGATTAAAATTATTTTTTAAATTAAATCTCTTCAAATCATGAGTGATAATGATATAATCTTTTTTATAAAATATCTCATAAATAAAATTATAGTTCTTATGCCTAAAGATATAACTCGCTTATGTTATCTTTATTCCTCGTGAGTAAGAAGCCAATCTCACTTTTGGCTCAAAGGACTTTGTATTTTTTGGCAGGATTGTTATATCCCTCTCAATCGCTATCGTAGTAAAGTCATAACAAATGACTTGATTCAGTTTACGCACTTCTAATATTTCATTTCATTTACTTTTTCTCATTTAATTATGAAAATAAATTGAATTTTGTATACCTTCATGAATATATCAAATTAGGAATTATGAAACTAAGAATTTTTTTTTGGAGCAAAACTTACTTTTAATCCTTAAAAATATATTATTTATTAATTTTGTGCTTTAAAAATTAATTTTATCAATTAAATTATTAAGTTTTAAATCACTTACAAATTTTATTATTTTATTTATTTTAATTTTATCAATTTAATTCTTAAAAGAATCAAATTATTATATATTTAAAATTTAAAAAATTAAATTGATAAAATTAATATTTAAAAATTAAATTAATAAATAATATATTTTTTAAATGTTAAAAATAAGTTTTATTCAATTTTCTTTAACCCTTTCTAATCAACGAGTTTCTAATAGCATGCAGTTGCTTCTGCTAGCTTGGCTCTTGGTGCTGGACAGTGAATTGCTCAAGATAAGTCAAAAGAGAACCTGCATCAGCATGACCTGATTCTTCCAAATAGGCTGCATCCACCTGAATTATCAAACCATATTTAGACCCAACATGGGTTGGCCTACAAGAAGCTGGCCAGGCCCCAAAGTAGTGGCCCCAAAGTAGTAGATGGATCCCTGTCAATATGTGGAAGGTTCGAAATCAGAGTCGTCCATTTGGAGAGGGGAGAAACCGTAAACAGCTCTAATCCCCGGAGTGGCGAGACACTTTTTCACTATTTTCTTTTCCAAAAAAAAAACCATATTTAGATAAAATATTCTACTGTGGGAATCTGTTTAGATAAGCTCTTTGATAGCCCGATTTGATTGAGTAATCCTCTTCCATTGTAAAGTGTCAAAGTTTTAACATTAATTTGGACAGCGCTACGAAGAAATGACAAAATAAATTTTAAAAAAAGAGTTGTTATTAATTTTTATTGAAAAAAACTAACCCTTTTATAAGAAAAAAATAATCATATGAACTAAATCAAGTAAAAGAAATTATTTCTGCATGAAGAAAGATGAAGATGGCCAAAAAAAAAAAGAAAGATGAAGAATTTATCTCACTGCATTCTTAATAGATCATGAATTGAACATAAAATTTGGTGAAATCCATAATCCTAATTAAATACACCTGTTAGGAAAAAGTAAGGAACTAACGGATTAATTAATTTTGTGAGATATCATAAACAAATCAATAAATTTATTGCACTCTTAATCCTGTACATGTCTCGATCAATTTCAAGGAGCGACTTTGTGATCATAATCACCAATGACAGCGTCATTAAAAATGAATTTGTTCCAGAACTAGTGTGACTTCCACACTTTGTTCATTTCTTCAATTGGGACATTCTTTGTTTTAGGTATAAGCAAGGCAACGAAGATGGTCATGATGACTACAAAACTGGTGAAGAAAAAGAAGAGGCCGAACTTCAAATAGCAAAGCATGGTGAGGAAAACTTGAGCAAGGGCAAAGGTAAACAACATGTTTGTAGCGACATTGGTAGCTTGCCCTGCAGATCGAACCTTAAAAGAACATATTTCACTGGGCACCAACCAACCCAACGTGCCCCAAGACCAAGCGAATGCTGCAACATATGCACATATAAAGAACACGAGGAGGTTGGCTTCTCCTTTGCTAATAGAGCCTTTGCCATGCACTCCGAACTTCATAGCAACCATGACTCCAACAACAATCTACAATCAATGATCATGGCTTTTAAATTAGTCATGCTCACAAACAAAAAAGCATATATTTAGCCATATATATGTGTGTGTGATGATTGCGAAAATCTAAAGCACTTAAGTTTTCGTTTTCACCTGACAAATAAACATTTGGGTACCATCTTCAAGGAACAAAATCCTTCTTCCAAACTTGCCCACAGTGAAAATGGAAACAAATGTGGCAATCATGTTGACACCTTTAGAGATAACTACGGACATGAGGGCAGCATCATCATTGAAGCGGAGAGTCTTGAAAAGGACAAATGCATAAAACATGATGACATTGATGCCAGTGAGTTGCTGGAAAAATGGAATGACAGAGCAGAAAGTGAGTTGAGGCCTGTATTTTGGCTATGCAATGTTCTTCCATGGGTGTTCTACTTTTTGGGCTGCCTTATTAGCGTCAACGAGATCTTGGTACTCCTCATCAACATTATTTGTGCCACGGATTTTCTGTAACATTACCTTAGCTTTTCATGTTGGCCTCTTTCAATAATGAAGTTAGGTGTGTCACCTAAGAAAAGAGATCCTAGACACAACATGATTGCAGGAATAGCTCCAACACCCAATGATATTCTCCATCCATTTTCATACTTGGCAGTCCGGTAGTTGATAAGGTTTGCACCCAAGATGCCAATTGTGATCATAATTTGAAAGCCAATGTTGAGTGCTCCTTTGATCCTTGCTGGAGCCATTTTAGACAAATACATTAGAACAGACTGTTGGAAGGTACAAATAACAATTAAAGCCAATTAATCTTAAAAACTTATTTGCATTCAAACATTAAAACTTTAAGGCATACCAACAATACTAATTCTTACCTGATTATAGTATCCCACACCAAAACTGAGCAATATATGACCAATGATAAACATTTCAATGTTGAATAGCAAAACTGTTCAACAATGCACCAATAAGGAAAAACATGCCACCTATAAACATGTGGATGTGGAAGCAAAGAAGGAAGTCACCAATGCTGCAAGGTATAAAGATGAGGTGAACAATGTAAGAAGTTGGTTGTCAAATTTGCAGCATTCACTTTCATGACTTGATTCATCTTTCATTTGTTTATACACAGTCGGGAAGAGCTTGATCAAGAATGGTTCCATGGAAGTCACTCCTCCTGTAATACCAAGATCATAACCAAAGACGAGACCTCCCATGGCAGCCACAAAACACGTGACCAACACGAAAGCCGTAACCTTGCCCTCATAATGCCTTCCATCTCCATAACTAACAAAAGCACCACCTGCCATTTTTTAAACAATTATATGATCTAAAGGTGTATCTCTTTGTACCCTTTTTTTCACCTTAAAATGTATTTCTTTGTTCACCTACGATCACCTTTCTCTGCATACGTCAAACAATTATATCCATTATATAGGGTCTGCGATTGCTAGTGATAAGATATAAAAATCGAAGGATGCGGTAATCTCTTGTAATAGTATTCGGTTTCTTAACTATCTTTATGATCTGTTATGCAAGTATTTAATATCCTAACTTTAGAGTCTTGCTTATTTGGATTTGTTGTTAATGCACTGTCATAAGAACTTGAGATAAGACATTACAACACCTGATCAGATAAGAACTTGTTGTCGGATTGATTGACATTTACATCTGGTAAGCCATTAACTCTTTTCAATACTATTTATCTAATAATGTTCATTCTATTTAGAGTATGAGGCAAAGTCAATGGAAAATGTAGCAAAAGAAAGTCCAACCACGAAAACAACTTCTTTAAAGGATATGTTGTCTAATTAATTATAACGAAGAATTTTTATTTGTTATTATTGTGTTGTTTAATATTTCATAGGAAGTTAGAAACTACCTCAATATTTTCTTTTAATTAATACTAGCGCATTGACGGGCACTAGCGTGCTTGTTAGTCCATATTTTTTTAATGTATTTATATATATTTAAAAGAAAAGTTATATTATGAATTAAATATTTTATATTTAAATATATTTTCTATCCTATGTTCATTTGTGCAGTTATTTAATTATATATTTAGCTTTGTGGATATTAGAAGAAGAGAGTAGTAAAAAGATGAGATAAGAAGTGAGATGAAAAAAAATGAAATAATTGATTAGAACGTGAGATAATTAGTTATATAACTTTTTTTTAAATTTCTCTCTCTGTAAAACTGTAAAAAAAATAAAGATGAATAGAAAATTTGAAAGAGTAAAAATTGGAGACCAAACCTAACAATCCCTATTATAATAGTAATATATTAAAATAGTGTTTTTATAATGAATTAATACAAAATCATTTAAAAAATTTTGAAAAAGAAAAGATAAAATGTAAGAAAAAGGTACTTTCTAGAAAAAAAAAATAGTACAATTAGCAAGGAATAGCTTTGAGACCAAATGGGGAGCCTTTTTAATTGTTATTCTTAGTTACAAGCGTTGCCAAAAAAAAAAAGTCTTATTTTTCCTTTCTCATCTTAAAAGATGCTTGCAAGCTACTGTATTGTAGCATTTTGAGGTTTTTGCAATAGTCTTACCGCAACCGCTACACAACTGTTACAAAAAGATTACACATGCAATTGCTTTAATTATGAGTTTAAAATTTGATCCCTTGTCTTTATAAAATTTTTTACATTATCAATAAATAGGCAACGCATCAATTATTATAGTCACTAATATTTTTTACTTGCTGTAAGGACTTTTAACGGTTTATAATGATTGGTATAGCAACTAGAAATATTGAAAAGGAATTATTTTTAAGCACATGTAAACAACAAATGTTTCCCTTTGAGATTGCTTCTAATTGTTAATAAGTTTTTATTTGAAAATTAATAACAGTATCTAGAGAAGGATCATTTCCCTTTCTAATCTTGAGAACATGAGAACTAAAACAGATTATTATGAAGTGGCATCTATAGTTGTCCCATGTTAGATATTGATCTTGCTGTTATTTTTGTTATTGTGATTTTATTAGTCTGTTACTTGCAGAAACAGCTAAAGACTTGTACAGTCTCTTGTTTCCAACAATCAAGCAGAGGAAATGATAAGAGCAATTTCTTTTTTTGATACAAAAGAGGGGAAAATGATATGAGCAATTTTATTTAGGCTGTAATTTATTACTGAAATAAAACAGCTACATCGTGTGTGCTAAGGAATTTTGGTTGAGTAATCCCCTGATTTGTAATCCGTAAAGTGTTTAAAAAGTTTGACATAAATAATTGTCACGATTATTTTGGAGGATGTCACAACAACAACAATACTTATCCCACAAGGTCATCACTAAAGAAATGATGAAATAAATATAAAAAAATAGAGTCACCATCAAATTGGGAATGAAGAATAAATACAAAAAATCATTTTAAGTAAATTCAAAAAATCAAAAATTAAATCAGGCTGAGAGACTATTTATAAACACAGAATTTTGGTGAAGACTTAATTTTAGTATACCCTTCAACACGTACATCATGAGACAGTTTTCCGTAAAGTAAGTTGTATGGACTTTTATTATTACCCTAATTATTAGTATTCAACTTAACACAACAGTCGTAGACAAGAGATTAAATTAAACATATCAGATAACATTAAAACATAATGTGAGTTACTGACATTTATATATTTATAAAATTTGAATTGTCTCGATCAAGGTCCTGTAGTTTTATATCGACAAACGAGTAATTTTTATTGAATTATGACTTGTTTGGATATGTTTATTCTGAACGTAACACAACGTTTTACATACATTTTTTTAAAGGAAGTGCATAGTTCCTTTCTCTTAACGCCGTTGGCATTGAAAAAAATATAAAGCAAACAGGTAATTAATTGTACTTAATAAACTCTAATAGCAAAAAGGATCATTCAAACGTATTTATTAACTAGTTGGATACACTGTCAATTAGAATGAGGATAAAAAATTAATTAATTAATGAGTTATGCTATATATCATGAATTAGTTTTTAGGAATGATTCTACAAAAGCTATAGTAACTATTAACAGTACCATTTGCACGGTTATTCAACAGTAAAAACTTAATTGAAAAAAAATCCTCAAAAATTGACACCAACTCATTGTAATACTCTGTTTCTGTTTCGTGACATTTATTATTTCTCTTAATTAATTAATTAGGATAACGAACTTATCTTACTTCCTGCCTTTCTCTTTCTTTGGGTGTGTGTCGCTGCATTTCTCTTTCCTATCGATCTTTTTATTTCTGTGAACTCGCCACTTGTTGCTTTCTCTTTTGGGGTGTTAACAACATTCATTTTACAAATTGCTGTTTATCGCAATCCAAATCACACACTTCTCAATCCTTTGAGTCAAGGTCAACGATAAGGTACAGTGCCTAAGGCTTCGAATTAAGTACGCATTTGCAAGGTTTCATCTTCCAATTATATGAAATTTTCTGGCCAGCTCATACTTGACCAAAAAGCATTAAGAAGATGAAACAAACACTTGCTAACACGTATACATTATACATAAGCATATACATAATATCAAAAGCCAACCTCTCTTAAAATTTCAAACCCTGTCTAATTCTTAATAATAATATTCAATAATCCTCTTCATTTTTCTTTTTTTCAAGATTAATTATTACTTTATTAGAAGCAGATATTGTATATATAATAACAAGTTGTCGAATATTCAACCTTGAGATAATTCATGAGAGTCATAGTCCATCGTGACAATATATTTATATATAGTAGGTATATACAGATTTACTGGACAAGCTTGCAGCATTGAGAAGATGGCAAGGCACTTCCTTCTTGTAGATAATAATCTAGCAAGTGAAGTGGGTTTCATGCTTCAATCTGGGGCCTTATTTCTGTTTGTCTTGATTGTTATGTCCCTCTCAATTACATCAATGATCATATTTGCCTGTTCCCACAACTCCGAAAAGCGTCGAAAAAGAAGGTATGGAGGAGGAGGTGGTGGGTGTGGTGGTGGAGGTGGTTGTGTGGAGGTGGAGGTGGGTGTGGTGGCTGTTAATTAAGCAAATGATATACAGCATGCATTGGACATATAGTAGCTAGATGCATGGCATGGCTAGCATTTATGCTTGAGTATACATGTATTTGCGATATGTATACAGATTAGGTTTATGAGTTTAACTGGCACAAATAATTCATCATTAAATTTGTTGGCTTGTCGTTTCATTTTCTTTTTCCTTTTTGCAGAAAAAGGCAATTGCTGTATGTTAATAGACGTTTGTTGTTACAATCGCTTGATTTTATTTTTCTTCATTAATCTTTCCTTTTGATAAGTTGTCTTCCTTCTTTATATTGTGTAACGTGCAATTATTATTTCATTGGAAGCTGTCTCAAAGATTATAAGTTACCTTGAGAGGTGTACGTTTCTTTCCTCAATATTTTCATACTAAAATTATTTATACATTTAGGTTCCTTACAGTTTTGAATATAAATTTCATTAATTGAAATATAAGCTTAAAAGGAAGCGCTATATATATTTAATTATATTCTAATTGATTTAATTTGAGCAAAATTTTTAAAGGAATGGAAAGTTGGAAACAAAAGAAAGACACTTTTTTCATTCTTTTCCCCCTCCTTTTTCCATATAATTTTTCTGGCAATTAATATTCTCCTATAATCCCAACAACATATTCCAAAAATTCGGGTTTGCCGAATTCTGAATACTACAAGTTGAGGTAAACAACAAAGTCACGAAAGCTTCTCTGGTATGGTAGAAGCACTTGAAAATTTACTATCCCGAAAGCCTTCAGAATATTGTCAGCTTTCAAATTTGATCAGGTTTAAGCTAATGAGTAATTAATGTAGAAACTTCAACCTCTTCTGGTCTCTACATATAAATCAATCACAAAACAAAAGTCTTAGAAAATGAAAGGAAAGAAAACACAACTGGGACTTTTGTTGTCCTTTGCCATGCATGTACTGGTCAAGTGTCAAGGCAGATCCTTCATCTCACCAGTCTCTTCCTTTCGTTTCAGTCCGAATAGCATTATCTGATCTTTCCTCTTGTTTTGGCCTTAAGGAGAAAGACATAAATGCTATAGCTGATGGAGGGGTATTGAACTTTTGCATCTGTTATCTTTGGTGGGGTCAAGAAGCTACCACTGAGTCAATGCTCAGCGTTCAAATTAAATTACATTATCTCTGTTTTCAAATGTAAATATAAGAGATGTGATAGAAATTTAGTATTAGATGAGCTCTATCTAAATCTTCACATTCCCAGTTATATGATCAATTAAGTACTCTAGATTACATTGTCTTTATTCATATGCGTTGGTTGCAATTAATGGTAAATATATGTAGGATGATTTTAAGAGTGGGCAAGGATAAAAAGGTACTTTAAACAAATTATACATGTCTTTATCCCAATCTTGCTGCGTCCTCCACCCTAACTAGGTGTGTGAAGATCAACGACTATAATGAAGTGGTTGTGGAAGTCCTAAGGGGAACCTACCTCAGATATAAAACCATTATAAATATAGCACGTCATACTAAATATGAATGAAAAAGAAAAACATTACTTACCAACACATACACACACATATATATGTATATAACAGGATAAAAAGTCAAATAATTAAAATTACCTTTGTTTTGTTTGAAATCCCTGTGAAAGGTCCATGCATGCCTATACTTGGAGGCCTGTCAAGGCCAAGTACTTCCCTAGCTATGAACTATTTGACATGGTCAGAGCCTAAGCACTAGCCCAGAAGACCCCTTGGTGCACAATTTTGTAAACAAAGACTCTTAATTTGGGTATTGTCTTTGTGCTTTTCAATACACTGTGCTCGTTGCCTTGATGACGAGGAAGAGAACAATGAAAGAGAAAGCATCGTATTGATTTCTTGTTCACTTTCTGGTTCTCTGTTCATCTCTCTGACGTTTCCTGAATCCTGGCTTAGCTTTAGCTCTAGGAAACTTGGTGGCCCTTTCTTCTCATTCGACCTTTCTAATCGGGCTTTAACCTGGCCTTGTTGTGACAACTGAACCTCATTTGTGAATTGTAGCATTCCATCTTTTGGATCATGAACCTACATTTCCAAAAGAAACATTGCCTTAGCTTAATTAACGCAATATATACCTGCCAACTGCAACTCCAGATTTTAACCAATTAGCTGTTAGGATTGTATTTACGAGCAGACATATGGCTGCTAATATTCAATTAATGTAGTATCATGTGGAGGTTGCAAGGATTTAAAGTTAAAAATAATCTTCACTAGGAATGGGAGGTTTAGAAAAAGGGGAAATGTTTTTTGTTGTTATGCTATCCACAACAATGACAAGAAGACCGAAAAACAATTGGGTACATATAAGGAATTCCTTACAAAAAATAACACATTCTATACAATCAAATTATAGTAGAAGGGATATTAATTTATCTCGAGAAAATTCAAAGTAAGGCAGGTCACTAAAGAAAAGAGTGTTGAGTAAAGTTCCAATAAAGTTAAAGGGAGTTTAGTATGATTTTATTTTAATATAAAGAATGAATGAAAATAAATTTTTTTTAAAACTTTTACTAATTAACTTGGTCGAGGGGATGAAAATGCCAAACTAAGTATATTGATAACTTTTTAAGTCAAAATTGAACCCAAAAAAAAAATTAAAGAATGAGCAAGTATAATTTGATCGCAGACCTAAACTTTTTATCATAAGCTAATTAAAGGATTAAACTTTCATTATTAGTAATTAAGGGACTCAATTTTATCATAAAATCTTTTACTTGATCAGAAAATATTGAAAAGACAAAAATATCTAACTTTGCATATCAAAACAATTTGGACCATAAGCAAAATATATGATTTTATATGAACTGAAATTTTTTTTCTAGTTAATATCTATTGTCGGAATATTCTTTGGTTGAGTTCAATCTTTTATTTGATAAATTTTAAAATTGAGGTCCCTAGAAAATATTTTTCTCAATAACGATAATACACGAAGTTAATTTTATTTTAATCATTTAATTTTAAAAGATTGTTCTAATAATTTTTTATTTCAATAAAAAATTTCTGCATTTCTTGAAATTTTGGGAAAGATTTACAAAGATTCACCAAAATATTTGATGTTAGGCTAGCTAGTTTTATGGTGAAACCACTATAATTTGTTGCACTAATGCAATGCTCAGTGGGGACATTCTAGACCACAAGAATCATTTCCAGTTTGTCACAAAAATTTTAAAATGCCCCAATTGCGTAAAATTATTACGAATGATTAAGAACATACAACGTGACAATTATTTTTTACTATAGTATATCTCAATTATTAGGAATAATAAGCAAATCAAATGGTTCCGATCATAATTATATATTTAATGCAATATACAAAAATATGTAATAGTTTTATTACCTGAGCGTCAAACTTGGCGTGGCTAGGGAAGATAGGATTGCAAGAACTACGTTGATACTGATTGTTGATAAAACTAGCGTTGGTGCTCCATGGAGAAGCTTCTGCAAGATAATTGTCATCCCAAGAAATATTGCTTACAGATCCCTGTTTATCACTTCCTTGTGATCCAACCATTCCCCGAGGAGGCCACTTCTTTTCTTCCAGAAGTTGGCTACATCTCAGGGGCCCATTTCTTGTAATTGCATCCCTTACATCGAATAGGTGTGAGCTTGCCATCCTATCGCTCCTCTGAAAGAAGGTTCTGTCGTTAGGGGCCTCACGTAACCCTGAATCCTTGTTCCACACTGAACTTGATCTTGTCATATGACAATTGAAAACCCCATTCGGCTGAAATCTACAGAGAGAATAGTAAAGAGATATCAAAATTTCATCCAACTTTTGATGATATAGACTATTGTTAAGTTTCCCACTTGTTTCTTATTATACCTTGAAGAGCCATGAGCTTTGAAGTCATACGGGTGTTTCATGAGCAAAGATGATGGCAGATAGTTCCTGTTATCAACCCCAAAGTGCCCTCGGGCTTTAAATCTTTCGTACATATCCAAAATTTGATGCCTTTCTTGCATTGCCCTATTTTGGGATAACACTGAAATAAAATCCAGTGAAACATGCATCTTAAGCCTTTTGAAACTTGAAATAGAGAGTGTTAAGGATAGAATTCCTGATCACTTAGTTATAGAGATTTTGATATTAAAGTTTATAAACTAATTATCTCAAAAGCTTAAACTATTAAGTGAAAATATATAAATAATTTTAAATCTCTAACAGGTTTTGCTAACAATAATGAAATAAATAAAGATTCTGAAATTTTACCTTGGCCAGACTCGTCAAGCTTTTTACTTCGATACATCTAAATTCAAAAAATAGAATGCGTTATTCAAAGGTATAGAATTAGTAAAAAAAAATTATTCGGTAGAAATTAAAGATATGTTTCCAGTAAGACTATCAAGCAACCAAATCGAATTAAGTGTATGTTTAGTATATTGCAAAAAAAAAAAAAGAAAAGGAATAGAACAGAATAAGACATATAAAATTTTAAAATCAAAGTATAAAAAACCTATCATTTTTATTTCATTCTCTTCCTTTCTTTTTTACCAAACATACAATAAGTGTTGTATGAGCTTTTATGAGTGTACCTGCAAATGACTCTTTACATGTGCAATGCTAAGTCCTCTCACATTCATCACTTGGAGAACCAACTTGGGTGTTGCTCCTGTACCCAATATTATCAATGAAAACCAAAGGTTAAAAAAAAAAAGAAAAAGAAAATATTAGTTGTTCCATTTCGTCAACCAAGGGAAACAAACTTCTTCACTTGAAGTAAGTTTATAACACCCACTTTCCAATACATCAGCCTGCATGAAGTGAGTTGCACTTACTTTCTTGTCCACCAAGCCTCTCAACAGCATGCACAAAAGCTAGATGGAGGTCAGGAGTCCAACGGAGCCTTGGCATTTTGGAACGCAAGTATTGCCTAACCGTAGTTGCTCTCTCTTTCCCCACTGAACTAGAGTTATTGCTGCTCAAATTACCTTCTAGAGATGATCTGTCACTATTACTGATCTCACCACACGGTACATCACTGATGCTGTCATCCCCATGATCCACAGCTTCTTCGTTCAAGTCGAAAAATGAACGTTTTTTGGGGCTCAGAGAAGAGGGTTTGGCTCCAATACCACTACGTTGACTCTTGTCTTCGTCGTCAGATGTGTAAATTTTCTCAGCCATTTCTGTGAAAGCAATGTTCTAACAACTCCTTTTTCCCTGTTAGAGATGCATGGTAGGGAGATGGTCAGGAAGACACGAAAAATACATCACTCATAGAAGTTTGTCACTTATTCAGTAAAAATATTAACATAGAGCCAAGATGTTATATATTTTACATATGTGGGCAAAAATCAATGCATTTTAATTAGTTGCACTGTTTTTGAAGGCACAATGATGTTTTAGAAGGACTGTCTTCTTTTTACATTTGTAATTTTTGTACCATAAATTTATTATAACTTCGTACTTATTCCTGGGTCTTGGGAATTCCACACACACCTATATAACCTACAATAACTTGTTGAAAAATGTAATATGTAGAAGAGTGCATCACCTACAAAATATACCTGTCCATAAGTGAAAATAATATAGTTTTAATAATTTCTTTCTGTGAATAATGTTACTGTTTGTGTTTTAAGTTTTTCTTTTTGTAGGAGCTCCTTTTTCTTGCCTGTTTCCCTTTGGAAAGTGGATAGGGGGTGGGCGAGACTGTGAGGATATTGGAATTACATGATGGTTTAAGGCTCACATTTGAACTTCCATGATTAACTAGATGAATATATGGATTCTGAAAGCAAATTATTCTTTTTGAATTGGAGAAGTTGAGAGGGTAAAATCAAAAACCAAGGGGGAAAAAATTCAAGACTTGAAACCAAATAGAAATGGTTATTCCTAAAACATAAGTCAATATTATATTATAGTCCAAAAGATCTAAACAACATATTGATGAGCAAGACTATAAACAATTTGAATTGTTCATCAAGTGAGAGAGAGAGAGGGTAAGCAGTTCTGTGCAAACCATCTGTGACGATTTGAAGCTTAATATTAGCCTCAACTCCTTTCCAAGATAACTGCGATCCGACCACAGATGATTCAACAGAAGCCAAGTTAAATCTGCTTCCAAGATCTAAACCAGTTGCTGGGAGACACCTGAATCAGCTTTGTAACTAATTAAAAACAGAAGAGGGTGATTCCAAACATATCCAGTGCTGTAGGCGACGTACTGTTTGAGTCTGTTCGTGGTCATGGATCCAATATCTGTTGACGATGGAAACCCTAGGTGCTCATATATAGAGAGAGACACACACACAGAGACACAGAGAGAGAGAGAGAGAGAGATTTACTGCGTGGTGAGGTTCCTTTCTGTATTAAGAAGTTCTGGGTGCATTATTATAGCAACTGGGACTTCTGATTGGAATGTATGTAGAAAATTAAGCGTCAAATACCATTTAGTCACCGCACGCCAAATATTCTCACACTCACACTTAAGTATATTCAAATACGCTAAATAAAATATTTTACAAGTAGAAGACGACGGTCGGACAAACCACTTGTTTTCTTAATTTTAATTTTTTTTTATTTTCCTTTTAAATCATTTGAGCTGCTGGATAGCTAACCAGAGTAGTCTTACCTCTTTATCTCTTGTATTTCAATTTCAATATATAACAATACATGACATCAAAGACACACACATATGACCTCTATCTTGGAATATTGAGAATCATGTGATTTTAAATCTCTCTCCATGTATCTTTCTCTCCGGGTTCCTTTTTTGCCTACCTCTTCGTGATAATCTTTTAGTTGACCTCTGTCACTGACAGCTCCCACTTGTTTCTGTAGTTATTATAAAAGTAATCCTAACATGTAGCCATATGACACTAGCTAGTGATATTTATTTGCAGGCATATATTGACCAAGATTAATTACTCTGAGCTCTAGACCACAAAAGCATAACTTTCTCTATTTTCTTGTTTACTCTTGCATCTGTCATTGCATATTAATTACTATCATTCTTTCGCCTTCCAATCCTTTTGCTTTTATCATGGTTCTCAATACAGTTTTATCTGTGGTACATAATCAAATTAGCAATTGGTCCTTTATTAATTTGCAGCTAGTACAAAGCTTAAACCCTTGTGGGAAACACATTAAAGCCGTACCTAAGAATTCTATATGAAATATAATTTACCAGAACAAGCTCTCTCCAGTAGTGCTGTACATGCAGTATATAGACTCGTACGAAAAACTCCGATAAAACAATTAGATTATTCATCTCATATTGGCCTATGACTAAAGACAACTGATTCAAGCGTCTGCCTTGAAAATAAAGAAGTTTGAGCCTTTTCAACATTTGTCTTCGTAACCTATATTGCTTTTCACTTTTCGATTCTTTTCTCTCTTTTCTATTAGGAAAAGGAAAACTCCTAATTAGTCATATCCTAATATAATGAGCTCCAAATCCCCAAGAGTAAAATAATCCTAATATATATGATCTACTAACCTCGAAAATTTCATGTCAGTATGTCTTAAAAACTATGGGACATTAGTAATGATAGAGGTAAAGAAATGAAGGGGCAAAAGTATTTGTCCTATATGTGCCTCTTTTATCACCAAAACTGACTTTGAATGCTTCTGCGTCCAAGAAAAAGTTCACCATATGGTTAATTAATTTCTATCAGAAGCTTATCATTTGATAAAAACAACGATTTTTGAAAAGAAAAGAATTTGGTTTGTAAGTTAGCAAGAAGCAGGAAAGAAAAACAGGAGGCAGCTATAGTGATACTATAGCCATCCAATGCATCATGAGTGAGAAAATATTTCACTGTTCATATGGAATTGCTTGACTTCATTTATATATAGCAGACACCAAAACCTTTTCTGCTTCTCTATATGATTGCATCAATTAAAGTTAATACATTGAGACCTTGGTTGTAAGGAAGGCAACGACTAGCTAGATTGTATAGATGTATAATCCCTCCTGCTACTTATATGCGTAGTATTCTCTTTTTTTGTTGTGAGTTAGTGGTTGTATATTTCTTCCACTGTGAATGAAATATAAGAGTTTAGTTAACAGTGTTTGAACTGAAGGTATCAACTGCTGAGAGCCTGAGATAAAATATTTAGGATCAAATCTCGGCACCCAACTCTGGCACGAACCGATGATTTCTCATCCCTTGTATATCCAATCAGTAATTCGTCATTGATCTTTCCTAGAGCTTCAGAACTCAACAGGAGAGCTTAATAGAGATAATAGTTATCTTGCGCTGTATCACCTATAAACCAACAATCAAAAAGTGAAAAAAGAAAAAGAATTGAATATTATCAATAAATAAATTATATTCATTTATGTGATTTTAAACCCTGCAGATTAGTTTACAAGCACATAAAAATTGGGGAGAATACGGTAAAAATGGTGAAAAGAGGAAGACAAAAGAAGTAAAATGATAAGATGATACATGGTAAATAAGAGACAGACTCATATGATATTTGATATTCCCTCACATTGTCTCATTTGTGGATCGTCTTCCCTATTGTCCAAGGATTTACTTTCTCGGGCATCTTGGAGAGAATTTGAGCCATTTGTCATGAGATCATAGAGATTATATATTTTTTCAATCCCTTGCAGAGTGTAGGTCCCAATGAGGAATCATTTGATTACTCAAGGATTAGGTTTGGCTACAAGACACCAAAATTTGACTATAGATTTGTGTGAGGCACATTTTTATGTGCGTTGGAGGACTCAGAGGGAGAGAGAAACTTAATGAAGACAAATATTCGAAGGATTAAACAAAGCGATTGGATTAGAAAGGCCACGCAGGAGAGAAGAAATCGGTTCTCGTGTGGGTTTATAAGAAAATGAGAGAATTCTCTTTGCTCTACGTACCGACTTTAATTATACAAAAACTCTCATGTTTTGTCATTTTCTGTGCATGGGAGTTGACATGTTCTATATTTTAGTAACACTTGCAGAGAAGCAAAGAATCTTTCTCACAATTACAACTTTATGTAATATCTTTCGCCGGTTGGCAAAGGTCTTCACCTTCTAATTAATTATTAATTTTGTCTAATTCATATTCAATTTCCCAGGTCAAATGCAGCCATTATGTGTACAGAGGTTTATATTATATTTCAAATTATGAGGGCGATTATGATGAATAATAGTAGTGAAGTCATTCTCTTCTTTTTCATTACTATCATATTTTTTCTTTTATACTTTCCCTAACGTTGAATCCACTGAGGAAACATATTCCACTGGCCAACATAAAAACATGAGATATATTTTTTAGGAAAATAATACTTACATATAATTTTCCCATATTCAATCAATTCATACATAAAAATTGAAATAATATACAAATAGTGTAAAAAAATTGATATGTAAAAATTGTGTTTGCATCTATGTCTATGTTAGGAATGGTACACCTTCGTGAGAATTTTTGAACAACTACTATTAGTAGTGTCTAGATTTAATTTTTTCAAACCATGATGACTTAAACCCAAGCCAAGGATGAGAGAGGGTAAAGGCCTTGACCACGAACTTCTGTCTTTTTCGTAAGTACAAGCTTGGCTCCCACTTTAAGACCTCTTAAACATAGACTTCTAGGAAACTAAGGTTTTATTTTCTCCCATCAATATTAGGTTAAATTAAAGGCGCATTTAATTTATATCATCCGCGAATGAATGTGAATTCAGTCTCAAATCCTAAGAACCATGATAATATATAAGAGACTTTATGAACTGCACCAACCAACAGAATTCAAACTTCTTCACCTTAATAATCAGAATCAAAATGCAACTAAGACCTAGAGCATATTCAAATAAGAAAAAAAAGTAGATTTTAAATAAATATATTATCCAACTATTAGTCTAAATAATATATGGTCAAATATTCCTTTCACAGTATGTCTATACATACAGACACACACACACACATATATATAACGTGGATAGACTTAACGAATAGACCTGTGGAGACTAGGGTCTAGGGACCTATGTCTCTGTTGTTTTGTAAATGAGCTTTCTAGTTTTCTTCTTTCTTTGCCATGTTCGATCAAGAATTTTGGCTGTTACTCGTCTTAGTAATCTGTGAGGTTGGACTTCTCATAAAATAATACAGTGCATGCAAAGATTCAAGCTCCAAGTACTTTCTCTCTCTCTCTCTCTCTCTCTCTCTCTCTCTCGTGGGTGAATTCGCATATATAGTGCCTACCTTCGCGGCGACTCTTTTGCCAACGCAAATAGAAACCTTCATATATAACAACTCAAAATGCTGATACGAAGACACAGACACACACCCAGAGAGAGAGGGAATAATGCCATGCTGTGTAGTGGTAGAGATCACAATCGATCACATGCCCATGTTTTGCGGAGGGTCTGATTTAAACTTTGCAAGCATTTTGGCTACTAGCAGATTTGGCAATAAACACTAGCTGTAGACACGGTGCCATTACTCAGATAGATGCATGCTGGCTCTGTTATATAACTGGTTTTGCAACTTACTTTATTTCAAATCAGAATCTCAAGAAATTCCCTCCCGGGAAAAAATAATAATAATAATAATGGGCTAGTAGGTTAATTTATTTTGATTATGTAAATTAGGGAGGAAGAAAATTAACTTAGGGCTCCATCTACCTATTTCTGCATTTTCAGTTGGATACAAAACTTTAGATCTGCACAAAATGTATCTAACTGTCTCTCCAACTTGGAGACTTGAAAAATTATAAAAAACTCTACTTTTATTTTGATTATAGCGTCTGCTTTTTTTTTAAATTAAAAAATGACATGACAGGATATGAACTTTTTAAAATTTAGGGCGTTTGCATTTCTTTGCTGTACATGCCTGTATAGCTTGTTGATCTGCTAACTATACTGATATGATAAAAAAAAAAAAAGGAAGATTTTACCGAAAATAATTAAAAATTATGTTCTTAATATTAATTAACAAAATATAAAATGTGAAAAGTGAAAGAAGCGTGCAACAAATCAACTAGTTTGCGCAAATAGCATTATTTTGCTAGAAATACGTATCGAAAATAGTAGCATTCATATTAAAAATCCTGCACCACATTTCAAATTAATTTGAACCCAATTAACCTCAAGTAAAGGGTGAAAAGCAAATATATGCCCACATTTTCAAAAGAAAACAAGTCCTTCCTAGTTCAACTTTTTTTTTTTTTTGGCTGTCCTAGAAAAAAAATTTCTCTCGAATTTATAGTCTTTTATTTATTAGAAATATAATAATGTTATATTAAAAACACACAACCAACTCTTGGGTAGAATTTACAAAGAGGAGCTTATCAAGATAAGATATCTCAAGGAGCCTACCAAGGGGACATTGTCCTCGTTCATCAATTCATGCCATTCGAAGGACAACCAATCGTTTGAACCGCAGCTGCAAAATCAGCCTCAATAAGAAATTAGTGACAGACTGACGGTTATCTACCAAATAATAATAAATAATAATGATGCAATTAGAAAACTTGTTAAAATCGAAAACTTTTTGGATTAAACTCCGATCTACAAGTCACCAGAGCCATTGAACTAGTAGTAAGGATATTGGGCAATTTGGAGAAAGCTTTCGTCTTAGAAACCCAATGACATAGCGGTTCAAGCTAGTGGTTTGTTGACATACCGAGTGCCTTTATGCTGCCGATACCCGAGTTCGAATTCCTTCCCTCCGAACCAAATAAATAAAAAAAGAAATCCAACAGCATCATTGTCTAAAAAAATGAAGATTTTACATTATCAATAAATCATATGATACTATTTCCATACAAGTTATAAGACAATTTACAGATTTTTTAGTACAAATAAAATACTTTAATTATTTTTAACTCAATGGAGTTATGAGTGGTGATATAGCAATCTTTTATTGTTTTTTATGAATGGGGTCAAGCCTGAGCTGCAATTTGGCATGGTTTGCTTAATCGAATATAAATCCCTTGCAAGTGACGCTTTAAACTAGACAAATTGGGAACCAGGGGCAGCCCCCACCCTGATTTGCGTTTCCTTATGGACCTGCTTTGTTAGCTGATTGAGCTGACAGTGGGGGCACAACACAACACGACACAAGGCAAACATTCAAACAAACAAAAAGAAAACAAAGTGATATGTTTTCCTTTCTTATTCTCAACAATAAACAAACAATTTTAGCAATGCCACTCATCATGATAAAGGTCTTTTTTTAACATTCCGTAACTATTCTACTGGATTAAGCTGAGGTCAGTAACTAAGAGATAATGCAATGGCGCATTATTATGTACAAACCAAATGCCTATCTGACATCGCCAAAGAATAGAATTATTGCATTATTAGCTTTTTGACCGCTCATTCCACAACTCCCATCGTTGTAACCCCAAGATAAGAAGCCAATTTTCTTCACTGCAAAATATAGAAAACGAGAATTTTCAAGTTCTAATAACTGGACCCCTGTACAGCCCTCTCCAGATCACAAAGTCATCAGGAGGTTGAAATTCTTCCAACCAAGTCACTTCAGAAACTGTAACTCCATTCAACTGAAGGTTACCTGCAATTGAAATGAATGTCGACAATAGTATGGTATGGGTAACAGAACAGAATCTTCACAGGTGAAACCATCGATCGCTTGGGACACAAGTCTACAAGATGGAAAGGAACCCGCAATAGATATAAATCAGATTACCTGGAAGATCTTTCCTTTGCGATTTCCGGAAGTAAGAGCAGTGTCTTCCATGTTCTGAGGAGTAAGGTGGCGATAATATGTCAAATATTGCACAAGGAGTTATGGCTCTAAAACAGTGGATGTTTCCTCCACTAGTGGGATAAAGAATTGTTGTTGGACTCGGTGCTGTCACCACTGTATCTTTGACAAGCTTTGCAGGTCTAGCTGCAATAACAAATTTTGGTTGCGGGCCAATGAACAAACTTATTAATCATTACTCATTATCAACTCCCAAATGAGGAAAAAGAGAGATAAGAAGTTGAAAGAGGACAAAATTTTATAAAAAGACAGCATTTACAAAAGGAAACATACAATGAAAGAAAAAGATGATAAACAAGTGTTCTATTAGACCATCAAAATCTTAAATTTTCATATGATAAACAACTAATTACATTGACGAAATAAACACCGAATGTTGCTAGGTAACAGAGCCATATCAGCCTCATTAGATGCGCTTTTATTCACCATCATGTGTTTGTTTAATACTTGTAAAAGTCCCTATAGCATGCCAGAGTGCAGCAAAATAGGATATCAAAATTCAGATCTCTGACTACTTTTTTTCTCTTCCGGCTCATTTACTGCTAAAGTTTGGCATTAGAGAAATGATCAGTTTTGTCCATTACTAGGCATGCAACTCAACTCATCTGTATCAAATGGTCAGAAGTGAGAGTATCGCAATTCTTGTTACATCACTGTCCAACCACAGACTACAGAAACAACAACATAGTGAGTAATAAGAAGAACCTAGATACCATTGATCTATAACAAGAACCTAGATACTAGGGCAGGGTCAAGCTAGACTGATAAAACAAAGTTGTTGCATTACATAATCTGAGACAACTAAAAGTACCACAACCACGTCAATGTTAATTTTCTTATCCCCTCAGAAATAAAAGGATAATTATAACATATATAGAACTTGATTAAATTCTTCAATGTGACAAAATTTATTGATATGCACTTGCATCAAATTCTTAAGCCCCTAAACGTCACTATTGCAAAATGAACCAGAATTTATTTACATAAATAAACCATCCATCATTTTCTTTTCATCATTTTTGAGACACTTTCAGCTGTAAAGCATAAGAAACTTAGTTTATGCTACTTTCAACAACTTAAATTAGTTGAGCCATCAAGCCATCATATGTGCCAAGAAACCTCAACACAATGTCCTTAGTAAGCCGAGTATAACTTGCCAGAAGAAATGATGCAAGCAAAGAGGACAATTATAATTATATATTTATTTGTATAATTTTAATGTAATTTTCGTTGTGCATATTTTTAGAGGTGTTATTCTGTTATTTTGGGTAATTTTAAGGTAATTATGATATAATTAAAGTCCCATTAGGAAACAATATAATTAGATAAGTTTTAGAAGGTCGTTTACCTGCCAGTCAAGTTCTAATATGCCTATAAAAGGGCCTGCTATGTGTAAAACCAAATACAGCTTATTCTTTTACAATTTCACTTATGGATATCACACCAAGGATTTTCCTTGCTTTGTGGTAAATTCCTGAATTTCTGACTAGTAATTTCTAGGTAATCTGCTAAGTCAATAGCTAGCCCCCTTTCTTATTCCTTTTGCGCTTCTGTGATACATCAAGAAAGCTGGAACTTGCAAAAAAGTATCTGTATGTCAAGAAAGTCAAAGTGCATTTGAGTGCAATATTGCATTCCTTGTACCTTATCTGTCGAGGTATTGATATAGCCTTGGTCATCCCTTGACCAATGAAACAACGTTAAAATGAAATAGCTTATGGGTAGTTCAGTTTTCCTTAACGTTAATACAAACTTTCTAATGACATGTACTTCGTGAAATAACAGCAACGTAGTTCTCACAAACAAACAATGTGACCAATCCCAACCCAAAAAGCACTACCGCCCCTGCCTAAAGTTGGATAGCATATTAAGCTTCCGTTAAGGGTGGTCCCACCTAAATACTGCTCTCTAAATTTGGGTATATAAGTAAATAAGTCTCACTCACTCACACCTAGCAAAGTTGAGTGATAAAAGACCAAAAGTTGGCAATATTTAACTCATCCTATTCATTTTGTCTCATTAGTGTTACACTAGCATTTGAAGAAAAGCTAAAAGCCATACTCGTCACATGGAAGTTCTGACTTTTCATGTTTAGCTTTAATTTTTAATGAGAAGAAAGGCCTTTCTTCTAGGATTTTTACCAGAAAGGAATAGAGAAAGAATTATATGAGCAACTAAGAATTATCCATTTTGACTCCCCTTATCTCTAACTTTACATTTGCCAAACATACAATCTGTCAGTTTACAGTTTCGAGACAATTTTTGTTACACACTCTTTTAATAGTTGAGTGAGACCATGCACTAACATCAACAAAATTCAGATGTCATCCCTTGACTTTTGAACACAATTAAGCTCCTGGCTTTTCCTTTTTTGTTGGAGGTGGGCAAGAACTATTCTGGAGAGAGATGAATAATATAATACCATCCAATCCTACCTCAATAAGGATTGTGTTAGTGCTCTTTGACAGGACAAAGACAAGGAAGGGCTCACCACATTCAATACTTGATGTATTCCCATGCAAAGGGGACTAAAAATTGGATTAATCAACATATAAGTACGTAAAGCCATAGGGAACAAACCTTCAGATGGATCATAGGGGCCAGGTAAATCAATCCAGTCATAGGATTTAACATATAATGAACCATATAAGAGCTTGCTTAACACTGTCATTCCAGGATGATTATGGAGGGGAATAATAGACGAGGGGGGCATGCAAAAAATTCCTATCTGCAAAAGATAAAGTAAAAATTATTAATCAAAATTCAGTAGCTATATCCAAAAGGCCCAAATTTTATAAAAATTGCTGACTGTGAATAAACATGATGTGGAGCTCTGAGACTTAATACTTACAGAGAAGCTGTCGCATTCATGCAAATGCAAGTATTTGATTCGTGGTGGTGATGGATGGCTCCCATTACATTCAAGCATTGGACCAGACCAATTACGAACCACTTGTGCCTCCTGTTCAAGACCTACATCTGATGGCTTGATTCTTTCTGAAACAACATTATGTTAAAGGTTATTACACAATCTCAGCTGGACCGAAAAACTATTATGTTGCAAGATCAAAATCATCTGATGTACAAAATCATAAGGGAACAAAAAGTATGATACAGGAAGTTCACATGTGTGATGTGTTTGTGTATCTTAAAGACTATAGTAGCAAAGAACCGAAGGTCATGGAGAGACAATTAAAATTTGTAACAAAACTTATGCCTATACGTGCACCCAGGCCCTAGAGAAGAGTAAATAACCACAATCTCTAACATTAAAAAGTCACAAGCTTACACACAATAAACCACAAAGTTCAAGCATACCTGATAGATGGAATGAGTATGATCAGTTCTGAAACCACTCATTCACAATTAAGAAAAGAAAATTAACAGTAAAATAGAGGTAATAATAGACATGGATCAAATTCAATATAAGAAAATTAACAGTAAAATAGAGGTAATAATAGTAGCTGGATTTAGGCTACTAGTCTCAGTTTATAGGCAATAGAGTCTATCAAATTATTTGGACCAATGAGCCATACAACAAACAACATCAGTGGTCTAGAGCTGAGATATTTATTGTAAGTCTTAGTACTACAGGGGGATGAAGTAATCATAGATTCTAGAAAGATTTTATTTTATCATTTAAAATCAATATGCATTTTCGGTTAATTAGAATTTGAATATTTGGTTTTTATTTAAGGCTTCTACCATGTAAAGAGAACAGAAAATGAGAGAAAACCAAAAGCTGTTGTCACCACCCCAGGCTGAAATCAACTGACATAACCTGGGACTTGTCAAACAGAGTATCTCTATACCTCGTTAAGTAGCTGGTAGAAAAGGGGGATAAAAAAACTACCTTGTATATTGCTTGTAGTTGTAGGTTATAAAAGTACAAGCCAATCATTACATAATAAAAATATAAACACTGTCTAATTTTGTCCTTCCCTGAAAAGCATTCAGCCATGTTTTCTCATGATGAGGTTGATCTGTCTGAGAAGGATTGAAAATAGACAATCTGAATGAGTTGATAGATAACCAGATGACCAGTACAAAATCATATTTCAAAAGGTTGATATGTTTCATTGTGCATTGACATATTGATTAGCAAGAAAATTAAATTCATAAATGACAAATGGAAACATTGTTTACAGCAAAAGTTTCACGACATTTTTTGTCCTTATTCCACTCTTAATTTCATCCTAAAATTTAAAGAGAAAAGTGTGACCCTTATTGTGCTCTTGACAAGATGAAGATTAGTTCATCCAAAAGTTTAAAAAGAAAATTGTGACTCACATTTCATTCTTAAGAAGAATAGAAGCAGGCTTAATGACACAACTGCCTTTACTGAGCCTTGAAATTTAACCTTGAGCCCATAACTCATTTGAAAATACTTGTTTTGACAGAAGCATAGAGATAGTGTTCAAGAACAAAAAGGAGAGAAAGAGAGAAGAATTGGAGTCACCTTGACAGAGTATAGATCAATCAATTATTTAGACCTAATTAGTCTGTTATGTGTTCACAATTTTTATTCATCATTAGGTATCACATCTCATGAAGGAAACAGATCTACAGGTTAAAAAACAAACTAGATTGGACAAATGTTTAGTAAGTGATGCTTAGTTAATGAATTCATGAGGAATAAGGCTAATTGCATAGTATTTACATGAATATCAAATGTCCCAAAAGCTCAGAAAACAAAACTATGGAGTTGACAACAAACATGCATTTACAACAAAAACCAACAAGGAAAATAAGTGATATACCTAACTTCTCGCGAACGTTTTCAAGAGCTTCTTCTGACACAGGTCCATCTGGTGAAAAGGATGCCTTGCATAGCCTATAAAGTCTCTGTATATAATATGGCATCTTGAAAAGGTGTGATCAACTTATCTACTCAGACCAAAGCCCCAAATTCAGCAAGCTGATAACACCTCGTAAGCAGCTTATCGATTGCAGTAGGGACTGGATATATAATTGGATAATAACTGTATTTTAGTCTCAGAATCAAACCAACGGTAATGAATCTCATGATTGTAACTGTTCCTTCACAGCTAATCTAATTTATGTGCCTATTGATCAAGAAGAGAGCGATAGCAGAGCCAAAATAAATGAGTATTGCTTCAAATATAGATATCACACAAAGTCTAATGGCAAATCACTAAGTAATATAAATGTAGACATTTGGGAAGCTGACGATTCATTCCAAAACACTAAGGGCTCGTTTGGATAAACTTTTAAAAAGAGTACTTTTTTTTTTATATATATCTTACTTTAGTAAACTTTTTTTTTAAAGAAAAAGTAATTTTAGATTTGGATATAATATTTAAGAAGTACTTTTAAATAATAAAGAGACTTTTAAGTTTGTTTGAATAAAAAAGAATAGAAGCATTTTATTTATATCAAAATTACTGAAAAAGACATCCAAATGTAAGATATAATGAGTTATGATATGTAAGATATAATAAAATGTTAGCATAATAGGGACGGTGAAGTTTTCAAATATGTCATGGTAACAGCGTCATGAAAAACGAGACGTAACATAATAAAAACATGTCTAATTGTGTACCCAAAAGCTTAATAACATATTGCTAATATTGTTTTATTTTTACTTTCTCTAAGTGGTATAGTCATTGAAATCAGAATTCGATTTAAGGTATTAGGGTACAATGACTTAAAGTTGCGTTGTTTAAAATGTTATTCACAGAATTTACCAGGGGAGATTTATGTAAATAGAATTTACAAGGAAGAAAAAGAGAGGATATAAAATGTAATTTTTAATAAAGATAAAAGATATTCTTGTTATAAAATTATATTAAAAATTACTTCTCTTTCTATTTTTTTCAAAAATTACAGATTATTAACTTCTAAAAAAAAGATAAATTAACTTTTTTTTAACTTTTACATTTTTAAAATTTGCATCCAAACACACCTCAAAATGTGTTGAAGTACTTTTTTTAAAAAAATTATACCCAAACAGACACTAAGATTCAATTGCATTTTGCTCAATAGTTTCTTTAAATATGCATCCACAGAAAAAAGGGGGTCCATTTTTATATTAAAATTAACTAACCCCACAAGCTACACACAGATAATTTCTTCATTCTTTTTTCACTCCCGCTCAACAAACCAGACGTTACAAAATCGAATGTGATGTTTCAAGAATAAAGCACCCTTTTTTCACCCAAAAAAAAAAATTGAAGTATACACTGTTAAACCAGGGAAAGGTTTACAGAACAACAGTGAACAGAATGAAAAATAGGAACTGACCCAATAAAAGGGGAGAGCTGAACAAGTGTGCAAACACAAAAAAAAAAAGAAGTATTGGATCAGAACCTCAAACGGACTACGAGATTCCAACAGAAATGACCAAAGGCGAGGTAGAAATGGATGGAATTTGCAGAGCACCGTACCTGGGTTACCCATCATTGAGGGAGATGAAGGTTCTGGGGTATGGTGCAGGAGGTGAAGACGACGAGGTTGAAAGAGGAGAAGGTGGACGACTATGCATACAAAGCAAGCGAGGGATCGCTACACGCCTACAGGTAAAGCGAGGAAAGGAAAAAAGAGGTGAAAACTGAAGAGGCCCAAGGAAGATCTTCAACGCGTCATGACCCTCATTCTCTATGTTATTTACAAATGAATAAATAAAATTTTCTCTCTTCAATTAATATTTATTTTAAATATATAAAATATCGAATAATTTAAAAATAAATTAAATTTTAAGATTTTTTTTCAAATAAACAAATTAGAAACATATATATTAGTAATGCAAATGATTTTTATTTAATCAATAGATGAAATGGTCAATTTATAAATTTTAAAAAATAATACTTCAAAATAAGACTAAATTTAAAATTTGTGTATGCATTTTTTTTTAATAAAAGATTTATAAAACTTGACTTAGTATAAAAAGACAATAAGTTAAAATAAAAAATAATTTAAAAATGTGACGTAAATTTAATAATAAAATATAAAAATATTATCTTATATATAAAGTATTTAAATATTTTATTATAATAATTAGTAACTAATATATATTTTAATAACTCACGTATAAAAAACATTGGGTAAGGTGATTTTTTTTTTTTTATATTTATGATTTTAGACTCGTTTTACCTCCAGCTATGCCTCACCTTACTTTTTTTTTTCTCTCTTTTATACATTATATTGATTGTCTTGTCAATTTCTATTTCTATATCAAATAATACATGTAAATAAAAAAAATAATGGGAGAACTATTTTTAGAATATATGTATTTTCTGGAAGGAACAAATATAGTCTTTAGATTAAATGCAAATAATCAAACTGATTTTATGTCATAAATAGTTGAACTATACTGCTTGTTGTCAAGGAATTTGTACAGACTTTGATTATTGGTATTCTTGTTACTTAATTAAGAGTAATTTTATTATTTAAATATTTCTCTTAAAAAGGTAGACATTCAATAATGGAGAGAGAAATAAGACTTAAAGTCATTACCACAAATTCACGATACTATAGCCACCGAGGAAAAATTGGTTATTTTAAGACAAGTATTGGTTCTTGCATCTTGTACTATAAACTTTGAATCAATCTTGTGATTAACTTAAATAACTTTTTCAATTTTCATCAAGTGGTGTTTTAAAAATTGTGATAATGAACTTAATCACATTCTCGATCATTAATTGCTTAAGCATAACTGGACAGTGAAATGTCAATTTGTTTAGGAAAAAGCATTGGTTTAATATATTAGTCGTGATTTATCAACGGGTTATGATTCAATCTAAGTTATAATTGATGTGTTAAACTGGATTTACAAGTTAAGTTAGGTTAAAAAAGTTTTAACTTAATAATGATGGGTTGGATTGCTGGTAAAAAAAATTATAACTCACTCAACCTGACTCAATTCAACCCATATATTTTTTAATAAAAAATTATATAATTTTTTAATATTTAATATACTAAATCTAATGTTTATTCTTTTTTCATATCACAAATCTTAAGTGATTTATTACATTTGACTTTTGAGACTTGTATTACTACTTCTTATATTTAAGATTAAAACTCATTATGTCATATTTATAATTTGTAATTTATTATATTTAACTTTAGATTATTTGTATGTCATCATTTATTGAGAGTTATTACAATATATTATAAATTTTTAATTTCGTATTAATTTCATTATTTATTTTAGTAGATGAAATTTTTTTTTAACGTATGTCTGATTCATATGTTCGACCCAATCCAACTCACTTATATATGGGTCGGGGTGATTCGGGTTTAAAGAAAAAAAATCTCCCAACTCAATCTAATCTAACTCACTACTTTGATGAGCGAGTTAGATGTAGAAACACCTTAAACCTAATCTAACCCACGGACACTCCTAATTTTATATTTAAAATAATTTATAATTAAAATTTTTTCTAAAAATAATTTGTCACCAAACATGTTACTAATGTTGCTCGAAATGTTAGAATATAGGTTTTCTTTTTTTTTTCCCTCTATTTATTTAGGTGTTTCGCACTTTAAACCCCTTCCCCTTTTTTTTTAGCAAAATCAGAAATTAAGATTTTACTTCATACACATGAACCTTATATCAAAATATGATTACATAAAATCTACAAGGTGTTGATATAATGAAAGTGATTTATATATTTCTAGATATGAGTACTGCAATTTAATTTTTAAGAATTACATCTCTTGACAAAGGCCACTATTAGTGATTTAAATGGATCGAGTCATAGAATACTTTTAGTTTATTTAAAAAAATATATAATTCTAATAAATCAATAAAATCATGATTGTATTTTAACACTACATGATTGTATGAAACCAATAATATGATTGTATTTTAACATTATGTCAGAATATAATTCTTTCAAAAATAATAAAACGAAACCAAGGTCCAATAAGAAAAAAACTACAACAACAAAAATCAGCTAACAGGAAAAGGTAAAAAAAATTAATCAATAAAATTTCATCCCTCTTGACTCCGTCTCTCAATATTTTTTAAAATTTCGCAATCACTACAACTATTAAGAAATGTTGATTATATGTCCCTAGGACGATCAATATTGTTACAATTAATTTCTCTCGTTCTTACAAGTTTCAACTTCATTGTTATCAATTTGAGAAAAAAAAACTTTAATCTTACCATAATTATATGAACTGCGCTAGCCTTTTGATTTTTTTTTTCATAATAATTCCGAAGACAGTATGTAAATTATATACTTTAAAAAAAATTAACCTGATAAAATAAACAATTATAAAAAAACGAAAAAAAAAACATATGCAATTGTTTATGAAACTAAAATCTTAAATCACATAGCATCTATGAGTTTATTTTTTAATTTATTGAGGCCGTAAATTTTTTTTTATATTATCATTTAATTTAAAATATTAAATTATTTTAATAAAATAGTAATATAACAAATCTTTACCATCAATAAATCAAAGTAACTTGACACCCACCAAATATCATCCGTCTCTCTGTTTCTTTCCAAGTTTTCTGACTATATAAGCAGCATTCGTATAAAAAAAAAATTCACACGTCATTATTTTGTGAAGAGTAAAATAATATATTAGTCTTCAGAATATATTTCGTTTATAATTTAAGTAGAAATTACGTAAAAAAATTTAATTTTTAAATTATTTAAATTTGTTTTACATTATTTTTTACTATTATTTTTAAAGAGTAAACGAATTTAAATAATTTAAAAACTGAATAATGACTAAATTATGAGGGGAATTCATTTTCAAAAAGACCCCATAGCCCAATTTGATCTCTATTATTCCTAGCTCCAAAATGGCCAGTAAGCAATGGGCCAATAGCATAACTGGCCCATCGATAACCTGAACTTGAACTACCCGCAAACCCGAACGCAAAGGATAGGATTTGGACAAGAATAAAGGAGCCGACACAAAAAACAAAGTATTAAAAAATAAAAAGTATAGAAAAAATCTGGGGTTTTTTTTTTCTGCATCCATTCTCATTTCTCAAGCTGGTTTCCATCTTCATCGTCGGCTTCTCCTTTTGAACAAAAACCCTAGACCGAGACGAGACCGACCAACGCCACCTTCGACAGGAATCTGATACCGACAGGAACCTCCGGAAGATGTCGGGAGTCGGGCCTATTTCGCAGGATTGGGAACCCGTCGTGCTCCGCAAGAAGGCCCCGACCGCCGCCGCCAAGAAGGACGAGAAAACCGTCAACGCCGCTCGCCGCGCCGGCGCCGAAATCGATACCATCAGGAAATGTTGGCTCCTTCCCTCCTTTGCCCTTCCATTTTCAATCTCCGCGATGCCTTCTAGTTCTCTCATCCTGTGATGCCTTCTAGTTCTCTCTAACCCTAAAATTACTTGGATTGTTTCATTACGTGTGAAATTTGTTGTGGAAATTTAAAAACGGAAATCATTGGTTTCGTGATGGATGAAAAGAAATGTATGAATTGATTTCTCCTACAACTGATGCAACTGGCCAATGGCCATCATGAGTTGTTGTTGAGGCAGCAGATTTAAATTGTAAAAATGTAGGATTGTTTTTTAATCTGTAAATGCTTTGTTTGGATAGGAGGATAGGTTTATCAAAATAAGAATTTCAAGGAATCCTTTAAAACTATTTATTATTAATTTTTATAAATATTTAAAATTTACAAATTAGAAAATTTTGTAAAATTTAAAATATCTAAACAAAAAATTTATTAATTAGTTTTTTATTTTTTTTATTTTCTTTAATTTTTTTTTCATCTCTTCAAACTCCCACACATAGTCTAAAGGATTAGGAAAATGAGGGGGAAAAATAAGAAAACATCCCTCTTTCTTCCCTTAATTCTTTTTTTCGTTCATTGCGCTGCGATTCTTTGGCATGCTTTATCAATTAACACTTATTATTTTACCTCAGTCATCTCCTTTATGATTGCCTGTAGTTGGCCTATGTGATTCATATGTGCATTAACCTTTGTCGACTTGTATGTTAAATAATATATCTTGATAAGAGAAATGCTAAATCCTCCCAAAGAATCAGTCTAATGAGAAGAAAGCATTTGGTTCTCAAAATATTGATGCTTTTGCCTTTTGTTTAATACTTTCTTGTTTAAGTAATTAGGAGGATTTTAGGCTAAATGTTTAGCAGGATTTAGCATTTATCATCTTGATAATAATTTATGAGTAATTGCTGATAATCATGGTACTGATTATTTGTCATGTTGATGGAAGTAAATGCTACCAATGTAATGAAGATGTAATGACACAGTGCTCTTGGCCTCCAAAATTGAAGGCATGATTTAGAGACTGCCTACATTTTCTCAAGTGTTTGAAGGGTGCTGGGATGTGGAGTTTAATCTCTGTTGTTGAATCTTATCATTACTCAATATTATGTGTTTAAATTTGGGGTGGGACCATTATACTCATAGACTGTTGACTGCAATCAGTTATATTTTGTAAGTGATTATTGTAATTTTGTGAATGGTCTTTTCTTCTGGGTTGAACTTTTAGTTTAGGGTACTTAAACGGGAGTTAATTTCTTACAGTACGGTTGAGTGTTTCTCACATTTTCATTTTGACAGGCTTTTCTTATTTGGCTGGTCAGAATGCTTATTGTTAAATTGTTCTTTACAGATAATGCTGGAACAAACAAAGCTGCATCTAGTGGCACTTCATTGAACACTAAGAGGCTGGATGATGATACAGAGAATCTAGCTCGTGAGCATACATATATACATACACTACTAATTCAGTTGTTTATATTTTCTACCACTGAAAGAACCTCATTGCATGTACTTTGAATTAGCAGTTATAAACATTGTTATCCTCCTGGAGGATAGTTCACAGCTATTTAGAGGTTCTTTCCTTAAAATGACTTTTTTATTTCCAGCTTTATTGATTTTCAAAGGCAAAATTTTTACTCGGAGCTTGTTTTGATTGGTAGTTTTATGAATTTTCTTTTGACTCTTATGAGGGGATTATATTTCTTCCGTTTCTCTTAATAGTTATTTACTAGGTTGAAGCATGTGAATTGAATTGGAAGGTACCACTTTATAACCATCAAAATAACTTGTAAATATATATGTACTACTGCTAACTTTTGGAATATGTATTATAACAAAGTGTTTGGAGTTGTTATTGGATATTATGAGTAATTTTTACATAATTACTGAGGAAATTCATATTCTTTTATTAGCTTGAGACCTTGAGTTTAATGTGGATATAACATATGTACTTTCTATATCTTTTGTTTGATTTCACCCCTCAAATTTATGTTATAGAAATCTATGTAAAAATGTCTGTTTAGCTTGGACATGGGAATGCAAGTGTTGTTCAATGTCCTCTTTCATAATTGGTGGACATGATGATAGATTCAAAATTCGTGAGGCTGTCTTTTATGATAGTAACCTAATCCCCTAACCAAAGTAAAGATTTTCCTGCAAGGTGATCCCCTAACTTCTTACCTGATATTCTATTTCTAATTTAAATGGTAATATCATCTTACCATTGCGATTATAAAACTGAGTCTTGTCTACAATCTGTTTCTTATATTTTGCTTCTGCTTGATGAGATGAAACTGCTCTGGATCAGCAATTCAAGTTTATGATCAAAATTGTTTCTCTTGGCTCTGAGTTTCCAACATGGTTGAATTATTTGGATTCATGTAATAGCATATTGTTCAAGACAGAGATGTTATGGTCAACACTAGCACAGCTGTTATACCAGCTTTAGGTGTCATATACTATAATTAAAGTACTTGTTACATTTTCTCTGTCACAGCATTGGATGATCTTTATTTTATCCCTTGAACATCAAACCTTTTTATATATGACTGGAATCTCATTTTGCCCTCTTCTCTTATCATGTGATTGGACTTTTGTGCGTAGATGATCGCGTACCAACTGAACTCAAGAAGGCTATAATGCAAGCACGGATGGACAAGAAACTTACTCAGGCTCAGCTTGCTCAAGTATTGCTCTGTGTCTCTCCCTCCCCCCACACCCCATCCCCCACATATATTTTGGATGTCTTTACGTTCATTATTGTAGTTAGGTATTCTTGATTGACGAGTCTGATTACTTGCAGATGATCAATGAGAAGCCTCAAGTGATCCAGGAGTACGAGTCGGGGAAAGCCATTCCAAACCAGCAGATAATTGGCAAGTTGGAGAGAGCCCTTGGAGCCAAACTGCGTGGCAAGAAATGAGGATGCAAATCTCACAGTTGTGTACGTAGTTTGGTTTATATAGTTCACTGTCAAATGTTGGTTGTGTTTGCGCGCTGATTGTGTATATGTAAGACCGATGGTGTGGCGACCTGTGGCTTTCACTTGTTCAAACAACATGATGTATTTTCATAAATAAAGATGTATTTTCATAAATAACGAGGTAGTTTCAGCATAAATTTGCAGCGATGGATTACAGTCATTTGGATCTTAGAGACGTGGTCTTAACACAAGTGCGAAGATTCAAAATATGGTTTACATTCATTCGGATCTTGTACCATTTCTATATGCGCACAAGAGGGGTATTTTTATTTATATTTCTTTATAAAATCATAAATATTCTAATATATTTTATTTAATTTTTGTTCGTTCCCGCTGTTTGAAACAATGGATAATTAATTGAAATGGTTGGTATTGTAGTTAAGGATGTATGACTTTTGTCTTAATTATTCAAGTTTAAATTTTAGGTAAGTACCACAATGATGGAAGAAGTCCATTAGGAAGAGATTTCTTCTCGTTAACCTGAATTTGGTCCGTTGATATCTTCACGGTAAAAAAATGGACAATATAAAATTTAGACTATTACAATAATAAGTAAAAATGGAAACTTCCGTGGCAGTGAAAAAAGCGCCATTTATTTGGGTCATTCCCAAAAATGGCAAAATAATAATTTCTTAGAAATGGCCCAATCAAGAAGGACCTAATTTGTTGCAGAAATATTCTTGGTCTGACCAAAAAAAGAAAAAAACTTCTGTCTCCAACCCCAAGTGCATGTAGACAGTATACTGAGGGTATAGTTTTTTTTATGTTTAAAATAATTTATTATTAAAATTTTATTAAATAATTTGAAAAAAAAGATTTTATTTTAAATTAATCAAAATCAAACATGTTCTCACTAGCTGATATTATTTTTTTTTGGTCTTCAAAGTTCTGGTACACAACGAGCAGCACCAACAAACAAAACCCAAAGCCACGAAAGAATGAAAGATACAACTAGTCAAAAATTAAAACACTCTTGCTCAAGACAAGCTCAATCGGAAGCTCACTAAGACACCCCACTAGGAGAATCTATCAGTGGGAGAGTCTTCTAGCAGTAGCTTTGGGATTGGGAGGGGAATCTGCCAGCACCAGCTTGACGGAAGACTATCCTTCATGCACATATTCATGCACCCATTTGCTACCGCATTGCCTTCTCTCCCGACCCAAGAAAACCGCACTAATCGAAATTTTCTCGGATGAGAAGGATATCTTCAATGAGGGCTTTAATCGTCCAGTGTGGAGGAGATCCCCTGCAAGCCTCAATCACCTCTTTACAGTCTGATTCGATTAATATCCTTTTCTATCCGAGGTTCAATGCTAGATTCCATCCTTCCCTCGGAGCAAGCACTTCAGCTATTAGACTGGAAGCCACTGGAATTTTCCTAGCCATGCCTCCAATGAGATGTCCCTTATGATCTCTGGCGACAGCTGCAATTGCTCCCGATCCTTTAGCTTCAAAACAGCCTGCATCTACATTTATTTTGAAGCATTCTCTTGGAGATGGGCGCCAAACACTTCTCTCTGGTAGGTTGTCTACCCTTTGGATTCTTTCTATGCTCCTATCTTTCCTGCAAGCAAAATGAAATTTATTCTTAAAATTAATAGCATTTTTTAAGGTAAGCATAGGGTTTGGCTGTCTCCCTTCGAAAACATAGCGGTTCCTCCCTTTCCAAATGGCCCATAGAATCAAAGCTATAGTGGAGAATCCTTCATCTTCAAACTCTTTGACATTCCTTAAGGCTTCCAATTTCCTCATGATCCAATCCTCAATTTTAGTGATGCTCTTTGATGCGGGGTTGAGTTGCAATTGAGAACCGAACCAGACTAGTTGAGTCCAAGGGCATAAAAGAAAAGCATGCTCTGTAGTCTCTGGACCGGAGTTACATATTGTGCATAAGGGACTTTCGGTCAGATTTCTCTTGTACAAGTTTGATAGAACAGGGAGAGCATTTTTAAAGCATTTCCACATAAAGATCTTAATTTTGTTTGGCAAATCATGTGACCACACCTTTTTCCACAAAATTTCTGGAGGGGTATATATTGTCAACTTTCCTAGCCACCCTGTAGCCCGATTTCACACTGTAAATTTTACTCCAAGGCCAAGCCAACTCGTCATTTGCATCCGATTTCACACCGGCTGATATTTAATACGTATAATATCCGTATATATACAGAAGGTATGTGCATCAAGGCCTTAGTCCAACCCAAGTACCACTTGAACGCGGGCTGATAAACAGAAATCCACAAGCCCACGTGCTTATTTAGGCTTTAGCCTACTTTTTCACCCAAAACTCCAAGGTCCAAAATGAAAATTACACTTTATTTGACGTGATTAATTATTATAAATTAATGAAAGCGTTGCATCCATCATCTATTATATATATATAAAAAATTAAATAATTTAATTTTATATGATAAATAATAATAATATAAATTTTAAATATTATAATATATTTATTATAATAGTTAATAAATCATAATTTTAAATTTAAAAAAAAATTTATGAATTAAATTTTATATGATTCTTTTTTTTATTATTTTATTTTTTTTATTTAATAATATTTTTTTACTTTTTGATTTTTATAAATTAAATTTAAAATTTTAATTTTTTTATCATTATGAATTAATCAATAATTATTATTAAATTTTTTTAAATAAAAAAATAAAATATTAATAAATATTAAAAAAAATTTAAAATAAATAATAAATATATAGTTTTAAATTATTTACAATTAAAAAGAATCATAATTAATTAAAAATATTTTTAAAAATTATTATAAGTAATTTTTTATTTATAATTAAATATCATATTATAATTTTTAAGTAATATATCATTATTTTTTAATTTTATTTTTACTTTTTAAATTGGGTGTTACGCTAGTTTTTGTTAAAGTGAACTAAAAATAAAAATGGAGTCATTCGGTTGGGTGTTCCACTGAAGCAACGAACGAAAGAGATGGCTTTGGTTGATGTGATCAAATCTTGCATCGATTCCATTCGACAGGTAAATTTGTCGTTCAATGAACAATGATGCTTATTCGCATGTTTTCTGCATTTGGCTACCATGTGCGGTGTTCCTCGTACTCAATTTCGTTGAAGTACGATGTTCATGCCTGTGCTGCTTCCTCAGAATGGTTTCCTAGGGCTTGCGGTTTCTGCAGTTACGAATCTTTTGATGTCTCATGCTGCACCTGCGAATTTGAATTTTGTCCTGTGAATATTCCTTGGTTATGCTTGTTACAGCTGCAACAATGTCATCCTCTCCGTTTAATTAGTGCATGAACGTTCTTCATGCTCTGCCTTTTTCAGATATCAGAGCATGTTGAAGGTGCTGTTGTTTATTTAGATGCTGGATCTACGGAGAGTTTTCAGTTTATTGGGGCATATCCTGTACTTCTGGATCTCGGTGCACGAGCCATTTGCAGTTTGGAAAACTCTTGTTCACTTGATGTGGTGAGTAGTGATTTCATATGTTGCCCTAGGTGTCTTTCTGTGCTTACTGCAGGTTACCCATAGTTGATTATCGTCGAGACTGGCATTTGTTTATTAAAAATAATTGAGGATATTACTGTTTTCCTGTTTTTAAGAAAATTCTGCCACATGCTATAATATGGAATGAACATTTGTTGGTGAAATGAGAGCTGAATTTTCCCTTCGTGTGTACTTCTCCGGGCTTCCTGAAATAATTTATATAAATAAATAGAGGGAAAGCATATATTAGCTTCAGTAAATTTGAGCATAGTCTGATTATGGACACCTGTAATTGACCTAGTAGTAGTTATAAGTAGATATTAGTTTTAGAATCTTTGTTTTGAATCTTTTAGATGTCGATTTGAAAATATAAATCAACTGGAAATTCTTAATTCCTTTTTGGCATTATATAATCATGAGCTAAGTGATACTCATTGAGATGGCTAGTAAAATCTTCTATCACTGTCTCAACTTGAATTTTAATATTATCCCTAGAAGCAGCGTTATCAGATTTGAACAATTTGCAATTCAATTCGTGTGATTTCGAAATTTGATTCCGTTCATCTCGTGAAAGATACGAATTGCTGGTGACTCCTTTTTGCACTGGAATTGTGTCTGGAATCATTGGAATTGCACAATTCTGGTGTGATTCAGTCGATTCTGGACCTTGATTTCCAGCCAGGAGGGCGTGACAGGATCTGGATCTGATCCTGCACAAACTGACGACTGAAAAATTGTGCTGCTTCTCTTTTTTGTTTTTTTCCCCCTTTTTTATGGAAAAGAAGGGAAAGGCCTAAATATGGATTATCATATTTTATGTTTCCTGATTTCCTCTTGGGATCCCTTTTCAAATGATTCTTCTTTTGAAAATTATTTTTATCCCTTGAAACTCATATACATCTCTTTTCAACATTCAAAATTTATAGGTTTTAATGCTTGCAGATAATGATGGTATAGATTTTGATCCCTATCCTTTCCATCCCGTAGCATGTTAAATTTATAGGCGATACTGTATGAATACTGGTGTCCAGTTGGTCTGATGTGTATAGATGATTTTCATCTGATGATTCAGATATCCTGGTGTTCCAATTATTTTTGTACTGTAATAGTCTATGACTATTTTTAGGTAGGCTGCCTCAATCATGATCTACTTGTATTTATCGTTCCCTGTAGGTGGTTGATTGGAACTCATATTCTGATCCAGCGGGGAAACTTGTGGTTTTCACATCGCGTCTACTAAGTGATGCACATCGGTATATTTTACGTTGCCTGAACAGACATCAAGTTGTTCGTCACTGCATTATATTTATATCTATTTCAGAGGTGCTTATTAATAATTACTGATCTTGGCTCTTGTCTTTTCATTTTCCTTGCTTGGCTGTATCTATTTTTTATGCTGTTTTCTTGTTTTATAAATTCAATATTGGTTGTACTTATGAACTTGAATATGTGATATGTCATTTTTTCCTCCCAAATTTATGACATAATGGTTTGGCACTTTGGCTGCTATCTATTTACAAGCCTTATTACATATTTGTGCAATAATTTGATCTGAACAAAGGCAAGGTGATCCTTTTTGTTAGAAAAAGGTTAATTTTATATGCTGTTCAATAATGGAGCTAGGTGATCTCAATTTATTTTGTTGCTTTTGTCACGCCATTCTACTATATAATTTTTTACCATAAAAGTAGGCAACAATTTTAAGCATTAACATTGTTCACTTGTCTCCTGCCATAATCCCTTCTTTTCTTTCTGTCTGTTGCAACAGTACAACAAGCTACACATGTTTCAAGAATAAATTATGACTGCGTCATAATCCATGGTTTGTTCATTAGTATGCAGTTCAGAGCCAGTAATAGTATTAGCATATTAGGGGCAGCTTGAACTAAAATTGGTCTCCCTAGCTGTTTAAAGGAATGAATTACGGTTGTTATGGTAGAAGCAGAATTGATTAGCCTCTGTTAAATAGTTTGGGTTGTCACCAGTTCTTTAGACCTATAAAATGTCATTGTAAATAAGGTGGCCATAAGCAGTTGAGATAGTTTATTTAATTAGCAACAATAATTGTAGATCTCCTAAAATTTTGTCAATCTGGATAAAAGGAGTTATTTTTGCTAGAGTAAAGGCATGAAGTCATCATTTATTAGACATTATCAACATACGGGCGAAACAATTTTATCTAGAAATACAATATGGTATTGGTAGCAATTTTTAGAGTTATTTTGTTCCAATTCCTATTTCCTATTTAGTGTTGTTTTCTCCCCTTTTATTTTTTATTTTCTAATACTAGTTAAAATGCAGATAGCTCACTCAGCATTTCCTGGTTCACCTCTGGGACCGGATGCGTATCATGAATATGAATCTTTGCTGGTTCAAGATTATGAAGAACTAATTAAGAAATCTGGGACAAAATCTAGGCAGTTTGGTAGCAATTTACAGGAAAAGCTTAACTTTGAAGATGAAGGATGCTCACAGTTTCCTTCCAGTGGAGAGGAGATTGCTCATCTTGAAGCTCGTTCAAGTGGAAGAGATTTTTATGAAAATAATCCTTTAGACTACACTGAAAATGCAGGGCTGAAATTGGTTGTTTCTGTTCATCATTTTCCCATGATTTTATGTCCCATTTCACCAAGAGTATTTGTTCTACCTTCAGAAGGATTAGTGGCTGAAGCATACTTATCAGCTGAACATGAAGATTCCATAAGTCCTGGTTTGCCTCCCTTAAGTACTGGTGTGCTTTCTGATGCTGATGATGTGCCTCCAGGGGCAACTCTTACGGCACACTTTCTCTACCATCTGGCAGTCAAGGTAACAAGTGACATGCAGGCTTTTGGTGAAATGTCTGCTTACTTCTGGTGACTTGATTTTAGTATTTTTTTTCCAGGATTCTTGTATTATATACCACAAAATCATGCTAAAACTCTGGTTTCTCTCCCTGTTTGAAACTTGTACAGCAGATAAGATGTGTGATAGAACTTCTGTATCATACCAGCTTAGCAGTACGCTGTTTTGGAAATATGACTATTATATAAATTGTCTTTTAAATTAACTTTTGGTTGGCTGAATTCTTGCCAGTTAAAAGTATTGGTAATGCTTCCATTACAGTCACAGTACCTTACATTACAGCCTCTCTCCAGAACTTTCTGTCTTGTTTGTTGTTGCTCATTTAATCTGTTATCTTGACCATTAATTCTTTTGTTTATAATGTAGATGGACTTGAAAATGGAAATTTTCTCCCTCGGTGATATGTCAAAAACTGTTGGAAAATTTTTGACAGATATGTCAAGTCTATATGATGTAGGCCGCCGTAAGCGATCAGCAGGAGTGTTACTCATTGATCGCACACTCGATCTTCTTACTCCTTGCTGTCATGGGGACTCACTTGTTGATCGCATTTTTTCTTCTTTGTCACGTAGAAATAGAACAACTTCCCAAACCCAAGGTAAAGGTTCAGGAATCCTACTTAAAAATGGTTCTTCTTATCTGCAGCGTGCTCCTTTAGATGTTCAGATACCACTAGCAAAAATCCTAAATGAAGAAGATTGCCAAATAGACAATTTTCGGCTTATAGAAAGTGTTGAAGCTTTTCTGTGTGGATGGAATCATGGTAACTCTGATTCTCAGATTGCAGACTTGATTAATCTTAGTCAGAAAATTCATGACAAGCCTTGTCACCCTGACATACATACTGGGTCTTTTGTGTCTTCCGAAAATTTTCGTGGAACACCATTCTTGGAAGCTATACTAGATAGGAGAACAAAAGATGGGGCCTTACTGGTAAAGAAATGGCTACAAGAAACTCTGCGCAGGGAGAATGTAACTTTGAATATTAAGTCTCGTCCTGGCCTTGTTACAAAACCAGAGTTGCAAGCCATGATCAAAGCATTGGCCAGGAGCCAATCATCTTTAGTGAGGAACAAAGGAATTATCCAATTAGCTTGTGCCACATTATCAGCCCTTGAGGAATCCAATTGTGCCAAATGGGATGCATTTATCAGCGCAGAGAAGATTCTGAGTGTAAGTTCTGGAGAAACCAGTCAAAGTCTTGCTGCTCAAATTGGTGATCTCATCAATAAGAGTGCTTTGTTGGGATCGCATGTACATAAAGGAAAAAAGGAGATCTCACAGGGGGTACTTTCTTTGCAAGATGCTTTGCTGTTGATGATCGTTGGTTATATATTGGCTGGTGCGAATTTTCCAACATCTGGTTCTGATGGTCCATTTTCTTGGCAAGAAGAACATTTATTAAAAGAAGCTGTTGTAGATGCCCTTCTTGAAAATCCATCAGTAGCTAATCTCAAGCTTCTAGATGGACTTAGGGAAGAGCTTGAAGCTAATGTAAGCAAGTTGAAATCAGAGGAAACTGCTGACGAACCTTCAAAACAACTAGAGATTGACGATTTTGATGATGATCAGTGGGGCAAATGGGGTGATGAAGATGGTGATGATGATAATAAAAATGAGCAAGTATATGGTGACATGCAGCTGAAGTTGGAGCTGCGTGATAGGGTGGATAACTATTTCAAATTTCTTCATAAGTTATCCAATCTGAAAATAAAGAATATACCACTGAGGGATGGATCATTAACTGTGGAAGGTAATTTTGGTGAGGATAACTATGTGGGAAAAGGACTACTTTATAAGCTGCTAACAAGGGTGTTAAGCAAGTATGATGTACCAGGTTTAGAATATCATTCTTCCACTGTGGGGCGGCTTTTTAAGAGTGGGTTTGGAAGATTTGGCCTTGGTCAGGTGATTATGGTTTCTTCCTACGTTGGAATCTTGTTTTAATAGTCCAGTCCAGTTCTTCAAATGTGCTAATCATCCTTTTTATTTTCCTCTCCCTTTTCTTCCCCTCAATACAAATGCTGCAGGCAAAACCGAGTCTTGCTGATCAAAATGTCATTTTGGTGTTTGTTATTGGGGGCATCAATGGGCTTGAGGTGAAATTCTTGACTGCCTGGTTTCCTCTATCCCTCATTTACCTGTCTGTCGTAGTGTTCAGTGAATAACAAGATGAACTTGATGAATATTTTCTGAAAAATGAATCTTGGTTGCCTTTTTTTTTTTTCTTTGTATCCCTCTATGTGTAATTTAAAACCTGATCCTTTATTGGCATGGAACAGAAAAATAACACAATTATTATTTTTTTTTTACTTTTCTGCCACAAGGTACGTGAAGCTCAGGAGGCGTTGTCTGAAAGCGGAAGACCTGATATTGAATTGATTGTTGGTGGAACAACCCTTCTTACTCCTGATGACATGCTTGATTTACTACTGGGGGATTCCAGTTACATTTGATTCTTTTATCAATAGAAAATAGGAGATAGAAACTAAATCGGGTTTCGTTTTTCAAATCCTGCGTGTTGTAACTAACATGTAGGCAGTTCAAATTTTATTTTCTTTCTTCACTAAGGAAAAAGAAAGAAAATGATAATTTTCTTTGGTAGTCATATTTGGCTTCCTAAAAATATATATGAAAGGTGAAAAATCAGATGAATTGTTCATAGTCTTTTTCATAATTTGATATACATTATTGATGTGAAATCATCGTTGAATCTGGAACTTGGCAGTACTATGTATCATCTACCCCTTTCTTGACAAACACGTATAAGGATGCTTATGCATGCAAATACATTTCACCTGCACATTGCATTAACGACATGCTATGCCTTGCATGTGCAAAGCAAATACATTTCAGTGGATGTTTAGTGATTCTGTCCTGTGCTAATAGGTCTTAAATCTCTTTTCTGCTCTCATTACCCTTTCCATCTTTAAATTTGCTCAACCAAGTTTTTGTGGTGATGTATTTTGGGAACTAAATGTTCGATCTTTAAGACATGGTGGAACGGTGGATTGCGAACTAGTTTTTCTCTTCTTTTTCGGCCATAATCATGTTAAACAATACTAAAATGAAATTTAAACCTTATATTATAGTAGTTCTCAAGTGTTCTTACTAATAATTGTTTAAAAATTTAAACTCTTTTAATGATTTATCAGTACGTAATTAAATGATAGTGTAAAAAGTCTTGTTGTTAACAAAATTGAAATTTCATGATTTTACAATTGGATTCTAATGTTATATAAAAAAAATTTTGTTATATTTTTCTAAATTTTTTTCTTAATAATTTTTTTAATAATTAAAAAAACTGTTAAAATGATAAGTTAAGAAAATATAAAATTATTCTTTTATTCCGTAATTTAATAAGCTATTGATTTTTTTATTTTAATTAATGACTGGACTAACTGTTTCTATTCATAGCTAGTAAACTACGAACTGGCCATATCCCCACCAGCTGCAAGAAGTACTCGGTCCATGCTGACCAACCGGCAAGCAGCTGTAAATCCAACATATTAAGAGTTTGCCGACCACTCTCACGACACGGCTTTCTTGTTTTCTTCATACCCCTCATTCTGCAAACTACGGATCAGTCCTGTTTGAATAGTACTTTTCAGACCAATTTCAATGCAACAACTAATGCATGCCTATTTTTGTATGTAAATGCAATCTATTTACCACTATCCATTATTTCATAGTAATCCACACTTTTGTATAATCATTTTAAAGCTGAATTCATTTAAAAGAGAACCCAACAAGTACTTTAATGTCTGTAAAAAAAAAAACAATGAATTGTCTCTATTGTCTTGGCATAGCACTCGGTGTATAATGTATGCATAGGTTATGAGTACAGTTGCATATGAGTTTGATTAAAACAAGTTTAAAAAGTGAAAATGCTCATCAAATGTAACCATATCATGTTTTATGCAAATTGATAGTGTCACTGTTCACCCGGGAGCCAGTCAAAAAAAAAATTGTTCACCAGAGAGAGAGAGAGAGAGAGCAATGGGAAAATTTTGTCCTACTAGCAATTTAGCATTAAGGAAATTGTACGAGACTGCACCCTGTTGGCTCTGTCCAATCAGTCCTGACAAACGTGCCGTCCTCATTGTTGCTTTTGCATTCTCATGCCCCTCACCTTTTCTTTTTTCTTTCAATCGTATTATTTGGAGATTGGAGTTGATTGTTTGTAAAAAGTAAAAACTACAAAGAGCCAACTCTTGAGGACTTGTTTCTCAGTTAAGCCCTTGTTCCTAAATCATTTTGGCGAATTTGTTTGCATCGTTTGTTAATTAATAATTTCAAGCATATAATAATTATTTCATATGCATTAACGAGAATGAGACTGCAGAAACAATTCAAAAATAATTTCAACCTAATTGAGACTTGCTAAAAGAATATTGCAAGTGAAAAATGGTTAATGTGTACAGCATGCTGATTCAACTCTATATAAACATTGTTAAAGGCTTTGTTTCAAATTTGAGAAGGATTACATATGCATACAAAATACAACATTTTTTTTCCTTTTGGATTAATATCAACACATTTAACTTAGTAGCGAAAAATGCTCAAAATAAAAAAATAGAATTTTGAAAGCTAAGCTAGGTTTGTGAACTTTAAGAAACTAATAGGGATTGTATATTTAAACCTGTTCTTTGTATCATTACCCCACTAATTTTTTTTTGATAAAAAAATTTAGATTGAAAAAAAAATTATTCTAATTTAAAATTAAGATATATCTCTAAATTCATTAAATATTTATAGAAATACTTTCATATTATTCTACTTAATTTATTAAAAAAATTCTTAACATTTATATTACCATTTTATTAAGTGTGCACTGCATAAGGCTAATCAATCTGTAATTTCTTTTCAAATTAAATTAAGTGCACGTAACTAGCCAATTTTTTAAAGAAATAATTGCTAATCTTCGTATTACTTTTGCTTTTTTTTCGTGTATTAAAAAGATATATATATATATATATATATATATGTTGAAATAAATAATTAATAACTGTTTAAATTAATTTATTTTGAGTTTAAAAATTTTATAATTAAAAAACTATTTTTATGTGAAAATTAAATAGAATTAAAAATGTATTAAGCAAAACGATTATGTGAAAGGAACATAAATACTCAAGAGAGTTAGGACCAAAATGCAAAGAAAAAGTGTGAGCGTCACTGTTCTCCGCGCCACAAAACAAAGCGAGGGAGAGTGAGACTTGAGAGAGTGTTCGAAGTTCGAAGTTCGAAGTTCGAAGCAGCAAATATTTGCTTCTCTCTCACCCTCTTCTCGACCCTCGCGTTCTTTATCCATTTTAGGGTTAGGGTTTTACTTCCCGCTCCTCCTCTCAATTTTCCATTTGCATTATTCTGACACATGGAGCAGACGGATGATGAGTACAGAAGGAAGTCACAGTTTGCACTTGTTGCCATTCTGGTGCTCGCTTCCGTTGCCGTGTTTGCCTTGCTAGTTGCCTTCGGTTACTACTGCTACATCCGCAACAAGGTCTCCAACCGCCGCAAGAACCAAAAAGGTATCTTTTGCTGTTTTTGGGTCTGTTTGTGTTTGGTTGCCGAGAAACTCTGAGAAAATGGAGAGTGAAGGTTCGATTTCCCCCTCTTAGAGAAAGAGCAGTTGAAGAACTATAGAGATTTAGCGGCATTGAGAATGGACGAGTATATGTTGTTTGCTGTTTGGGTTCAGTGAAGACGTTTTTGTTTTGCTTGAAGGAGGTCTTTAGTTGATTCTGGATTTTACAAATTCATGGATTTGGTCCCACCAAAAATTAAGTCGTTCGTCCAGAAAAATTAGTAAAATGTTTTTCTTTCTTGGATATGATTTAAATTTCATGCATTTTCACTAAAATTTGTGTTAAATCTTTAGAAAATTTCAAAATTTGTTTGTCTTTCTCGGCGTTGAAGTTCTATCCGGAGAAAGAAAGCATAATATTTGGTTGATCGGTATATATTGCAGCTGCATTAGTTGTGTTTACAAGTTCTTCTTAAATTGTTATATGAGATTCGCACTCACATTTGAAAAGAACAGGAAGTATGATGGAGACAATGCTTTTGATATAACATAACATAGATGTTACTTGTTCATCGATATTTATTTCTTTTATTCTTTTTGGGGTGTGATTACCATTTGTTTTGTTTCTGAGAGTATTCACAACATGGAAAAGTAAGGAGAAAGAACTTTTTATCAACTCTGAACAGTTTTAATTACCTTTTGATTGTTTACTATTGGACTTTTTATCGTCTCTTTCTCTACCTTACATGAGAAGTTGATGACCCACTTACTGATAGGTTGTGCTTGGTTTAATCTTATTTGAAGGTGCTGACCATAACGAGAAAAGTGACTTTGCAAATCTGCAAGTTGTTGCTGAGAAAGGACTTTCGGTGTTCACTTTCAAGCAGCTGCATTCTGCAACAGGTGGCTTCAGCAAGTCAAATGTGGTTGGTCATGGTGGATTTGGACTTGTATACCGGGGAGTGCTCAATGATGGCAGGAAAGTTGCAATTAAATTCATGGATCAGGCAGGAAAGCAGGGAGAAGAAGAATTTAAAGTAGAGGTTTGTTCCCTCTTGAAATTGGGGAAGAAGATGCATTATTCTTCACATTTTTACTTTATTTACCTTGTTATCAAAACAGTGAAATTTGAAGATTATGAATTTTCATTTTTTTTTCTTCCATGAATTAGATAGCAATCAGTGGTTTGGGTAGGCAGTTTATTTTGAGAATTGGGTTGAATTTGTTGATTACATCTCATTGTAGGTGGAATTGCTAAGTCGGTTGCATTCTCCATATTTGCTGGCATTGCTTGGGTACTGCTCTGATAATAATCATAAACTACTGGTGTATGAGTTTATGGCAAATGGTGGCCTGCAGGAACATCTTTATCCTGTCAGCAGTAAGTAATGAAATAAATGTTGACTAAATAGATCTTTTGTTCTTTGCTAACATGAAGTGCCATGAATGGGTGAGACTACAGTACTTACTGATTTATATTGCGCTGTGATAATTTTTCTAACCCTACCGTCAATAGCCCAGATCCTCAAGATGGGAAAGATATGTCTCTGGAATTTTAATATAACAATCTCTGCTTTTACTATTCTTCATCTGTTTGCCTACGCCAGGTGCAGAGCAACGAAAAAAAAAAGTAGAACTTTTTCTTTTTATTTATCTGTTGGGAATATATTTGATAATAGAAAAATATGCTGACCTTTGTATTCGTCATATTTTGCAGCTCACTTGGTTGACCCCTTTCTTTTCTCTCTAAAAGCCTGTATTATGCTGTAGCTTGTGGAGAAATATAGAAAATACTTCAGGAAAAGAAGTATCATTGGCAACAACAATATGCAACCTTTTTACTATTTGTTGGACCAAGTTGCTAACTGGTGTTTAGACTCACTTATTATCACTTGCATGTTTGGATTAGTTTATTTTGTATTTAGAAAAGATTATAATCGCAATATTGCATTAGAACTTTTTGCTAAAAAGCTGTTTTTGTGTAAAATTTAAGCAAAACCAAACATGTGTTAAAGGTTGTAGGCTTGCAGTATTGAACATCAGAGTTAAATTTATGTAAATTATTGTTTGAAAAAGTCCAGCTAGCATGGGCCCAGGTCCACTGGTTACATTTGGGACACTATTAACTGGTTCCTTAAAGTGCTGCCTCTGTTCTGATCTGTAAAATTAATAGCATATCCATATAAGCAAAGCGGAAACCCATCTTAGAATTTTATTTTTGATCAATTTTTTTTTTCTCTTTTGAAACCTTTTCGCTTTGCAAGGCATTTTCTTCCCTTCAAAAGTTTATAATGACTATAAGTTGGAAGTGACACACTGCTGTGCTCCTTGCATATTACACAAGCTGGCCAGTGACCTTGAAGAATCCGATGAGTAACAAACAACCTATTATTTAAACCATGAATTACATTAGATGCTCAATTTGTCATTGCTTTTCAGATGTCTAAATTCAATATATTAAGCTGGCAGGTGTTCAATAAGTAATTTCTACTGGATTTTCTATGAGAACAGGTCTTAGGCCAGTTGGTGTATTTAGTTGATCATCATCTTGTAATTCAGGGGCTGACCTGGTGATTGATTCTACACAAACGGAGAGGGCTGAGAGGTTCCTAAGGCTTACCTGAAATTGCAATCCTTTTCTCTAGATCTTTTGGTTTAATGAATTCTCTGTAGAAAAAGAAAATATTACTAATGCTTGCAACATCAGGGATACATGTTTAAATGATTTCAGCAGATTGTGTAAAGTATGAACCAATCCAAAATAAGCCTTCTCTTTTGCACCACACTATCACTTGAACTATAGAAAATCTAGTGTATAAGGATGGAATTGTAGAATGTTGACATAGGAAAGTCATAATTTTTTTAAAAAAATTAATTTGTATTCTTCATTTGTTCATTTGAGCTATAATAAGAGTTTGATTAAAAATTGGAGCAATGGTCACTATCTCCTTGGGAGCAAAATTTGCAATAGTTTGTAGTAAAGTTTTAGAATTGTTTCTTATTCCATATTTCTTGAGTGTATATTAATTAAGGCATGTTTGTTCCTTTTTTGAGCGTTTGCCTCTTATTCCAGACATTACAAGATCATAGATATCTTGTTTTGTCTTCTCCCTTTTTCTTGTAAATTTTTAAGACAATGAACTAGTTAGTATAAAGTACGCAGGCATTGCATCTGCACCCACGGTTGCTATTCTTTTTTCCTCCAATATTTCATGTTGTTTTGTATGTTGGAGTTAATTATGATGAGTTGGTTTTCTTGTAGATTCTAATGTTATGCCCACGAAGTTGGATTGGGAAACCCGATTAAGAATAGCACTTGAAGCTGCTAAGGGTCTGGAATATCTTCATGAGCATGTCAGTCCCCCAGTGATTCACAGAGATTTTAAGAGCAGCAACATTCTCTTGGATAAAAAATTTCATGCAAAAGTTTCTGATTTTGGATTGGCAAAGCTTGGATCTGATAGAGCTGGTGGACATGTTTCAACTCGTGTTTTGGGCACCCAAGGATATGTTGCCCCTGAGTACAAACCATAACTTTTAATTTTCTATTGCGTTTTTCTGTTTATACTGTTGGTGTTATCTTCATTTTTATTATATTTGATCTGTTTTTTGATTAATTTCGTCTCATTAAAAACTTAAATTATTTCATGTTTTGGAATGGTTGATTGTGCAGATATGCACTAACAGGACATTTAACAACAAAATCAGATGTGTACAGTTATGGTGTTGTACTTTTGGAGCTGCTCACTGGCCGGGTGCCAGTTGATATGAAGAGACCTCCAGGGGAAGGTGTTCTTGTTTCTTGGGTGCGTTTATTAGGTCTTCACCCATCGAGTTTTCTGTCTTGATTCTTTAGTACTCTGAAAGTTACTTAATCAGTTGGTACTTCAGTATTTTCCTTTGAGGGAAGAATATTACTTTAGTAATATATTTATTTCAGCATTTGCTCTTCCTCACAAACATTTACATAATATTTGTATTTAGGCCTTGCCCCTTTTGACTGATAGAGAAAAGGTTGTAAAGATTATGGATCCTGCATTGGAGGGACAGTACTCATTGAAAGAGGTTATCCAGGTAGCGGCAATTGCTGCCATGTGTGTGCAACCAGAGGCAGATTATCGGCCTCTCACGGCAGATGTCGTGCAGTCATTGGTTCCACTGGTGCAGACTCACAGGTCGACCTCAAAGGTAGGCAGCTGCTCTAGTTTCCATACCCTGTCCCCGGGTCAAGATCTAGTTAAAGCAAATGCACAATATATTACTGACATTTAAGGGTATATTTGGATGGATGAGTTTGGAAGGAAAAGGAGTGGAGGGATAATTTTTCATTTTTGAATTGAGAAAATTAGAAAATGTTTGGAAAAATGAATGACGGAGGATTAGAAGGTTACATGATGTTTTTTCATTTAATTCCTCTCATTTAAAAAAAAAATATCAAACAAGGTAATGTTTACTTAAAATGAAAAATCTCCGCTGCCCTCTCTTCCCATCCAAACTCCTCCGTACCCTAAATGAAGTATGAAGTATAAATGCATGCTTACGAAATTTAGATTTGTGTATTCTTGGTAGTCTGCGGTTTCGTTGTAATATTAGACCATATTATATCTTTTGGAGAGGAAAAGAAGGTTGTAGTGTTAATGGTTCAAGTTGATGACTTGGTCAAATTTTAGTTTATGATTGAAGGTTCTGGTTAGATATCTCCATATAAGTCTCCCATAAGATAAGATGAATAAGTGGTCGCATCATCGCATCTTGCTTTGCTAATCATTATGGTTCTTGATATTCAATCATTGAACCCTTGAAATCAAATGAAAGGTTAAAAAAAAAAAAAAAAGAGAAAAGAAACCAATTCAACAACGCCTTAGCATCATTCGCCATCCTAGTGGCCCCTCGCATGAATTATTGTACTCTTTCCCTGTATTTTCCTGGCTGAGGCATAATTTTCCCTTGGCGGTGGATAGTCAATGACTCAATGTGACCATTACGGACTTGGAAAAAAAGATAAAAAAAAAAACGAGAAAAACATAAGGAGACTATTACACTTTCATGGGGGTAATAACGTAATAACAGGAACGTGTCTGCTTAGATATGCAAATGTGATGGATGAAATGTGTGTGTGTGTGCGCGCGTGTATATATATATATATCACATATTCAACCCCATTTATCATTCTAGTATGTGAATGAGAATCCATGTTTGGCCTATTGGTTTGCCCCATTTGACTGTTGATCCATATTTATATGGTCCCCAACCCGAGTCATTGTCGTGGCATCGTTATAAAAATTTAAATCATTTTGACTTCGTACAAAATGCACATATTGCTTTTCAATAATAATGGCTGTACTCTAAAATGATAGTCGAAAAGAGAACGCAGTATATATCAATATATGCGTTGCTAACCAAGAATACAAGTCTAAAACTGCATAATAACACACTTTTAAAAGGGATATACTGATTCACTTATAAAATCATAGAGGTGACTAATAAGAAAAAGTACCTGTTTTCTTACCTACTTATCTATAAAATCAAAATGTATTTAAACAATCACTCCATCAGTTATCCATAAAGTAATGGTCCTTTCATTAGTTTTTGGTTCATAAATCTTCTAAAAACGAGTAAAAGAATCTTGACAATCTACGAATATAAACTAACCATTAACTCTGTAAAGTATTTGCCTTGGTTAGTTGACTATCTGCCATGCTATTATTACAAATTAACCATCAATTAACTTTGTTCATAGATTTGAAATCTCCTGCAACGTGCTACCAACAAAGAAAATGTCATTCCAAATTACCTGCCCCTATCTACCCTGCCAAATCTCCAACATAAAGCCCTCAAGTTTAGTTAACTATGTTAGAAGTTCACCCAAAAGTGGAGTTTAATTCTATCTCTTTAAAACTTCTTTTCAATATGCCATGATGATAACTATCACAATTCTCAGATGTCGAATTGTCCAGAGTTATGATTTCGATGGTTCAGCTTCTTATCGTCATGGAGCCAAGTTCTCAAATGCATTGCAATTTGAATGTATCTCCTGGGCAAGACCCCCCAGAAAAAAAGTATCTCCTAGGCTAACTAGATCAATTATGTACTTTTTATGGTTAAAAACAAAAGAAAAAAAGAAGATAAAAAAAATTAAATTTATTTCTTTGTCATCATTCAAAGTAAGGGTATGAAAAAAAGTATAGGATTGAAGTATAGGAATAATATTTTTATAACTAAACCCATCCCGGCATGCATGTGATGTGAGTCACGACCACAAGCCATCCTTATCCAAGTAAGACACATGTCAATCTCAATAATAATTAACTACTAAAATGTCGACTACAGATTTCTTTGTCAAATCATATACATAGATTTTCTTTTTTTTTTTTGGGTCATCAATGTCATATACATAGATTTTCAAATCATTCAATTTTTTCATCCATTCTTTTGTCGGCCTTGAGGCTAAGATCGACCAAGTTTGACACTTTATTTTTCATCAAATGAATGGTACAGAGAGAAGTGGACGCAACCAACTTTTGTTTTCTTTCTTTTATTAATTTGATTTGAACAAAACAACTGTTTAAGAGTTAAGACAGATGTGTTTGACTAAACCAACTCAAGCTAATCAACTTGGATTCAGAGCTGCTTAGCCTGTGCATACAACTGGTAAAATCTGGTCAAACCAATCACCGCTTCGTTTCTTCCGTAAAGGGTATGGTTATGATTAAAAAGCACTTTTTGCTAAGTGGATAAGAGTTCCTGTTTGTTACTGAAGTTCTTTTACGTTAGTAGAATACATGAAATTATGAATAGTACTGACGTGTAAAGTAACAGCAATCATCTCCTCTCATTAAAGTAATAATAATTAATAAAATAAAGATTAAAAGGTTTAAAAAAAATTCCAAAATCATATGTAGCAGAATATTATATTGAAGGTGTGTGTGTATATATATATATATATAAGTTTTGTTATTTAAAAAGTTTAAAGGATGGAGGCTACTTTTTTTTGAGGTCACGCATGTCACAAAACTTAACAAACACTTACATACTTATCAATAAGGACTCTAGCAGAAATTTTGGAATCAATTTTCATTAACATATATAAAATATAAGTGATTTGGTAGAGAATCATACTTTGAAGACTACCCTCATATTTCTGCGATTAATTGGCAAATGTCATGTACTTTTAACTCGTAGATTATTAAATGTTCGAGAGATAACCTCAAACCATTTTTTTTTGGGTACATAGATCACCTCAAACCATGAAAGAAGGAATCATATGAGAAATCTTTGTTAAATATACATAGTTAATTTTTTCCCCAGGACTAATTAAAAAAATTGACTTCTTAACTACATGAGATATTCTTCAAAATCCTAAAACTATCAAAGTTAAGGCCAAGAAAAAATGTTTAGTTAGGATACAATGAAATGCTTTTTGGATTAGATTATAAAATTTTCTCATACTTGCAAGTGGCACAAAGTCAAATTTTAATTTCACATCTGCAAAGAAAATACACGATAAGGCTTCAACTGTGAACAATATTAAATAATAATGTAAAATCCTTTAATTTCTACGCACCTCATACTATTTAGAATAGGACTCTTTGATAATTGTTGCCGCAAGTGGGTAATAAACAAAATTAATTTGAGACCTCGTTAGGCGAATCTAATAAACTTATGTGTCAGAGAATGCACAGAGCAATCCAAGTCGCCTCGTGAAGAAATCTTTTGCTGTAAAATCTATTTTTCCACTTAAAATATTAAAAGGACATTTTGCACTTCCTTGTTTTTTTCTTCCTTTGTACGTGTTTCATATATCATAATCTTCAAATTATGCAGCTATGTATTTTCCTTGTTTGTTATTGGGAGCAAGTCAACTGCTCTGATAGACTGAGCCATCTTTATCTTTATTTTGTAGATTCTCTGATCCCCAGTTACTCCCCAAGAACCTCAAAAAAGCAAAGCGCGTCGGAGCAGACAAGTTTGAAACTTGGAATACAAATGATTTTTTTTCTTCGCTTCTCTTGCTGTTCGCCATTGACTGTACTGCATATATGCACTGGCACCCTGCCCTACTACCTCTATATATTGCGTAGCTCTTCCAAAAGAAACTTCACAGCTCACACACATCTTTTCAGCACAAACAAAGGGCTTCACTTCACTATCTGTGGCTGAAAACTAGAATGGCCCCTCTTACCCAGTTCTTTGTTACACTAGTATCCATTCTTTCTCTCCTAGCCTGTTCTACCACTGCACAACTTTCTCCCACCTTCTATGCTTCATCTTGCCCTAACCTTCAAACCATTGTGCGCAATGCGATGAGGCAAGCTGTCAACAAAGAAGCCAGGCTTGGGGCCTCTATACTTCGCTTGTTCTTCCATGACTGCTTCGTAAATGTAAGGCCACAATCTCTTAATTTGCCGCCTCTGTAGCTAGCATTTTTCAAAAATAAAGAACTTTTAAACCTCACATTGTAGAGCTCAGAGGGAAGAAGCCAAGATTTTCAAATGGAAACTAATTAAATTTGCACCTTAGTCCTATGGGATTTTCAATCCCGAAACTCTATATGCATTCAAGGCCTGCTACCCTTCATTTTGGGTTATTAAAAATTTATTGAGCTAGTATAAGTGAAACTGTCACCTCAACTTACATATGGTTGCTTATAAACACAAATTTGTACATAGTTTTACGTTCAACTTTTAACACTTTCAAAGGTGCCAAAAAAATACATATATATATATATGTGTGTGTGTGTGTGTGTGTATGTGTATTGTGTATTATGTATATGAACACATAGTGAAATAACTTGTATATGTCACGGAAGTAAGACAATGTTATTCTCACAGTTTTTACCCTTCTTTTACATCCCTGCACATAACTACCACACATGGTGAATCTTTTCTGCGGGAATTAGATTGATTAATGTTACACGCAAAAAAATGGGTGTAAGTGCCATTTTTTTCTTTTAAAAATATATGTCACGGGCTAGACTTGATGTATGTAGTTAGCTCTTTGACTATATTACATCTCATTTTTATTTCTTTGTTTGCAGGGCTGCGATGCATCACTCTTATTGGATGACACAGCCACCTTCACCGGTGAGAAAAATGCAGCACCTAACCTCTCAGCCAGGGGTTTCGAAGTGATTGATACCATTAAAACCAACGTCGAAGCTGCTTGCAATGGCACGGTGTCTTGTGCAGATATCCTAGCACTTGCAGCAAGAGATGGAGTAGTTCTGGTGAGCCATTTCTTCTCTATTTGGCGGGGTCTTCATCTACGTACCTAATTGAATATTATGTCATTCATGTTGTACTGTATATATACGTAGCTTTTTTCTATCTATGCACTAATAATGGGGATCCAAAAAGACGCTTAAAAATGGGGTCAAAATTTTCTCTGATTGTGGAAAAAGTTGATTTCAGTGCCTGAAAAAGCTAGGCCAAACAGTCTAAGTACATTGTAGATGGTTCTCGTTTTAATATTGGCACATCACTTTGTAATAATTAATTTTCAACACTTTAATTTTTAGATAAAGATAAGTCATGTTGTATAAAAGATCTATTATATATATATATATATATATATTAGGCCTTACATAAGAATAAATTATATCTGCAAAAAAACAAATCATGCAAAAAAAAAGTATTAAAGAAAATAATTGTAAAAAATGATTTCCTTTATGAGAGAGGACTTTTCCGTGCTCCTGATGTCGAGAATGCATTGAAATCTGACGATGAGATTCCAACTTCAAGTCATCGTTACAAGTAGCTAACTCGATGTTTGTTTTTTTCCTAACATTTTCTTTGGCATGGGCTTTTTTTCAAACTATGTTCCCCACTTTCGGTTTTCACTTTTTTGTCATGTGTAATTGATCATCATGTCAACTCTCGTAATTTAGTGGGGCCTCGTAGTACATTGCATAACATTAAATTAAATCACACAAAATAATTAAGAGAAAAATCATGGTTCATGTGTCTTCTGTCAACCCTGTCTCTCTCTGCCCCTCTTTCTCAAGAAAATCACTCTTTATTTTCTCTGAAAAAAAAACAGAAAATACAAGTACCAATAAACTCTATGTTCTGGTGTTTTCTTTTTTTTTTTTAAGTTTTCAATTTTATTATCATATACCCTGTGCATGTTTAGTTTTGTTTGATTAATTTTTAAAAAATTATAAATTATTTTAAATACAAAATAAATTAATCAAATACACTAAATTTATAATAATTGAAATAATTTATAGCTAGGAGGACCCTCATGGACAGTACCTCTTGGCCGGAGAGACGCAAGAACGGCGAGCCAGAGTGGAGCCAACAGCCAAATCCCTTCACCGTTCTCCGACCTCTCCACCCTCACCTCCATGTTCGCCGCCAAGGGCCTAAGCGCACGTGACTTGACCGTGCTCTCCGGCGGCCACAGCATAGGCCAAACCCAGTGCCAGTTCTTCAGGCCTCGCATATACAACGAGACCAACATCGACGCCCGCTTCGCCGCAGCCAGAAGGGGCAACTGCCCCGCCTCCGGCGGTGACACCAATCTGGCCCCTCTCGAGATCCTCACCCCCACTCGCTTCGACAACAACTACTACAGAGACCTCGTGGCTCGCCGTGGCCTTCTCCACTCGGACCAAGTGCTCTTCAATGGTGGGTCTCAGGATGCCCTGGTTAGGTCCTATAGTGCCAATAATGCTGCTTTCTTCAGTGACTTTGCTGCTGCTATGGTGAAGATGAGCAATATTAGCCCTCTCACTGGGACCAGTGGGGAGATAAGAAGGAAATGCAGGGTTGTGAACTGATCATGGATAGCTGTTTTTTTTTTTTTAAATAAAAATAAATTTTAATATTGGTGTTAGTTTTGGGGGGCTGATAACCGGAGGCCACACATCAGCAATTAATAAAGTGGTGTGCTAGATTTTAGAGTGATTGATTAATCACAAGGTGTTGGTCATAAACTTGACCAGATCTTGGATAGAAGTGGCAACTATATATATATATAGTATTATTGGTGCTTTTATATAGTTTGGTAATTTCAATGTTTCTAATTACAGTTCATGATTCATCAAATGTTCATATGAGGGATGCTGTAAGAGTTGCCCTGTCTTACTTTAATTGATGAATGAATCAAAGTTATAATTTTTTTTTTTATATATATATGACCAATTGATTTAGTTTGGTTCCGTCTGAGGACTAGTACTGCTATTAGAGGGGAGCCCACATATACGAGCATTGAGAATGACACATAAAAATGGGAAAAAAAAATTAAAGAGGTAAAATGTGAGAGGAATCAAAGTAAAAGGAACACAGTCAGTTAGACTCGACTAACTTGATCGGCCGTTTATACTTTATTATAAATTGAGTTCGATAAAAAGAGTACAATGTACTAATATCAATATTTTGTTCTGCTCTTCCATGTTAATATATTAAATTATTATTGTTATTTTTTACAGTCATTAATATATTGAATTATATAAGCTAGAGAGAGTTAGAGAGACAAATCTTAATAATTGATTAATTAAATCATGCATGTGTAGTAAGAATTAAAATATAGAATTATATAACATTTATTAATAATATTCATTAATAATCACAATTTATTTCACTCGCTTCTTATAATAAAACAGTCTTTTTAATTAATACCTAATTTGAATTACACTGCACTTAAAACGGGGAAAAAAAAACTTAGTTTGCTTGTAGTTTAATTACGAGGTCATCATCTAGTATGGCTTTTAATAATGCTTCAGTACTTTAAACCACAGCGTAGTTTTTGAAAACTACGGTAAAGCTATTAGTAAGTTATAACTATTTTTGTATTATCAAAAATAAAGTTATAACTTAATTACTAATAGATTTCATTTCGTACTTTGTTGACTTCGTATGATTTCAATGCAATGCAAGTGCTTTTCTCTTTTGTTGCCTTAAAGGAAATTGTTATATCAATAAAATTAAAAGAGAAAGCTTATATTGTACAATTATTTTACTGTCGGATTCTGATTCTCAATTTTAAAGTACTCAATAACGGCCGTTTAAATTATATTTTACTTTCTTAAAATTCTTTGTTTAAATCAATTTTAGCATATTAAATTTAAAATATTACATTTTATCCTTTTTTTAATTTTAAAATATGTACTCAATTAGTCAATTTACCCTCTTAACTATTTGAAGTATAAAAAATTTACAATTGCTAATAATTTAATTAAAATTGATAATTGATATGTCATCTATCATGTTCTGTAATAATTTTTTAAAAAAATATTCATCAACGAAGTGCATAACATTTATCAATATTTCATTTTTCACTATTTATATCTAAAATTCATATACTCACGAAGTATTGGTATTCTTAAGTATGAGAATTACAGTTCGATTCTTAAGAGTCTTATTTCATGGGAAGAGTCATACCATTATCACTCTCAACTCAAAAAAATTAAATTTATGAGACGATTTAAATAAGTCAAACCTTATAAGAATAATATGATTCACACCAAATATCTATAATTCATAACATCTCACAGTTTTATTTTTACCACAATTTATGCACATGGGAATGCTTACAAATTACAATGTACGTACAATTATTTCACATATGGATTCAATCTTTTTTTTTTGGGTATATATATGGATTCAATATTTTACCTCTTAAAGTTTTTCGCCCAAATCAATTTTATTAATCCAAGTCTGAAATTTAATATATCCCTCTCAAGTTTCATAAACAAACATTTACCTTACTGAAATATTTGAAGATTCAAAAGAAACGCTAAAATTATCAATAATGTAGTTAAATCTGACAATGGAAATGCCATTTGTTATGCATGAGATTTTTTTTATTGCAAAAAAAAAATCACTAACGGATTATTTAGCATTTTCCAATATTATATTTCTTTCATTGTTTACTACTCCTACAATTTATGCACGAAACTCATCGTTTCTTACACAATTTAGTTGGAAAAAAATTATCACTTGCAATATTTTTGAATATTCAAAGGGTTGTAGTGCACATTTTCAAAACTTAATAATTGTAAATTATACAACTAATGGACTGAAATTGATTTAGACAGAATCATTAATGAGTAAATTAGTGTATCTTGGATAATAGAAGCAAAGTATAATTGCCCAATATAGCTTTTGTAGGTTTACGTCAAGTGAAGTCAAATTTGTTTGAAGGATGAAGGATTTCACGTTAATCCCTTTTCTTTCTTTCGGCTAAAAGGAACCTAAACTATGCTAATTGGTAATTCATTAACTTTTAGAAGAGGAAGAGAGCTGTTGCCATTCTGAGATCCTTCTTGCCAATATATATGGTTTATCTTTCCAAGTTTCAAGTTTTATTGGGTTAGGGGTTGAACCTAGACCTCACTTTTGTCAAGGGCCCACTATTTTTTTTGTTTTCCCGTTTATGTTGTGATGTATTCAATCGTTAAAATACTTGTACATTTAACATAGTATGACTCATAAAAAAGGAGGTAGGGATTGAGTGTATCCCCTCACTTAATTCAAGAACTACGGTGGTATTTAACATGAAATTTATTCATGAAGAGTGTTACGAACTTCTAATAACCAATCAAATGAGGAATAATGAATTGAGAAAAAAAAATTATTTTGTAACTTTTATCAAAAACGTAAAAGGCATGCATTTATTCTTATGTTTTTCGTGGGCTCTTTCACGAAAACATGTTCGTAGATTTTAGTATTTTCCATACAAGAATGCATTGTAGTTAATGGTGAGACACTCAAGCATACAAAAATACTTAAGCATTATGCATTATATCCAACGGTGAGGCACTCGAAGATAAAAAAAATGGTCGAGCATTTCACATTAAAACTTTTTTTTAGCTTTCAATGTACAATTATATAATTACTTTATGATGCTTTCAAGCATTAAAATGCTTGCACATCTCACACAGTATGACTCATAAAAAGAAGGGTAAGGATGCAGTGCATCCTCTCACCCAATACAAAAATTAGTACATTACATTCAATGACGAGGCACTTGAGCATAAAAAACGCTAGAGTGCTATGCACCACATTCAACGGTGAAGCATTCGAGCATATAAAACCCTTGAGCGTTTTACATATTTTTTTTTTTAGTTTTTAGGGTATGATTTTATACGTTCACTTGCTGACAAGTTCTATGATCTATCTTTTTTCTTTTGAGTTGCTTAATCTTTTTGGTTGTATAAACTTATTCCATTTTGGTTTGCATACTCGTTGCAGTATTTGCTTAACAAAATTCAGATGGAAATTAAACCTACACCTCACTTTTGTCAAGGGGCCACTATTTTAATATATTTTTTTCTTTTGTTCATGTTGTGATGTGCTCAAGTGTTAAAACACTTGCACATCTTACACGTTACGACTCATAAAAGGAGAAGCAATAAAGTAATGCATTTTCCCACCCAAATACAAGAATGCATTGCATTTAACAATGAGGCAGTTGAACATTAAAGAAAAAACTTGAGCATTCAACGATGAGGTGCTTGAACATTAAAAATAAAAAACGCTTGAGCATTATGCAATGCATTTAAAGATGAGGCACTGAAGCATAAAAAAACTTCATGCTCAAACGTTTCACATTAATACTTTTATTTTAGCTTTTGGTGTATGATTTTATGTAATTACTTTATAATGCATTCGGGCGTTAAAATGCTTGCACATCTTACACAGTATGACCCATAAAAAGAGGGGTAAGGATGCAATGCATCCTCCCACCCAATACAAAAATTAATGCATTGCATTCAATGGTGGGTACGTGAGCATAAAAATACCTGGAGCGTTAAGCACCGCATTCAACGATGAGGCACTTGAGTATACAAAACCCTTGAGCGTTTTACATCAAAACTCTTTTTTTAAAAAAAAAAAAATTGGGGGTATGATTTTATATGTTACTTGTTGACAAGTTCTATGATCTACCTTTTTTCTATTGTGCTACTTAATCTTTTTGGTTGTATAAACTTATGCCATTTTGGTTGGCATACTCATTACATTATTTGCTCAACAAAATTTGGATGGAAATTGAACCTAGACCTTACTTTTGTCAAGGGGACCTCCTTTTTTTTTTATTGGTTCATGTTGTGATGCGCTTTAGCATTAAAACGCTAGCACATCTTACACAATATGACTCATAAAAAGAAGTAATAAAGTAATGCATTTTCTCTCCCGAATACATAGGTGTATTGCATTTAACAATGAGGCATTTGAACATAAGAGAATACTTGAGCATTACACATTGCATTCAACGATGAGGCATTTGAACATAAAAATAAAAACACTTGAAAGTTATGCACTGCATTCAAAGATAAGACAGTTGAGCATATAAAAAAAACTACTTGAGCATTTCACATTAATACTTTTATTTTAGCTTTTGGTGTACAATTTTATATAATTACTTTATTATGCGTTCGAGTGTTAAAACGCTTGCACATCTTACACAACATGACCCATAAAAAGAGGGGTAAGTATGCAGTGTAACCTCCCACCCAATACAAGAATTAATGCATTGCATTCAATGGTAAGGCACTTGAATATAAAAAAATGCCTCGGCGTTATGCACCGCATTCAATGGTGAGGTACTCAAGCATATAAAACCCTTAAGCATTTTAGATCAATTTTTTTTTTTTTTAGTTTTTAGGGTACGATTTTATATGTTCACTTGTTGACAAGTTCTATGATCTACCTTTTTTCTTTTGTTTTCTTAATCTTTTTGGTTGTATAAACTTATCCCATTTTGGTTTGCATACTTATTACCTCATTTACTAAACAAAATTGGGATGGGAGTTGAACTTAGAGTTCACTTTTGTCAAAGAGGCTACTATTTTTTTTTTGTTCATGTTGTGATGTGCTCGAGTGTTAGCATGACTCATAAAAGGAGAAGCAATAAAGCAATGTATTTTTCCACCCCAATACAAGGATGTAGTGCATTTAACAATGAGACTTGAACATTAAAAAAGAAAAGAAAAGAAAAGTAAGCGTTATACACTGCATTCAACGATGAGGCACTCAAACATAAAAAATTTGTTCGAGCATTTCACATTAATATTTTTTTTAGTTTATAGGATACCATTTTATATGTTCACTTTTTGACAAGTTGTATAATCTACCTTTTTCTTTTATTTTATCTCTTAATCTTTTTGGTTGTATAAGCTTACCCTAATTTTGGTTTGCATACTTGTTGCATTATTTGTTCAACAAAACCAGGAAAAAACCTTGTTTGGAAGCAAACCGTTGAGCATATATGGAAAGAGAGAGAGGGTGAATGATATTTCAATTTTTTTTTTGTAAGCATTGTGACGAGGGATTATTGAACCATATGCAGTGAATCTATATTTTCCTTTTTGGTCTAACGAATGCTAAATGGAGCGGAACAAACTCCCTTAGAATATAATTCTGTTAGTTGATATATCATTTTCATTCTCGTGGATTTGCACATTTTGAGAGTACTTTTCTAACACCGATGATGAAGTTTGATGCTTTTATACAAATGCTTTTTTTTACATATATTTATTGAAGAATAATTTATAAAGGTTATATGAGTATCTATGTAATGTGCAATAAATTATAATTATTAAATTTATTTAATCTATAAAAGGGATTAAAAAATAAAATAAATTACAACATTCCAGACATGATGGGCTGAATTGTTTATACGGTGCATCATATAACATTTTTTTTATAAAAAATAAATATGAAAAAAGTTATTTCATTTTGATAAATAATATATTAAAGAATATTTATGAAAAAATTGTAAGCTTTTTAAGACTTAAAAAGTAAACCAACTGTAACTTCTATAATCATTCAATTTGTTTTATACCACTGATGTATGAAGAAAACAATTTTTTTTTATGTATTTAAGTATATAAGTAGATATCAGACTACACTAATTTACCAAATGCTGCTATTATCATTTTATGGAAATTAAAATTGTGAATTAATTCTTTTTATTGCTTTCCTTTTAAACAAAAACTCCAATATATTAAAAGTTTGAGTTATATTTTACTTATTTAAAACCTCATCAGACTTTTGAAAAAAACACAATAACACATTCACAAAAAAAAAAAAAACACACACACACACACATACACACACAATAACACATATTTCTATATATCACGTTATCACTTATATCAAAATATTGAACAAAATTATTTAACCAGCTAATACTTTAGCTAGTTATTTTTTTTTATGTATATAAGTAATATTTTTATAAAATTTAATTTATTTAAATTATTTTATAAGTTTAATTTTTTTATATTAAGAATGATAATAGTATAATCATTTCATTAAATATAATTTTTAAAAATTAAAATATAATTTTTATATTTAAAAATAATTTTATTTAATTATTTTTAAAATTTTAAATACTTTAAATAAATTATTAAATATTTATCAGTTATTAATTTTTATAAAAAATATATAAAATATATAAAATATAATTAATAATTAATAAATACTTCACAATTATATAATTAAAAATATTAAAATAATTTCTCAATTTTACAATATTATTGTCTTTTTCATTTACACTATTTTACTATTTTTCTTTAAAAGTTAACATATATTTTATAGGTGTCATTAATTATTTATTAAAAATTTTACAATATTACTCTATTTTGACTTTACTGTTTCATTATTTCTTTTTAAAAAATAATATACATATAATAATATCATCAATTGTTTACTGCAACTTTATTTTATTTTCAATATTCTTATTTTGTTGTTATTACGTGAGCAAGTATTTTCCTTTCTGAATACGTATTTTCGTTGGATGCAACATTGGAGGTTCCATGTGATCCTTGTCTCTCTTCGATTTTCCATATAAGGCTATGGAATATTTCACCCTGCACCTTCCCACACCAGATCACTCATCCCTGTCGTCGATACTAACACAACTTGACCAATGGACCGTTACGATTGAAGCGTGCCTTTCACGCTCTCGAAACTCGCTTGAGTCTACACTCGTTCTCTTCTCTCTCCTTAAAGCCTGACCCCAACACTATTCCCTCGAGAATCACAGGAGAGAGAAAAATAGACAGCAGAGAGTAAGAGAGAGAAAGAGAGGAGAGAGAGAGGGGGAGCGAGGAAGAGAGTGTTGGTGTAGCCTCTCATGGCTTCCATACCCTTGGGGCCGCACCACCATCAGCCACCGCAAGCAGCAGCAGCAGCAGCAGCTCAACAACCGCCGCCGCCCCAGTTGCAGGCGCAAGCTGAGAATGACCCGCTGAGGCAGGCGGCTCGCCGCGGCTCCGATATGGAGACCGATAAGGTACTTCCGCTCGAGCACTCTCTCATTGTGCGCGCACACCGTTGTCTCCCTCTGTGTGTCTCACCTACTGCTTCCGAGTGGTTGTTGGTGCTTGGATCGTCTTTGATCCACCTAACAAGCTTCGGTATGAGCCGAGCTTCCGGCGATCTACCGATTTTCCCCTTGTTCAGTGGCCTGGGCTAGCTCGCTGGAGGTTTTCTCCGGCGAAGCCCCTGATCGGAGTGGTTGTACGGTTGCCTAAAAGGATTGTGGGTTTTCTTCTTAAGGAATTGTAAGAATAGACAAATTGGGGTTTTTCTTTTCTTTCTTTCTTTTTTATATATATATTTTTTCGTCCGTCTATTTTGATTGATGCTTTCTTGGTTGAGATCTTAATGTTGAAAAAATGAAGCTTGTGGACCTTTCCGTTTGGTGATCCAGAAAAAAGAAGTGAATCAAAGGAAGTGAAAATGTGGAACCTCTGCTTTAATTTAGGCTTTTCTTTTTCCCTTAACGCTCAAGAGAGGGAGAGAGATTCTGACTAGGTACTTAGCTAAGCATCAAGTTATCTTAGCCTCCAGGTAGTGTGTACCTGAATTTCCCCTCCGCAGTTGCTTTCACTTCCAGAAAATTTCCCACCTCCAATTTATAGGGGTTGGATTATGTGACAATTTATCTTCCAGATTTTTTTCTTTCACTGAACCTCTAATCTACTGTCACATGTCTCTAGCAATATTGTCGACTTTGTTTTAGAGTTGGTTCTATATTATCTGCTCTATTATTTGGGTATAATTTCTACTTAGATCTTGGGTTTCTTGCTAATATTTTATCGTCTTGCGCTCTTTCAATATTCGTCAAGTTTCTGTGAACAAGTCTTTTGTTAACAATGGATACAGTTGTAGGGTACTTTTTGTAACCTTTCTATCTCGTTATTTCCTTCAGTTGGTGGTGGATTGTTGTTCAAACTGTTTTAGTTTGCTTCAGGGCGCTAGTGTCCTTAGATTCTCTCTGTATGGTCTCTTAATTGACATTAAAGCTTTTCTTTGGCATGTGATGCTTTCTTGTGAACTGTGGTAGCCTGATTTAACTTTATATATGCATATACCCCTTGAGCTCTTTACACTTTACCTTTCTTCAACTTCATTCTAATCCGTGGCTGAATTCTTTTGGTTTCCATCCATTTCTGGTGATTACGTTCCACTGCTGTCCATTATTCTTGAATTCTTTTCATATAACGCTTGCTTTAATAAATGCACAATCCTGAGATAGTGCATGTTCTTTCTTAAACTTGCAACATCTCATGTTAACATGCAGCACAGCAATAGGAGTCCAAAATATTGACTGCTAAATTGGCTGTTTATATGCATGTCCATTAGTGACTTTGCTGAGTTGTGCATCTGATACATGATGTTGCCATATTAAGTGGAATTATTGATGATAATTGCTATGAAGCCAAGTTTAACAGTTAATTAAATTGAAAGAAGTTATCACATATATTTTATCAAGAAAGTCTGACATTACAGTTCTGTATTAGGAGAAATTTTTTACCATATTAAATATCTATTTATTGCAATAAATTGCAGGAGATGTCAACTACTGTCATTGAGGGGAATGATGCAGTTACTGGCCACATAATCTCCACCACAATTGGAGGCAAAAATGGTGAACCTAAACGGGTGAGGGCGTGTTCTAACCTTTTTCCTTCTCAAATTTCAATTTTTAGTAAAAATTCACTTCATACCTACTTAAGCTGTCTGTAATTGTATATAATGATTATTGTTTTAGGTAATTATTTACTTCCTCTTTGGGATAGAGAACTACATTTGGGGGTTGGGTATAAAGTTAATAAATTACCCTTATATTTAAGGATGTTTCCAAAAATATAATACTGGTTGTCACCTAGAAGTTGGCTTATTTCCTCAGCACCTATCTAATCTAGTAATTTTTTTCACCAACCAATTATTTTTGGTTACTTGTTTTTGGGTCTTAAAAGGTGTAGTTATGTAGAATTTTGATGTAATGCAATGATGGTCATAGTTGTTAAAATCGCACGATTCGAATCGCACGATTCGATACGATTCGGCAAGCCAGCGATTCGTATCATGTGGTGAATCGCTGATAGCTTTGAATCGTGCGATACATGCACGATTCAATGTGATTCCGTATCAACGATACGATTCTATGATTTAGTTTTTTTTTTTTTTTTTTTTTTTTTTGCTTTTTTCTATCACCAATTCTCATAATAGAATTCAAAGAGGTAGAGGTTTAAATTATTAAATAAAAGAAACTGAAAGGGTATTACTGAACACACTTGGTTCTATTGCTTTGTTTCGTTACTGAATATAAAATCAATTTTTCATTCACGTCGAAAACCAATCACTCTACTCACTTTGTTTCGTTTTTTGGGTTTTGCCTTTTTGGTTGTTCACATAGTCACTGTTTTTGTTATCGTTCTGGGTGTTTATATAGTCACTTTATATGGTCTCCTAAGGCTAAGAAGAAGGGAAAGGAGTATGTTACCTATGAGCTTACCTATGACTTATGACTTATGATGGCATTATGGTATTATACTATTATTGGAGTTTACTATTTCCTTAGTGATGTGACATTTAAATATTTATCTGAGACTTTTAAGTATTTTGTTTCATATTTTAGATGTGTAATCATGCATATTTAAGTTTTTTTATTGATGTGTTTTTAATCGTACGATACGTTACGATTCACGATTCAAAAATTGGAGAAACGATTCTTGATATGATTCACGATTTGACAACTATGATGATGGTTCAATAACCTTGAACACTTAAAAAAATGTAGTACTTGTTGTCACCCATAAGTTGGCTTATTTCTTCAGCGCCTCCCTAATATAGTGGCTTTTTTGCCAAGTGATTATTTTTGGTTCCCCCTTTTTAGATCTTAAAAGGTGTAGTTTTGAATAATTTTGATGTATTGCAATGATGGTTCAATAATCTTGAATACTTAAATTGGTGATAATATCCATGGGTTTCCATTTCTTTTATTCTTCACAACTTATGTATTATGATACCTCTCTGATACCACTTGCAGACCATCAGCTACATGGCGGAACGTGTTGTTGGCACTGGATCATTTGGAATTGTTTTCCAGGTATGGATAAATAAACTTGAAAGTGACAACTATTCCTACTAAGCTTTCTCTGCCGTCAAGTATCTCATATTGCTTCGCACCCCCGGGTGGGGTTCCTTTTTGATCTGAAAAAAGGCGAAATGCTTGGAGACGGGGGAGCCAGTGGCTATAAAGAAGGTCTTGCAGGATAGGCGGTACAAAAACCGTGAGCTGCAGTTAATGCGCTTGATGGATCACCCAAATGTAATTTCCCTGAAGCACTGTTTCTTCTCTACAACAAGCAGAGATGAACTTTTTCTGAACTTGGTAATGGAATATGTCCCTGAGACAATGTACCGAGTTCTAAAGCACTACAGTAGTATGAACCAGAGAATGCCCCTCATCTATGTGAAACTATATACATATCAAGTATGAACTCTTCTCTGTTTGCAATTTAATTTTGATATGCTGTTCTTCACTTTCTTTTGAAACCTTGTAATAATTGAGTTGGGATATGTTTTTTTAGATCTTTAGGGGACTAGCATATATCCATACTGTACCAGGAGTTTGCCATAGGGATGTGAAGCCTCAAAATCTTTTGGTATGTTATTTATTGGCTATATTTTCCTCAATGAGTTGTATTCATTTATTTTAAACCTATTACATATTTGTTCTGTAGGTTGATCCTCTCACTCACCAAGTTAAGCTTTGTGATTTCGGGAGTGCAAAAGTTCTGGTATGTTGGTCTGCGTTCTTGTACATATCATTGCTTCATACCTATATTCCACAATGATAAGTTGATAATGGTGGACTACTAAAATCATATGCTGCCCAGTGAACATAGAATTACAAAAGCTCTTTAAGATCTGTCACAGGACCACAAGTAAAATTTTAGTTTTGTATATGTGATGACAATATTGGTCAAAATGGATGACGTCCTTTGATACATGTAGTCGACCCTACCTTGTGGGATAAGGCTTGGTTGTTGTTGTTGTTTTGTATGTAATGGTGACATTCAGTAAATAGCCATTAAAATGTTAATGTTGCTATTAAACTTGACCCTGATCGTTCTTTTTTTCCTATTATAATAACAATAAATGGGAGAAAGGTTATTGGTTGGGATACATGCAAATTTTGGTTACAATTATCAATCTTATGAAGTTTCTCAGTTTGGTCACGACATGCTAGATGTAATTAAATATTATTATTTTAATTTTATGTCAGGTTAAGGGTGAATCAAACATTTCGTACATATGTTCACGTTACTATCGGGCTCCAGAACTAATATTTGGTGCAACAGAATACACAACTTCTATTGATATCTGGTCAGCTGGTTGTGTCCTTGCTGAACTTCTTCTAGGCCAGGTTGTTAAACTTTTACCTATGCACTGATGTTGCTCATACTTAGTAGTATTTCATCCTTGTTTTCGAGATATGTTATCTTGACTTCTCATAATTTCAAATGTTTCTTTAGCCGTTATTTCCAGGAGAAAATCAGGTGGACCAACTTGTGGAAATTATTAAGGTGATACCTTGTTTATGTTGATGTCACCCTGGATTGCATGAATCTAGTTACAGTGAGATCATTATTTAGGTGTCTTCTTGTAGGTTCTTGGTACTCCGACTCGGGAAGAAATTCGTTGCATGAACCCCAATTATACAGATTTTAGATTCCCTCAGATAAAAGCTCATCCTTGGCATAAGGTAAATGCATTCCCTGCCCGTCCTCCCTTGATGTGCAATGCTGGCAATGGTTTCCAAAATGTGGACCAAAAAGGGAAAAAAAGAAGCTGTCAAACTGAATTTGACTTGGTTTTTAACAATGTGGTTTTTCTGCTTTTTTTTGGGTGATTGATGCATTTGGTGCATTGATCTGTGGTTCAGGTTTTCCACAAGCGAATGCCTCCTGAAGCAATTGACCTTGCATCAAGGCTTCTCCAATATTCACCAAGTCTCCGCTGCACTGCGGTGAGTAGGGCAAACCCCAATACCTCCCTCCACTTCCCTCCTTTAAACCTCCCTCCACTTCCCTCCTTTAAAATGAATGCGCACACACAGCAGAAGCATATTACAACAGCCTTGATATAAACTCATTAGTCATTACATTAACACATGCCTTGCAATGGCATGTTTTATTATGGTTTTGGTTAATTTTTGTGATCAAGTATTTTTTGCAATAAGGTTTCATTATGCCTATTGTTAAATATATTTTCTGGCTTAGAATATTTATATAATTGGCATAATTTTCACCATTGGCTTTTATTATTCAGCTGGAAGCATGTGCACATCCTTTCTTTGATGAGCTTCGTGAGCCCAATGCCCGACTACCTAATGGCCGACCACTGCCCTCACTTTTCAACTTTAAACAGGAAGTATGTATCTAATTGGTTTCTTCATCTTCTATTAATGTGATATTGTAATACTTTTTCATTGTTTACTGTTTCAATATGCATTTTTATCACTGCACCATGTCTTCTGTATGGTCTATACGCTGGGTAAACCAGTGTAACAATTCCTCATATATTTAAATTACAAACAGTATCTAACCCCAAAAAAATTGCAAACATTGTTGATGCACATCTGAGCACAATCAATGTCAGTTAATCATGATAGCAGTTTACTGCCAAATGGATTTTGTAATGCTTTTTATTATTTTAATAACTAATTATGGCTGCCGCTGACTGTAACCTATGTTGTGTCTATATATCTTAGTGATTCAGTAATGAAAACTTTGACTACAGTTAGCTGGAGCATCCCCTGAACTGATCAATAGACTCATCCCAGAGCATATTAGGCGGCAAACTGGTCTAGGTTTCCCTCATCCAGCTGGTACATAGATGTAAAGAGATAATGAAACAAGGAGTTGACCGTTCTAGTGATCGATGGGAAACAAAGGATGGCCTGTCTGTGGTCAATATAACTGAGGTTCTGGCCTAATCTGCAGCTTTCCTCCCCCGGTGAAGATGTATACATGTACTGGCTGCTCGGCATAACCTGGAAATTGTCGATTCTGTCTAGTATTTCGTTTTAGTTTAAGCATACTTATTACCTGCATCTGTACATTGTTTTGGTTTCAGAAAGGTAGGAGTATATGGCGTTCTTGTCTACATAGGTAGGGGCTGCCAGAGCCACCAGAAATTGAAGGGCCTTGGTAGTAGTTTGGCTTGCTTTTTACAGGATCATATTCGTGGTGTTGTTTCTAATTATGTTTATGACAATCTCTTTTGGTTCGAAACCTTTCTTTGTTTCCTTTCATTGTTCAATACTCTAGTAACCCCTTCACCATTTGGGCCAAATATTAGAATTATGCCATACAATGATTGAAGTTGTGCAAACAAGTAATGAATTAAACAACGCAGATAAATTCCTAAATACTATAACATTTTTTTTTAAAGTAGTCACAACCCTTGAAATTTGTGCATGAATTAAACAGTGAAAGAATGAGTGGAAAAATGACTTAAATTTCAAGTTCGAGTATTGTGTGAACCAGATTTTTGTTAGAGCGTATTCAAGTGATCTGGGAGGAGATGTACCCAACCTTAAAGGTTAAGAAGCGATTTAAGGACTCAGGTTCAGCAATTGTTTCTCAAAGTTGCTGGACTAATCTAAACTTAAATTGGTACCCAATAGACTTCTGCACATCAAATATTATTAAAAAAAATTCATTTATCAATATTCTACCTATGTTACGAAAAATATTATAGTGGTAATACCATTATTCATTAGGCAGGGTATATCAGTTGTCAAACAAGCAGATTCCAAACAAAATACGGTAGTAGCCAAATTTGTTCAATGCAGAGAATACAGAATTGTCAAGGATCTGCACTCAGTGTTATGTTAGGTTCTGCAAATCCGAAGAATACTCAACTAAAGAATCTTATGTAATTAGAAATAATGCTCCGTTCTTGTGTTCGTGTGAGTTGTAGGGAAGGGAGAGCCCCTATTTTGTTTTCTAATGAAGAAAAGGAAATTAAGTAATTAGTTTAATGAATTTTGACCAGGTAGCAAAGCAGCATACACAGAACAGAAACTAGCCTTCTAAAATCAAATGCAATTTGCCGGGTCAGGGATCTTCAACCAGAAAACAACGCCATGCTGATTCAGATTAATAATTCCTAAATTTAAAGGCTTTGATCTTGATATAAATCACCAGAACCATTATCTTTGAAGCGTACCAATTTACATTCCTCTCTGTAACTCACAGCTCAACAAGGCTTCTGTACCAACAATCGTTAGCCCTGCTGACAAGGGATGGCTTCCACCAGCCAAAACCATTACATCTTAGCTCTGTTCCTCATTCTGGCAGTTGCAATTTCCCAGGTGATGTCCCACAAGCTCCACGAGGCATCCTTATCAGAAAGGCATGAGCAGTGGATGGCAATATACGGCAAAGTGTACAAGGATGCTGCAGAGAAGGAAAAACGTTTGCAGATATTTAAGATCAATGTGGAGTTCATTGAATCCTTCAATGCTGCTGGGGAAAAGCCTTACAAGCTTAGCATTAATCATCTAGCTGACTTAACCAACGAGGAATTTAAGGCTTCTTATAATGGATATAGGAGGTCCCATGAGCAGGGGACAACAAGAAGAACATCATTTAAGTATGAAAATGTTACTGCTATCCCTGCAACCATGGACTGGAGGAAGAAAGGAGCCGTTACTCCAATCAAGGACCAAGGCCGATGCGGTAAGATGAAAAAGTACATAATTATAATTTATTTTTTAGTGTCCCTCGGTTCCGTTACATTAAGACAATTTGGGTAAATGTTCATGTTAACTTAGTTTGCAAAACCAGGCATGAGCTGGGCATTTTCAACTGTGGCTGCAACAGAGGGTATCCACGAAATAACTACAGGTAAATTGGTGTCCCTCTCAGAGCAAGAACTAGAGGATTGTGATACCAAGAGCCATGGATGTGAGGGTGGTTTAATGGAAGATGGATTTGAATTCATAGTAAAACATGGAATCACCAGTGAAGCAAACTATCCCGGCACGGGGGATAATGGTACTTGTAACACACAGAAGGAAGCCTCCCCTGTAGCTCATATCAAGGGCTATGAGAAAGTTCCTGTTAACAGCGAAGATGCACTCTTGAAAGCTGTGGCCCACCAACCAGTGGCAGTTGCCATTGATGCGGGAACACCTGCTTTCCAGTTTTACTCAGGTGGGGTTTTTGCAGGAGACTGTGGAACTGAGCTAGACCATGGTGTTGCAGCAGTTGGTTATGGCACAGCTGATGATGGCACCAAATATTGGCTGGTGAAGAATTCATGGGGCACTCAGTGGGGTGAGGGAGGGTACATAAGGATGAAGAGAGGCATAGATGCCAAGGAAGGTTTATGTGGCATTGCCATGGATGCCTCATATCCAATTGCTTAAATATTTTGTTATGTAAATGAGAGGTTATTGATCAGTACATCAATTACAATTTTCTCACTTTTCGAAAGTAAACTCTTTTTTTTAACCACTTTTGAGAAAATGGCATAGGTTGCCATTTACTGAAATGATGTATATTAAAGTTGGTGTACTGAATAATATCTATCTATAAATTGTCTAAAATATATATGACGTGAACTTGTGGTTTTGTGTAAATATATTTGGAAATTGAAAGTGTAATATATAGGCACATGGTAACAAAATCCTTTTTCTCTTTTCCTTTATCAGCTTTGCACACCAAAGGAATGTCTTGTGGATTTTAAACGAAAGATCAAGCTTTTAACTGGAAAATGATATGAGGATCAATCATGGAAAGAAGATCAAGCAGAAGTATATATCCAAATAATGGATACTGCATGCACAGCACAACATTGAGAGAGAGAGAGAGAGAGAGACTAGGAGCTATAATGTGCTTTGGGGAAAGTTTCTTCTTCAATTTCCTCCCTCTTTTGTTTTTCTAGTTACTTTTTTAATCTAATTCTTAGGGAAAGGGAAAGGGGTAAAGTGGGAGTCCAAACACTCTATCATCAGGCCAATCGGAAGACTGGAATCCCATTTGTAAATTTGTTCTATTTTAGCTTGATTATGCCAATTATAAGGGAAATATTTCACACCACATTTTTTTGGGTGTTTATTTCCTATCATATTTTTTTTTGTTTTTAATCAGTATTTACGTAAATATTACAGTGAGATTAATCTATCGGATAACCCTATCAACAAGTACTTACTTTAAAGTTTGAATTTTGATTTTCTATTTGAAATATGATTTGCTTACCACCAAGTCCATCTGTTATTAGTATTTCCCACCACATATGCTTTAAGATGTTGCATGTTACGAGCTAAACTTGGATTTACATAAACTAGTGGGTATAATTATTAATTATTTCGTCGCTATTGTAACTTTTATAAGAATTATATTTATTTTTATTGTTATACACGTAATATGAATTAATAGAATCAAAGTAAATTCTATGTGAGAACTTACGAAGTTTTATGAGATAAACGAACATGAGATACGAGAATATGTGAGAAAAATATGAAAATATCTGAACTCTAAAACTTTTACGACCAGCGGGTGACTAGCTACTGAATTGGGGATTTGGGGGAGTCAATGAAGTATCCTGGGAGAGAAACATCGTACAACCAATCATTAATTTCAAATGTGGCGGAGTATATATTTTCTAATGAGAAAAAAAGAACTTGATCTAAACATAGAAGATTATGCTTATATTGATTGGTGGGTTAAAAGTAGTGTTTATTGGTTATGGTTAAAATAAATAAATAATTTTTATAATTTATTTAATTTAAATTTTGGTTCTTAAGTGATCATTACCTTAATAATTAAAAATTATAGGGATTAATCTTTTATGATAAATAGGGACTAATATCTTAATAAATAGAAATTATAAGAATTAAAAATTTAAATGAATAAAAAATATAAAGATAGATACCTTAACTGTAGGAACTAAAATTTAAATAAGTGAAATTATAAGAATAAATATTAACAGAAATTAAAGGAACCACAATTCAAATTGAAAAAAATTATAGGAGCTCATTGTTTATTTTAATCATTGGTTATTATGTCTGAATATGATTAAATCAGTTGCAAAATTTTGTGAAGAATAATGGCAATATTAGAAAATGAGATTTGGCAACAGTAATATTTTCTTTAACATGGACATAAAAAAAAAAATAATGCTATATATGAATATGCATTATGTCCAACGACTATAAGAGGTGGAATATCTTTACAAGGCAATAAAGATTAACAGCTTGAAAGTCATGTTAAAGAATAAAGAATACGATCCTTTATCCTACATAAGACTTAGAAAAGACACCAAAAAAAAAAAAGGAAAGGAAAAAAAAAAAGCCTTAGACGATAATTTTGTCAGATTATGGAAATTTTGAGATGGCCCTGTCATTTTTCTTTTAAAATATGTAGTTGCACCTACAAAACTAAGAAAACCCAAATTATAGGATCTCTTGTAATTTAAACACCCCCTCATGAAAGCCTCTCTTTTGTTTTAAGATATAAAACAAGACAGAAAGTAAATGGAGTAACACTAATAAATAACTAATGTTGAATTCATAGCAAAGTGGCTTCCACGGAAAAGAAACTTGCTATCAAAATCAAAATAGTTTGCCTTGTCAGGAGATTACGTTCCATCATAAACCAACTTGATTCAGATGAAAAAATCTCCCATGAAGAGCGTGTCACCTCTATATAAACCATCCATTGCCAGTATATTTTTTCATATACCAAGTTACTCTTATCTTAACATACACCTCAAACTACTCTACTAGCCAATATTACTGACTAAAAGGCATGGCTTCCATGGGCCAAAACCAGTATATTATGGCTATATTCCTCATCATTGCAGTTTGGAGTTCCCAGGCAATGTCCCGAAACCTCCAAGAGGCATCCTTGTCAGAAAGACACGAGCAGTGGATGGCAAAATATGACAAGGTCTATAAGGATGCTGCAGAGAAGGAGAAACGTTTCCAGATATTCAAGGACAACGTGGAATTCATTGAATCCTTCAATGCTGCTGGAAACAAACCATACAAGCTCAGCAGTAATCAATTTGCTGACCTAACCAACGAAGAATTCAAGGCTTCCCGTAATGGGTTCAAAGACTCCACGGGCTGAGAGTTACAAGAGAAACATCATTCAAGTATGAAAATGTTACTGCCATTCCTGCTACCATGGACTGGAGGGAACGAGGAGCGGTTACTCCAATCAAGGATCAAGGCCAATGTGGAAAGATAAAGGACGCCATCTATGCACATTATTGCGCTTTCTTGGTTCACTACATCAGTGTCGCTCCATTATAATTAACCAATTGGGTTGATGTTTATTGTTAATTAATTTTGTTTGCAAAACCAGGTAGTTGCTGGGCATTTTCAACCGTGGCTGCAACAGAAGGTATCCACCAATTAACTAGTGGAAAATTAGTCTCCCTCTCAGAGCAAGAACTGGTGGATTGTGACACGAAAGGTGTGGACCAAGGATGTGAGGGTGGCTATATGGAAGATGGGTTTGAATTCGTTATAAAAAATGGTGGAATCACCACTGAAGCAAATTACCCATACCAGGGAGTTGATGGAAATTGTAACGCTAACAAGGAAGCCTCCCACATAGCTCAGATCAAGGGCTACGAGAAAGTCCCTGCTGATAACGAGGAGGCACTCCTGAAAGCCGTGGCTAACCAACCGGTGTCAGCTTCTATTGATGCTGGAGGATTATTCCAATTTTACTCAAGTGGGATTTTTTCAGGAGAATGTGGAACTGACCTAGACCACGGTGTTACAGTAGTTAGTTATGGTGCAGCTGATGATGGAACCAAGTATTGGATAGTGAAGAACTCATGGGGCACCGAATGGGGTGAGAAAGGATACATAAGGATGAAGCGAGACATAGCTGCAAAGGAAGGCCTGTGCGGTATTGCCATGGATGCTTCTTACCCAACTGCTTAAAAATAGTTCTGTTATGTACATTATGTTTCAAATCTGTTTTCTTTGCACTTAATTGTGGGTATATAACTATATATGTAACCTTAAAATTTCAATTACTGTCTTACTGAAGTGTTACATAATATATGAGTTTTTCCTGCAAGAAAAGACGCTTTACATGAATTTCTTTCTCTTTACTATATCAATTATATACATGAACTCACTGCGTTGAGTACACGCCTCATACATCAGTTACGTACGTAATTTATATTTTTTCATTTGTTTTTTTTTTTCTTTCTAGGACTTGTGGGTATTATGTAAACATATATTTCAAACAATTGAAGTGTTATACGACTTTTGTTTTCTATATCAGCTTTGTAAAACCATAAACCATTCACTGTTTTGTTGACCTACAATGAGAAGTAAATTAATTCTATGTGGAAACTTTTGAGATAGGCAGAAAGGTGAGCAATAAAAAAAATGAGCATGTACCGAAGAAAGAGGTTGAAGTCCGTTCACGGCATTGCGCAACCATTCAAAATAGGGAAGAAGGACTATCAAGTGTTTTCGGGACAGTTCCTTTCATTCTCTCTCTGAGTTATTTTTATCGAATTCATCACGCTTAGCTCAATAACAAGCAGTTAATTAAATAACAAGAATGTAACTTCATTTATGTCTGATAGTGGGAGCTTGCTGACTATGCTGTTTATGTTGAGAACAGACTCGTGAGCTCGCTCAATGAATAAACTTTAACATCTTGCTTTTTGATGTGTTTGGGAGCGAGCTCAACTGATGAAGCTTTAGCATTCGTAATTAGGACCTTGCAGACTAGTCTCATGAACTTGAAGTCACTGAACCAAAAACAAGTGAGTGTATCACAATTGGTCATGATTAACAAAAGAAATAACCTATGAAATACGAACACGACACGAGATACGGATATAATATAATACATATATGAAGATACAGTAAATTTTAAACTGTTAAGATACAAAATATAAAATTAATATAACATTAACTTAAAAATACAAATCTTATATATATATATATATATATATATAAAAGATAAAAATACAAATCTTAACTTAAATACTTATATTTAAAATATAAACATTACTATATAGTCATTCCTAATTAAGATTCCATAAAAAAATAATTAAAAAAAAATCATCATTTATCATTGTAAATATGATAAAAAATTATCTTTTATCTATTTATAAGATATCACACATATATTGATACAAATTAAAAAAAAAGTATAAAAAAAATTTAAGATAAATATTATAAGTATCTTAAGTATTTAAAGAGTATCCAATATAAATATATGTCCAACACAAGTACAGAAAATATTTTAAAGTATCAGTGCTTTTTTAGAAAGAAAAAAAATATGATTTTTTTATCATCAAAATCTCAAGGGTACATCCTAAAGAAAATTGGGCTTACACTCTAATCATAAAAAACTGTCTTCAGTTCCTCGTGTCAATGACTCTTCTCAGGCCTTCGTTTTTTTTTTTTTTTTCTTTCACCAGTGCTTAAAATTGTTACTTGTCAGTTTTCTAATTATAAGCAATGAACATATTGTCTTCATCAATTATATCAAAACCGAGGATACGTTGAAGACTTGGTCTACCAAATTGCAAAAAGCCAACTTTCCCATGTAAGAAAAGCTGGTCAAAAAAGCAAGGCATATACTCACATACATCCACATTTAATTTTATTTTGTCTGTTTGTCGTATTATGAAAGATAAAACCCACCAGTCACATTTATAATATTTCTGCTGCAGAAATATTCATATTAAAGATTAATTCCAAGGATTACAAGATTCCGATCTCAAATAATGCAGTCTAATATTGCTTATGAACCACAAAAGCCGCTGCTGACTGGTTTGGCATCAATCTGAAGTCGTCCCCCTCGAATTATTGGAAACAAGAAATTTGGAGAAAAGCTATCATTTTATCAATGGAAAATTCTATTATCAACAGTATAGCACAATGGAAAATTCTATTATCAACGGTATAGCTGGAAAATTCTATTATCAACACTATAGCACTTGAACCATAGTGAGTTCCTTGTCAGCATATATACTATCCCTTCAATTATCAACAAGAGTTAAGTATAGTGGTAAGCAAGTTATACTCTTAGAAGATGATCAAAGTTTAAATTTTGAAAAAGACATTTGTTGAAAGGACTTCCTACCAGCGACAGTGCCTGAGGATTAGTTATTAAAATAATATTGTGATTACAACTTTATTTTTTTTATTTGTATTTAATTAATTATTGATAATTGTTTGAAAATGTAAAATTAAATACCAAAAAGAAAAAAAAATCCTTTTTATAATAGTAATTGATAATAAATAATACAGATAATAAAAGGGATTCCCCTTTCATATTTACTTTTCTATTTTTTTTTTCAAAATGTCATTACTGTTAAGAAGCACATAAAATAAAATTAAAGAAGATAACTGTAATTTATTATATTTACTCATTAGTAGTTATACAACTGCAAAGTTACATCATTATTTTTCATTATTTTATATTTAAATATAATTTTAAAAAGATAAAACTGTAAAATAGTTTTAACTGCTTTTAAAATTAAAACTCAACGACTTTGAAGAAGATTTCTCACTTTAGTATTTAAAATACTATTTTTTATTTAAACAATTTTAAAAACAATAAAATGATAAAACAGTTGCAATTACTTTTAAAATTCAAATATATTTTTATTTATAAAACATAAGTTGATTTATAAAAATAATTAAGATATAAAATTATTATGTAATAAATAAATTTATTTTAACTACTAAAATAAAAAATGCAAATTGATATAGGCACTCAATTTGATAATAATAATAATAATAATAATAATAATAATATTCTTATTTAAAATCTGCTTTTTTTCCCTTTTGTTTTATCCACACCTCATTCTTCTTTTTCTTTTCCCTGGTAATGGTAAGTGATAGTAATACACAGGCTTCATTCAGCTACTCTTTCGATTTTCTTCATATCGTTTTAATTAGTAGATGGCTGGCGTCATCGAACAGTTTTATTAAGCCCCATTTTGTTCTCTAGAAGACGATAGATAGTGACTAATTAGCAACATATTATAGGGGAAACAGAAAGGGACCATGAAGCCATCTTAGTCAAAACCAATTAGACTGGAAAGGGATCTTTTACTGAAAACAATTCCATGTTGACTAATTGACTATAGTGAATAACTCATCACCATGAAGACCCACTTGGGTGCGGTGCATGCACATGGTTAGTAGCGGTAAGAATTTAGATAGAGATTATAGCCAGGTTTAAGTAGTGATAATTACTGTTTGATGAACTAAGAAACTCTTCATGATGAGCCTGTCACCGCTATATATACATTATATCAGCCATTGCCTTTGCTGCATACCAATTATCCTTTCTCTGTGTATCACACACCTTAAGAAAGCTACTCTATTGACAATCATTCGTACCCATTAACAAATGACTCCCTTTAGCCAAAACCAGTATAATTTAGCTTTGTTCCTCATTCTTACTCTATGGACTTCCAAGGTAATGTCTCGCAGGCTCGTCCTTAAGGCCTGCTCATCTGAGAGACATGAGCAATGGATGGCACAATCTGGTAGGGTTTACAAGGATGTAGCAGAGAAGGAAAAACGTTTCCAAATATTCAAGAACAACGTGGAGTTCATTGAGTCATTCAATGCTGCTGGGAATAAACCTTTCAAACTCAGCATTAATCAATTTGCTGACCAAACCAATGAAGAATTTAAGGCTTCACGTAATGGCCAAAAGAGGCCACATGGACTAGGGACAGCAACCGAAACACCGTTTAGGTATGAAAATGTAACTGCCACTCCTGCTACCATGGACTGGAGGAAAAGAGGAGCTGTTACTCCAATCAAGGACCAAGGCCGATGTGGTAAAATAGAAGACATCATGTTGTAACCACATGATTGTGCTTTTCAAGTTCATTACTTCAATTCAATTCCATTGTTATATCATGACAAATTATGCTAATTAATATCATGTTGATTTTGTTTGCAAAAACAGGTAGTTGTTGGGCATTTGCAGCTGCGGCTGCAATAGAGGGTATCCACCAAATAACTACAGGTAGATTAGTGTCCCTCTCGGAGCAAGAGCTAGTAGATTGTGTTAAAGGGGACAGCCAAGGATGTGATGGTGGTAGCATGGAAAGTGCCTTTGAATTTATTGTAAAACTAGGAGGAATCGCAAGTGAAGCAAAATACCCCTACAAAGGAGTTGATAGGACTTGTAATGCTGAGAAGGGAACCAATCCTGTAGCTCGGATTAAGGGCTATCAGAAAGTTCCTGCTAATAGCGAAAAGGCACTCCTAAAAGCAGTGGCAAATCAATCAGTGTCAGTTTCTATTGATGCTGGAGGATCTGCTTTTCAATTTTACTCAAGTGGAGTTTTTGTTGGAGAATGTGGAACTGACCTAGATAGACCATGCGGTTACAGCAGTTGGTTATGGTACTACTCATGATGGTACCGAGTATTGGCTAGTAAAGAATTCATGGGGTACTGAATGGGATGAGAAAGGATACATAAGAATGAAGCGACACATACATGCCAAGAAAGGTTTATGCGGAATTGCTATGAATGCATCCTATCCAGTTGCTTAAGTACTTTTGTTAGTTCATGAATCTGAAAGGTTATCTTAGCATTGCATGTTGCTAGGTTGTGTTCCTATTTTGCTTGTCTTTGAACTTATGGGTATATCCGTATATGTAAACTTTTATTTTCAGCCAAATAATGAAAATAAGTGATTGTTGGTATCCTCTTAGTGTATGTGCATGTGTGTGTGGTTTTTTTTTTTTATGGTATTACACATGGATTCAATGTTTTGTGCTGTTTAAATCCATATAATATATGCCAATTAGAAACTCAGTATAAAGATGGGTCTCATGAAGACTAGGCCAAGAAACAAATGTGTAGCAAAATAGGTTGAGCTACATACAAATTGAATTCCTGGCTCCTACGTCTACCAGGTAATTTAACAGGACAACATCAGATAGTAGTGGCCCCATGTACCATTGTGCAGTTTAACCATGAATTCATATCAGCATGGTTGAGTATAGTGAACAGCTAGAGATAGAGTCAATATTGTCTCTGGACATCTCACCCTCTTTAATTTATCAGTGATTTATCTGGAACAATTTTAAGTTTCCAATGACAAAATAAAGAATTAAAAAACAACACATTTGTTAATAGAACCATATTCAAGCTCATTTCAATCACATTATATGTCTATTAAAATTAATTAAGGTGCGCCAGCCAAGCCAGATACCACTTAACAATAGAGTTGAAGCCAAATTGTATTAAGGATGGAGGTTGGGGATTTCAATCATATATATTTGATATAACAATTAGTTCTATAATACAAGACAGGCACAAGTTGTGGAAAATCTAAATTGAGGGAAAGTTTGAATCTTTTCTTTGGGGGGATGAAACATTTAGGGTTAATTTAATATGAAGGTGAAAACTTCATAAAACTCATTCAGGAAATTTTCGTTCCTATTTTACCTCATGCCAAACATATGTCAAAATTTTAAGTTGAATAGTACAAACTCCTGTGGACCCGGTAAAAATTAGTAATGCTATACCAAAAAGTTTTGCGTGAAACAATTAAGCGCAAGAAAAATATATGGATTTTAGAAATTATGCCCCGTTACAGTTTCTGTTGTCTGTGTTGATATGGGTACTTCTCAGTTCTCGCACCTTAATTCCTCCCTCAACATAGAGATAAAACTGAATTATTGCAAGCTGTGGACTTCTACGCACAAAAATTTCAAGCAAATTTTGAAGTGACATATTCACTAAAATTAAAATTAAAGCAATGAATTTTAGTTCATAAGAACTAGCAAATATATATCTGTCTTCTCTTTAGAAAGACAAAATTGATCTTTTACAAATTATAGTGTGAAGCGTTGTAGTTTGAATCTTAGAGTGTTTCGGCTTGAAGTAGGGCCCTAGAAGTCCTAATTTATAGAACCACTACAATATTTTACAGTATTAGGCCAAAGAATGGATCATGACTCTCCAGCTCTCACTCATTTTAGTAATTTTATTTAAGAAAATAGAACTAAAACTTAAAATTAAAAAAACTTATTAAAAATTGATTTGAGGATTTGTGACAAAACATAAGTGAATAATGAAGACTTGAAGATGAGAGCTATAAAAGTGGGATTCAAAGCTACTTCATTTATAACTAAAGCTATAGACTAAAAGATGAATTCATGGAGCTTTACAAAATCATGTTTTCACCGAACACTTCATGAATATGAAGCTTATACAACTTCGAGGAGTTTTTTAATTTTTTTTAATTTAACATGAAATTTGTTTCTCTCTTTTATTCCAGCAATGGTTTTTCTTGGTTGCAAACCACATTGAATCAAATACCTCTTTGGTTTTTTCTTTTCCCCGTACCAAAACAAAAATACTACTGTTTTTTTTTTGGGTAAAGTACACGGGCAAAGGCCCGAAAAAGGAACAAAACTAATTACACGGGGAGTACTAACTCCCGTTGAATCAAAAAGGATTAGTCCTCTGAGACTAGGTGGAGGAGAGGGCCAAGTCATGCTTCTTTGTTCTTGATCAATACTAATGTTGGCTAAAAAATCAGCAGACCGGTTTCCTTCCCAATAAGTATGACTTATCTTCACCTCCCACACCCTGCAAAGGAAGGATCTCACCCGTCTAATAAGTTGTCTAGCTTTCCCTGAACCTTGAAGATCTCCTTGCAGCACATGAATGACTATTTTTGAATCAAGCTCGAGGATGACTCTCCTATAACCCAAGGACCAAGCTAAATTTAGACCCACCCACACACCCCAAAGTTCGGCAAGAAAAGCTGAAGCTTCTCCTAGCCGACATGAGAACCCAGCAACCCACTGCCCATAACAGTCCCGAATCAAGCCACCACACCCCGCCTTTCCAACAGAAGCTTTGGAGGCTCCATCTGTATTGACTTTGACCCAGTCCACCGCTGGAGGGTACCACCTAAAATTCACCTTTTGCCCCTCCTTATACGAGTCTCCACCGGAGTTTGCCTGCATCAAGAGATCAAAATAATCAAGCCACCAGTAGTGGACTTGAAAAATAGGATTAGTTGGTCTAGCAAAATTCTCATAAAAGGTTTCCTTGTTCCTCCACTGCCAAGGCAACCACCCCACAATTGCCCAAATTCCTTGCCACTCCTAAAGCCCTTGCTCACCACAGCTGTGCGTTAAATTCAAACTGGTCCAGTCCCCAATATCTCCAGAATATAAGCGAATTCTGAGATGCTGTTTGACCAACTGATTCCACACACAAGTGGCCCAAGGACAATCACTTAAAACATGCAAAATCGTTTCAGGAGAAGTTCTGCAATGCAAGCAATTGGGATCTGCTGCTGTCCATCTCTGTCTTCTAACATTGGTAATTAGCCTCCCGTGGGCCACCATCCACACGAAGAAACGGATCGTCTCGGGGCCTTTAATGCGCCAGATAGTTCTCCAATTACTACAAGAATTACTTCCCAAGTCAGAGGCTAACAGGTTATACGCACTTTTGACTGAGAAATTCCCAGTCCTATCACTACCCCACATCAACTTGTCAGGGGGGGAAGTCAGTGCTTGGGGTGTTTTTTCCTTAACTTTCAGTCAAATATATCGGCGGCAAATTATCTTTTGCTTGAAGCAAGAAAACAGTGTGGACACTTCGGACAAAAACGCCGAGAGTGCGAAGCAGCAAGCGTGCATGAGATGACACGTGATACGTTCAAGTAAATAGCATTTTCACTCCAAAATTTATCTCTTTACTCATTTTTTTTAACTGGTACTCAAATAGATTATTAAATATTTATTAATTATTAATTTTATTTTTAAAATTTTTAATATTTATTATAAAAAATATTAATCAATAAATATTCTTAAAAAATAAAAGAGTAATATGATAATTTAATCATTAAAAATATATTTTATTTATAATTTAATTTTTAATTTTTATAAAATATATAATTTAATTCTTAAAATATTTAAATTTATTTTATTTTAGTTTTTTAAAAATAATAAAAAATTATATTAAAATAAATTTAAATAATTAAAGAATTAAATCACATATTAATTTAAATCAAGTAGTTGGTTATAAATGTAAAGTTACCATAAGAATACCCTTTTCTTGTTCTTAGGTTCGTCCGGATTCTAAGGATGTTTCTGGCTGTGAAAGCGCCATGTCAGCAATGTTACCTACTCCCCAAAATTTCTTCCTCCTCAAAAATTTGAATAATAAACAATTTTGAACTTTCCATTCAAGAAAATGTCTATCACTGACAATGACTATTTTTTTTTTAATTTTCAATTTTCTGTTCAACTTTAACTTCCTGTTTCAAACAACTAAGCAAGAGTTTTTTTCACTGGAATTCGTCTTAGAATGGCTCAGTTACTGTCTCCAGTGTGCACAGAGGCCCTCAAAGTCCACAACCCATCACTGAATTTGTATTCAAGAAGCTCATGGCGGGTGCTGGCGAAGACTGCAAGTCCTTGGACCTTTGTAACACACAGTGGCAAGCGAAGAGGCAGTGGCAGGGTAAGATTTGCTGCTGAGGACTCAGTTTCTCCGACTGAGACTGTTACAGATGACTATTATGCAGTTCTGGGTCTGGTAATGCATCAAACTCTGATGTGCCTCTGTTTACTTTATGAAAAGTTTCAAACTTCATTTTCCATGAATCATGATCTGATTGTTTTTCCTATAGGGCAATATAGTTTTAATTTTGGGTATTGGAGTAATATTTAGTGACAATAGGGCAAACCCTCGAATCAAATTGGGTGGATTTTGCTAATTCTTATGTTGCGGAGATATATTAGTATGTCTAATTGTTGGTTGGTCCTTTTTTCACTAGCTTCCAGATGCCACACCAGCGCAGATCAGGAAGGCCTATTATGATTGCATGAAAGCTTGCCACCCGGACTTGAGTGGCAATGAGCCTGAGACCACAAATTTCTGCATATTCATCAATGAAGTCTATGCAGTGGGTTACATTTTGAATATCTTAAATTTTAAGCTCGAGGAAAATGTTATTGAAGTTTTATCCTGTGCTTTTGTTGTAAATTGACTGTTGCAGTGCAGGTGCTCAGTGATCCTGTTCAGCGCATGGTTTATGATGAAATTCATGGGTATTCTTTGACGTCAATCAATCCTTTCGTGGACGATTCTAGCCCAAAGGATCATGCTTTTGTTGATGAATTCAGCTGCATAGGTACTTTACTCACTGTTACAATGTTACCTTATATATTCCTGTCTGGCACTAAACACATTTCATATGCACTTGATGTCGCCATCTTTCACCTCTATTGGAAAAAGAAGAATTATGGTTCTCTAATAACATTTCAGTTTTAGGATTTGTCAAATCATGCAAAAGAGACAAATACTGGCATCTAAGTTCCAGGGTGCTAAGTACTTAAATGATATGCTTTACTTTTTGATAGACTTAAATGATGCTACATTGTCTTTATTAGATGCCAATAATATATCTAGAAAGCTTTGAAATTTCAACTAGAGCAATTACAAAGCATATCACGTAATTATACTGCAAATCCTTGAACAGGATGCAAAAATTGTGCCAATGTAGCCTCTGATGTGTTTGCAATAGAGGAAGACTTTGGAAGAGCCAGAGTATACAGCCAATGCGGGAACCCTGAATTAGTTCAACAGGCGATTGATAGTTGGTAAGTCTATGTGCACAGTGCATCGCTCTAATCACCTGTTTCTATTAGTTGTTTCTATTATTATAACTAAAATGGTATAAAAGAAGTTTAATTAAATCAGCTTCAACTCTGACTATCACCAAGTTTTGCTTTAAGATATTAAAATTTTACTTCTACTGCCAATCTGTATTCCAGATGTATTTCTCATGGTGATCTTAGCTTCTATCCTTTTTAGGGTGAAAATGGTATTTCCAATTGATAATGAGGACTCATACAGCATGAGATGCAGGTTACATAATTTGACATTGTCTTAAAAGTGCCAATGTTGTTTTTTATGAAGCCCCTTGTTGCCCTTTTCCCATTTTTATTATATACAATAAGATTAAAGTCTTAGTCATGGCTACATTAAATAACTATATTGGTCAATTCATTATCTTGTTGTAATACGGACAACAATAATCAATTTAACTTTCATGAATCAAGATAGTTACATTTTATGATATTCACCTTTTGCCAACTGCATATCAGCCAAGGGTTAACGTAACTGATCTGAATCCTAGTTCAGAACCCTCCTGAAAAAGCACATGCTTCTGCAGATATTATGGTTATGGTATTTTCCTTTCTGTGGGCTAGTCCTGATCATGATTACAATTTTTGAAGCCTTTGACTTGCAGCTTCTGACACTTGGGTTGAGGCCAAAGGTGATGGCAAGGTATCAATTATCTTGTAACTGAAATGATAGTTGAAAACCATTTAGTATAACTGGTACAGTGCACCCAAGCCCGCCCCAGGCAAGCCGGTTTTTTATAATTAATATAGGAATCAGCCTTGTTCTTTCTTAACTTCTATGCTATACAGTTTTAAGTTCCCATCTGGTAGACACTTGAGTTTTAGAACATCTGGTATGAAAATAACTGCTTGTGAAGCAACTATGCTAATGGAGATTAATGGAATTAATTTAACAAAAGTTTTTTTTCTTTTATTTTAGCCCTGTTGACTGCATTCATTGGACATCTGCTGCACAGCTATCATTACTTGAAGACGAAATGCTCGGTGTAGAAAGAGTCAATGTAAGGCCTCAGTTAATAAAGTGTATTTCTTCCAGTTTTTTGGTACAATGTCTATCTTCCTAACATAATTTCATTGCCTCTTTTTCTTTCCCTCTCTGTTAGATAGCAACTGATATATGAGAAATAATCTTTGAACAAAGAGCAGCACATGCTTTTGAAGTTTTCAAACTTGAATTTATTGATGGTTTTCTGATCATTTCAGTGTATAATTGAAGCATGACCTCAATGTTGCTCCATACCAATTTGAAGTCCTTAGGCTTCTACTTTTTCTTTATTTTCAACACACAAAGCTCTACTTTCCTAGTTATAATCTGTTTTTTTAAATGGAGAAAAAGACCACCCAAAACTTCAATATGAAATTTTAATAAACCATTTAGTGATTTGGAAGGAAAATTTTTGCTATAAGCATTTGAGAAGGAAGTTTCTTCAGTGATCAGCTAAAGTAAGGTGTCCTTTTTTATACTCCAAATGCTTATGATCTAGTTAAGTTTTTTGTATACTATTTATATATCTACTGAGTCTCTTCAATATGAGTAGGTCGCCCTAATGCTTTCAGGAATGGGATCAGCATCAAATGATGTTTTCAGAATGGTAAGAATCACACACTAACTACTAGATTTTGTAAATGTTCAAAGGTTTTCTTCTACTTTTTTATCTACATTTGGTGGATATTTTGGGGGTTGATAGGGCTGTCTTAGGTTGATATAATATAAGGTTGCAATCACCATATTCTGCATGCCCTATAACCTGGTTGAAGAACTAGATTTTGGAACATTCTTTATTCTGACCCTTGAAACCATGATTAAAAGGTCATCACAACATGATTTAAGAAAGCATTTTTTTTCAGAATTATAATTCATAGTAGCATTTCTTTTTTGCATCTTACAGATATTATGCCCGTCGAGTTTCAAGCTTATTTTCAGAGAAAATCTTTTAATCAAAATGTCTGAGAGTTTAGGCTTTTAGCATTTTTGTATTATCTTTTAGTGCTATACTCCTCTAACATGATCTACACGTACTAATGACAGGCAAGTTCCCGATGGGAAAAGAGGCAGGCAAAAGTCTTGGTCAGAACTCTTGTATTCTGATTCGCCTTCATTTTTTGCTTAATATGTGAAGAGTCTCTTATTTACATGCAAATAATCTTGTGACTCTGTTTATATCTTCTTGCATGAAAAAATTGGCTCTGGATTGTATTAATTAATTATCATATTTTCACCCTGCTATTCTCTGGAAAGTGGATGGGTTGTTAAGGAATTTGAAGTTACAAAGATCAAAGATATTGTGCACAAGTTTCCTTGTCTAAAATATTTGAGAGTTCTTTCTACTCAAAATATATATATATTTGAGAGTTCTCAGTGCATTCGTCCCTGATTGTGCTGATATGATTCAGTTTCCAACAGGTCGCTGTAACTAATTGTTCCGAGCATAAATGTAAATCAGTGGTTCAGAAAATTGTTATCTGAATACACTTTTGTTAGCTTTGATATAAATGGAGAATAATTTAAGCATTCCAATCCATCCTTGTCTACACAAGTAACAGAAAGTTTTAGATCTGGCATGCTATTCTTTTGAGAGAAATGGGAGGCTCTGCGGTTTATGATAATTCAATAACTGCTGAATAGTACAGAACTCTTTTTCAAAATCCATGATACCTAGGCTTGGACCAAGCTGCATAAACCGAGACAACGGAACTATTAAATTTTACATTGGTGGGGGATGTCTTAAACTAATGTGAATCTTTGTACCAGATAAATTTCACTCCAGTTTAATGGTGCCTAAAACAAGTTATGCACTTGATTAGTTTGGTTTCCAGCACAACTAAACAGTGATGAGCTTCTTGCAGGAACAAGCAAAATTGAGAATGATGAAGCAGCAAGGTTTTGACAAAACATATTCATACTGGGACAATCTTTGGGGCAAACCGAAAGACTACCAAAGCTCAGGTATGGGGATGTGAAAGTACAAAAAGGATATATACACTTTTAATTAGTGGAAATTATAATAATTATATTTTCGAAATGTTCTGTTTGAGGGGTTTGATTGTTTCAGAACTATTTCAATAATTCTTCATTGTTGAGGATTTGTATTTGTAATGTCTGAACTCTTTAAGTTGCTATTCACAAATTTTGGCTCTATGTTGTAAATATGCTTGTGTATACCTGATTATTTCGTCGTAGCAACTACTGTAATATGAGGATTATATTGTTTATGCTCCTGAGACTTTCAACTGGTAATCATTTTGCAGAGGAGGAAGTTAAAGAAAGAGCAAAAAGAGCAGCTGCTGCAGCTCGAAGATGGAGGGAGTACTCAAGGAGGGGTGTTGATAAGCCTCCCACATTTAAACTTCCAGAGGCAGCCTCCAACAAGAACAAGTGACCAGTATTTTCCCTAGACCTTCTATACCATTCAGTTCCATGTAATTAATTCATCCATAGCCTGTCATTGAATCTCGTGAATCTATTTCTTATTCAATTAGCCATAATAGTATATGCAGCAACTCTTACTGAGGTAAATTTATAACACAGATGAATTAGAATAATACAGGGGAAATAAAAGAAAGCTAGTTTATAATTATGTTGCAGTGTGCTTTATTCCCATTGTTTATTCTCGGAAAAATTACAAAAGAATGGATTTTTGATAAAGATATTTTCAGTTCAAGAACAATGAAATACTCACATGGGTAATTAAGTTAATAAATTGTTATTCATGAACCATTCTTTAAACATAATTAACTAGTTGAGTGATTTATTGTTCTTGAATTAAAAATATTCTTCATCAAGAATCCTTTTTTTTAATTTTTTGTATTTTTCTTTTTAATTTTCATAAGCCTATAAAATGGAAGCAGTGATGGAATTCCTATTTCCAGCTGTTGGGCTTAAAATGGCGGAGTTTAGCATAAGAAATTTAAACAAGTCGTGCAGTGAGCTGTTGCCTGGTGTTTTTGAACTTTCGCCATATATGAAAGCTAAAGCATTGTATGCTGTATGGTATAATTGACCTACAATTTCCCACATTCATAGTTCATGTAGCAGTAGGCAGGAAATTTTCCTCTTCGACTATGGAAAGTTCTTTGGATATGCTTAGACTAGATTATTTTGGTTGACCAAAAAAAAAAAATTATTTTGTTATCAAAACCGTTTATAATCAAGTTTTATTGAGAGGTTTATTTTTTTAAAATAAATCTATTACCTTTGTGGGGCCATCATGAACACGTGAAATCATGACCCTGTCCTCCATCTATGAACAAATGTCTCATTAATCATTCATTATCTGAAAAAAATATTCTCGAACGGCTAACTTTTTATTTTATTATTTTTAATTAATTTCAAATTTAAATATAATTATATCATTTCATATTTTATTATTTTTAAAAAATAACTCAAATAATTAAGCAGATAATTCAATGAAAACTAGAGATGGACTCAAGTGATTGCTTAAGCAATGTTTTAAAATGGTAATGATTTTTTCTGATTAATTAAAGTATCTCTTTTTTATCAATATCTTCCATAACAGCATCTTGAATCATGGTAGTAGAAATAGAATATCCTCTCACAAATCACAAGTTTCGTAGCATACACATTCTTTTTGTCCAAATAATTGCAAATGGGTTTTCCTTTTGATACTGTTTGCAAATTCAATAATGCCATCCAAGCTTCCATTTGGAATGCAAGTTACACCAGCAACAGATAAAATCATTTGAGACCATGACAATCTTTTTTTTTTTTTTGCACGTGAGCCAGTTTTTAAATCATACGTATGAGATAAATTTTTGCGGCTAAATAGCAAAAAGTTAGGGGAAAATGATCTGAATTTATATATGGGTAATCATGATTTATGGTATCAGAAGGCACTGATCATTACTGTTACACACTCTTAAGAGCCCCTGGTACTCTAGCAATACTTGAGAAAATATATCAAACAATGACGTTTATGGTAGATTTTTATGTATGTAGCTTCTCAAAGATACATTGTTTGAAGAATAATATAAAACCAACTTGGCTCATTGTCCAGCAAAAAATGCCGAAATCGGATAGGAAATTTCAAAAGATATTCCTTTTAATTCTTTGCTTAAGTTAAAAAAGGAATATCTGTTTACAATTTTAGGAATTTTACCAATATAACAAAAAGTCGTTTTGATCTAAAAATGCATAGGGATAATCATTAAAAAAAGTTTGAATTTAACCTCTTTTAAAATGTGTTTTCAGTAATGCCCGATGCAATCATCAGAAACCTCTGTCAGTGGAGTTACATGAATGGATGGAAAGTGGTGTGGTCCCAACTTCCCTTCGTTCTGTTTCATCCTTGGCTTTTTTAGTGCGATTCACATTGGACTTTAACTTTTGCCAATAGAACACTATGCTAAAAGAAAAGAGGCAGCCTCCACTCAAGTGAATAATTATTAGCTTGGCTTGTTTCTCTTCGTCTGTCCCTTTCACTGATAGGCCCTGCCATTCTGGTTATTCACTAAATAACATTATTTAAGTAATTTGGGTTGGTATGAAAGCTGTGTCAACCACGTCACAGTCTAATAATGTTCAGCCCATTTTATTGTTCAATTGTTGAAAAGGAAAGAGTGCCTTAATGCACTTGGAATAAAAAAATCATGATTCTTTGGAGGAAAAATTTCTGACCAATCAAGATGGCAAGATGGAGCAATACCAGAACAGTTATCAAGGTTTGTGCCTCTATGCAGAAGTACCTTTCTCTTCATATACTACATTTTGCAGGGAGATTGACAAAACTGCACCAGGGAAGAAAGAGGAAAAGGGAAATTGGGAAACAGTCCTGGGTACACAAAAAACATGGAAAATATACACCTATGATTCTAGCTAGAATCCAATATTTACAACTAGGGATTTTCCAAAGACAAGTAACAAGATTGCACTCAGAATGTCCACCAGAAAAGGTTCATTGTTATCTCACAATGGATGCAACTGTGTGAGCCCAGAACCTAAGATTGTCCTTCATGTCAATCTCATTACTCAGAGCTGGTACTCTCCAATTCAATAATGGATTTACAACCCTCCTTTGGTCTAAAACACCCCAAGCCTCAGATAAATAGGGCCTACAAATCACAGTTTCGTCAATGTTGTGCTGTTCTGCACCCACCCCTGCATCATCTCTTCCCAGCCTCTGCAACCCCGGTATCAAAGAAACCAATCTTGAGTCCTTGTCTTCCTCGGAAAATACAAAACCCAAATCCATAAACCCTTTTAGCTCCTTAAACTCAAGGTCTGACAAGCTCCTACTGGTTTTTCCTTTTCTGAGGCTTCTTCTATGACTATGACTCTGTTTTTTCTTGGTGGGTATTTCTTCCTCTTCATTATTTCCAGTACTTTCCAATGGGAATTCTCCCACTTCCTTCCCAGAAAGAATTGTTCGTAATTTGGGCGGCGTGAGGACAGAAATTGGGGATGAGGAATCAGAGAAAACACTTACAGTTGAGCCCAAGTTTTGGTCACTGAAAGACCTAACTTGAAGGGTTGGAATTCTCAGGAGCTTTGTATCTAGAGGAAGCACTTGCTCCACCTGGGCCTGAGATGTTGAATCCACTGTTGAATGAAACAGTGAAGGGGTTTTGTTGGTGAAAATTGTAGTCTCAAACCAAAAGGCATCCAACAGTCTCAGGACTTGTTCTCCAGCCATTATTACTCTGTTTGAACTTAGAAATAAATGGGCTGCATCCACCGAATATGTATGAGAAGGTTGCAGAGCGTTAGTAGGTTGTAGATAAAAAGAGAAGCGTTCAAGGATCAAGTATTTATCCTGAGTGGCACTACTCAATTGCCCCTTATTATTTTTTATTTTTTGGTAGATAATTATTATTATTTATTTGTCTATTCACTTTTAACTAAGAATAAATTAAAGGTATGTTTGGTATTCATATAAAAATAAGAAATAAATTTTTTTTTTAGTATAGAATGAGAGTTTATGTTTATCTCATAGCAAAAATATATTAAAAGAAATTACTTATCTTACCTTATATTAAAATTTAATTTAATTTTATGTATTAACTAATTATTCTTAACATTTAAGTTGTTAGTTTTAAACAATATTATTATCTAATAATATCTTGTCACAATATTACAAGAGTACGATCATGATAATAATTACTTCATAAGTTAAATTCTTTTAATTAAAAGTAAGATTTATATTTAATGAACGTAATAATAAAATAAAAAATTTGCATTGATACTCAAATCATCTTTAATGTATTTTACAAAAATCATCATTCAAGTGGGGTTTTTTTAATATATTTTATTTCTTCTAAGTGAAGAAATTGAGTTCCACTACCACTTGTTGTCCATATAATTCCCACTTGCAAAAAGTCAAATATATAACCAAAAAAAAAAAAAACTTAATCTATCAAAAGGTTTCATAGGGAGCGGGGAAGAGGAAGAGTAATTTATACGTTTGGTTAGATGCATTTTGTTTTTTGGAGATGGAAATTTATACGTATCAAAATGGTCCGAGTTCTATTGAAGTTATATACATATAATACTTGCTAACATAACTCACTTATAATTTATTTAAGTGTATATGTGATATATGCACAATAAAAGGTGTATAAGATATATAGAGTATTATGATTTTTGGTGAACCTTTCCGTAACTGCTTGTGAATTTTAATTCATTTTGATTGGATGCATATTTTAATTGTAGTAAAATATATTGCATTGTAATATCATATTACATCCATTATAGTAAGCATAGTGTAACGCACATTCCGTGGGGGGGGGGGGGGGGGAGGGTGTATATACTTCATGGGATGCACCTACAAAAGAGTGGGCACGTAGAAATAGAAAAAAAAAAAAAAAAAAAACCCTCCCTAGAAGAATTAAGAAAAGGCATCCACAAAGTTCACGTGTTTATGATTCTTGTTGGCTATGAATTTGCATAAATAGACAAAAGGTTCTACAATAATTGCGATGATATATCTATGTCATCTTATCTCTAGCATCATTTTATCTTTTTTTTTTTACTTTATTTTTTAATATCACGTGCTTATTAGAATATGAAAAGGATACTTAAATAAACAGACAATTTAATCTGACTATTGTATTAAGGTTGTTTTTATGATACAAATCAATGAAATCATCACAATATTTTATATATTTTTAAAATTAAAATTTGAAATAAATTGATGCAGAGTCCCCTACCAAAATGACCGAATAGCACAGAAGCAACCAATGTTAATATTTCGTTGGTATCAAATTATCAATCGCTAGAGCTATAAAATAGAAATCATGCCGATGGAAAGGGTTTTTAAAGATTCTGATTGGATCTTATATAATGGAGGCCCTTTCATTTTTGGAGTGCTGACTTTCGTTTCTTACAAAATTATACTTAGAGAAAGAGTTAATTTTAAGAAGGGTACTTTTAAGAAGAGAGAAGTATTTTACAAAATCCTTAATTTTAATGTGATAACTAATTAAGAACATTAATTGTAAAAGAATATAAGTTACATGATACATGTAAAAGTTGCTATTGTTTTGTAATTTTTTAAATAATATAAAACACTTTCACAATATTATAATAAATTATAAAATTACTTATTAAGGTTGTACTCGCCTAATGCTATATTTACAATTTTGCATCTCCTTTCTAATCTTTTTGTTTTAGTAAATGATTATCATACTCAATTGGTTGAAAAGTTACTTAAATACACATAAATTTTTTATCATAGCTTTTAAGAATTCTTTTTTGGTGTACTTATATTATTGAAAACAAAAAAGGTAAACTCCTCTCATATGTACCAAAAAAGAAAGGTAAACTCTACCGGTGCTCCTCATTTTTTTTTGGGGGGGTTATCACTGATAATTCTTTCCATTTTTTGTTTTTTTTATTACTTTTATGGTAGACTGTATTTATCAAAAAAATGCACTCATATCAATCAGTTATGAGTACTTATCTATATATCAAAAAAATTAATATCCTATTATGATAATTTAAAAAAGAAAAGAAAAGAAACGGTGTAAGCCCACAAATCACAGTGTAGGTGAAAATGGGCCTGACCACACAACTAAACTAGGTATATGAAGTTGTGTGAAGCTGATGCATATGCTATTCCCAACCTTGAAGGTCTAATCATTCATAAGAATAAAATAAACACAATTTGATTTTGTTTATTCAGCCAAACATCCTCGACAGAGATATATTAGAGTTTTAACTTTTAACTTTATATTTTAAAAAAAAAAGGTAAAAAAAAGAAGAGAGTAAAATAAAGTGAAAACAAGACGGTCTCAATAAAATTTGAATTTAAAATCAAGTAATCTTAAAAAAAATTAATATTATTTGAATTAAAGCTCTTAAACAAGAAAATTTTTCATTCACATATTTTATTTTAAAAGTATAAATTATGCAAGATTATTGATTTATGTGAATATTCAGAGGATGTAATTTAATATTTTTTAAATTCAAATGCTTTTATAAAGTAATAGTATTGTTGTTTATATTCTGAACTTCGAGATAGTGGTGTAGCTTTTACCAAAATAAAAAAGAAAAAAAAGTTTTTATTAAAAAGAAAAGAAAAGAAAAAGCACTACTATTTGGTGTTTTTATTGATGTTTTTGGCTCTTGTCAATCCACATATATAAGCTCTGATTCTCACGTGGCCAAATGGCAAAGGGTACAGTGCCGGAAATTGCAGCACGTGAGAGCTACGCCCGCCGCCATTCGAGAGACGTTTAGTTTTTTTTTAAATAATGTTATATTCATTTAATTTTTTTAAATAATTTTTTATATTTAATAAAATAAATATTAAATAAAAATAAAATTTTTAATATTTTAAAAATATAAAATATAAATATAAATATATTTATTTTATTTAATAATTAAAAAATTAATAAAATTATGAGTTAAGAAAATATAAAATTATTTTTAAAAAAATATTGTTAGATAACTTTGCTTGCATGTAATAATGTGATGTGTGTAACTTTCTATCGTAATCGTATCAACAAATGAATGATAGTTGGCCGGCACGTACATCGGTCATGTAAAATTTTTGAAGAGATTCGTTCGCACAGTTTATTGGGGTTGTATAACAGGTTAATAATAAACTAAATTTACTTTTTTTCCCTAAGTATCCCCACTTTATTTACTTATAAATATTTTAAAAAATAAATTACATAAAATAGAACAAATTTATAAAAACATATATTATAACAAAAATATTTAAAAATAAAGTTACTATATTTTAGTCCTCGTACACTGTCATTTAATTTAAATGCCTAGAAATTATGCATTAACCAAGAAATAATGAGGATATTATACTTATTTGATTTAAGATGAGTATATTTCTTAAGAAGTTAATTTTTGCATCAATTAAGATAATTTTTTTGGAACAATTTTGAAAGCGTATTCCCACATCCACTTAATATATTTCAGAAAATTAATTATATAAGGTGCTTACTTAAGATCAAAAGTCAAGTAATTAGGTGATTAAGATGAAGCACATATCTTTAACCATAAGATTAACTCTTAACTTTTTTTTATTTTTTCGGTAAAAAAACAGAGCAAAAGCCCAAAGGAAAAAACTAAGCAACAGAAAGTCTTGAAATTATAACTCCCATTACGTTATGGATTATTTGGGGGCTCATCCCACACAAAGAATAAATTCTCCAATTTCATACTGATATTTGGCTTATACTATACAAGTTTGACTGTGTTGTAGGTGATGAGACCGATTTAAATATGATCATCTCTATGAAAACTGATATGTTTTGGCCATTAAAAAAAATAGAACTGATATTTTGCTTCCATGAAAACTTCCCTGGAGAGGGACTAGCATACTATTACTGCAAAGAGATAGAATTCATCACAGTGAAATTAAGCTTTTGTTGGTTTAGTTTAATTAATACAGTTTTTAATAGTGGTTATTATAATAATAACTAAATTAGAATTAAATTCTGCAGTTCACTGAGATTTGGGAAAGCTAAGAAATGGAGAGAATTTGTTTTCTTTGATTTTTTTTTACTGATCATACACTTGCAACAACACAGAAAAGGATATATTTGCTGGCTTAAATCTTTAGTCTAACTAGCACGCTCTAGAGGGAAAGAGAGATGGCATCAAAGTCGCAAAGGATATTAGTGGTGCAAAATAATTATTGGCTTGTTTGGTTTGACTTCTGAAAACTTTTAAATTATAATTTGGGCAAAACTTTCTTTTTTTATTACTTTTACCCAAATCATGATTTGAAAGCTTTCAAAAGCTAAACCAAAACATGCTAGAACAACAACACTGGTCACATATATCCTTTTCACAAATTTTACTTGATATGCAAAGACAATATTCCTTTGGGTTATTTGTATAAACTATAAATCACCCTAGCTATTTGAATAAATTGAATTAAATTCATCCACACTTAAGCTTTCTCGTGTGTGCTGTTGTACACAGTTTATCTATAATATATATAAACTTCAAGTTAATGCATGTCCTTTATATCTAAGACTTCTAGCAAACATGTAATAGTTTTTTTTCTTTTTTTGGGGGTGGGGGGGGGGTGGGGGAAGGTTGGGGGAGGAGGGAGGGGAGGGTTGCAACTGATTAGATTAATTTAATCATGTCTCTTCCTTATTTTGTTCTATTCAGAGCAAAATATATAAAACTAAAACAGGCTGCTTCTAAGTCTCATAAATTATTGAGACATTTTCAAAATTGTTTGATGTCATCCTTATCCAAATGTGATGCAATTCAAAGGAAAAGGAAAATGAAATGTAAAAAGTGTTCAATTAATAAAATTCTTTTAACTCGTTTCTAACTTGTCTCGACTTTCTATTGATACATCACACACACACACACACACACATATATATATATATGGATTTCGAGATTCTCTTGTTTAAAAATGAATTATTTTCTTATTTAACTTCTCACCCACCCCGTCCAAGATAAAAAACAAGTACTTGCTTGCTTAATCAAAGTAACTATTTTAATCCCAATCACAAGGTAACTAAAACCAATAAAATGTCTTCATGTCAGACCTATAGCATTTTAATAATCGTTCATTATCACAATGTTATGATAATTAAGTACCTAAGAAAAATGATGCTATAATCATAAACAACCAGCTGGCATATGTACAAGATAAGATTGCAACAGTTTGCATGATTAATTAATTTAGACCAATGGATTATGAAATTCAAGCGAAAGAATCAGAGCAAAAAACTGTTTTTTTTTTCAGAGCAATAATTAGTCATCATATACAAATTACAATATCTGCATGTATACATAGTAAGACTTTTTTCTTTACTTCTTCGCTTTGGTAATCTTTTTTTTTTTAAAAACTAAAGCAACGCTTAATTTTTTTAATGCAATTATAAAAGCATGTAAATGAATATGCAATCCCTATCTGACAAAACTTCAATTACAGCTGATTTTACTCTTAATCAATTAGTTTTTGTTTCTTGTTTAGCTTGACCTGATCAGCATAAACTGGAGTTAAGAGCACAAATTTACTTAAAAATAAACCTAACTAATGTTGGCTTTTCTTAAACAACGGGCCTATAAAACCTGAGATATGAGAACGTAAGACAAATTAGTGGTTTTAATAGTGCCAAGTGAAATTGACTTATATATAATAGACTATATAAATTCTTTTGGATCTTTTTTCTTTTTCATAAGCCTCTTTGTATGGAATAGACTATATATATTCCTTGAATAATTTCCTCTCAAGTAAAAGTGTACGTAATTTGATTTGATAGATTCATAAGATATACTTTTTTGGTGGATTACAATAAGATAGTTAATTTGCTGAATATACTTAAATTGATGAAAAAGTGTCCCAAGGGAGTGAAAGGACGTCTCCTCCCCAAGTAACTTTACATTAACATGCTTTTCTTCAAGTCACAAATTAAAGTGCCTTGTATTTGGAATTCTTCACTCATTTGGAAATATATCATTAATTTGCTCTGATAAAAATTGTGTTGATTGGAAATGAAACATGTTTTACTTTAAAGAAAGGAATGAACGTAAGTTTATTTCTCCAACTGCAGGAAATATATAGACAGTTATAGAGATATGATGTTTAACTAGCTATTTCAATTAATTTTGTTCCACCAATGGGTAACATGGAAATAAATTGTGGGAAAGTTTATTAAAAGTCAATAAACCCCGTCCAATTTAATTTAATAATTTCTATTCACAAATCGTATAAGTAAGCAGATGATGCTAATTATACTGTTACCGAAAATTAAAAATATCTGAATTTTATCTTGTTAATCAATTTTAATAGCAAAACCTAAAACTTTATTCTAGTCTGTCAAGTACCAACCCGTAATTGACAGAAAGTTCGAAACTCAAAGCACAAGTATTTTCATCTCATCACTTCAGTTCTAGATCTCCATTTGGATGCCCTGCTGCCACCAAACACAACCTTAAATACAATTTGAAAATATATGACTATATTGCAGCACTATTCTACAAACCCTAATCAGACATTATACCAACGCATGTATAACCCCAACCAATGAATGAATCGAAAGCTTTCTTTATCATGAACCTAGCTCCATCAGATGAGTCCCCTACCGTCCATGTAATATTGTAATGTTTATTTATTGGTTATTTGCTCGCACGTCCACAATAAACTACACTGCTGCCAATCTGTCACCATGGCGGCTCATATTAAGCCCCAACACCAACCCCTTCTCCTCTCTGATCTCTCACCCTCATCACCACCTCTCCGGCCACCCCCCTTCATTTTCCGGCGAGCCCACCCAGCCAACCACCATTTCTAGCACTCTCACTCTTATTGATACATCAACCACCCCCAGATTCACTCCAACCCTTCTTCAACTTCCCCATCATGCACCGGAGATTCAACGCCCACCCATTATTTGTCACCGACCCAGACGAGGCCGAGCCCGCCTCTGAAGCCGGGCCTGCCTCTCCCTCCTCCGGTGATGACTCAAAAACTGAAGCACCGTCGCCAAAGAAAAGGTCTCAGCTTTTTTTTTTCCCCCTCTATTTTTATTTATGGCACTTTTTTAGTTTTTGTGAGTTGAGAAGCTAACCGTTGAGGGGTTCATGATACTATGCGTAGGAGGGAGATGAAGAAGAGGGTGGTGACGATACCGATCGGTGACGTGGATGGATCTAAGAGCAAAGGGGAGGCTTATCCACCGTCCGATTCATGGGCCTGGAGGAAGTATGGCCAGAAGCCCATCAAAGGGTCTCCTTATCCCAGGTATGCGACCTCTAATCCTCCTCGTTTACCTTAATTGCTTTGCTTGATCATCATTTTTAATCTAAATATACATCATAATTCACATAATTTCTAAGCCATTAAGAGAGAGAGTTAATGGGGTGAAGAATGCTAAATATGTTTCCGAATAAGAACCAAATTTAGAAGTTAGTAATCAAATAAAGGTGTTTACTAGAACTGGAAGTCAGGAAGTGCACGGCGGAATGTTGCAGGGCTGTGGCCGCCGGCGGGTTAACGAGAAGCGGCTGAAGGCGGCCAGGCTAAAATGCGCATGTGGGTTGTGGTGGTAGTTAGGAACTTAGGTGGTTGTGATAGCACACGCGGTCTCTAAGCCGCGTTTCCGTCACGCCACAATAATGAGATAATATAAAAATCTCGCACCGGAGGCCCGTCATTATCTGAGTTTCATCTCTTTTTTCTTTTTTCTTTTTTAAAAAAACTGCAAATATGCATATTTCATTTGTAAGTTGTAAGTTACAACTTCTTACATGTATATAATTGTATTTAATTGTATATATGCACATGTTTATAAAAAAATGTATATAATTGTATCAAATAAAAAAGAAAGAGTTTAATTTTATCATAATTAAATCTGAAAAGGAATTGTATCTTATTATGGTTTTCTTTTTTTCACAATGGTGGCACTTGAACCTATGACTTTTGTCAAATTACTTAAATTTTCCACTACTAATACTATTAATAGATTCTTATTATGATTTAATGTGGCCAGAATAAGAGTATATATAATGTTTTTCATGCAACATTACATTTACAAATACATAATTGTATATATAATTGTGTCAATAGCATTAGTGCATGTTTGATAATAAGTTATTTTTAAGAAAAAAATATTTTTTTAAAAAGTTTTTTTAGATTTTGATTATAAATTATTATAATTATAAAATAAATTAATTAAATATACACTTATTTATAAAGTTGGGATATTTTTGCAACTGAATAGTAATTGATATATTTCCAACAAAATATAAATTTTGAATCAAATGAGGTTAACTTTCTATTTTTCTTTGTTAATTCATCACGAATTAATGCAATATAAATGAATAATTATTTTGAGATTGCATGGTGTGCTGGCGATTAATCAAGGCAAAAACATACTGAACGGAGCACTCCCTCAAATGAGGTATTGCGATTGAGAAGCACGCGCTTCGGAGACGGCAAAAGCCATAAAGTGACATTTTCTCTTGTTTGGATTGTAATCCAAAATCCAAATCCACATCGCTGTTCTTTCTTTCTCTAATATAAAATTCAATTTATATATATATATATATATATAAATTGAATTTTAATTAAATAAAATAATAAAAATGAGGTTGTGATGGCGAAATGTGAATGAATGTGGAAATGCAGGGGATACTACCGATGTAGCAGTTCAAAGGGGTGCCCCGCCAGGAAGCAAGTTGAGAGAAGCCGCGTGGACCCCACAATGCTCCTCGTCACCTACGCCTTCGATCACAACCACTCCCTCCCCGCCAGCAAGTCGCATTCCTCCTCCTCCTCCGCCGCCGCCGCCGCCGCCACCTCCTCCACCGAGTCCGCCTCGAGGTTCCCGCCAGAAGAGCTGCCGGTTTTCGCCAGCCATCCCGATCTCGAATTCTCCGGCGACTCAGCCGTTCTGCTCGGCCACCACCACCACGCCGGATTCGGATGGTTCGACGACGTCGCCTCCACCGGCGTGCTGGAAAGCCCGATCTGCGGGGAGGTGGAGGATGTGACGCTAACGATGAGGGAGGAAGACGAGCCACTGTTCGCCGACCTCGGCGAGTTGCCGGAGTGCTCGGCGGTTTTCCGGCGTAGGAATATTGTGAGCCCGAGTGCGATTCAGTGCAGTGGCATCACAGGATAAGACGCTGGGCCTTTTTCTTTTGTCCAGCGCTGCATTTGCTAAATAGTAATATTATATTAGTCACGGCCTGAAAATCGTGCCCTATTGAAATATATATAAAGAATATTAAAATAATTTATTTTACAATTCATGGGATTTGTTTTTGTTTTGTACATTTGAATAAAGAATTATTACCGGCTACCCTTTTCTGTAAAATTGTTCCGTCCATTCTTTTACAAGTTTTTTTTTTTTAAATCATCAAAGTAGAAAAAAAGTTATACTGAAGTAGTGAAGTTAATGAAATGACATCTGTATAAGTTTCATAATTTTCGGATAAGATAACAAACCTTGCTCAGAACGAGAAATGCTGTCGATACCAAAAAAGAAAAAAAATCATTTTTTAAATTATTAATTTGACTGATTAAACATAAATTATTGGTAGAGAAACGTGTTTAGCATTATTTAATAGGTATACAGTTGTGGACTAGAATTATTTATTTCAAAACAAAGTAATAAATAGAAGAAAACGGGTATTAAAAAAACAAGAGAATAATATTATTAGCCATACAATTATTGTATTCACAATATGCTTAATTTCCAAACTTAAATAAAACCAGAGTGCAACAATTTTTTTTTGGTTAGTCATAACGGAATGAGAAAAAGTTTTCATTTCTTCAGATTAGGTGCAGAATGGTTAAAACCTTCTCTCTTTTTGGAATCACAGTATAATATTACTAACTAAGACCCAAAAAAAAAAATACTATCACTAACTACTGCAACTATCCACTTTCAACAACTTTGAATCCAATACATGCGCCACATGTCCATATTTAGTGAAAATATAATATCGTTCTCTCATTAACAAAACTGCAGAGCTGAGAAAGCTAGGATATATAAGGAATCTTGTCCATGATACAACTAAAATTTCATTCATCAGTTTAACATCCCTTTAAAATTAAGGATGAAAAATTAACGAATAAATTTTTCATATAAAACTTTTTAAAAAAATTTTCACCGTAATTTTTAAAAGCACACCAAACTGACTCTCCAGTGTCATCATGTATAGAAACTGTATAGAAAACCATATGATCTAAACATTCTAACAAAGCTAAACACAAGGGCTTCAATCCTATAATAAAACGTAATTCTAAACAGAGATTCAAACTGTAACTACCGGCACCAAATTGGAGCATAGCAGATATCAAAATCCTGCAAATAAACCTAGACCTATATGAACTTGGGTAGACAGATTTGTTTCAAATACGTCTTTAAAAAGACCGTTTTACAAAACACAAATCCTGCAAATGGATGCTTGTAAACACTATCCAAACAATATGTAAGACTAGCCTTATTCTACAAGATGATATCACCTTTCATGTGTAAGCATTTACAAGATGACACATGCTATCAAAACCACCTGCCACAGATGAAGCATCTAGTTTGAGCAGCATCCAATTCTCTTCAAAACTGAAGAATCCTCTTTCACATTTATTGTCTGTCCTTTCGAAGGGACGGCTGAAGCACTGCCATTGTCACCAGCCTCAACTGCTCTCTTGCTCAGTATGCGGTATATCTGAGTAAGAACCTCAGTGAATGCATTTTCAACATTGGTTGATTCCAAAGCAGAAGTCTCCATGAAGTAGAGAGACTCCCTCTCTGCAAAAGATTTTCCATCTTCAGTTGAGACAGCAACAAGGTGCCGAAGATCTGATTTGTTTCCAATGAGCATGACCACAATGTTGGGGTCTGTGTGATCCCTCAACTCCTTCAACCACCTCCCAGCATTCTCAAATGTAGCACGGCGTGTTACATCATACACAAGCAAGGCACCAACAGCTCCTCGGTAGTAAGCACTAGTAATGGCACGGTACCTATTACAGAAACACAAAATTCAAGTGGGTGGGTGTAAAAGCTGGCACAGCAGTCCATCCATATGTAATGGTATTACTTTATGCTTTCTAATACATTGCAACAGAAATTTATGCACCCCAACTCAGATTCATCATAGACATTCATTAAATACACGCTGGCATTTCTGTTCTGAAAAAATAACGAGAAAAAACGAGCAGAAGTAAAGATGTCATTAAGATCTATATATACAAGGTTTGCACAGTGAAATTCCACAAACTAAGTAGCTTGAGATGCTATGCTGATTATTTAAATAATCAATGACCAATAAGAGAAATGCACATGTAGCTTGAGATGCTATGCTGATTATTTAAATAATCAAATGACCAATAAGAGAAATGCACATGGACATGGGATATGGAATGGGATAAAGCATATTTTTAAAATAATTAACCTAATATGCATTTCTGTTATTGCACTAATTGCACCTATTGTACAGTACACCTTTGGGTAGCATTCAATAATTTAATACAACAATTAGCAAGGTATTCAAAATGAAAAAAAGAAACACCAAAAGCAATTAATTAAGAGTAAAAAGCTTGTACTAATTTACTCTTTATGTCGATCTTTGCTTTCATTCTCATTTGTACTTTTGCTTACTTTTGTATTTGTTCGGGAGTTGTTGACTAGCAGTCTTTCAAGAAAAAAAGAAAAAAGGAAAAGTGAAAGCTAAAACCCAAATGTAATGGCAGAGAGCAGTAAAATGTCAAAGATCTGTAAAATACAGATACTAAGATAATCAGTCTCTTCTATTAGCATACTTCCCTCACCCCTCTTTCTTGTTGACATTAGAGAGTATCCTTCTTCACAAATTAGAACAACCTCAGCATAAAATATTTTGCTTGAAACAATGTTTCCTTGAAGAACTATCATTGAGTAGATGTGACAGAATATCACCAGACTGAGATGGGAAGCTAACTCTCTTTTATTCTTTCTTTTCTTTTTAAAGTGATATCACTGCTTGTGGAGGAGGAGGAATGCAAATTAATAACCTCCCATTAATTATTGGGAGTCAGTGCCACTAGATTGAGTAGCTCCATACCAACCTCTATCCTCCATATATCTAGAAAATGTATTATATAGATAAATATTACACCAAGATACATGTGAAACAAGGAATCAGCTGCATCCTAGACGTATAAACCCCATGTAGGTTTAAACATAGATTCATCAGGGGATACATAGATAAGTAAGATCAGGTCTGAAAGATGCTATGCATATTCAGAGTCAATTGTGCTGCTGTCCATAGAAGGCAATATCAAGTAAATTTTTACATATATATTCATTTGACACATGCACAAGCAAATGGAATGCACTTCAGGCCCTTAATGGTTGCACTTGCATGTACATGCATGTTAAAAACACCAAATTTTGAGAAAATCCAAAAAGCAAGGAAAGCCGTGACATAAATTGCAACTTCATGTTATTCTATACTCTTGTATAGTCTTCTATGCACCTAGAAGCTCCTTAAGGCCAAGTCTTAGCTATGCAAGGAATAATACCTCATAGAAGTGCCAGTTTACATCTTCTTAAGAACTACAAATTTATTCACAAGGGGAAGTATCACTTTTCCAATAGTTTACTAATCATTTTGATCGATGGAAAAATTAAAATCATTTCTAAGTTCCAAACACACGTATGCTGTCAAAAAAAGGTTCAGAAAGAAAGCCGTGATTAATTTACAAATATACCAAAGGGACTAAGACCCTCATCAACAGAATTTAGATTCCAATTTCCCTATGTTCAAGATCAGAAAGCAAGTCCAAAAATTTAATCCATCTCTGGATTTCATGCAGCAGGTTTAAGGGTGATAAAACTCTGAATAAAGCTGACAATCCTTGGTGGAAAATGCCCTAAGAAAAGGGCATGGCAGGTAGCTTGAACTTAGCCTAAATAGTTATCAACTGCTTTGCAATAACCAAGAATACTATTTCCATGAAGAAGTCAATAGTCAATAGTCAATACAATGGAAACCCAAGGCAGCCGCAGTGACAGCTAGATAGTATTTTGGATTTAGAACAGTGGGATTTTGTTCACAAAATCATCCCTGGAAAAGGACGAGATTTCGTTTAGCTAGTTTCCTGGAAGGCCCAAGTTGTATACACTATATTATGTATGAAAATGGAATATCAATCCAGAGAAACTTTGAAAAATAGGTGCATACTTCTAGATAATTAAGCACTTTTAAATTACCTGTCTGAGTTTTCCTTCACAAACATGTCAAGGGTTATAAAATATGCATGACATAATAACAGATGAAGAAAAAAGTTACTGTTGTGATGTAGGGTGGATCCCCTCATGGCCTTAAAACCCCCATCCAAAAATGGTATCAGCACTTTCCTAGCATGAAATGATACTTCAAAGAAATAAATGGACCAACCAAGTAAGCCTTCACTCTTCAGCTTTACATATGATCAGCCTATTGCTGACCCCATCATGTTGTGATAGCAAGTAAGCCTGTTTCCAGTTATGCTACAAATAAAGCTACATTGCAAGATTTATATTGATGGTAGCAATGCTCTGAATGAAAATGACAACATGAAAAGGTTGAGTACTCAAATATTCATTCAGGGACTATCATCATCTCATTGATTTGCTATTCTTTAACAGCATCTATACTTGCGGTGAGTATCAAAGAATGTGAATCCCCACAACACAAGCATGCATCCAGAATAAAGCTGGACCTCAAACCAACAATCACCAAGCAAATTATGGGATCAAGACCCTCATGAAAAGCTCTATGAGAAAACCAAAAATGTTTCCACAATACCAAGAACCAAAGGGACTCAGAACGTAAAAATATGCCCAAGAAGTATGAGTTTAGATAAGTCCTGCATTTCTACGTTTTTTTATTCTTTTTTTTGTTTTGCTAAATGTTATTAATAACTGACCTGAGAGAGAGAGAGAGAGAGAGAGGAGATTAAGCAAGTTACATGGAATGATCTGATTTTGTTTCAGGGTTAAAGTTTCAGTGCCAGCATGCAACAATAGACTCCAAATGTTTGCCATGAGACCAACCAAAAAGAAGTTTGACCTAATAAGAGGAGGACTACTTAAAAGTGACTCAGATTTCCGATTCTAGAGTTGTATTTGATGCGAAAACATGATATTATGATGACCTTTTGGATTTTTGACATGAGTGACCAATGAATTATGACTTTACTGCCTTTTGATCATAATTTTGCAAAAACTTCCCTATATTGTCAAGTCTACGGAAAATTTTGAAGTATACAAATCCATTCGCATGTATTATAGTATTACAACCAAACTCCTGTTCCTTTTATTAATCAGAACGGTATTCAACTATTCATGTCATCCCAAACTTCTTAGACTTTCACAAATGAATTTAAATAGTTAAAAAAAAAAAACTGAAGAAATGATCATACTTTGCAGTACTCAATATGGGTTTTAAGAAAGAATCACAATCACAGCTCAAACAAAAACTTATCAAATATTTCTAAAAAAGTCAAATACCCACGAATTTTCAGATAGAGAAATCAATCATAAATAAAACAAAATGAAGGAGAGAAAGAAAGAAATTCGAGAGGAAAGAACAGACCTTTCCTGGCCAGCAGTGTCCCAAATCTGAGCCTTGATGACCTTAGAACCATCGACAGTCATACTCTTGGTGGCGAACTCGACCCCTATGGTGGACTTGGACTCCAAATTGAACTCGTTCCTGGTGAACCTGGAGAGCAAGTTGGATTTGCCCACCCCAGAATCACCAATCAGAACGAGCTTGAAGAGGTAATCGTACTCATCGTCAGCCCTGTACCCAGCCATGCGTTGCCTCACCTTTTGTCTCTCTCCAAATTCAGAAAAGGTGGTGGTAGAGGCAGAGGGAGAACAACTGAAACAAGGATCTTTCTTTGTTTCTCCTCTGTTGCTGTCACTGGTGTCTTTAAGCTATTCGATGTTGTGCTCCGGAGAGAGAGAGAAAGAGTGACAGGGAATTCGCGTTTGGTAAATTGGAATTTTCAGGGTGCGGTAACGGGTTAGGTTGATTTGTTTTTTAGTTTTGAGTTTAAAAAAACAGGATAGGAACTGTTTTCAGTTTTACGCGCTTTTTCCTCGACGCAGCTCCGTGATGGACGCTGAGTATCGCCTGTATATATTGAATTTGGTCGTTTCCGTTTCTTCCTCTGTTTTCTCACTTTCTCCCAACATTCAATTCATATGACCATGAGAAACGTACGTACGGACAACCCAGAAAAATCTTACCCTTCGCAATCTTTTTTTAATTTAAAAAAAATGAACATCTCAAGTTTATATTATTTTAGTTATAATAGACATTTTAGCATTATTCATAATTTTTTAAAAGTACAAATTCAATGCCTCGGATTTGACATGATGGGGTCAGCAAAAGGCTCATTTTTTGAGGGAGAGAGTAAGCGGAACTCACATTTTTTTGGCCATCCTCTTAAGTAGCCTGAAAATAATTTGATATCTTCATTCTCTGGAATTTATGGAGATAACATCAGATAATATTATTAAGCTAAAGGAGTGCCAGAGGCTGAGAACATGAGCAGTTAAGCGTTCATAGGAGACAGATTTTGTTGGGAGGATGAACAATGTATGTTTTTATGATGATTAGTGATTAGATTACCCATTATATGAGATTGGGTGTTCAATTCATTTGCAATCGCTGGCTGCTGCATTCAGTGCCATCTCCTACTCCAAGCACTTCCTCCGATATACCATAGCATTTTGTGTAAACCTGACCCGAAGGTTCATTCAAGGTTGCTCCAACTTCAGCTTCCAACTCAAAGACAAAATGAATATTGATGTTCAAATATGATTGTTTAAAGTTTTGTTTCCTTTTCCCAGAAAATAGTAAAGCATGATGTAATTGACTAAACATTGACTTTAGTTATGTCAATTACATGTCCAGAAGCAAAAATACTGACTCGTGTTTTTCATGCATTTATTTATTGTCTTTGGCATTCTCTATTAACTAACGACAAATCCATTAGAGCATAATGTTTTATTGACAGTGGCATATGGTGCACATAGAAAACACATAATATATGGCTCCTTAGTCTATGATATACTGATATTCTGCCAATCCCAATTTCCAATCCGTTGTCTAATATTGACATGTGATAATAATCAGAAGAGAAACAAAAGTAGACGCATGTCATCGTATCCCACATCGCTTGGGAGTATGAAGGGAGCTTCATCTTTTGGTTATAAAATGTAGCTTGGTTAAGTGGGAAAAAGGTATCTTTGCGCTTGGGGCAATGACGCAGCTTGTGAGGTTCTAACCGAGGCGCGTCTATTGCTGGTTGAAAACTATTTCCAAACCCCCTCTCAGGCCTGGGTTAAGCCCTGGCCTTTGAGAATTTCTGGAAGGGCTCCCTTTGGGGTAAAGCCCTACAACACCTAGTTTTAGAACGTTTTGTAAAAACTACAACGGTTTCAAACAATTTCAGTATGTTATGATTTGAAAGAAAATAAAATGTCATAATTATGATCTGGTGAGTGACGGTGTTGAAACTATTTTGTTTTAAATTTGACATATTTGTTAAGAGTAAACAACTGTGAAAGAACTGAAGAATCGCCTCATGTTGCTTGAATATAAGAAGTTAGGACCACACGATAATGGATCTTGAGTAACGATATTGAATAATGTCTTATAAATAGTTAAATCTTACTTAACAATTTTAAAATGAGTATAATTACAACTAACCAAATATTAAGAAAACTCAGTTTCGGAACTCAATTTTTTAATGAGTGATGGTGAGAAACAGTTGCGGCATGAAAAGCATTATTGGTATGTCAGCACTCATGATGTGGCTTATTGGTCACGTAGTTTCTTGGCAAGATATGGAAAGGACCTGCACTGACCTTCTAAAAAAAAGATGTTGGGGGAATAGGGCTTTGCTTCGGATTTAGAGTTGTGGCACTTGATCCTAATTTTAGAAAGCTCTCTCAAGTGATGCTATGGTTTCAGCTTACAAGAGGGCAAGGTGTAGGGTCCATTTTGTTGGACTATGATGGTACTGTGATGCCACAGAACTCCATTAATAAGAGGCCAAGCCAGGAGGTCATCTCTATTTTGAACACACTCTCTGCAGACTCCAAAAATGTTGTTTTCATTGTTAGTGGAAGGGGGAGGAATAGTTTAAGTGACTAGTTTACTACCTGCAAAAAACTTGGAATTGCAGCAGAACATGGGTACTTCTTGAGGTGTGATCTCTCTCTCTCTCTCTCTCTCTCTGTGTGCGTGTGTTGTTCTAAGGTTACTTATTGCATGGATATCATATTGTTAGAATATTAGGGTTATTAGTCTTGGGCTTGGACTAGAACTAGTACTTAACGTAATAAATAGGACTAGTAAGCGTTTTGAATAACATCAATCATATATTCAATATATTATTGATAGCTTCTTTCTCTCATTTCCTCCTTCTCTACCAAAATCCTATAACTTAAACAATCAACACACATATGAAACTTAGACTTTGAGGCATCTTAAGACTGGAAATGGTCCTTTCTTTTTGTCTTAATATCTTGGTTCATTCAAATTACAATAATTTCCTTTTAGTCCGAAAGTGTTGATTTGACTGAGACTAATTAGGTGGGATCGAAATCCTTTTCAAGTCAAATTTGATAGTATGATATTATCTAATTTAAAAACTATTTTATTTTTGGTTTTGCAAATGTTGTTAGTAAGTCATCCTACTTTGTGGAGTTTAAACCAGTGTTGCATATTGGCATCATTGTCTTCTGGCAGCCATGCCAGGGCGAAATTCTTGTTGTGTGGTATGTTATTGCTGAACATGTATTCCATTGCCTCCTGCATGTATCGAATCTACTGACTAATCAAATCTAGAAGCTAGTAAGTTCAGTATATATGTTTTTTTAAGATTAGTATGGTGATACATCTTGCCGTCAAAAGCATCTGACTTTTTGTTAGGTCAGGGGAAGCCCAAAATACCGGAGAAATCTCCTTTCATGGGCTTATTGAGGAACCAAACTTGGAGCTTAATTCATGTCTTAACTCAAAACCTTAATACATTATATCCATGGGCCATTCCATTTATGTGATCCTCACTTAATCTATTCCTTTTCAATATGGGACTTCTTCACTCAGCTTTGAATTCCCAACACCTTTACCTTTTCTCCTCTCTCCAGTCAATGTGTAGAACAGTAGGTAAAATTCTAGACTGATTATCAGGACAATCTTTTGGTCTATTCTATGCTGTATATTTTTGTCTTGATCTACCACTAGGTTTACCAACCAATTGTGAGGTAACTGAGGTAAAACAGCAGCAGACTTTGTTTTGGTATTCAACTAGTCATCATCTTTGTTGATATATTCATCAATACTGTTGATCTCTTCTTTTGCTCCTCACTCTGAATCTTTTGGTTTTATGATTTTTTGATATTTCAATAGCTTTAGTTGATTTGACCTAAAATTGCTTTGAGTACTTTATGAGATAATCACTCTGAATGTTTAGTGTCTTACGCCCACCATTTTTGGTGGAAGGTGATATCTGATTGTATTTGAGGCAACTGCTTTTTCATAGTTATACTCATGTCCACAATTAAGTTTAATGGAAAAATTGCAAGTTTGTGAATATTGAATGCTATTTTCTGTTATGAACTTAATAAAACAGAGACTTGATGTGAAGTAATTTGATGATCAACCTGGAACAATAGTAAACTTTTTCTAGAAGTCAAGCCTTCTAATCTCCCTCTTCATGCTAACAGATGCATTCTCAAACGTTCGTCTTGATCTCCAGTCCTTAGTTTTGTCCTGCGTTCTCTGCTCTTATAATGTGGCAATATATTAAAGTGTCGCACATTTATCAGATGGTCCCAGAGTGAAGAATGGGAAATTTGCGGTAAGAGCTCCGAATTTGGCTGGATGCAGATTGCTGAGCCTGTAATGAAACTATATAAAGATGCTACTGACGGTTCTGGCATTGAAAAGAAGGAAAGTGCATTGGTCTGGCAATACCGGAATGCAGACCTTGGTTTTGGATCTTCCTAGGCAAAGGAAATGTTAGATCATCTAGAAAGTGTTTTGGCCAATGAGCCTGTTGCTGTGAAGAGTGGCCAGTTCATTGTTGAAGTGAAGCCCCAGGTATATACTTAAGAGCTTCAATTCAGTATTTGTTAAATTCTATGAGGATATATTTGGATTGGAAGAGAATAGAGGATAAGGAAGGGAAGAAGGGGAAGGTTTTCAAAATTTTAAATTTTAAATATTTAAAATAAACCTTTCTCTTCCTTCATCTTTTCTCTATTCTCCTTAATCCAAATATAGCCTAATTGTTTGTCTGAGAAGAGAATGCGAATAGGTTTGATTATTCAATCTATTAAGATGAAAATCTCCTATAAAAAAAAAAATACATTCCAGATTTTGAATTTGTAGTTGTATTTCATACTCTAAAAGGGGACATAAATATCAACATTTTAGTTTTATATATTTTGTTTTTCTCCCTTTCATGATATCTGTTCCTTCTGCCTTTCATGCTTTTCTCATGGGAAATATAAACTTATAGGCAAACAGTCAACTATCATAAACCTCTACCTTCTTGGTTTGGCTTCTGACGGAGGAATCTTGTGAACATATTAACAAGCCTCGATTTGTTCTTTTGCATAAAATTGAATGGTAGTTAAAATTTTCTAATATTGAATTATTACTGCCAGCAAAGCAGCTGGTTGTTATTGTTTGTCTTTGGCATGAACTTTACAATTGAGGTTGCTAAGTAATTTGTACTGCATCCTGTAGGGAAGGGACCAATTCATCTGACAGTACCTTTTCCTTGTCTTGGTTTCGCAGGATGTGAGCAAAGGCTTGGTTGCTGAAAAGATCTTTTCATCAATGGCTCAGAATGGCAAACAGGCTGACCTTTGTGCTGTGTGTTGGTGATGACAGATCAGATGAGGACATGTTTGAAATAATTAGTAGTGCAGTCTCAAAGAAATATTCTTTCCGCCAATGCTTCAGTATTTGCTTGCACGGTTGGACAAAAACCAAGTAAAGCCAAGTATTATCTAGATGATACTTTTGAAGTAATAAGCATGCTAGAATCATTGGCGGAAGAGTCTGATTCTTCACCCTGCATAGAAGAAACTGGGGATTCCTCTTGAAGGCAAATGTGACTCTGAGGTTTCTGCTGATTTAGATTATGATTCGTTTGCCTCAGTGGAATGTAATACTCGGGAGGATGTGGGGCGTTGGCAGAGAATGATTTCATAATATTTCCACTTTTTCTTTCTTCTTCATTCAATTATATATTACATATATTTTTGGAAGAATCCATTCATTATATTCTGTTCTCGTCATTGATAATTTTAGTTCTGGAGGAGCAGAAATATGTTAAATTGGTTTTTATATTCTATCACAAAGGAAGAAGAGGAGTGGAAGCTCTTGTTTGGCAACGTTTTCTAAATTTAATTTTGGAGTGTAGTTTTTTTTTTTTTTTGGGTTTACTACTAGGAATTAATAAAAAGGGCAGTCCAGTGTGGTAAAGTTCCTACACTGTAGCGTCTGAAGAGGGTGCAGAGTGGAGAGGCTGCTTTTGTAAAATTTGTTTACTCGAAAGATGCAGATAAATTGTTTTTCCCTTCCTCGTTTTGGCAATGGGAAATCTATTCCTGCTGTGCAGCATTTTCATCTGGATGAGTGGTTTGAGGGTTGTTCATCATTATTACTACCACGCTGGTAGGTTCTGGGACTTGCGGAATGATGCATACCCAAAATTTCAGTGTTGGATTATATTCTACGAATAGGTTGAAATTCAATGATTGGGATGGAGCACCCATTCACGCATACTGAAAAGAAAAAAAAAATGAAATATCGATCAGTTAATTAAAGTAAATCAGAGTTGGAATTCATCTCAACTTATCTTAAAAAAAGAAAACATTTGTTGGCTTGGTAGACACGAGACATTTAAATATAAGATATGATGAGTTATGATATGTAAGATATGATTAAATAAACTAACATAATAGGGACAATGAAATTTTTAAATATGTCATGGTAAAAACGTTATGAAAAATGAAACATATGATAATAAAAATATATATAATTGTATACTCAAAGGCTTAACAATATATTGCTGATGTTATTCTATTTTACTTTCTTTAAGTGATATACTCATTGAGATCATAATTTAATTTAAGGTATTAAGGTAAAATGACTTAAAATTATATTGTTTAAAATATAATTTACAAAACTATTTAAAGATATTTATGTAAATAGAATTTATAAAGAAACAAAAATGATATAGAATGTAATTTTTAATAAAAATAAAAGATATTTTTGTCATAAAATTATATTAATAATTATTTTTTTAAAAAAAATAGAGATTATTGACTTTAAAAAAAAATAAATTAACTTATTTTTTAACTTTTATTTTTTTAAAAGTTACCTATAAATATATTTTAAAATGTGTTAAAATATTTTTTTTAAAAGTAATTTTTTAAAAATATATCCAAACGAACCCTATATAGATCAAGTTTTTACTTACAGCCAGAAAGACTTTCTTTTAGTTATTCATCCAAGGCGTGTTTTATGTTCGTAAGTTATCCGTTGAAATGATCAAGATTCTGTTCATATCTTATCGTTATGTTATTGTCAGCTTTGCAATGAAAAAGGTGAAAATTTAAACACTGTTTGTCTTTGGTAAGTAAAAACAAGAATAAAATATAACTTATATTTTTAAAATTTATTTTGATATCAAAATATGTGTTTGAATTTTTTTTTTAATAAACCCTTTAAAAATTTTAATTTAATTTAAAAATATTAATTTTATTATTAAATATTACAAAAGTTATCGCTACTTACACAACATATACGTGTATATTACGTAACCATTTAATTCAAATATCCTATAAAAATAAAATATAATTTATATTTATAAAATTTATTCTTGTATCAGATTATTTTTTAAAATTTTTTTATCTCACTAAATTTTTTTAAAATTTTGTATAACTAAAAATTAAATTTTAACTTTCGTTTCATTTAATAAAAAAATTAATATTTTAGAGTTACACCAAGATTTAAAAAAATTTAGTGAGATAAAAATAATCTCAAAAATAATTTAATATTAAAATAAACTTAAAGTATATAAATTATATTTTATCTTAAAAAATAAAATACTTTAATTTATATATATATATATATATATATATCATAAATTTAGCTATTAATTTTTGTGCTCATATTTTGATAGAAAGAGTATTCTAATGGTCTGGTGTGTATTATTAAAAATAATTAATTATTTATATAATTACAAAATTATCAAATTCAACTATTTTTCTAATCAATTTCAACAAATTAGTCCTTCACTCGAACAACTTTTTATGTTATTGACTATGTAACAGTAAATATGTATATATATAAAAATAATTTGAAGTAGACTAATATAAATATGTAAACAGTACATTTCTTTTTTTCACAAGATTCGTACCAGTTTATTAATAAGCAAATGCCCGTATTTTGTTCCTCATGGTCCCGTCAAAATTAATAAAAAGAAAAAGAAAAACAGATTATGCGATGTGATTCGTTTGTCTAAACCCATTGAACGCGTATTTACTTTATCGTGATTCTTACTCGTATTTACTTTATCGTGGTGTTTTGGTGGCGTCTGTGCAGATGAGAAGAGTACCGGAGAGGGTTTTAAACTTTCATTCTCTTCTTCCTTGATTGCGGTGTTTTTGCAGATTTTGGCTCGCTCGGTAAGAATGGGTGAGTTGGGATTTTGGGTTTGTTTTAAGATTGGTGATTTGTAATTGTTGACTGATTTGGGAAGTTTAAGTGGCTCAGATCTGGACACACGAACATCAATAGCTGTGATCTTCGCCCAGTAAGCGTCTACTTGTCCGAATGAGCATCCAGAAGCAGCCGCCCGTCATCTCGACGGATCTGTAAATACGATGTGTTTCTGAGTTTTAGGGGTACCGACACCCGCAACACTTTTACTGATCATCTCTACGCTCATCTGATAAGGAAAGGTATTTTCACCTTCAAGGATGACAAAAAGATGGAGAAGGGAGGAACCATTTCACGGCAGATCGAATTAGCAATTGAAGGATCGCGGGTTTCTATCGTTGTCTTTTCGAGAGATTATGCTGGCTCAACGTGGTGTTTGAGGGAACTGGCTTATATACAAAAATGCAGGAGAGAATTGGGGCAAACCGTTTTTCCAATTTTCCATGATGTGGATCCATCTCATGTTAGAAAACAGAGTGAGCTCTATGAGAGAGCCTTTGATCAACATCAAAGCAAATGCAGCGAAGAAACGGTTAATAGCTGGAAGAGTGCTATGACGGAAGTGGCCAGTTTGGTCGGTTGGGATGTAAGGAATAAGTAAGTATAAAGCATTCTTCTCTTATTTGTATAATTATTCTTAACTTATATATGTGCTGTTCCGTTGAGTTTTTCGTGGTCATGCTTTTACAACAAACTGATCAACAAATTTAAGCTTGATTAAGCAATTTGTGCATTTTTATGCTTGTTTTTCTCTTGTTTCCTGAGGTGATTATTTATTCATCTTATTTTCTCTCTCTCTTTCAGGCCAGAGTTTGGAGAGATTGAAAAAATTGTTGAGGAGGTAATAACCAATTTGGGTCATAAATTCTCATTTTTTGCTGATGACCTTGTTGGGATACAATCTCGTGTAGCAGTATTAGAAAAACTTCTAGTTGATAATAAAGTTGTAGGAATTTGGGGGATGGGCGGAATAGGAAAGACAACTCATGCTGCTGTCTTGTATGACAAAATCTCTTACCGATTTGATGCTGCTTGTTTTTATTGAGAACGTAAGCAGAATTTATAGAGATGGTGGTGCAATTGCTGTACAAAAACAAATTCTTTGTCAAACTCTAGACGAAAAAAATCTAGAGACATATAGTCCTTTACAAATAGCCGGGTTTGTAAGAAATAGGCTACCCCGCATAAAGGTCCTTATAGTGCTTGACAATGTTGATGAATCTGAGGATTCAGAGCAACTGGACAATTTGGGTGTAAATCCTGGATTGCTTCACACAGGAAGTAGAATCGTCATAACGACTAGGGACAAACATATTCTACAAGGATATAAAATATACGAGGTTCCATTATTAAATGGTGAAGAAGCTTGTGAGCTTTTTTTATAGAAAAGCCTTCAAAAGTGATGATCCAAGGAGCAGTGGTGAAGAAGCAAAAGTTGATTCCTGAGGTACTAAACTATGCTCATAGCCTTCCACTAGCAATTAAAGTATTGGCTCGTTTCTTGAATACTCGAGATGCCACCCAGTGGAGAGATACCTTGGATAGACTGCAGGAAAATCCAAGTAAAGAAATTATGAATGCACTTCAGATAAGTTTTGAGGGACTAGAGCGAACAGAGAAAGAGATATTTCTGCACATTGCTTGTTTCTTTAAAGGGAAGAGGGAGGATGATGTAAAGCCAATTCTAGATTGTTGTGGATTAAACCCCGGTATTGGAATTCCAGTTCTGGTTGAGAAATCACTCATAACCATTAGAAACCAGGAAATTCATATGCATGAAATGTTGCAAGAATTGGGCAAGAAAATTGTTCGGGGAGAATTCTCCACAGAACCAGGATCGTGGAGTAGATTGTGGCGTTACGAGGATTTTCGTCATGTCACAAGGACAAAAACGGTAACAAGTTATTGTGCGTTTGAAAATTAGATTACATGATTTTTCTTTTTCTGTTAGAAATTGTCATCCAATATCAATCATTCTGAAAGTATAAATTCACTTTATCTTATGAAGTGTAAAAAAATTATCATTTTAAAAATTTACACTGTTCAATTTTTAACAAATAAAAAAAAAAAATAAATCCATTTAATTCAAATAATTTAGTATTGTATTTTTTATAATATCTTTATTATTACTTTTTATAGGGAACAGAAAAGGTTAGAGCCATAGTTCTAGATCAAAAAGAGGATGTTCGCGAAGGGGATGTGTTGAGTGCTGAAGAATTTTCGAAGATGACAGGCCTTGAGTTGCTTATATTATATCAGGAGAATTTTTCAGGAAGGCTCAATTTTCTTTCTAATAGCTTACGTTATCTTTGGTGGCATAGATATCCTTTCACTTCTTTGCCATTTGATTTTCAGCCGGATAGACTTGTTGAATTGAATATGTGTGGTAGCAGCATCGAACAACTATGGACAGATTTCAAGGTACCTCTAGTTGTCCTTTCATTTTTTTTTTCTAAAATTTGGTTAAAGAAAAAACTAAGAAGAACAATTGTCTCAATTACTTTTCATAAGAAGTGATATTGTAATAAAAATATATTTATTATTTTTTATTAAATGGTTGTATGATAATGTTTTCTATTTATAAATTTAAAATTGAATAAAACCTATTTAAACTTGTAATATGTATAAAAAAAATTGGAATTTCCATGGATTTTTTTTTGGTCAGGAAGAATTTCCATGGATTAACCCATTCAGCCATGCATGTACAGTGGGCTTGGACTGTCATTTTGACAATACATTTGAAGCTTGGACTTTTTGGCTCTACCCCACTAGCCATGGGCTGAACCGGGTTAGGGCTGGGTTAGCCCATAAGCCAAACTACATTTATTGATTATAATAGTGAGGCATAAAATGATGCGATCATGAGTAGTGGTCAAAAGACATTATTTACTAACGAATAGGGGTAGTTTCTATTATGATTTTATGGCATTGAAGCAAAATTTTTAATAATTGTTATAATTTTCATATATATGAGCTAGGAAGATTGTGAATTGGTGAAATTTATGAATTAAATTTATTTAAAAAATTTAATTTAATTTTTAATATTTAGTTAGTTGGCCCTAGATGTGGGCTATGGCCAAGGTTTTAATGGCCTATTTAACAAGTAAGTTTTTTGGCTGTGGTTCACAAAGACATATTCCACGTGACCTAGGGTTGACATTAATTTTGATCTATTGTATGTGTAAAATTTTTACATTATCGTCTAATGATATGTTTTTACATCATTAAATAATTTAATTATGATAACAACTATCTGATTTTTTTTTTTAATAATGTGGCTACACAGTACTTGATGACAATGTAAAAGAAAATTACACCTAAATGGATCAAAATATTTGTCCTTTAGGAAAGTAAATATTAAAAATTTTCTTTCTTCAATAGTATCCATTTTATCAATGTAAATTATACGAATAATTGTTTTTACTTTTTAGTTTTTACATTTTCAAAGCTGAAGTTTCCTATATTTATATATAAAAAGCACTATAAAGTATTATTGGTCCTAACAAATTTTTTAATTAAGTCATTTGATCATAATCAAGATGGATGATTTTGTGGTTAAATGACATTTATTCTTGTGTTTATCCTATATGTTGAGAAAATAAAAGTTACACATTCGTTTGATGTAGCTGAATGTATTCTTTTCATTTTTAACATACGAGGCTTATCAATACAGTAATAATATTTGACACAAAACATTAATGAGATTGCAGCTCAACAAATAACAAATTTGCTATGCCTCACAATGTTTTAGAGTTAGTTGTAACTCTTTTGTATACATGTAAGAGAATTTTGTGTAAGATTTTATAGTAGAAAGAATGTATGTATAAGAAAAGCAAAATATAAAAGAAAGGAGAATAATTTAATTACGATTACAATGTTTTACACTCCTTGTCCCATACTACTATCTTATGAAACGAATTCAAGTTTTAATACAACATGCTCACATGTTAGTAGCTAATTCTCTATTTCACAGGTTCTCCCCAATTTGAGAAGGTTGGATCTATGCCGTTCCAAATATCTTATGATGATGCCAGACTTTAGAGGATTCCCAAATCTTGAGCGACTAGATCTTACAAGATGTATAAGGCTATCAAATCTCCATCCATCAATTATATTTCTTCACAAACTTGCTTTCTTGAGTTTGGAAGACTGTAGCAGTCTGACTCTGGTCAATCTTTCTGGGGAATGTGCTTTAACACATCTGAAATTTCTGGACCTCTCTGGCTGCTCAAGCCTTGGAAAGACGCCAAGTTTTGTTGGGCTTTCCAATCTTAAGCACCTAGATCTTCGACGATGCACTAGTTTATCGGTGGTTGATGAATCTATTGGGGATCTTGCAAAGCTTGAATTCTTGGGTTTGAGCAACTGCACAAATCTTGTCAGTATACCCAAGAGCATTAATTATATCATAACTTCTCTTAAAACTCTAGAGACATTCGGCTGCTCAAAACTCGAGAGTCTGCCTCTGAGACAGAGTACAAGCCCTATAGATACCTTGGAGCCTTCTTTGTATCAGTCGCAATCTATGATTTTTCTGGACCTAAGCTTCTGCAATCTAGGTGAAGTCCCTCCTGCTATTGGAGAGTTAACTTGTTTAGAAAGACTGGATCTTCGGGGAAACAACTTTGTTTCAGTGCCTTCAAGCATCAAGAAGCTTTCCAGACTCACATATTTAAACTTGGCGCATTGCAAGAAGCTTCAATCCTTGCCTGAGCTCCCAATCCTATCAACCAGTGCTTCATCAGTGGAAGCATATTGTTCAGTGGAATTCCTTTATGGAACTGAACGGTCAGGCTTATATATTTTCAACTGTCCCGAGTTGGCTGGTACGGGAAGCCGTGATAATGACTTGGCAATTTTATGGCTAACAAGACTACTTCAGGTGCGCAATCTCAAATCTGCATGCCTTCCTTCACTCTCTTTTACTGTCTCTCTGATATGTGTCATGCGTGTGTGTGTGTTTTTTTTTTCTTTTTTTTTTTTTTCCTTTGGTACTAGGAACCCCGTCATTTCCGGTGTGGCTTTGACATTGTTATTCCTGGGAGTGAAATTCCAGAGTGGTTCAATCATCAATTTTTTGGGGGTTCAATAAGGATACAGCGACAGGAATTCTCCAATGGAGATGACAAAACCTGGATTGGCGTTGCCTTTTGTGTAGCATTTGTGGTGAATGGTCGCCCATCAATTTCTGATTCTTCATCTAATTTGCTTTCCACGCTACCGCGACGTCCAATTTACCTTACTTTTGAACTTGGCGGCGGCAGCAGAAACCACAGTATGCCACTTCGTGGAGACCTGGTCGAGGTTGATGGCTTAGAGCATCTCTGGCTAACCTATGTCAAGGGGGACTTCTGCCGTTTTGAAAGAGGAACTCGTATCTCATTTAAAGCCTGTCCAGGTGTGGAGATGAAGAAATGGGGGTTGCGCTGTGTATCAAACCTAGATATGGAACCACAAAAACACTCATTGGAGTCGCCGGAAACTGGTCAGAGTAGTGGAGAACACCATTTTCCCTTTAAATATGTACATGAAAGCAGCAACAGCTCATGGTCTCCATCTCATGCTAGAGTTTTCCGCTTCCGTTCAGATGGTTGATTGGCTCGGAAGAGGAAGCGGAAGAGAAGCAGAGGGAAGCGAAGTGGAGAAGAAACGGGCCCTTAACATTGGCCTTGGAAGATGATTATTGTTTGTGAGGCCTCTCAAATAATTTAATTAGGAAATTACTTTGCAGATTGGCTGGCTTTCATCTTCTGCGCTGTCACAAGTAGGCCGAATAATTTTTTTCTGGGTTTCGGATATTTGATTGGACTGATATTATTGCTTGTTTTCTTTCGTCCTGTTCGTGTGGTTTGACAGTTGTTGGATTTTTTTTTTTCAAATTCTCAAATAAAAGAAGTGAACTGAAAAAAAAAAAAAGTCATTGACGCGTTCTAATTATAATAGGTTAAATTACATTAAATTTCTTTCAGTTATGGGTCATGTGCAGCTGTGCATATTGACTTCAAATTTAAAAAGTTGTATTAGTGAGTTTCAACATGATCTTGATTGAAAGGATCTCTTGTAATTTAGCCATTATAGTAAGACTCTGTGGCATATAGAAGATGGAAGGCACCCAAGAAAAGGAGAGGGTTCTTGTGCAACCATTTGCTTCTTGTAGGAAGCAGTTGAATGCGTCTTACTAGTGAGCCGTCAGTAGTGCTTTGTTGTGATCATTCGTCCGTGTAGAGTTGTTTGTATTCGAAAATTCACTGTTGTGTTTGGATAAAGTATTTCAAAATATCAGAGTTTGAATTACAAAGAAATTGAATTGCCGAAATTCATTATCTATCATTAACAAAATATCTTGTTTAGATAGTTAACTGAATTGAAATCTAATATCCAACCATTACCAGTAACTTCTCTAGGAGCTCATGCATTGATCTTCTAGCATCGAGTGCTTTTGATTGATAGAATTCCTTGGCAACTCATGTAGTTCTAATTTGCACAACAAATTCAGTAATGTTCATGAATTCAATGGCTAGTTGTTCCCAATCCAAAGGAATCGAGAAGCACAAATTCAGAACCCCAATTTACAATGCGGTACCGAGTGGCAATGGAGAGGGTCAGGGAGTGTTCTTTGATGAACTTAAATGTCAATTTTGGGAAGGACGAAGAGAAGCCCGAAATAAGGAGCCACGTAGGAAGTGTAGCAAATCTGTTGCAGGAGGTCGCTGAAGGGTAGCTAATCTAGAACTGGTGCTCATTACCAAACAAAGACAAGGCCGATTACAATAAGAATGAGACCAGGTCCATCTTGAGTCTAAAGCGAAGGTCATGGCGTTATAGAGATAAATCATGCCATGAGAAGGAGTAGTTGAGAGAGAGCGTGCAAGGTTGAGACAGATGGGAGAGCGTGAAGAAGGAAAGGCAAGAAGAAGGATTTTACAAATTCAACCTCCTTATTTGTTATTCGAAATTCCTAGTTTTGGATAAACAAATACCCCATCAAAATAGTTCAAAAATTTTAAGATAAAATATAATTTACATTCTTAAAATTTATTTTAAAATTAAATTATTTTTAAATTTTTTTTATCTTACTAAATTTTTTAAATTCTAATCTGATTTAAAAATATTAATTTTTCTATTAAATGAAATAGACGTTAACATTTAAATTGAAAGTCTTAGTGATATTGGTCTTATTTTCATTTAAAGCTTTCTTTCAAGTTTAAATCGTTTGATAAATTGATAGGTGAATGGTTGAGTAAGCAAAATACAAACCCAGATATAAATCTAAATTTGTTTTGATAAGAACTCTGCAATTTGAAACAATTAGGACCACTAGACAATTATGAGTAACTACCGTCTTCCTTTTAAGTCATTAGAGCGTATTATTATGTCCTCTATAAACACCATCTGGAACACCCACGTTTTAATTAAACAAATATTAATTATCAGCAGTGCTACATAGCACAAATAAGAATTCATAAAGTTGTTTCAATGATTTGACAATGTAACGAAGTAAAACTTTTACTTTTTTTCCTTTGACAAAAATCACAGAGGAGTTGGGATCATATGGACAAAATTCATTCGTGAACTGTTTCGTGAAAATTTTTTGGTGACATTCATCATTTTTCATTAATTATTAAAGAATTTCTTATTAAACAAATAAGAAATTAAATAGAACTTCGCATATGGTTTCCGACGCGTACATTTCACATCTTATTTAATATTAAAAGCACTTTTTAACACTAGTTTGGAACATTAGATGGTTTCCTTCATCATTTCATTCTCAATGTATGTATGTGATCGCATGATGTTTGAGGAAAATAAAATTTCGAGTGTGTTCGATTTGGCTGTTTTCTATTTTTATTTTTACTAGAAACAAAAGACAGATTTAAAAACACGTTTGGTTGTATTCTTAAGAAACATTTCTTAAAATGGAATTAAATCTAAAAATAATAAATAATCATTGATCTAATCAAATTAATCCACTAATCTAACCAACTAACCCATTGATCTGCATCACTCTCACATTCATGCACAACACACACATTCCTTTACATACTAACAAACACACAGGTGACTCATGACAGTTGATAGGTGATAACTTAACAGATAACACGTAACAGGTAACAAGTCATAAGTGACAGGTGACTAGTAACAGGTACAAGATAATATGTAACATGTGAGAGGTAACAGGTAACAAGTGACACGTAACAGGTAACATGTGATAGGTAACAAATAATAAGTGACACGTGACTCATAATAGGTGACACATGATAGGTAAAAGGTGATAGGTGACACGTAACAGGTAATAGCTGATAGGTAACTCATGACAAATAACAAGTAACAAGTAATAGATGACAAATCACAAATAACAAATCATAAATAATAGGTAATAGGTGACAGGTAACAGCAAATAGAATAACTCATGGCAGGTAACAAGTGACAAGTTATTGATAACAGTGATAGGTGTAAACACCATACTTTGTCCAACCATTTTTAATTCATTTCATCTTTAATACGGTGTTCAAAACAAAGAAAAAATAAATATTTTAATTTTATCTAACCAATTAATTTAATAAAAGACAATTTTTAAAAATGTTCTTGTAATTTCTTAAAGATAATAGCAATTGATAAAATAGCAAAGAATAGATAAAAGCTCAATTCAAATTAAAGATCTTATTAAGATAAGAATTGATTAAGAAGAGGTGATTTTAAAGTAGAGAAATTGAATTGTTAAATAAGATTAGACTCTATCTAATAATTAGGAATTTAGGTTTATTTAAAGGAGAGGATACAATTAGAACAATAATAAGAAAAGAGAAATAACATACAAGAGAGAAGTACAGATAATTTGTGGGCAATACAATCAAGAAATTTTCGTTCTTTTGCTTGAAGCCACGAAGTGGAAGGTAAATTCTGAATATTTTTGTTATGATCTGATGCTAACTCTTTTCGTGCAGTCAATACCTCATAGTGCCATAAGTGCACCATAACAATTTTCATAAGTTTCCTCCATCCTATAACATGGCACTTATCACAGCCATCACAAAGATCCACATTCACCTATACACGTCCTACACATTTGCATGAACACTCTCAAGTATTGCACACGCTAGTACCTCATCCAATTACATTCCTAATTCATGCGCAGCCCAATTCGTCACTTGTTTTTAATTTTTATTTTATTTTATTCATATAATGGATTACGGTTTGCATTACCTCTTTATTTGGATTTTCTTGTTATTGTGTTTCAGTTTGTTTGAATTGTATATGTTTAATTTACTACATCACAGATTATAATGTCTTAAGTTAATTTTCATAACTTGAAAAATTATTTGCTTATAAAAAATAAAAATAATAATAAATGGGGAAGTTTGATAATCCCAACTTTGTGATATTGGGGAATTTAGATTCTTTTTTGTGAAATTAACAAAATAAACATTTTCTTAAATTAATAATAAGTCTTTTGTGAAGTTAATTTTCAGCAAATAAATCTTTGGTGAATATCCTCATATATTCTTTCTAATAGGTGTAATTCGTCTCATCAAAATATGATGACCTTAGGATGGATTGTCCTTCAATAATAGTTGCATTCATCTAATAAGGATCTTTTTCTCAAGGTGTTAAGCTTTAAATAGAATTAAGTTCTGGTATCAATTAAAAGAATTAAAAGGGGGATGAATTGGTTCTTTGAGTTCAATAACATATTTTGAAACTTCAAAAAAAACTTGAAGTAATAAGCACACATAGTGATTAATAAAATATAAGCAAATCAAAACAAACAAATATAAAAAGATAGGAAAGAGAAGTTTGCACAGTTAGTTTATCCTGATTCAGCCACAACGTATGACTTACATCTAATCCTCAAGCAACTGCTTAAGATTTTTTTTAATATGTTATTTTTACTTATAAGAACTCCGCACGAATCTTCCTCTACTTCTACCTCAAAGCAGAGTGATTTCTTTTTTTCACTAGAACAAGAGAACAAAGGTTTGAATGCTCTTATATGAACGAGCTACAATGGGTTTCAAAACTCTCTTCTAGAGTAGATAAGTAAATATGAAGAACAGAGGATGACTAGAGATGAATAGTTTTTCTCTTCTCTTAGATTCAAGATTTATCTCATTCTTCTTCAATGGATGTGTTTTTATAGAAAAGACATTCCTTGACATTTGCTAGTTGTTGAAGAGAAGACTTGGCTTTACGAAGTGGTTGCTAATTTTTTCTATTTTTATATTTAGCAGGCAGCACATGTATTTTTGAATGATTGATCATTTACTCTCTGTATAAAATTTGTAATAAAATTATAGCATTGTTTCCTAAACATATATCAAATAATCAATAGAATTATTTCTCATTAATTGGAATTAATTCTAGAATAATTTCCTTAATGAATTAAATCTCATACAAATAGAAATTGTATTTAATACCTCTAATCAATACATAAATCAATTCAAATATTTTAAATAATTCAAATTCAATCATTACATGTTCAAATTTTATATTCAATGATTCAAATTAAATCAACATATATTTCAAATAATTCAAATTAAATTAGCACATGTTCAAATCTTATATTTAATAATTCAAATCAAATCAGCATATATTTCAAACAATTCAAATTAAATCAGTTTATGTTTAAATCTTATATTAAATAATTCAAATCAAATTAGAATATATTCCAAATAATTCACAATAAATTGGCACATTCAAATGTTTGAAATTAATCTCATCAAATCAGCACATGTTCAAATTCTCATCATCAAAACCTTATATCTAACCAACGTGTTTACAATCACTTTCAATGATTATAGACCTCCAGTTCTGAGCTGCTGCTAATTTTAGTGCTTCAGTGATAGCTCGAGCTGCCAATAGAGTTGGATTTGTCAGCATCCAAACAGCAAGGGAAGTACAGCTAGCCACTTGACCCAAGGAATTTCTAGCAATGATGCCAATGCCCCCTTTGTTTTGATCGCCGAATACAGCTGCATCAATATTAATTTTCCACAAGGCTTGGGATTCCATCTAGGAATAGTAGCAGGGGGTGGCATTGGTGTTTTTCCCATTTTGGAACCGGACAAGTTTGCTTCACCCCAATTTCTAAAAAACGATTCCGCAGCAGCCAAAGTTTCTTGTATTTGCTTTGTCTTTCCTTTGTGCACTTTCATGTTCCTGTCATGCCATATAAACCAGCACAGAATAATTATCCAATCAAACTGCCTCTTATCAGGTTGGCATAGCAGGTGGTCAAACCAATCTCTACATGACCTTCCAAAGACAGGTTTGATTTTATCCGCTAAACCAGCCAGTTGCCAAAGACAGAATAATACACATGTATACAAAAACGATATATATAGGTAAATGGTTCCTGGTTTATGGCATCGAAAGAGAATGTTGACTGTGTGTAATTAATATAATATATAATATAATTGGAAGACTAATGCCCTCAATTAACTAATGAACTTTGTGCTAATGATAAACCATTGTGTATGCATGCAATGCTATACGTTATTTTTTAATTTTGCAGCCTTATTTGATCTGTGCCTACCAATTAATATTTTGAAAATTCTTTTTGTTGGCATATTGGTGAAAACAATGAATGCGATTGAGAACAAACGAAACACAAGGAATGATTGAAACAGATCCGATTGGACTATATATCTTCGGGTTAAACTGTTAATTAACAATTGTGGAGATATATATCCCCTTTTTTTATCTCACATGCAGGACGAAAAAAATGTTGTTTTATTATTTATTGTTGTTGTTGTTTTTTTTTTTAAATATTTTGGTTTTCGTGATTACAGTCCTTCGTTATTTGGTATTTTGATGGTGATACAGCCAAGCGTCAATGCTCATTGAGAAAACAGATTAATTTAAGTTATTAAAATTGAGTTAGTGGCGATGATTTTAAGTAATTTGAAATAAAATTTCGAACAAAAATTTGCACTTAAAAAAAGAAATACACGAGTATAATATAAAATATTGAAAAAAAAAGGTAAAAATGATGCCACAATTCTCGCCAGGAATTTGACTTACATCCTTTTCTTTTTTTTAAGGAGACCCTGTGGGACATAGGGGGCATTGGCCCAATCAATGGGATTTGGGGATCACCAGAGCAGAGACCAGCGGAGATAATTAAGTGAGCTGAGCTTCATTGGTTGGCTTCCATACTTTTAAATCTCAAAAATCAAGTATAGAAAAAATATATATTTTATTAAATTCTTTTTTAATTATTATCTTTTTTTTATTTTTTTAACTTATTAAAAAAGATAAAGATTGCAGTGAAAAATAACAATAATAATAAGTTAAAAAAAAGAAAGAGATAAAGATTAAAAAAAAGAGAAATTAAGAAAATATTTAAAATATCATTAAACATTTTTATATAGAAATGTTTAAATTAAAAAAATAATATATATATATATATATATATATATATATATATATATATTTTGATGTATCAAGTGAGAGTATTGTTTTATTATGAAAGGTAAAAGGAGTAAATCCTAACTATTAAACCATACATAAATAGTTAAAATTAAATATTATTTAAAGGTCACATGACTACTTAAGAAAGTCACATGATTTTATATTGAGTAATGCTATACAGCCAAAAAAAATTATCAGAATTTTTGACAGAATTTAGGCAAAATAAAGGAAGGTTGTTGGATGGAATTAAGTTGTGGAGATCACTCACCAATCCAAAAGGTCAAAAAATATACTAAATCATTCTGTCAAAAACTGTAGTAAGAAAATGTTGGTTATATAATATTTTTATTTTATATTTTATTGTCGACCATTTATGTAAAATTTATTAGTAAAAATTTATTCCTCTCACTCATAATAATTCTCTCCTCTCACTTGACATATTTCCTAATATATATAGAATGGGAATCTACTGACTCTAAGAGTAAGTCTTAGCACAGATACAACTATAAATAATTTTTTTTAAATGTTGATATTCACTAATAATGTGATATTAACATGATAATCATGTACAAAAGTTGACATTTACTTATATTTTGAAAAACGTATTATATTTGACACAATATTATATAAGATAAATAAGATATGTGTAGATATATAATATAATAGTTGATATTTACTTATATTTAAAAAAATATATTATACGTTAAAATAAAATAGTTAGATAAATTATTAATTTATTTTAAAATTTTATAAAATTTAATAGACTTGATCTACCTCATGAAAATGTTTATTTCAAAGGTTGGATAAGTGAAATTTAATATTTAAAAAATGTTATTCATGAGTGTAAGTGTGCTAAAATTCACTCTTAGAATAAGTAAATTCTCTTTTATATATATATATATATATATATATATATATATATTTATATAGAGTATTGTCATGGACTGGTATGTGATATCAGAAATAATTAGTTACTAATCCAATAGTCAGCGTAATGTGTAGATGTCTGTATATTATTATTTGAAGCTACTTTTTAAATATAGTTTATGAATATTTTTATAAGTATTTACATATTAATATTTCTAATTAATTTTTTAAATATAATTTTTGAATATTTTTGTGATGTTAAATTAGTTTATGAACAAAATATATGCAGGTACATCATATTAATATTTTTTTAAAAATTCAATAGAATGTATACATATTTTTGTTATAGTAACTTAATTTATGAATTAAATATGTGACAATATATTTTATTTTTTACTTTGGTATGAAATTATTTTTTACATTTATTTTTATATTTTTGAAAATAATTTTGTGCCCTTAATCAAATGTTTTGAATTGTGATTTTATTTTATATGTTATTATACTGTGATAATACATAGTAAATATTCTTGGGAGGAGTTTCTGCTCTGATACCTGACAGTACTTCAGGAGATTAGTTTCTTACTCAGTAGATAAAATGATACTATGGGAAACTAAAATACTATGATAATACATAGTACAAATTAGGAAAAAAATAAATGAGTCAACAAATATAGTGAAAATGTTATTTATAAAAGTAATATGAACAATTTATGTTATCGTCACCTTTCCTCATAAATATAAAACACTGGTTGAATATAAATTTTTTTTACTTTCCAATCAAATTTTAGATTTATTCAAAGGAAACCATGTCAGCATTTAATATTATGTGATATTAAATTATTTCTAGAGCATTTTGATGAAGCTATGTTAGCACATGACAATACGTAACATTATATGATTTGCATGATTCTTTAAAGAATGTCACGTTATTACGTGACATGACTTGGTGCTATATGATTTGAATAAGTTCATGCCAGCATGTAATATGATATGGTGTTACATGATTTGAATAAAGTCACGTCAGCATATAAGAAGACGTAACAAGACCACATCATCGTAAAAGATGATGTAGTACTGTATAACTTGAAGGATGTCATGTCACTATATAAGATGATGTAATATTTTATAACTTAGAGGAGTCAACTTTAATATATTGTATATAGATATAGATATAGATTTATATGATTACAACATTATCAAATTTAAATATTTTTCTAATCAATTTCAACAAATTTAATCAGTCACTAAAAAATATTTTAAGTTATTTGTATCTTATCATTATGTATTTATCTAGAAGGTGCGCTAGTGCAAGGTACCCAGTACACTATATCTTCTTAATTTTAAAGAATTGCTACTAGTTTATTATTAACAAAAAAAAATAAAAAATAAACAAAATTGCTCTTATTTTTTTCCTCATGGGCCTGTGAAAATTTAAAAAAAAATACGCGATGTGATTCTTTTGCCCTAAAACCATTTGACGTGTTGTGTGATTACATTACTTTATCATGTTATATAAAATATTCATAATTCAAACTTCATAACACTGGCGACAAAGTGAATGACGCTCAATAGAGTGGAAGTCACGCTGTGGGTTTTTTTAAATGTATTTATCTGGAAGGCGCGCTACTGCAAGCTGCCCGGTACATTATTTTTTTTTATTTTATGGGATTGCTACTAGTTTATTAATAACAGAAAAAAACAAAATAGAAACAAAATTGCTCGTATTTTCTTCCTCATGTGCCTGTCAAATTTTTTTAAAAAAGGGGAAATTTACGCGATGTGAACTGGTATGTGATATAAGAAATAATTAGTTATTTATATGACTACAACATTAGCAAATTTAAATATTTTTCTGATCACTTTCAACAAATTAATCCTTCGCTTAAAAACATTTTAAGTTATTGGTATCTTATCATTATGTATTTATCTAGGAGGTGCGCTACTGCAAGCCGCCCAGTACATTATTTTTTCCTAATTTTACACGATTGCTACTAGTTTATTAATAACCAAAAAACAAAACAAAAAGAAACAAAATTACTCGTATTTTATTCCTCATCTGCCTGTCAAAATTAAAAAAAAAAAGAATTTACACGATGTGATTCTTTTGTCCTAAAACCATTTGACGCGTTGTGTGATTACATTACCTTATCATGTTATCTAAAATAATCATACTTCAAACATCATAACACTGGCAACAACGTGAATGACACTTTATAGAGTGAAAGTTACGTTGTGGGTTTTTATTTGTATTTATTTGGAAGGTTCGCTACTGCAAGCCGCCTAGTACATTATTTTTTTAAAAATTTTACAAGATTGCTACTAGTTTATTAATAACAAAAAAAAAAGAAACAAATTTGCTCGTATTTCCTTCCTCATGAGCTTGTCAATTTTTTTTTAAAGAGGAAATTTACGTGATGTGAACTGGTATGTGATATCAGAAATAAATAGTTAGTTATATGATTACAACATTATCAAATTTAAATATTTTTCTCATCAATTTCAGCAAATTAATCCTTCCCTAGAAAACATTTTAAGTTACTGGTATCTTATCATTATGTATTTATCTGGAAGCTACGACACTGCAAGCCGCCCAATACACTAATATTTTTTTAATTTTACAGGATTGCTACTAGTTTATTAATAACAAAAACATAAGACAAAAAGAAACAAAATCAATCATGTCTTATTCCCCATGGGCTTGTCAAAATTTAAAAAAAAAAAAAAGAATTTACGCGATGTGATTCTTTTTTTTCTAAAACCATTTGACACGTTGTGTGATTACATTTCCTTATCATGTTATCTAAAATGTTCATACTTCAAACTTCATAACACCAACGACAAAGTGAATGACGCTCTATAGAGGGGAAGTTACGCTGCGGGTTTTTTTAAATGTATTTATCTGGAAGGTGCGCTACTGCGAGCCGCCCAGTACATTATTTTTTTTTTAATTTTACAGGATTGCTATTGGTTTATTAATAACAAAAAAAAGAAACAAAATTAGAATCATTATTACATAATTTACATTGCACAAAAGAACTGCCACAGAATTGCTGATAAATTATTAATTAATCTTTGACGACACAAATTTTGGTCACTGTATCATATATACATCAATGTAACATTAAAAAATTACACCAATCTTTTATCGTTGGTTTTATTTTAATTTATTATTTTAAAATTATATAATTCAATGAAAAATATAAAATTTAAATTTAGTCATTAAATTTTATATATATATATATAGTGAGATGAGTGTTTAGTGTGAAAAGTGAGAAGAGTAATCTTAATCATTAAATTTTACATAAATGAATCAAAATTAAAGTAATTATATAAATTTTAATTAAGATCTAATTATAACTATGCACATATAGTTAGATGAATTAAGATTTATTCTTTTTAATTTTCATAATAGAAAAATACTTCTCATTTGAGATATATCTTCTATATATATGTGTATGCATACGCACGTATCCTTTTTAAGTATAAAACACTAAGAACTGCATGGAAGACTTAAAAACAAATATATGTATATGTACATTCTGTAATACGGTAAGTGTAATGTCATTGTTTTGAAGGAAAGTTATTGTAACGAAACTTTTACCTCCATAAATATAAGCAATTTTACAATGTTTTAATATATAAAAAAATGCAAAATTAAGGGAATAAGTGCAATGTTGTTGCAGTGTGAGACTGGATTTTGTGATCTACTGGGTAGAGCAGTGAAGCTGAAACGACCCTGGCCTGACCGTGGTGCCATAAATTTGATTTAAGTTTACAAATAAATACACAATGCATATCCCCTGTATATTGGCCAAACTAATTATTACACAGTGAGTTTTCTCTCTTTTGTAGGCCTTAGTTTTTTCTTTGTCTTTTTCCTTATAACAAAACCAAAAAAAAAAAAAAAGAAGATAGTCTAGATACACACATATTTGTTTTTTCTCTTGTAGATGTTCTGAAAAATGCCCAATTAACAATATCACTTCTAATCAGAATACAGAAGTGCAAAGAAATAATAAATATCAGGATAGCACTGTCCACTCAAAATTTTGTTTTCGTTCATGTACTTTTTGTAGATTTATCACTGATTAACATGAAATTGAGGAAGTCAAAAATTGTTATTCGGAATTTAAATCAGGATACATAAAAGCCAATGCTACATTTAGACAATGTGCTTTTTTATTTTCAGTCATTGATCCCTATATAAAAAAATAATACTATATAAATAATGTAAAATAAAAAATAAATATACAGAATTATTAGAATATATAATTAAATGTGTAGAAAAGTTAGTCATCTCCCTCCTCAACCGATTGTTTTATGTTTTTATTTGGATAAACACTTATTTTAGTCTCTTATAAATAAATATGACATCAATTAGCTAGGTTTTTTTTAAAGAAAGTTAATATCAATTTAATCTATAAATGAATAAAAAGTGAACATCAATTTAGGTTTTTAAAAGAAAGTTAATAATAATTTAATCACTTAATAATAAAAAGTAGCATAGAGGATTAAAATTGGTGCTTGCTCCTTTTATTCTTGAGCAATACTATATTATATGAAAACTTTTTTTCACGAGTTGTGTTACGAATGATGTGGTTATTTAAATAAGTAAAAATTTTTCTCTTCACTTGACAAAAATCAGGCGAGGGTAGAAATCAAACGGTTAATATCAATTCGTGAATTTCCTTATAAAAAATTCTTCGGGTCATTTATCATTTTCCTTTTTTTTTTTAACTTTTTTGACTGGTAAATAGTCGGTAACAAATTAATCTGCCTAAGGTAGCAAGAAAAGCAACAAGCATTCTAGCAATTAACCATAAAGAAAAAAAAAATCAGGTAATAGATATTAATTAGAACTATTGTACAATTATCTCAACTACTTTAATGGGACAGTTAATTAAGGATATCAATTTTAAAATATAACAATTGAGGGATTACATTTAATGAGGGAATAATCCGATTAAAAATATTAATTAAAAAATTTTGACTTAACGATATATGATGGGGATGCAAATTAAAAGAATCTTACATCATATAAACAAGTGTTTTTGTATTTTGATTTTATCATATAAATAAGTGTTAATATGAGATGGTGTAAATGTTTAGATGTTTTCAAAGCATTTTTTAGCGGTGAAGATGTAGGTGTTTTTTTTTTTTTAACAACTACTTCTCAGAAATTTTTTGTAATGAACGGACTTGAGCAAAAAAAAAAAAAACCACACCCGCGAGGATAAACTATGAAAACTGATCCGTTGAACTTCAATAAATAATGTTATTTATAAGATTACAACATTATCAAATTCAATTATTTTTCGAATCAATTTCAATAAACTAATCCTTCAGTCAACAACTTTGCAAGTTATTGTTATAAAAATTGAAACAGACTAATATAAATTTGTATTTTTCTGGAAGGCTACTACTGTAGGTCGGCCAATACATTTGTTTTTCTTTCCAACATTGCTTTAAAAAAATTGCTCGCAGTTTGTTTCTCTCATGGGCCCTAAACTGAACCTAATCCATTCAATGCGATGTGAATTGGTATTATATTACCTTCTCGTGTTATCTAAAAAAATTCATACTTCAAAATCAAAGACTAGCGACAAAGTGAGTGACGCTAAGACGCTAGCAGAACTTACAATGTGGGTTATAAATCAAAACGAATCAATATACCTACTTTTGGCACCCAGAATTCAACTTTCTACAGTGTTCTTGCAGCTCAGCGTTGGTAATTTATCATATATATCAATATCAATATCTCTGATCTTCACCGACTAAGTTTCTACTTGTCCAATGGATATTGAATTCCTGAATGGAGCCCACCATCTCGGCGGATCCGGTGATCAAAAATATTCTGTTCATATCTTATCATTATGTCATTGTCAACTTTGCAGTTAAGATGATGATAATTAAAACACTATATTTTTTGTAAGTACAAATAAAAATCACTTTAGCTATTGCTCTCTTTTATTTATAAATTTTTTTATTTTTTAAAATTTATACATACTTATATGTGTAGTGTATTTTTAAAATATAAAAAAAAAATATAAGTGTTTAGAAAAGTTTGTGTAAAATTTTTAAAATACTTAGGGGTTGTTTGGTTTCAAAAATGTTTTGTTGTTTTTATTCTTAGTTTTTATTTCTTAAAAATAGTTTTCATTTTCAATTTTTCACATTTTAAGAAACATGTTTGGTTTGCAAAACCAAAATCTGTTTTTTAAAAAATGAAAACAATGAAAATATGATTGGTATCAAATTTTAAAAAAATTAAAATTATGAAAACATGTTTGATTAATATATTTTCTCTACTTTATTTGATATCTAATTTTTAACAAGGTTTTATATTATTTATAATTATTTTAATTAAAATAAAATGTATGTATTTGGTTTTACAAATTAAACAGCTCTATTATCTAAGAATCTATAAAAAATAATAATTACACACATAGTCATATAAATATAAATAATCATGAAAGAGATTTATTAAAATAATCAACACGTACTTTTTACATATATTGTTTCTCTCACTATTTTGAATAATGCAAGTGAAGTTATGTCTACAAGCACACAACTTGGCACCAAGCAGCAGGACTTTTCTAAATCAAGTCTTATTGACCGCTGGAATAGTAGAAGAAAAAATGAATCTAATCTGATTTTTTTGAAAAAAGCAAAACAAATGAATCACTTGTAAATTTATAACAAATCTCAAGTAATTAACAATTTAAAAATGTTCTTAAAATCAGTCTTATTGGATGCTAATATTAATTGTTTCTTCTACTATTTTATATAATACAAGTGAAGTTACGTCAACAAATATATCTTGGCACCACGTAGCTTGTGTGTCAGATTGTTTTTTTTTTTTTAAAAAAGTAACATAGATGAATCACTTATAAAGTGTATCAACATAAAAATGTTCTTCTTATAAGCTATTTTATTGGGTGATGATCCTTAGCTTGAGAGGGGAAGACCACTTGGCACCTAGATTGAGGCAAAGGGGGCAAGATACCTGTTATTTCTATTAAGTGCAAAACTGGGTAACACTATAACTCAAGCCTGGTCAGAATTAAGCTTCATCATTCTGATATCCCAATCAAAAGGGCCATAGAAATTCATACACAAGGACAACACGGAACATAAAAAACAGTACAGCCCATTTAAATACACATCCAGATATTCCATTAATAAATTCATTGTTACAATTGAACAAAGCATATCCACCCACCGTCAATCCTTGTGATTCAATGCAAGGGATATAAAAGACCCAAAAATAATACAAAAATGAATAAAGAATAAAAGGAGAAGAACCCAAAAGAAAAAAGAGAGATCACGTAGTAGAAAAAGAAGGGGAGAACGTGGAGAAGATCAAACCTGAAACACAAGCAAAGCACCACATTCTGATAAGGAGGGATTCAAACGGCGCAGAGCAGACTCTCTTTTGCGTGCCTCTCTAAGTGTGCATAAAAAAATTGCAAAATTGCCACCGTGTTTTGAATGTTTTCATTATATTTAAAAAACTTGCCACCGTGTTTTGAGAGATTTGTTTTCTGTTTCCGAAAGATTGAGATGAGAATACTCAAAACATCTTTTTTGTGTTTTCAAATTTGGGCCCTTTTTCAGAATGTTTTCAGGAAAACATTTTCACTGAAGTCCAACAAACATGTTTTTAGGTTCATTTTCTATTTTCAATCAAAATAAAAATAAAAAATAGATAAAGCAAACAGGCCCTTAAGTATTTGTGTACGTTTTGAAAATAAAAAAATTTTTATTAAAAAAATAGATAAATAAAAAGAAAATTAGAATAATTTACTCTTAATTATTTTTTCATATACATGATAAGGTTTATCAAATAGTCCTTTGTTGTGCTTATATTTTGGTATGTAGTAAGAGTATTATCATGGACTGGTATGTATTATTAAAAATAATTAGTTATTTATATGATTACAACATGATCAAATTCAAATTTCTTTCTAATCAATTTCAAAAAAATTAATCCTTCACTCAACAACTTTTGAAGTTATTGGTACTTTATCATTGTATAATTGTTTGGAAGGTGCGCCTCTGCAGGCCACGGCCAGTGCATATTGCTTTTTTTTTCTTTGGTAATTTTACAAGATTGATACTAGTTTATTAATAACAGAAAATGAAAAAACAAAAAAAAAACTTATGCGATGTGATTCTATTGAGCTAAACCCATTTAACGCGTTGTGTGATTATATTACCTTATCATGTTGTCTAAACAATTCATACTTCAAAATCAAAGACTAGTGAAAAAGTGAATGACTCTATGTAGAGTGAAACTTACCACGTGGGTTCTTAATTCATAACCAATAAATGACTTAGTGTATTATTTAGTGTTAAAAACAGTTTTATAATCAAAATTTTATTAATAAAATTTTTGATAAAAAAATGATTATCTTATAAAAAATAATCTTTTCCAAACTTTTGGCACCCAGCCAGAATTCAACTACATATTCTACCGTGTTCTGGCACCTCTAGAGCATCATTGGTAATTTATCATCTATATCAATATCAATATATGTGATCTTCACCGAGTAAGTTTTCACTTGTCAAATGGATGGCAACAGCATCCAAAGCAACATGTCATCTCAACGGATCTGTAAATACGATGTGTTTTTGAGTTGCAGAGGCACTGACACCCGCAACACTTTTACCGATCATCTTTACGCTCATCTGATAAGAAAAGGTATTTGCACCTCCAAGGATGACAAAAAGATGACGAAAGGAGAAGACACTTTAACGCAGCTCCTGCAAGCAATTGAACAATCAGGGGTTTCTATCGTTGTCTGTGCAAAAGATTACGCTGGCTCAACGTGGTGTTTGAGGGAACTGGCTTTTATAGAAAAATGCAGGAGAGAATTGGGACAAACTGTTTTGCCAATTTTCCATGATGTGGATCCATCTCATGTTAAAAAACATAACGGGGTCCATAAGAAAGCCTTTGATCGACTGCAAAGCAGATTCAGCAAAAATCCAGACATGGTTGATAGCTGGAAGGAAGCTATGAGGGCAGTGGCCAGTTCGGATGGTTGGGATGTAAGGAATAAGTAAGTACACTGTAAATCATTCTTCTCTTAGTTGTTTATGTATTATTAACTTGAACCTGTAGTGTTCTATTGAGTTTTTCGTAGTCATGCTTGTGCAACAAAACTGATAAACAAATTCAAGTTTGATTAAGCAAACTGAACATTTTTATCGACAAAGTTATAAATCATTAATTAAAATATTATCCTGTACTAAATTTGTGCTTGTTTTCCCCTTGTTTTCTTAGGTGATAACTTACTTGATTTTTTTTTTCTTCTCTCTTTCAAGGTCAGAGTCTGAAGAGATTGAAAAAATAGTTGAGGAGTTCATAAAATTATTGGGTCATAAAGTCTCATGGTTTGCTAATGACCTAGTTGGTATGCCATCTCGTATAGAAGTATCAGAAAACCTTTTAAAATTAAACTCCGATAACGATGTTGATGACCGAGTTATAGGGATTTGGGGGATAGGTGGAATAGGAAAGACGACTCAAGCTGCTGTCTTGTATGACAAAATCTTTTACCAGTTAGATGTTTGTTGTTTTATTGAGAACGTAAGCAAACTTTGTACAGACGGTGGTCCCACCGCCGTACAAAAACAAATTCTTCTTCAAATTTCTAGATGAAAAAAATCTAGAGACACGCAATCCTTTAGAAATTACCTGGTTTGTAAGAGATAGGCTACCTCGCAAAAAGGTCCTCATAATTCTTGACAATGTTGATCAATTAGAACAATTGGAGAAATTGGCTATAAATCCTAAATTTCTTCGCGCAGGAAGTAGAATCATCATAACTACTCGGGATATGGGTACTCTAAAGGGGTATAGAGTGCACAGGGCTCCACTACTGAATAATGATGAAGCTTTGCAACTTTTCTGTAGAAAAACCTTCAAAAGTGATGATCCACAAAGCGGTTATGAGAAGCTCACTTCTGAGGTACTAAAATATGCTCAAGTCCTTCCATTAGCAATTGAAGTATTGGGTGCATTCTTTAATAGCCTAGATCTGGATGGCACCCTGTGGAGAGATGCCTTGGATAGACTGCGGAAAAATCCAGAGAATGGAATTATGAATGTGCTGCAGATAAGTTTTGATGGACTAAAGCCAACAGAGAAAGAAATATTTCTGGATATTGCTTGTTTCTTTCATGGGAAGAACCAGTCTTATGTAATGGAAACCTAGATTGTCGTGGATTGTACCCTCTTACTGGAATTCAAGTTGTCACACAGAAATCACTCATAACCATTAGAAGAAATGATGAAATTCATATGCATGAATTGTTACAGGAGTTGGGCAAGAAAATTATTCGGGAAAAAAACCCGACCGACAGCAGCCCAGGATTGTGGAGTAGATTGTGGCTTTATGAAGGATTTCCGTCATGTCATGATGACAGAAACGGTAACAAGTTTTCATTTAAAAATTAGATTACATGATTTTTCTTTTTTGTTAGAAAGTATAAGTTCTCTTTATCTTATAAGCTATAAAAAATTGATCGTTTTAAATTTTAAACTATTATATAATGACACGTAAATAATTTTAATTTTTAACAAAAATTATAAGTTTATTATTTAATTCAAGTAATTTTATTATTCATTTTATAATAATATGTTTATTCTTATTTTTTTCTTTTTTTTATAGAGAACTGATAAGATTAAATCATAATTCTACCTCCATTAGCGGATGTCTGCCAAGATGAGTTGAGTGCCGAAGAATTTTAAAAAATGAAGGCCTTGAACTGCCTATATTATGTCACAAGAATTTTTCAAGAAGACTCAATTTTCTTTCTAATAGCTTACATTATCTTTATTGGTATGGTTGCCCTTTCAGCACTTTGCCATCAAGATTTCAGCCAAATAAACTTGTTGAATTGAATATGGCTAATAGCAGCATCAAACAACTATGGGAAGGCATCAAGGTATACTTTTAGTAGTCTTATCATTTTTCTTTTGTTAAAGAAACAAACTATGAATAATAATTATTTCAATTATTTTCCATCAGAAGTAATGCCGCAAAAAGAAAATTTATTGTTTTTTTATATCGTTATATAATAATGTTTTCTATTTTAAATTTTAAAATTCAATAAAATTTATTTAAAGTTGTAATATGTTTAAAAAAGACGACTAAAAGAATCTCAATAAATATAAGAAATGTGTAGCAAGTGATGAAATTTAGTAATGTGACAATATATGATTAAATGATAATGTAAAGAAAAAAGATTATACTTAAATGAATCAAAATATTTGTCCTTTAGAAAAGTAAATATTGAAAATTTTCTTTCCTTAATAGTATGGAATTTTATCAAGATAAATTATACGAGTAAAAGTTTTTTCTTTTTGTTTTATATTTTGGATTTTCAACACTGAATTATCTTATATTTATAAAAGTGCTACAGTTAAATTTAAAATATTCTTTGTCACAACAAATTCGTTAACTAAGTCATTTGATCATGATCATCAAAATGGATGATTTTGTGGTTAAATGACACTCATACTTAATTTTTTGCCTTATATGTTGGGAAAATGAGAATAACATATTCATTTGATGCAGCTGAATTATTCTTCTCATTTTCTTATCATATGTGGCTGAGCAATAATATGATAAAATTTAACACAGATCATTAATTGAGATTGCAACTTAACAAATTTGTTATGCCTCGCAATATTTTATAGTTGGTTATAAATTAATATAAGAGAATTGTGTAAGTTTTTATAGTAGAAAGATTGTATGTATAATCATGTCCCAAAAAAAAAAAAGAATGTATGTATGATAAAAGCCACTATAAAAAAGAAAGGAGAATAATTTACTCTAATTATTACAGCGTACTATGCTACTATTTAATGAAATTAAGTTTTAATAGGACATTCTCGCATGTCATTAGTTAATTCTCTCTTCACATTATCTCCCCAATTTGATAAGGGTAGGTTTAAGCGAGTCCAAAGATCTTGCCATAACGCCAAATTTTGAAGGGGTCTTAAATCTTGAGCGGCTACATCTTAATTACGGGATGTATAAAGAGAATGTTTGTGTGATAGAGAGAACGTATGTTTAATAAAAGCAAAAAAATAGAAGGGAGAATAATTTACTCTTAAAATTATAATGTTTTACATTCTTGTAAAATTATAATGGGAAATGAATTCAAGTTTTAATACAAACATGCTCACATGTTGGTAGCCAATTCTCTCTTGGCAGCGTTTTCCCAACTTGAGAAGGGTGAATCTAAGCGCAACTCCAAAGATCTTATCATGACGCCAAATTTTAGAGGGGTCCCAAATCTTGAGCGGCTAGATCTTAGAGGATGCAACAAACTATCGCAGGTCCATCCATCAGTTGGACTTCTTGAGAAACTTGTTTTCTTGAGTTTGAGAAACTGTAGCAGTCTAGTCAGTCTTCTCGATCAAGGCAGTGTTTGTAATTTAAGTTCTCTTGAAGACTTGGATCTTTGTGGCTGCTCAACACTTGAAGACACGCCAGATTTTAGAGGGCTCTCAAATCTTAGGCACCTAGATCTTCAACGATGCACAAGTTTATCGGAGGTTGATGAATCTATTGGTGTTCTTGTGGGGCTTAAATCCTTGAATTTGAGCTACTGCCCAAATCTTGTCAGTATACCCAACAGCTTTAATAACATAGTACATTCTCTTGGAAAATTTAATTTATTCGGCTGCTCGAAACTTGAGTCTGCCCTACAGAACAAGACAAGCAGCTGATTCCTTGAAACCTTTTTTCTGTCCTTCGCAATCTTTGAAATTTTGGAACCTGGGCTTCTGCAATCTACATGAAGTCCCTCATGCTATTGGAGAGTTAAGTTGTTTAAAAGGACTAAATCTAGAGGGAAACAACTTTGTTACAGTACCACCTACCATCAAGAAGCTTTCCAGACTCATTTTTAAACGTGGCACATTGCAAGAAGCTTTAATCTTTGCCTGAGCTCCTAATTTTTACTGCTTCATCAATTGTAGAGGAGTGTTATTGGCCAGGATTATATATTTTCAACTGGCACAAGATGGCTGATATGGGAAGCTGCAATAGCTCAAACATCAGCAAAAAAAAATTACAAAGAAGATCGAACGCGACAGTAATTACTTGGCACATTTTTGGTTATCAAGACTACTTACAGGCGCGCACTCTGCAATCTGCATGCCTGCCTTCATTGTCTCTCTGTCTCTCTCTGATATATCTTTGTGTGTGTGAATGTGTGTTTCTTTTTTATTTGGTAATAGGAACCCCATCGCCTCCAACATAAGTTTCAACTTGTTATTCCTGGGAGTGAAATTCCAGAGTGGTTCAATCATCAATTGATCGGGGGTTCAATAAGGGTACAGGGGCTGGATGAAGGGAACTGGATTGGCGTGGCCTTCTGTGTAGCATTTGTTGTAAATCGTCATCCCCATGCTCCCTATAGTCAACTTTCCAAACCTCTTGTTCTTGATTTTAGATATGAAAACTATACACTAGTTTACTCTATGCCACTTTGTTCAGGGCCGGACTTGGTCAATGCTGATGGCTCAAAGCATCTCTGGCTAATCTATACCTGTCAGCCATCCACCTATATTTGGAAACCATCAAGAGAATGTCATATAACATTTAGCACCCACTCAGGTTTAGAGCTAAGGAAATGGGGGATACGCTGGGTAATGAAGCAAGATATGGAACCACAAAGTGACCCATTGTGGTCGCAGAACACTGGTCAGAGACAGAGTAGTCAAATACACCATCTTCCCTTTAGTTATGAACATAAGACAGAGAATGCACAAGTATATAGACCACCGAATGGGAGAGGAAATGGTGGAAGAGGCTATACTGGGAGAGGCAATGGGCTGGTACAGGCAAAATGTGTACCTTAATGTGGGAAAGCAAAGCACACAGTGGAGACATGCTATAAAAAGCACGGTTACCCACCAGGGTTTTCGTTTCAAGAACTCTTCTGTGAAAATTGTTTCAGCTGATGCAGCTTTCCAAAGCGAACAAAATATTCAGCTTTCTCCTCAGTCACAAACTGATCATAATGAATCTGTCTTCTCTTTTACTCAAGAGCAGCATAATGGCATCCTAAGCTTACTACAGCAATCTACCAAGACACCTCCTGGTCCTCAAATCAGTAACCAAACCTCCTGTCAGTCTACAACCATATCGGCACAACTCCAAAGACCAGTGACACATACCAAGTAAACTCTACAGGTAAATCTCAATATCAGTGGATCCTGGACACAGGAGTCACTGATCACATATGTCATAACATGCATCTTTACACCTCTTATAAACGAATAAATCCCATTACTATCAACCTTCCAAATGGAACTCAAGTTCAATCCCATTTTCCTGGTATGATACAGTTTATAAGAATTTTTACCTGACCAATGTATTGTATGTTCCTGAATTCAAAATCAATTTAATTTCCATAGCCAAACTTACTCAGGCTTTAAACTGTCAGTTAACATTTCTCCATGACAAATGTTTGATACAGGATTCCATTCCTTGAAGATGATTGGTTTAGCTGAAGCCAAGGACAATCTATATGCATTGAAAATTCATGAAGATCAAGCTGACAGCACCAAAATTACTCTTCATACAGCCTTTTCTGTAGATACCAAACCTGTAACCAAGTTTGATTTGTGGCATTTTCGCCTAGGACACCCCTCGAGAGAGATTCAATATTGTACAAGGACAAAATCATTTTGATTCCAACAATGAATACACACCATGCGACATATGCCATTTTGCCAAACAAAAGATATTGCCTTTTACTGTTAGCACATCTCATTCTACTGCTGTTTTTGAAATAATTCATATTGATATATGGGGTCCTTTTTCAGTTACTTCAGTCCGTGGCCATAGGTATTTCTTAACCGTTGTAGATGATTTTTCAAGGTTCACTTGGATATTTTTGATGAAGTCAAAATCTGAAACTAGATCAATCATACAATCTTTCACCAATTACATTGAAACACAGTTTAACACAAAACTTAAAATCTTGAGGTCAGATAATGCACCTGAGTTTATGTTTACTGAATTTTATAATGCTAAAGGCATAGTTCATCAACACAGTTGCATCGAAACACCTCAACAAAATGGACTGGTAGAGAGAAAGCACCAAGACATTTTGAATGTAACACGAGCATTGATGTTTCAGTCTAATCTTCCAATTAATTTTTGGACTTATGCAGTTGCACATTCAGTCCATTTAATCAATAGATTACCCACACCCATTCTTAAAAATAAGACACCATATGAGGTTTTACATAAACAGCCACCTGATTTGTCAAGTATTAGAGTTTTTGGATCTTTATGCTATGCTTCTACTATTTTAGCACATAGATCAAAGTTTTCTGCTAGAGCACGAAAGTATGTATTCATTGGATTCAAAAGAGGAGTCAAAGGGTACATTTTATTAGAACTACTCACAAGGGAAATATTTCTTTCTCCAAATGTGATCTTCTATGAGTCACATTTTCCTTTCATTCTAAACAAATTCCAAATTCAGAAAACATACCATCTAACACAGAAATACCATTTGATTCTCCAACTGATTTTCCATTTTCATCTAACCTCTACTTTCCAGCAAATATCAATAATGACCAAACAACAGCTGCTGCACCTACAAACACAGAAACCTCTAATCCATCTCCAACCAGACAATCAACCAGAACAAGAAGGCCACCTGCTTATCTACAGGATTTTCAATGCAACCTTGCTACTTCAGCTATGACCAAAGATGCTTCAGGTATTAGATATCCTATCTCTTCTGTTCTGTCATACAATAAATTGTCACCAAGACACAAAACTTTCACATTCAACATTTCAACTTCATTTGAGCCAAAGACCTATAAACAAGCAGCCCAACATGAGTGCTGGCAGAAAGCAATGGATGCTGAACCATCAGCTCTCGAGCAAAACAGAACATGGATCATTACTGATTTGCCAAGTGGCAAAACACCTATTGGGTGTAAATGGGTTTTCAAAATCAAGTACAAGTCAGATGGCAGTATTGAAAGACACAAGGCAAGACTTTTAGCTAAAGGATATACTCAAACAGAAGGTATAGACTTTTTTGACACCTTTTCTCCTGTGGCTAAACCAACTACTGTGAGGTTACTGCTAGCTATTGCAGCAACACGGCAGTGGTTTCTAAAACAACTAGATGTAAATAATGCATTCCTCCATGAAGATTTAGCAGAGGAAGTCTACATGGAATTACCACCTGGATTATCTACGTCTGAGCCAAATAAGGTGTGCAAACTTCAAAAGTCCCTATATGGCTTGAAACAGGCCAGCAGACAATGGTTTGCAAAATCATCAACTGCATTAGTTCAGAATGGGTACAAACAGTCACATTCAGATAATTCACTTTTTATCAAGACTAGTTCAGATTCTTTTACAGCATTACTTGTTTATGTTGATGATATAATCTTGGCTGGAAATGAAGCAACAGAGATTGATAGAATCAAAAAGTATTTGGATGATGCTTTTAAAATCAAGGATTTGGAGGATTTGAAATATTTTTTAGGTCTGGAGATAGCTAGATCCAGCAGAGGAATATTCATTTGTCAAAGGAAGTATGCAATTGATCTATTAACTGAAGCAGGACTACTTGCAGCCAAGCCTGCTAAGACACCTATGGATAGTAAACTGAGATTGGTTTCTGACAGTGGGGAACCATTTGAAGATATACCAGCCTACAGAAGATTGATTGGGAGATTACTATATCTAACCACAACAAGACCAGACATTGGCTATGTGGTACAACAGCTGAGCCAATTCTTGTCAAAACCGATGCTGCATTATCATCAAGCAGCCATACGTGTACTGAGATATATCAAAGCAGCTCCGGGAAGAGGATTATTCTTCCCTGCCACTTCAGAACTCAGATTAAAGGTGTTTACAGATGCAGATTGGGCAACATGCCCAGAAACAAGGAAATCCATTACTGGCTTCTGCATTTTCTTAGGAGATTCACTAATTTCCTGGTGTTCAAAGAAGCAAACAACAATTTCCAAGTCTTTCACTGAGGCAGAATATAGAGCTATGGCTGCTACTACCTGTGATTTACAATGGTTGACATATCTGTTGACAGACCTCAACATCAAGTTTACAGCTCCAGCATTGCTTTACTGTGACAACTAATCTGCCATGCACATTGCAGCACATTCCTCTTTCCATGAATGCACAAAACATATAGAAATTGATTGCCATGTTGTTAGGAGAAAGTTAATTCAGGGTTAATCCGCTTAATGCCAGTTACTTCGTCCAATCAAATAGCAGACTCCTTCACAAAGGCTTTGGCAGCTGTTCCATTTCATGATATTATGTGCAAGCTGGGAATGTTAGACATATATTCTCAAGCTTGTGGGGGGTAATACAGTAAAAAGGATAGTTAGATGATTGTGTAAATCAATCAATTTAATTATGATTAGTTAGAATTAGCTGTTGATTAGTTGATAGCTGTTAGTTAGTTAAGCAACAGTTAGTTATGCAGCAGTTATGCAGCAGAAGTCCCTTTGTATATAAACAGTTTTTGTACACTGTAACTTTCACTTTTTGACTTCAATACAGATTTCTTCATATCAATCTTCAAACAAAAGTCTCGAAAGGGAAGGTAATGTTGATTGTACTCTTAAATAAAAAACAATTAAGGAGCTAATCTGTTGGTTTGTTTCCTTTTACACCAAAAGAAATCAAAATATTATTTTGAAGGTTAATAGAGAAAAGCAGAAGACTTCTTTTGAAGGTTAATTAAAACTTAAAACAGTTGCCTACTCTGGAATGAGGCTTACCAGAGCTGACTATGACGAAGCTCAACTGTGAAGTAGTCCAGTACACCTTTCTGCTTAAATTATCTACGTCTCTGGTGCAACTCAAAAAGTTATGCGTTTCAGCTGACGAGCCAAATTGGTGTTTTAACAGAGCAGTCTCTGTTGAAGGAGCTCATAAATCATAATTAGTCTGTGTCAAATCTAGTCTTCACAAGGGATAATTTGAATACAGACGGCCTGCTTTGTTGTTCATGTATCTAATTCTAAAATGATTAACAAGAAACAGGAATTAAATGCCCATTAGACTTTAGCAACTTGTTAGTGGTAAGTATTCCGACTCAGTCAAACTGTGTTGATATCGTTCATTGGTGATTTTGAAAACAACTATATATCCCAATTCTACACATCATGCCCTGCACTTACTTTTTATGATAAAAATAAAGAAAGATAAAAAAAAAATTGTATTATTCAAATTAAGAAAAAAAATTTGATAAAGAAACTTGTACTTTTTGAACGTGCAGGAGAATTTCTATAATTTCAAATATACCTAGCCAGCAACTTGGTGGATGCAGCCTTCGAATTAGGAACTATTTTATTGGTACAGTCAATATCTAATTATTATTCTAAATTCTCGTTGAGATTTGTGGATATGTTTTGATGTTGAAATTGAGTAGTTTCTTCTTTCTCTAAATTTTTGTTAAATAAACTTATATCTTTTTCCAGTAATTTTATTTTAATTAATAATTTAAAATTACTTAATTTAATAAAAAAAAACTCTACTCATTAAATTAAAACTATATATATCATTGTATTTATCCAATGAATTTTCTATGATGTACTTTTAGAATTAAGAACAAAATCTGCATATTTTAAAAATAATAATAATAAATATTAGCCACGGTATATTAAAAAATAAAGTTTGTGCAACTAGACACGGTTAATACATAGCAAAAAGAACAGGCAGAATTTTAGATGGAAGATCGATACTTAAGCCACGGAAATCCCCTGAATCACCTTTTCTACCCCGAAATTGGCCAGCAAGAAAAGATGATGCAAAGTGTAATCCATGTAATCCCATTTTTTACTTAGCCATAGTCTACATCAACTGCATTTCTTCACATTTTTTTACAATTATTGTAATTGCAACATTTTTATTACTTGAACAGAGTTACAATTTAAAGCTTTGAGACAGCAGTAGATGAATAATATTTAGCTGCTACCCGAGTAGCAATTTGTTGAAATTATTTATTTAAATTGAAAAGAAAAAGAGAAATTAAAGAGAGATATGAAAGACTAAAAAAAATATTTGCTCAGAATAGAGGGAAAGTTATATAACTTGGTTATCAAGTTTTATTAGTAGTATGTATAGGAAATTAAAGTGCAATACTTATTTTAGAGTACATGTGACCGTTATCAGAGAGTAGAGATAAGTGCGAAACACAGATTGAGAGGAGATTTTCATAGGGGTGAGAGCTGCAGACATGTGATAACAGCATACTAAAATAAAAATAATCCCCCTTGTTCTTCATAAAGATATCTCGTGCTTGTAATGGCTGAAAAAAAAAATTAACGGATAAATTATTGAAAAGTCTTTCATCTCAGAGTAAGAAAATATATTTTCTGCGACGAGAGAATAGAAGAGCATGAAACTAATAATATCTTCTTGGATACTACAGCACATCTCTGTGGTCCCAGATTCCTGCCAAGTGCCGGCAAAGGCAGGCATGCACATGATGCCACTGTGCTAATGGTCCAAGTGGTTAAATTCATAATACTGCACTGTTCAAATTATTTATGAAATGTTTCCTAGGGGAGAGAGAGTTACCACCTCCTATAGACTAATAAAAAATGTGCAACAACATGCATGACATCTCTGCCAATGATCCAGCGTTTGGTTATTTTATAGCTTAAAGGGACCCATCATTAAACATTTTCTTGCTTTTAATTAGTTGATCCCTTAAAATAGATCTCCTTATGACATCAATAATTAACAGTTTTTTAAAATACATATATATATATATATATATAAAGAGTTTCTTCATTGTCATGTTGCGAAAGTAGCGTTGGCAACATGCCAGCTCTTAGTCAAAAGTGAGTTGTTTCCTCTGTCCAATAATTGTGATTATTTAAAGATATTGAGAAGAATTAGCTCTACATAAAGTAACCATAAGACAAGGCGTTCAAACCTGCAATTTCTGCATTTCAGGCCGCCATGGATGCTGCTCCCTTGCACATAGCAATGTATCCGTGGTTAGCTATGGGGCACCTAATCCCATATCTCCACCTCTCGAACAAATTAGCAAAGAGAGGACACAGAATCTCCTTCTTCATCCCCAGAAGAACACAAGCCAAGTTAGAGCAATTCAACCTCTGCCCACATCTTATCACCCTTGTCCCTATCGATGTTCCTCACGTTGATGGCCTTCCCCATGGCGCAGAGACCACTTCAGATGTGCCTTTCTCTTTAATCCCACTCGTTATGACAGCTATGGATCGTACTGAGAAGGATATCGAACGTCTCCTCATTGAGCTAAACCCACAAATTGTTTTCTTCGATTTCACTTATTGGCTACCAAACTTGACTCGCCGATTGGGGATCAAGTCTATTCTATACTTGATTGTTAGCCCAGCAACAATCTCTTACACTTCATCCCCAGCAAGGATGGGTCACAGAGGTGATATAACTGAAGCAGACCTCATGCAACCCCCTGCTGGGTACCCATTTTCATCCATCAAGCTTCATGCCCACGAGACAAAGTTCCTTTTTGGGAAAAGGAAATGGGAGTTTGGGAGTGGTGTTCTATTTTATGACCGCGTGTATGATGGCTTGAGCTTATCAGATGCAATAGGATTCAAAGGTTGTAGAGAAATTGAGGGGCCTTTCGTTGACTACCTTGCAGGCCAGTTTGGGAAGCCTGGTCTGCTTTCAGGACCTGTCATACCAGAGCCACCCACTTCTCCTCTAGAGGAAAAATGGGCTACATGGCTCGGAGGATTCAAGGCTGGTTCAGTACTTTACTGTGCACTTGGAAGCGAATGCATGTTAGAGCAAGATCAATTCCAAGAATTGCTGCTGGGTCTTGAGCTAACAAGCATGCCATTTTTGGCGGTACTTAAACCGCCTATTGGGTTTGAGACAATTGAAGCAGCTTTGCCAGAAGGGTTTAGGGAAAGGGTTCAAGGAAGAGGGATTGCCCATGGTGGATGGGTACAACAGCAATCGATTCTGGGACACCCATCTGTGGGTTGCTTCATAACACACTGTGGGGCAGGTTCATTAACAGAGGCACTGGTAAATAAGTGTCAGATAGTGTTACTGCCACATCTAGACAGCGATCACTTCATTAACGCACGGATGATGAGTAGGAAACTTGAAGGTTGGGGTTGAGGTGGAGAAAGGTGAAGAAGATGGATTGTTCACAAAAGAAAGTGTATGCAAAGCTGTGAAAATTATGATGGATGATGAGAATGAGCTTGGCAGAGAATGCAGGGCAAATCATGCCAAAGTGAGGAACCTCTTACTAAGCAACGATTTAGAATTGTCTTGTGTCGATAGTTTCTGTCACAATCTTCAAGCTATACTCAGATGATTTCCATGTTTCAGCAACTATCGATCAAAGTTTGGTGGATTTTCTTCAATCTATCCAGGTTGTATCATTGCTTGTCCTCGGTCAATAAATGAAGATTTTACAAAATAAAAAATAAAAATAAAAATAAAAATCCTATGTATAGCAATAGTCTTGGCAAAAAAAAAAAAAAAATTGCTAGTACGCCTCTCTTGTAATTATGGTAAATTCCGAATTTTAACCGTGGGTTTGTTCGAAATAAACAACTTTATGCTCTTTTTTTTTTGTTATAAAATGTTCTTCTTTTAAGTTATATCTGATCAAATCTTAAGATAAGTTATATTTGAGTGAGTTTAGTTAAAGTTTAAGTAAGCAATATAAATTTAATTATATTCAAATGATATCATATATGAATATGTATAAAATTAGTATGTATTTTTTTTGTGTGTAAATAATATCACTAATTTTTTTACCGAAAATAATATCACATTTGACGTCCTTCAAAAGAGCCAAATAATAGTTTGTTGACTTCTAGGTGTGCTTACGCATGCTTGTGCGGTTTTTTTTTTTAATTTTAATTTAATAATCTTTTACAAACGTTCAATTTTAAAAGTTGTTGGATTGAAATTTTCATAAAAACAGATTAAATTAATGAAATTTTATATTTGAAATTTAATTAATATGTCATTAAATTTCTTTTATTTTAATGAATTATATACTTTTAAAATATATGTAGACCTCAGTTGTTATATTAGATATTTATAAATATTTAATAGGTTTTAAATTTGATATCTATGAGGATGAATTTAAATTTTTCTATATCTTTTTCTTTATCTTCTTAGTTAAATGCTCTACGATTTTTGAAAAAAGAAACATAATATAGTCAAAGCATATATAATTAAGGCTTAACATGCTGTTAATTTTTTTTTATTTTTTTAAAGTGATATAGTCATAAAAATTAGGTTTTGATTCGAGAGATTAAGTTAAAATAATTAAAATATATATTATTTAAAAGATAAATCACATAAGAAAGCATATACGAGCAGGATTTGTAAGAATAAGAAAAAGGATTTAATATGTAATTTTTAATAAATATTTTAAGAAATTTATCAAAAAATTATATTAAAAAATATTTTTTTACTCTTTTTAAAAGTTAAAAAATATTAACTTATAAAAAAATATAAATAGACTTTTTTTTAAACTTTAATTTTTTTAAGTTACATCTAAACATACTTAAAAATATGTATAAAAAAATAAATATTTTTTAAAAAATATAAGTATATCCAAATGTATTTTAAGTATTAATTTAAATAAATTTTTAAAAAAAATTCATGAACTTTTTTTTAAATACCTTTTAAAAAAATAAAAAATATTTTATGTTTAGACGTAATATTTAAAAAATATTTTTAAAATTTGAATAATTTTTTATATTATAAAAAAAATTTAGAAGTACAAAATTTTAACTTCTAAACAAAACACAAAATGTATTTTTTAATGCTTTAACTTTTTTAAAAAATAAAAAATATTTTATGTTTAGACGTAATATTTAAAAAATATTTTAAAATTTGATAATTTTTTTATATTATAAAAAAAATTTAGAAGTACAAAATTTTAACTTCTAAACAAAACACAAAATGCATTTTTTTAACGCTTTAACTTTTTTAAAAAAACTCACCTAAACATTCTTAAAAATAATAAAAAAGTATTTTTTCTTTAAAAAAAAGATTATTTTTATCAACAGAAGACGGTCCAAAGGAGTTGTAAATAAGGTGATTTCCAGTTCGTTTCTTTCTCTGATTTTTTTTTAATTAAAACAAGGAAAAAAACAAAAAACAAAAAACAAAGATCACCCTTCAGCCTCCGCAGCTTGCGGCTCCCATGTCATGACGAGACATGTTCTTTAGGCAATTTACCAAAAATGAACTTGACGACTTAGCAGAATGTTTGGATACGATTTTCTTCACCGTGCATTTGTGTTGACACGCTTATGAAGAATGTTTGTTAAAAGAAAATCTTCTCAAACAAACAGACAGCGGGCGTTGGGGAAAATGTCAAACAAACAGATAGCAGTGTCATTTTATTTTTCTTTTTCACCTTTCAGATTTATGCGACCTCCCATTAGAAAAAAGGACTGGGACCCACGATTTGAGATATTAACTAATGGAAATCATTATCTTGCATTTTCTTCTCTCGAGTCTTTGCTATTTGTAAAGTGGAAATGTCTTCAATACAAATGAAAAATAAAGACTTATGGATACATCATATTCTAAAAATTATTACTTATGTAAAAAAATGTATTAATAATTAAAAATAATTACTTATAATTTATTAAAAAAGTTAAATGATGTTATACTTATATCACTAAAATTTGTGATATTTGAAATAATTAGCAGCTAGATCTTAGTTTTTTTAAAATATTTTTTAATTTAAAATTTTTTAAAACCAATGTCATGGTTGATAAGCATGGAATTTTTTTTTTAAAAAAAATAATTAAAATTTTAAAAATAATGTTAATAAATCAAGGCATTTTTTTATAATTTAATTTAAAATTTTTAAAACTAAGCCACAACATGGTTAAATTTAAAATAATAAAATAAAATAATTTTAAAAATAATAAACATAATAAACATAATATGATTTATTTAAGTGAAAAGTATTTTTTAAAAAAATATTACGATTTATTAATTACAATAAATGATTAAGTAATTTATACTTTCTAATATTATTTTTTAATCATACTTAAAGATTGAATATGATATACTTTTGATTAGAATATATTATTAATTTCAAATTTTAAAAATATATGCTATAACTTCTTAATTATGCTTAAAAATTACATATTTGATACTTTTCAATGTTACTTTTTAATGATTAAGTGAATTTAAAATTTTTTGATGAAAAACCATAGCTATTTAAAAAAATTATGCAAGTTGACCAATTTTGGCCCGCGAGGTCATGCTAGGTGAGTCTGGTGAATTTCTTTCAACCCGATTAAATGCGAATAATTTTGATCCTACCCATTTAATCATTTGCCGATCGCGGATGGGATTAAACAAGTAGGGTTAATCCATTTAACAACTTTATACATTATTAATCTTATTAAATATTATTAACATTCATAACTTATCAACTATAAATAACTTGTAAGATTTTAGAATTACCCAAAACAAAATTACATAAGAACTAATGTAAATTAACTTGAACAAAAGAGACATGTATGTAAAAAAAAAAAATGAAGGATCATCTATGTAAATAACTATTTTTCATTATAATTGTTTAAATAAAATGTGATAAAATATTTTACAAATGAATATTAAAAATATTAAAAATATATTAAAATTATTAATTAAACATATTAAATTAATAATTTTAAACGAAACAATATAATTAATTTTAAATATCTATAATTATATGCATAGTTGTATGGAGTAAATCGAACCGGCCATCTAACTGAAAAATCCCGTGAACTGACCACTGAATCATTCTAGTTAAGACTTTAAATCATTTTTCGCATTTTCCTATACAAACCCATTTGACCTAGTTAATCTGTCCGATTTAATTATTCTAACCCACTCGACCCACACGACTAACCCAGTCACAATATATGTTTCATTATAAAGTTATTTTCATATTTTTAATATTTGTTTCTTCACTTTATGGTAATAAAAGAAGTAAGGAATAAGTGAATTTGAATAGGATTATTAGATTAATATTTTTTTAAATATACAAAATGACTTAATTTATGCTATTTGTTAGTTAAAAATATGTTTGTCTATTATATTGGATTGTAATATTCAATTATATACTCTTTAAATATTACAACCGATTTGTATTAGATTAAAAATATAAAGTACTTTTAATATAGTAAGTTTTTTTTTCTTTCTTTATCTGAATTTTTTAATTCGACCGTTTAATTCTTAATTAGACCATTGACTAGCTGATCCGACTCTCTAGTTGGGTCGACCTTTGTTCTTAGGTTATACAACTATGATTATATGGGCTAAAACATTCTTAAATAATATTATTAAAATATTTAATAGAAAATGTGTCATTAAATAATTTAATAAAATAATAAACTATGAATTTCTATAATCTAAAATGCATAACTTATTATTAACAGTGTAAATTAAAATTAAGAAACAAACAAAAATAAAAAAGCTACTCTAAATAAAATGAACCAAGAGATCTGTGATAACAAGTAATTAAAATGAGAGCATTCATATACTTAAGTTTTTTTTTTTTAGTCAACTACATATATCTAAAATCTTCTAATGTCTAAATTAATTACCATTCTTCAATCCTCTGCTAATCTTCATTTAACATCTCTAAATATATTTTTTATAAATTACATTAATAAATAAACTTTTAAAAATTAATTTTTAACACCAAAATTATAAAATATAATTTTATATCATTGTCCATCTTAATTTTCATTCACCTCAATATGTGATACTATTTTTTTTGAGAAAAATATTTTTCACTCAGTTAAGTAGGAATGACAATATAGACCCACATCATGAGTACCCACTCATCCCACCCCGTAGGGTTTGGGGGGAGGGCCCTGTGTGGATTGAGAATAATTTACCTCGTTCTATGTATATTAAAATTACATTTAAAATATGTTATAATTTAGATATTTTTGATATAATTTATTTTATTTAAATTATGAATATAAGAAGTGGAAGTATTTTTTCAATTTATATGAAATAATGGTTGATTTTTAAGATTATGATTAATTATTGTATACATTTATATAAAATATTCATAAGTACGTGGCAGGTCTATAGTGTGCAGATTTTGAATATTTTCATAAGAGAGAGTTCAAGTTTTAGTTCTCAAAACACACGAGGTGGGTAAGATCAAGTTGTATTATATTTAAAGGGATATGAGGTGGGATTGAGTTGTGCAAAAATCTGTCTTTACTTGTTTTATTGTTATCCCTATATAGTTCATTCATAATATTTTTATTATTTTTTTTTATTTTAAAAACTTATTTTATTATTTTTAAAATTTATTATATTTTTTATTATTTTATTATTTTAAATTTAACCATGTTGTGCTTGGTTTTAAAATTTTTTTAAATTATTTAAAAAAACCATGCCATGTTTGGCATTAGTTTTAAATTTTAAATAATGTTTGTTGACATTTTGTCTTGTTGAGGCTTTAATTGAAAATGTATTCTCTGTGTCTATTTTTATCTGTCAATTTAAATAAATATCTTTTATCTCAAAATATCTATCATTAGAGAATATTAAAAAAGTATAAATTAATTTTTTTTATTTTTATCTTATTTTTTAATGGAGAGAGATTTAGTGAAGTAAATGATATTGGAAATAAAAGAAAATATTAAATAAAATGAGAAAAAATAATAATTTAGTAGTTACATTGAATAATATTTCTTTAAAATTAAAATTATTTGATAAATTTTTTAATCTTTATATAATTACTTTAAACAACAGATAAAAGTTGACAAAGAGAGTATAATATAAGCTGTTACTATAAACAAGTATATAATATGATTCAAATAGTATAATCTTATAAGTTATTATATTAGTACAAAGATTTAATAATTTTTATTATTTTGACTAATATTTAAATATTTAATAAAAATAAAATTAAGATTTTTTATTAATAATTAATTATAATTTTCATATTTTACGTCACATTTATCATAAATATATCTATGAATAAATATAGACTTTGTGAAGAATTCTATGTTACCAAAAATCTTAAAAATAATAATCTTTATAACTCGTGTTATTTATTATTATTTATTATAATTATTTTTCAAATATTACTGAATAAAGATAATTAATAATATATAAGTAACATCAATAGTCATTAATAAAAATTTAAGCACTAATAATTTATTATCTATAAAGGCGCAGAAATAGCTAGAACTGAATGCGGAAAGTATGGAAAAACATCTCGTAATGTATTTAACCAGAAAATAGATTATGCTTCTGCGGAAGTATCTACTCGTTACGGAATCTCAGGTGTCAAAGTGTGGATTTCATATAGTAAAAAAAAGGGGGGACGTGCTATATCCGAAACGTACGAAATATAGTAAATATCGTAAAGGCAGATGTAGTAGGGGTTGCAAACCAGACGGTACACAACTTGGTTTTGGAAGATATGGCACTAAAAGTTGTAGAGCTGGTCGTCTTTCATATCGAGCCATTGAAGCAGCGCGTCGGGCTATAATCGGACACTTCCATCGTGCTATGAGCGGACAATTCCGAAAAAATGGTAAGATATGGGTAAGAGTTTTCGCGGATATCCCTATTACCGGGAAACCTACAGAAGTCAGAATGGGAAGAGGAAAAGGAAATCCTACGGGTTGGATTGCTCGTGTGTCCACGGGACAAATCCTATTTGAAATGGATGGTGTGAGTTTGTCAAATGCTCGACAAGCCGCTACATTAGCGGCGCATAAACCATGTTCGTCAACCAAGTTTGTTCAGTGGTCGTAACGTAATTGGTTAGTGGGGAAAAACCGGGCCGGGATTCAAAAGAATTAGGCGAAGGGTTTGTTCCTGAACGAGGGAAGTGGAAAGACACTCAGGGAGAGGGATATACTCCTTTTTGAATCGCCGAAATTGTACGACTGTTCCAGGCGTACGACCCGGATACGTGACGGTTTATTTTTTTTTTCAGGTACTCTTTCCTGTGATTGTATTTTATATTAATCTTTATGATCACAAGGTGGTGCTTGGGCAGGTCTTATCTGATTACGTTCGGACGTGACAGGGAAGCCAGGAGGTCCAGGGACATAGCCGACCGATGCATTCCCCATCCAGCACTTAACCGACGAAAGAGAGGGGAACGCAGCCCCCGCCGCCATATGAGTCGGAGACTATTATAGTTTTACTCTTGTGGGAAATTCAAGATGTCTTTTTTTGTTTTGGCGTTAATCACTTCTGGGAGGGTTAATCCCAGGTTCCACCACAAGAAAGAAGGACAATTGGTAGTTCCCTACGAGGAAGTGCTGCCCAAAAGGGACTACTCTACATCGGCCGGGATTGGACACTATTCCTTCAAGTCTTCAAAGATCGGATTCAATCGATTATTCGCATTCAACTTGAACAATTCTTGTGACAACAGACGGAATTCCTTCGTTCCCTTTCTCAAAGGCAATA